>CM067174.1:105817863-105977524 GCA_034093135.1 Erigeron breviscapus | reverse complement strand
GTATGTAGAGTCAATATTAGCCAACCCATCCAAAGCAGAGTCTAGACGCACGGCTGTATCTTCAGGAATATTGCGGCCTTCCAAATCAATAACACCCTCATTAGCCAAAGCGCGCATCAAACCTGCCTCTGCGTCAACTCTATTCTCATTGCAGACCTTCGACACCAGCAACCCAACCTCAGGACCATTCAGGAACGACTTGCAGACATGGGAAATAACTTCAACAATTAACCTCCCATACTTCCCAGATTGTTCTGCAAGTGCGTCCTGTGCCTCTTTTAGCAGCAGATCCTTCTCCCGAATTTGGTCTGAAAGAGCATCCACCTCCTTCTCCTTCTCCGAAATGACCCTCTTCACAGTTGCACGCACGGTATCCAACTCAGATTGAAGAGCCCCACAGTCCACCTCCAGCTCAGTTGCCTTCACTTCAAGAGAATGGTTCTACGACATCAGCTTCTCATATTGCTCCTTCGATGGCCCAGATTCCACAGAAACCTCCCGCAACCTTGCATCAAGAGCACTACCAATAACAACACTACAAAAGATTGAGAGGTTAAAGAAGGCAGAAAGCTCTGGGATATCCATATTCATCAGCCCGCTGACCCATCCAGAGGGAGCGATACTCTGAAGAGAGCGATGACATGAAGCAGCATCAAGAGCCTCCCTAAAAGGGTCGAAGGCTGCACAGAAAATAGATAATCAATAACAAGTGAATGAATAAACAAAGGAAAAACTAAGAAGAACCTAGAAATAGATTGCTCGGGTACTTCAACACTCCTGGTTTTCCATTTCTTAGATCGGGAACTACTGACACCCTTAGACGATTTCTTCCTTTTCTTCAAACGGCTGGTATTTGATCAAATAATCGCACTATGGCACAACCGAAGGGGTGTGTGGATTTTAGAGGTGTTTTGTAGGCGATTCCCTACTGGTAACAGGGCTACGGCCGCTTTACGCCTAATTGGTGTTTGTTTGTCACCGAGCCTTGAGGATCGGTATAGTATTGTGTATGCATCAGAGATGATTTGTGCCGTATGATATCTCCTCTTTATATAGAGGGTAGAAACTTGGAGAGGAGGGTAAGAGAATTAGGGTAAATCTCTTCCTCTTTTAAAAATATATTTTATCTTTTAGGGAGATTCGTATGATCTCTTAACAGAGCCGTATCCGCATTCGGATTAAGTGTATTGTTTTAATTAGATAATCATGGAAAGGATCTTCGTCCGATCTCCTTGATATGTTTCCTCGGAGCTGGGTATTTGTTATCTCGGGAGCTCCGGAGTGATTATTTTAATCGGAGGTCGAGCTCCGTAAATAAATAGTTTTTACCTGTACGAAGGTGTTTTCGTATCTGCTTCGGGTACGGAGGTGGAACTCCGTATAGGGTATATCATCAAGCCCCCCAGTCTAACTGGAGAAGCTGTCTGCAGAATGTCCGGTTAGACTTCGAAAATGTGCTTCGTTGCTCCGTGTCGCAACTTGCCCAACTTATCAGCTAATCAATCATTTATTCGACATTTACTTATTTCAGAAGTCTTAATTACGGCTTATCCCTTTATAACAACTTGTTGGCACGGAACTTGGGGTAACTTTTCATTGGTTGGTACCCGTGATTATTACCCCATATAAATACCAACTCTTTGTCAAAAAAGGGTTTTTTGCCTCTTTTTACTTCAAAAAAATCCTCTTCCGCTGCTTCCTCGTCGATCTTCACCAGGTAAACTCGTCATTCTTCTTCTTCTTTTATTCCATATTTTTTAGTAATGACGAAGAGAGGAATAAGGAGTATCACCAATGTGTTGAGTCGTTCTGCCTATCAGAACTTTGTGTCCACTTATTTTGCGCGAAACCCTAACTTAATCCGTTTCCCGGAAAGAGGGCAATCTGTTTGTGATCCTCCTGCTGGCTTTGTTGGTTTGTATGTGAAGGCATTTACCCTTGGTAATCTTAGGATCCCTCTTTCTTCCTTCTTCCTGGCTGTCTTAGATTACTACCAATGCCATATATCTACTGTTCATCCGACCGGTATAGCAAAAATCATTGCTTTCCAGGTCCTCTGCAGTGCTAACCGTATAGAACCTTCCGTAGCGTTGTTTAACTTCTTTTATAAACTCAAAGAGTCTGGTGATTGGGTTACTGTGTCGAAGAACAGTGATCGTGAGTTGTTTATTGCTGGTGGTACAGAGGTTAGGGACTGGAAAGACTTGTTTGTTTTTGTTGGTCATTCGTTGATACCTCCTAGACATAGGGGCTTGTTGGATGTGGGTAGGTTGAAGTATAAGTCCATAGGCGCTCCTAGTACTTATGGTGTGAGGCAGTCTGATGTCGATCGTCTTTCTTCTTATGGCATTAAGCTTTGTATATATCCTGAGGCTGTTTTATTTAAGTCTCGTGTTGCTTCGTTTTGGGAACATGGTGTTAAGGATTTCATCATTGAATGTGGTGGTCAGGGTAGGTTACTCCTTCCCTTATCTTGTTGCTTCCTAATTTGTTGAATATTACGGTCTTTGATTTGGTGTATCTTTTTCTGCAGAGATGTCTTTTAAACAGTTGATTGATAGGCAACCTGCGTTGTCCAGCCTTGTCTTCAAGCCGGTGGCTCTTGCTCCACCTTCTACCCCGTCCTCTGTTATCCAGGGGGGTTCTTCTGCAGAGGTGTTGGCTGAGACACCTGTTCCTTTGGCTCAGGAGCGGGTTGTTGAAGAGCAGGTTGTAGTGGATGTGTCTGATGGTATTGGTGAAGATGCAGAAGATGTTGCCCAGGAGAACACTGTTGCCAGCCGTTTGAAGAAGAGGAAGAAATCGTCCAAGGGTGTCAGTAGTTCCCGATCGAAGAAATGGAAAACCAGGAATGTTGAAGTGCCCGAGCAATCTACTTGTAGGTTCTTCTTAGTCTTTCCTTTGTTTATTCCTTCACTTGTTATTGATTATCTGTTTTCTGTGCAGCCTTCGACCCTTTTGGGGAGGCTCTAGATGTTGCTTCGTGTCATCGCTCTCTTCAGAGTATCGCTCCCTCTGGATGGGTCAGCGGGCTGATGAATATGGAGATCCCAGAGCTTTCTGCCTTCTTTAACCGCTCAATCTTCTGTAGTGTTGTTGTTGGTAGTGCTCTAGATGCAAGGTTGCGGGAGGTTTCTGAAGAATCTGGGCCATCGAAGGAGCAAGTTTTTTTTTTTTTTTTTTTTTTTTTTTTTTTTTTTTTTTTTTTTTTTTTTTTTTTTTTTTTTTTTTTTTTTTTTTTTTTTTTTTTTTTTTTTTTTTTTTTTTTTTTTTTTTTTTTTTTTTTTTTTTTTTTTTTTTTTTTTTTTTTTTTTTTTTTTTTTTTTTTTTTTTTTTTTTTTTTTTTTTTTTTTTTTTTTTTTTTTTTTTTTTTTTTTTTTTTTTTTTTTTTTTTTTTTTTTTTTTTTTTTTTTTTTTTTTTTTTTTTTTTTTTTTTTTTTTTTTTTTTTTTTTTTTTTTTTTTTTTTTTTTTTTTTTTTTTTTTTTTTTTTTTTTTTTTTTTTTTTTTTTTTTTTTTTTTTTTTTTTTTTTTTTTTTTTTTTTTTTTTTTTTTTTTTTTTTTTTTTTTTTTTTTTTTTTTTTTTTTTTTTTTTTTTTTTTTTTTTTTTTTTTTTTTTTTTTTTTTTTTTTTTTTTTTTTTTTTTTTTTTTTTTTTTTTTTTTTTTTTTTTTTTTTTTTTTTTTTTTTTTTTTTTTTTTTTTTTTTTTTTTTTTTTTTTTTTTTTTTTTTTTTTTTTTTTTTTTTTTTTTTTTTTTTTTTTTTTTTTTTTTTTTTTTTTTTTTTTTTTTTTTTTTTTTTTTTTTTTTTTTTTTTTTTTTTTTTTTTTTTTTTTTTTTTTTTTTTTTTTTTTTTTTTTTTTTTTTTTTTTTTTTTTTTTTTTTTTTTTTTTTTTCGTTTTCAAGCCGGTGGCTCTTGCTCCACCTTCTACCCCGTCCTCTGTTATCCAGGGGGGTTCTTCTGCAGAGGTGTTGGCTGAGACACCTGTTCCTTTGGTCAGGAGCGGGTTGTTGAAGAGCAGGTTGTAGTGGATGTGTCTGATGGTATTGGTGAAGATGCAGAAGATGTTGCCCAGGAGAACACTGTTGCCAGCCGTTTGAAGAAGAGGAAGAAATCGTCCAAGGGTGTCAGTAGTTCCCGATCGAAGAAATGGAAAACCAGGAATGTTGAAGTGCCCGAGCAATCTACTTGTAGGTTCTTCTTAGTCTTTCCTTTGTTTATTCCTTCACTTGTTATTGATTATCTGTTTTCTGTGCAGCCTTCGACCCTTTTGGGGAGGCTCTAGATGTTGCTTCATGAATGTCTTGATGGGCGTCCCCTTGAACATTTACATGAAGTCTTTTTTTTTTTTTTTTTTTTTTTTTTTTTTTTTTTTTTTTTTTTTTTTTTTTTTTTTTTTTTTTTTTTTTTTTTTTTTTTTTTTTTTTTTTTTTTTTTTTTTTTTTTTTTTTTTTTTTTTTTTTTTTTTTTTTTTTTTTTTTTTTTTTTTTTTTTTTTTTTTTTTTTTTTTTTTTTTTTTTTTTTTTTTTTTTTTTTTTTTTTTTTTTTTTTTTTTTTTTTTTTTTTTTTTTTTTTTTTTTTTTTTTTGGACAGGTTTGTTTGATTTTGGTTTTTGATTTGTGTTTGTGTTTTTGTTTTTTGTTTTTTTTTTTTTTTTTTTTTTTTTTTTTTTTTCCTTGATCCTTTTGATGTTCCTCTATTTGGATTCTAAACTTTCTGATAACTGCTTTGTGGTTTGTAAACAATCTTTGTGGCCTGTGTGCCTTCGGATAATTTGACCTTGAACTTTGGCTAACCTCCCTTTATGTTGGGGGAGGTTTTTGTATATATATTATTTTGGTGTTTGAATTGCTGAACCATACCCTTGACTTCTTCGTTATAACGAGTCCGTCTCTGAGTGGTTTTATATTTGGCCGTTCCCTTTATTTTGGGGAGGCTCTTTTTGTTGCTTCATGAATGTCTTGATGGGCGTCCCCTTGAACATTTACATGAAGTCTTTTTTTTTACGCGCGTTTAGAATATATTGATCGATCTTAAAAATATGTTGAAAGCTTTATTTATTTAAAAATAATTGGCAGGAGGACATTACATAGTAAAGTTCCTAGCTGCTAGCTTTCTTTCTTGGGACTTATCCGGTAGCTAATCGGACTTATCCCGTTGCCTTTTTAGGTAATTTACCTTTTGACGGAGGTCTTTCTGATCCTCCGTCTTTTTTTTTTTTTTTTTTTTTTTTTTTTTTTTTTTTTTTTTTTTTTTTTTTTTTTTTTTTTTTTTTTTTTTTTTTTTTTTTTTTTTTTTTTTTTTTTTTTTTTTTTTTTTTTTTTTTTTTTTTTTTTTTTTTTTTTTTTTTTTTTTTTTTTTTTTTTTTTTTTTTTTTTTTTTTTTTTTTTTTTTTTTTTTTTTTTTTTTTTTTTTTTTTTTTTTTTTTTTTTTTTTTTTTTTTTTTTTTTTTTTTTTTTTTTTTTTTTTTTTTTTTTTTTTTTTTTTTTTTTTTTTTTTTTTTTTTTTTTTTTTTTTTTTTTTTTTTTTTTTTTTTTTTTTTTTTTTTTTTTTTTTTTTTTTTTTTTTTTTTTTTTTTTTTTTTTTTTTTTTTTTTTTTTTTTTTTTTTTTTTTTTTTTTTTTTTTTTTTTTTTTTTTTTTTTTTTTTTTTTTTTTTTTTTTTTTTTTTTTTTTTTTTTTTTTTTTTTTTTTTTTTTTTTTTTTTTTTTTTTTTTTTTTTTTTTTTTTTTTTTTTTTTTTTTTTTTTTTTTTTTTTTTTTTTTTTTTTTTTTTTTTTTTTTTTTTTTTTTTTTTTTTTTTTTTTTTTTTTTTTTTTTTTTTTTTTTTTTTTTTTTTTTTTTTTTTTTTTTTTTTTTTTTTTTTTTTTTTTTTTTTTGCTCTTTGTTCGGAGCGTATCATGAGGATCTGTGTTGGCACTGTTTTTTCTACTTTCTCTTCATTCTTTATCCTTGTTGCTTGGCGGATTCCTTTGACCAGATGGTCTAGCTTTCCCGATTCTACAGCTTCTTCTATGGCTCTCCTTAAGTTTCTGCAATTGTTAGTGTCATGGCCATGGTCTCTGTGGTATTCACAGTACTTATCCATATTCTTCTTTTTTGTTATAAGTTTGTTTGGGATCGGGAAAGTGGATGCAACTCGCTCCGTAGCCAAAATCTGCTTTGGGGTTTTTGTGAGACTGGACAGGATATCAATCCCACTGTCTCTGTCTCTCCCTGCCCACTGGTTGTCGTCTCGTGTATACCGGGGGAACCTTCCGTTTCCTCCGTACTCCTTCCTTTTTCTTCCTGAGGAGTAATCGACGTTCGTTGTTTCCCTTGCATCCAACCAGATATGGGCTTTATCGGTTAACCCATCGTATGTTTCAGGTAGATCAGTGCTTAGGTGCTCAATGAGGTCTATTGTGCGGAGTCCGTGGATGAGCCCTGAAATTCTTTGACTCTCCGGTAGTCCTCGTACTTGTTGGGTTTCATTAGTATACCTGACAATGAAGTCCCTTGTCTTTTCGCCTTCTTTTTGCTTAATATTGTGCACAGAAATATGAGTTTTTCTGTGCTTCTTTTGCATACTGAACTGGGACCTGAATTTGTTTTTGAGCACCTCGAAGCTATCAATGCTATTCTTGGGTAGGCCGTCAATCCATTCCCGCGCATCGTCTGTTAGTGAGTAGGAGAATGCGTGGCATGTGGTTGGCATATCCCATCTTTGGATCAGAGCTGCCCCGACGAACTTCTTTAAGAAGTCGTCCGGATCGCTTTTTCCATCGTAGTACCCCAAATGTTGGGGGTATTTCATTTTCGCTGGTAATGGATGGCTTTGTATAGCTATGGAAAATGGGTTGTCCGTATTTACCAGGTGAGATAGGTCGACCGGTTCTGGATCCTCCCATTCGTATGAATCGTAATCTGGGTGAATTGTATCCCTTCGGGGGCGCATAGCTCCTTGCTGATGTCTCCTTGGTGCACTCCGGTTCTGCTGAGGTAGTAGGGTGTTCTCCGGACCTCCACCGAAGCCAGGTAAGCGCCCTACTCGAGCTCTCCGGAGGGTTGCTCCTTCAGCGTTGACCCGTTGCGGATCTATCTAGACCTTGACCCAGTGTTGCGGATCTATCTAGACCTTGACCCAGTGTTGCGGATCTATCTAGACCTTGACCCAGTGTTGCGGATCTATCTAGACCTTGACCCAGTGTTGCGGATCTATCTAGACCTTGACCCAGTGTTGCGGATCTATCTAGACCTTGACCCAGTGTTGCGGATCTATCTAGACCTTGACCCAGTGTTGCGGATCTATCTAGACCTTGACCCAGTGTTGCGGATCTATCTAGACCTTGACCCAGTGTTGCGGATCTATCTAGACCTTGACCCAGTGTTGCGGATCTATCTAGACCTTGACCCAGTGTTGCGGATCTATCTAGACCTTGACCCAGTGTTGCGGATCTATCTAGACCTTGACCCAGTGTTGCGGATCTATCTAGACCTTGACCCAGTGTTGCGGATCTATCTAGACCTTGACCCAGTGTTGCGGATCTATCTAGACCTTGACCCAGTGTTGCGGATCTATCTAGACCTTGACCCAGTGTTGCGGATCTATCTAGACCTTGACCCAGTGTTGCGGATCTATCTAGACCTTGACCCAGTGTTGCGGATCTATCTAGACCTTGACCCAGTGTTGCGGATCTATCTAGACCTTGACCCAGTGTTGCGGATCTATCTAGACCTTGACCCAGTGTTGCGGATCTATCTAGACCTTGACCCAGTGTTGCGGATCTATCTAGACCTTGACCCAGTGTTGCGGATCTATCTAGACCTTGACCCAGTGTTGCGGATCTATCTAGACCTTGACCCAGTGTTGCGGATCTATCTAGACCTTGACCCAGTGTTGCGGATCTATCTAGACCTTGACCCAGTGTTGCGGATCTATCTAGACCTTGACCCAGTGTTGCGGATCTATCTAGACCTTGACCCAGTGTTGCGGATCTATCTAGACCTTGACCCAGTGTTGCGGATCTATCTAGACCTTGACCCAGTGTTGCGGATCTATCTAGACCTTGACCCAGTGTTGCGGATCTATCTAGACCTTGACCCAGTGTTGCGGATCTATCTAGACCTTGACCCAGTGTTGCGGATCTATCTAGACCTTGACCCAGTGTTGCGGATCTATCTAGACCTTGACCCAGTGTTGCGGATCTATCTAGACCTTGACCCAGTGTTGCGGATCTATCTAGACCTTGACCCAGTGTTGCGGATCTATCTAGACCTTGACCCAGTGTTGCGGATCTATCTAGACCTTGACCCAGTGTTGCGGATCTATCTAGACCTTGACCCAGTGTTGCGGATCTATCTAGACCTTGACCCAGTGTTGCGGATCTATCTAGACCTTGACCCAGTGTTGCGGATCTATCTAGACCTTGACCCAGTGTTGCGGATCTATCTAGACCTTGACCCAGTGTTGCGGATCTATCTAGACCTTGACCCAGTGTTGCGGATCTATCTAGACCTTGACCCAGTGTTGCGGATCTATCTAGACCTTGACCCAGTGTTGCGGATCTATCTAGACCTTGACCCAGTGTTGCGGATCTATCTAGACCTTGACCCAGTGTTGCGGATCTATCTAGACCTTGACCCAGTGTTGCGGATCTATCTAGACCTTGACCCAGTGATGCGGATCTATCTAGACCTTGACCCAGTGTTGCGGATCTATCTAGACCTTGACCCAGTGTTGCGGATCTGTCTAGACCTTCTTGTGTACTTGACCTTCCGCCTGCAGCCGCACCGTAATCGCCTGTAATAACAGGTGAATTGAAGCTTGACACTGGCGTGTCAAAGGAAAATTGTTCCCGAAAATTCAGTCCTCCGGGGGGTGTTCGAAATCCTCCCGAATTGGGTGTTCTTGGTCAGTAATTGATGTCTCTGTCGGTCATGATAGCTGATTATTCTGATCGTGGGTGAGTTTTCAGGATTTGTTGTCTTTGAGGGATTATGTCCCACGGATGGTGCCAATTTGTTTAATCAAATATTCGCACTATGGCACAACCGGAGGGGTGTGTGGATTTTGGGGGTGTTTTGTAGGCGATTCCCTACTGGTAATATTTTTTTTTTTTTTTTTTTTTTTTTTTTTTTTTTTTTTTTTTTTTTTTTTTTTTTTTTTTTTTTTTTTTTTTTTTTTTTTTTTTTTTTTTTTTTTTTTTTTTTTTTTTTTTTTTTTTTTTTTTTTTTTTTTTTTTTTTTTTTTTTTTTTTTTTTTTTTTTTTTTTTTTTTTTTTTTTTTTTTTTTTTTTTTTTTTTTTTTTTTTTTTTTTTTTTTTTTTTTTTTTTTTTTTTTTTTTTTTTTTTTTTTTTTTTTTTTTTTTTTTTTTTTTTTTTTTTTTTTTTTTTTTTTTTTTTTTTTTTTTTTTTTTTTTTTTTTTTTTTTTTTTTTTTTTTTTTTTTTTTTTTTTTTTTTTTTTTTTTTTTTTTTTTTTTTTTTTTTTTTTTTTTTTTTTTTTTTTTTTTTTTTTTTTTTTTTTTTTTTTTTTTTTTTTTTTTTTTTTTTTTTTTTTTTTTTTTTTTTTTTTTTTTTTTTTTTTTTTTTTTTTTTTTTTTTTTTTTTTTTTTTTTTTTTTTTTTTTTTTTTTTTTTTTTTTTTTTTTTTTTTTTTTTTTTTTTTTTTTTTTTTTTTTTTTTTTTTTTTTTTTTTTTTTTTTTTTTTTTTTTTTTTTTTTTTTTTTTTTTTTTTTTTTTTTTTTTTTTTTTTTTTTTTTTTTTTTTTTTTTTTTTTTTTTTTTTTTTTTTTTTTTTTTTTTTTTTTTTTTTTTTTTTTTTTTTTTTTTTTTTTTTTTTTTTTTTTTTTTTTTTTTTTTTTTTTTTTTTTTTTTTTTTTTTTTTTTTTTTTTTTTTTTTTTTTTTTTTTTTTTTTTTTTTTTTTTTTTTTTTTTTTTTTTTTTTTTTTTTTTTTTTTTTTTTTTTTTTTTTTTTTTTTTTTTTTTTTTTTTTTTTTTTTTTTTTTTTTTTTTTTTTTTTTTTTTTTTTTTTTTTTTTTTTTTTTTTTTTTTTTTTTTTTTTTTTTTTTTTTTTTTTTTTTTTTTTTTTTTTTTTTTTTTTTTTTTTTTTTTTTTTTTTTTTTTTTTTTTTTTTTTTTTTTTTTTTTTTTTTTTTTTTTTTTTTTTTTTTTTTTTTTTTTTTTTTTTTTTTTTTTTTTTTTTTTTTTTTTTTTTTTTTTTTTTTTTTTTTTTTTTTTTTTTTTTTTTTTTTTTTTTTTTTTTTTTTTTTTTTTTTTTTTTTTTTTTTTTTTTTTTTTTTTTTTTTTTTTTTTTTTTTTTTTTTTTTTTTTTTTTTTTTTTTTTTTTTTTTTTTTTTTTTTTTTTTTTTTTTTTTTTTTTTTTTTTTTTTTTTTTTTTTTTTTTTTTTTTTTTTTTTTTTTTTTTTTTTTTTTTTTTTTTTTTTTTTTTTTTTTTTTTTTTTTTTTTTTTTTTTTTTTTTTTTTTTTTTTTTTTTTTTTTTTTTTTTTTTTTTTTTTTTTTTTTTTTTTTTTTTTTTTTTTTTTTTTTTTTTTTTTTTTTTTTTTTTTTTTTTTTTTTTTTTTTTTTTTTTTTTTTTTTTTTTTTTTTTTTTTTTTTTTTTTTTTTTTTTTTTTTTTTTTTTTTTTTTTTTTTTTTTTTTTTTTTTTTTTTTTTTTTTTTTTTTTTTTTTTTTTTTTTTTTTTTTTTTTTTTTTTTTTTTTTTTTTTTTTTTTTTTTTTTTTTTTTTTTTTTTTTTTTTTTTTTTTTTTTTTTTTTTTTTTTTTTTTTTTTTTTTTTTTTTTTTTTTTTTTTTTTTTTTTTTTTTTTTTTTTTTTTTTTTTTTTTTTTTTTTTTTTTTTTTTTTTTTTTTTTTTTTTTTTTTTTTTTTTTTTTTTTTTTTTTTTTTTTTTTTTTTTTTTTTTTTTTTTTTTTTTTTTTTTTTTTTTTTTTTTTTTTTTTTTTTTTTTTTTTTTTTTTTTTTTTTTTTTTTTTTTTTTTTTTTTTTTTTTTTTTTTTTTTTTTTTTTTTTTTTTTTTTTTTTTTTTTTTTTGGGGGTGTTTTGTAGGCGATTCCCTACTGGTAATAGGGTTGCGGCCGCTTTACGCCTGATTGATGTTATGGTTTGTCACCGAGCCTTGAGGATCGGTATAGTATTATGTATGAGTGATGCGTAAGAGATGATTTGTGCCGTATGATATCTCCTCTTTATATAGAGTGGTAGAAACTTGGAGAGGAGGGTAAGAGATTTAGGGTAAATCTCTTCCTCTTTTAAGAATATATTTTATCTTTTAGGGAGATTCGTGATGATCTCTTAACGAGCCGTATCCGGAACCTTCGGGTTTAAGCGTATTGTTTTGAATTAGATAATCATGGAAAGGATCTTCATCCGATCTTCATTCGTAATGACCTAAAGTTCGTGTTATTAATTCATCTTAAAGTTACCCGGCTCTTAAGCCATGGCCAGATAGTAATTCTCTCCAGTGACCACAGTGCTCGTTTCCAAGTCACTGGATCGCGTCTGACATTATTAACATCATGTTCTATTCGTCCTAATTACTATGGTTCTTGATCCCCCGGTTACAAGTGAATCACCTTTTACATCTAGTTAAACACCGACTAGTGTTTTCCATCCTTATGTATTAATCCTAGTGTATGATTATAGACCGATCATCAGAATTAAATCAATACATGCAGATATAGAACCAATAATAATATGAAGAACTAGTAAAACATGGATCTACGATAAACAGTAAAGCACACTCCAACAGATCTAACAAATAAAGTAAAATAAATAAACGTCTACATGATCACATCGATCCAAACAAGTATTCAGGCTACTAGCCTATCATTATTAAAGGAATAACAAAGTCTGAAAAGATGAAATACATTGTTTACCAACTAAAAGTAAATAAAAGAGTAGATCTAGGTTGAGGATGAAGATCGGAAGGTGTTAGAAGCTCCAAAACCTCCTTGGAATCTGCAAAGTCGACCTAGGGTTTGATATGGGCGGCTAGGGCTGCTGAATCGGCTCTCTCTTCGGGTTTTGAGGGCTGCTTAAATAGTGAAATAAGTCGATTGCTGATCTGGGCCACCCAGCGGCGCTGGGCATGAGCCAACGGCGCTGGAAGCTCCTGCTGCCTCTCGTATTGCTTCGTTCGGCTCCCGAATCACCTCCTTGTGTCTTGTAACTTCATAGGCCTTCATCTTGAGTCACTTGATGCCATTTACCCTCACTCGCATCTTCCGTGAACCTACGTAAACATAGAATCCATTAAGTACCGATAGTTATGGAATATTGACTCATTTAAGACATAGAAATGAAGCCTTTCGATAGGGGGTTTTATCACAAAATGGATGCTCATCATATACCCCCACACTTAAGTCTTTGCTTGTCCTCAAGCAAATAGTCCAAGAAAATAAAACAATGATGAGCGGACATCTTAAGTGTTCAAGTTATTCTACTTTATTAAAAACATTTGAAAGATTAGTCATGCAAAATGATTTGAGAAAGCTTAAGACAAAATCAGTAAGCTATAGCTAGAGGCAAGATAATTAGTCAATCAAAACTAAAAGTCAACCTTATATTTGTGTTAATACCTCTAAAACCGTTCTATAGTTCCACATGTCCTACAGCTCAATCTTACTTCCTTCTGCTGACTAGTTAAGCACTTAATTAAGGTTTGTATAGCAATCAGAACTACTAGCTACTAGCAAGGCATTTACATTTCATCGTTTGTGTACTTGTGAGTCACTACCTAGACATACTCTCACACTACAGTCATGCTCACTAGCTAAATACTAAAACAGTTATACGATATTATCATCTTTAATAGTTGAGACAGCGGTGACAGGTCGGTGGTTCCCCACGCACAGAGCGACATAACTCAACTAATGGTTAGAGAGCTAGTTTATACCTTACATCAAGACAGCGGTGACAGGTCGGTGGTTCCCCACGCGCAAAGCGACATAACTTGATGCGTATAGATTTTACTCCTTATTAGTTCTTTGAACTCTTTTTATTTACTCTACTGATTGCCTTTTCTTAAGATTACTACATTATTCATGCAATAGACATTATCAGAGACCCCAGATGACTCATACACTTACTATGCATGCAACTAGTTCACAATCAATAGTGTAAGAATTAAGGCGAACCATACGTCTAAACTAGTTCCTACACAAGCACGTATAATTAAGTCCAATTAATACACCTATGCTAATGACTAGATAGCTCTAATTGCTAGGCATATTAAAGTCCGGTTAAATGTGCTATGGCAAACATAATCGCATTCAGTTTCAGTCTAAGCTCTAATCCAGTTGTAAAAATGAACAACCACAAATCTATAGTTAAACTAACAGTCCTAACTAACCGTCCATCTACCAAAGCTAATATTGCTTAGTTATCTTCATCTTTTGTCTACTTGCAAAGCTTATATTCTCAAAATGATTTTCCAAACACAAGAAAAATTTGAAATTTGCATGAAATAAGTAGTAGAAGACTTATAATTATTCAAGCAATAAAACCATGGGTTTTTCCTATTCCATCCCCCCACACTTAAATTGTACAACGTCCTCGTTGTACTAGACATGACATAACAAAGAGGGTAATAAGAAAAACACGATAAGTTAAAGGATTAACGAAACATCCCGGGCTTATTTTGCATGAATGTTGATGAAGATGGCATTTGTGGAGCGACTTGAATGATGTTGAATCTTCAAAGACTTGAGTCGACTCCGTTTGATGGCGATCCATTGATGCTTCTCCATCTTCTTTTCTTTTTGGAATTTTCTGATTTTTTGATTATTTTTTTTTTGGATTTTTGGGTTTTTCTGATTATTTTTTTTGATTTTTCGCGATCTGGTGTACGGACTGGAACCGGGAGCGGCACTGGCTAAGCCTGAGCGGCGCTGGACACATGGGAGCGGCGCTGGCTTGGCTGGGAGTGGCGCTGGACTGCACAAGTGCAGGTTCAGCGGCGCTGGAAGTGGCTGAGCGGCGCTGGGAATCCCAGGTGGCTTTCCCAGCGGCGCTGGAAGTCTTCTAGCGGCACTTTGAGTTCCTGTACATGCTTCAACGTCTGATTTTCCTTCACGATTTGCTTCGGGCATTCCCCCACACTTAGCTTTTGACCAAATGCATGGTTTTCTTCAGAATACAAAGCTAAATACTCCTGCACACTTCAATCAAAATATCAAAATGGAAATAACAAGCTAAAACATAAAATAAAAAATAAAAACGAAATACGATTGCAATAAGTTACTTGTTTCCTTGATCCGTTGAAAGCTTGCATCTGTGATTCTAAAGACATACTCATAAAATAGGTCACAAATGATAAAATTCAAAACAATTCACTTAATTGCAATTAGTCACATATTCCTAAAAAGATAAAAATAAAAATAAAAATACGGCTTGGGTTGCCTCCCAAGAAGCGCTAAGTTTAACGAGTCTTCAGCCGGACTCGGCCTAAGAACTAGGTTGAGGAAGAATACGGGGTCGGCCGGGGGCCGGTTCCCGTTGGAAATCGTTCGAAGTGACTTATGGCTTCTTTGACGTTCGTTCCTTTTCTCTCCTCCAAGTTTTCTGAGTTCCTTCGTGCTTCAGTAGCTTCAATCATTTCCACGTCGATCTGTGTTTGATTTCCAAGGCTGGTTCGTGTGATAACGAATTTGATTTCGCGAACTTTGGGACTGCAGGGGTTTCCAGCGGCACTGGGTACCCCTGAGCGGCGCTGGTGTGTGCAGCCAGCGGCGCTGGTGCCTCCGTGGCAGTGCCCGGTTTTGCGATTTTGCACGGTTCGGCATCTTCCTTTTCTCGAGCAGCTTTCTCTTTCCTTCTTTGATCAATATGGAATTCCTTCAATTCTTCCAAGAATTTCTCCTTCTGTACTTTGTTGTGTTTTCTTTCCGCCCCCATTTTATTCTCTATTCGCGAATACACCTCGTTTTCAAGGAATTCGTAAGCTATGTAAACTCTAGCCTCCATAAGTTCCTTTCCTAAGATCCTTCTGATCATATCTGCACTTTCTCTTCTCAGCCCGTCGGCGAACTTCTTCAACAAGGTAGCACAATCAATTTCGTAGATTGCACAATGTTCATGTAGGGTTTTTATCCTTTTCCATGCTACCTTTACCGACTCTCCATTCTCTTGCTTGAACTTTCTTAGCATTCCCTTTAATTCAAGCTGATGACGCATCCTCACAATATAGGGCACCTCTTCTCCTCTTTTGACTTCATTTGCCAAAATTTGTGTCTTTTCCCATTCTTTGTTTCCATCTTCCTTTTCTTCTTCGGATTCTTCAAACTCGGCTTCATAGAACCCATCGTTCAAGATTTTCATTCTAAACTCGGGTGGTTGAGTATGGAAACATCCATAAGCGGCTTTATCTATGGCTCGTCGAGCATAATCCTCCATCCCATAATAGAAGAAATCTGTGACCTCCAAATCGTCACAATATGTTTTCTTCCTTACTCTCATCACGATATGTTTCATGCGCTCCCATGACTCATCCACTTCTTCATATTCGTGTTGCCTCAAGTTTTGCATATCCAAGACCGGGTCGGTAGTCTCAAAGTCAAAATGCAACTCTTCTTCCATATAATCACCGTTGTCATTCTTTTCTTCTTCGTTGACTTCGATGCATTTCACTTCATACTCGTAGGCGGCTTGTAAATCTCTATCAAACCATCTCCTAAATCCTATAGGCACGCGAAATTGGTCTGAGTTCCTGGAATCCCGCTCGAAAGACTGCTGTCCGAAACCTCCAGAGGCTCCCAGCGGCGTTGGGCTATGTCCCCAGCGGCGCTGGTGGTTCCAGATGGTTCCTGATTCATCTTCTTCTTCACTTTTTGGTTCCTTCTTGGCCATTTTCTGCTCTGCATACCTCCAATCATACTTCTTCTCATCCGGTTTCTCTCCCAAGATGCTTTCTACGCCTCCTTTGAACACTCCTTGCGATTTGAGCTTGCTTATGAAACGATGATTTTCCTTGTACTCTTGTTCTTCTTGATGCACCTTTCTTTCAAGAAACTCTAGTGCCTCCTTTGTCTTGTTCAAGAATAAATTGCTTGCGGCTTCATAGCATAGCCTGGCTCTTTCTTCATCTCGTAACCCGTGATAAAACCAAGGCATATATTCCGCGGGCTTCAAATCCTCATCTTCAAGCAAGTTTACGGTTTCCTTCATACGAAGCCATGCATTTTCCCAATTTTCAAACCATAGTTGCTCAAAACATTCCACATTATGTCTCAGGACGCCTTCCCGACTATTATCGAACGGTCCACAAACAGTCGAAGTGTGAAACGGGCAATTCGATGATTGCACAGTACTACCCAGCGGCGCTGGCCTGGGTGACCAGTGGCGCTGGATACCTTCCAGCGGCGCTGGGGTTCCCTGGACAGCTTCCATATTCGTTTTTAGCCGCTTTGACGTCTTCCTCCATTCCCGAAACAGGTTCCTCGAATCCTTTCTAGTGCATTGTACCTATCTTAGCTGAAACACACTAAACGAAAAATGAAAGAAAAAGAAAAACAAGAGCAAAAACAAACACGAAACACGAAAACGATTAGTAACCTCAAAAACAAATTAAACTTAACCTAAATGCAAACAATCTAAACTTAATAACTAAAAACGATAAAACAAGAATATTTTTGGATTTTTGAAAATTTTAAGAAAATGAAAATACTAGCTAAATTAAAGCTACCCCTAATTTTGACCCAGTTTGACCTAATTTAACCACTAAACCCTAAAATGACTTAAACCTAAGTACTGAAAAGTAACTTTCTCGTGCCGAAACACAAGAAAGGATCCAATTACACTACTAAACTAAGAATGCGTCGCGTCCCTGGCAGCGGCGCCAAAACACTTGATGGTATGGGTTTTTTAGTGTTTAAATTTATAAAAGTTGTACAAGTAGTTATCTCAAAACACACACACACCTTAACGGACAGGGGACCCGATCAGTGGCGAAGCTAGAAATTTTTGAGCGGGTGGTCGGGATCTAATTTTTTTTTTTCCTAACGCAATTTTTTTCCTAACGCTATTAAAATGGGGGATGGAAACCGAGTATATCGATATTTCTACACGAAAACAATATACCCCTACATCGCAAAAAAAATTTCGGGGGGTCGGGCGCCCCCCCCCCCCGGCCCTACATAGCTGCGCCCCTGGACCCGATCAGATGTAGTATAGTTAAGTGATACAGGATCGTTCGTAGGGACGCGTTGCTTTACCTAATCTAGTAATACGTGTAATTCTAGCGGTTGGGGGTTGTCACGATTTCCTATTAAACTAATTAAAATACTGAAAAGTAAATAGAAGCCGCAACCGCTTATTCAGCGAGAGGCTTAGTCTGAAAATAGTTTGAAAAAGCAAATAACAGTAATTAAATTAAAATACTTGTTTGGCATCTCAGATCTCATGGTACGACCAAATATCATTCTACCTACTTGCTAGACTGTTGGAAACTTCATCACGGCTCAGATTCTCGTTAGATTCACTTTGCCTAAGTAACTAGTGCTGTCCCTAGACTCACACTATTCTATAAACAAATTCTCGTTAGATTCATTGTTTAAGCATTAATGACCTAAAGTTCGTGTTACTAATTCATCTTAAAGTTACCTGACTCTTAAGCCATGGACAGATAGTAATTCTCTCCGGTGACCACAGTGCTCGTTTCCAAGTCACTGGATCGCGTCTAACATTGTTAAGCATCATGTTCTGTTCGTCCTAATTACTATGGTTCTGGATCCCTCGGTTACAAGTGAATCACCTTTTACATCTAGTTAAAGACCGACTAGTGTTTTCCATCCTTATGTATTAATCCTAGTGTATGATTATAGACCGATCATCAGAATTAAATCAATACATGCAGATATAGAACTGATAATAATATGAAGAACTAATAAAGCATGGATCTACGACAAACAGTAAAACACACTCCAACAGATCTAACAAATAAAGTAAAATAAATAAACATCTACATGATCATATCGATCCAAACAAGTATTCAGCCTACTAGCCTAACATTATTAAAGGAATAACAAAGTCTGAAAAGATGAAAGACATTGTTTACCAACTGAAAGTAAATAAAAGAGTAGATCTAGGTTAAGGATGAAGATCGGAAGGTGTTAGAAGTTCCAAAACCTCCTTGGAATCTGCAAAGTCGACCTAGGGTTTGATATGGGCGGCTAGGGCTGCTGAATCGGCTCTCTCTTTGGGTTTTGAGGGCTGCTTCGGCTTAAATAGTGAAATAAGTCGGTTGCTGATCTGGGCCGCCCAGCGGCGCTGGATGGGCTCCAGCGGCGCTGGGCATGGGCCAGCGGCGCTGGCAGCTCCTGCTGCTTCTCGTATTGCTTCGTTCGGCTCCCGAATCACCTTCTTGTGTCTTGTAACTTCATAGGACTTCATCTTGAGTCACTTGTTGCCATTTACCCTCACTCGCATCTTCCGTGAACCTGCGTAAACATAGAATCCATTTAGTACTGATAGTTCCGGAATATTGACTCATTTAAGACATAGAAATGAAGCCTTTCGATAGGGGTTTTTATCACAAAATGGTCGCTCATCAGCTACCGAGTAATTCAATTTTGTCCAGAACCAATACCGAGGAGGCTATCAACGAGGACTATTCCAAAGAAACCCCGGTAATTCTAACTTTAATTCTAATTATGCTAGAAATAACTTTGGTTCTTTTCAAAATAGGTGGCAAAGGAACAATGGTCAACCCGAGCAACCAAGAGTGGAGAATGAAGTCAAGGAGGATCCGATTTCCAAGCTCACCACCATGATGGAGAAGTATATGGAGATGAACGACCAGAGGTACGACTCCTTGGACAAGTACACAAGGTTCCTTGATGAGAAAATTGCCAATCTTGACCATAAAGTGGATATCATGGTGAGAGATCAATAATCCGCTATCAAAGGTTTGGAGAGAAAGCTGGAGAAATGGGTGGAGCAGGTTGCTAAGAAGGAAAATGGTCTTCTTGCAAGCAATGCACAAGCTAATCCAAAGCCGAACCCTCAAGGAGGCCCGAGCACGAGTCAAAAGTACCAACCACCAATCGGACGCAACGAGAATGTAAACGTCGTGTTCACTGAAGGTAATGACTCTACTAAGCTTTCTAATGATTTTTGTGAAGTATCCAATCAGGTACAGGTCATACGGGAGCCAAACGGAGAGGAAACGAGCAAAAACGCAAAACTGAAATCTGACCAGACTCCACCAGCGCCGCTGGCTGCACAAGCCAGCGCCGCTGGACACATCCAGCGCCGCTCTGAGATACCCAGCGCTGCTCCTGGCCCAGGCCCAGCACCGCTGGTGACTCCGTCAGTCCAGATTCGCGCGAAACTTCGTTTTCAGCTGTTTTTCAAGGAGATGTCGAGACCCAATTCGCTTCAAAGTGCAAAATCAAATATGGGGACAACTCGGACAGAAGGGATGAAGTTCAAGATCACGAGGCACCGGATGACGGGACACAGTTACCGCAAGCATCTGAAGATCCAGGAAGTTTTCTTATTCCTTGCACTATTAATAATGAATACTTTTCATGTGCATTAGCTGATTTAGGGTCAAGTATTAATGTTATGCCGACTGTAATTTATGATAAACTTACCCTTTGTTTGCTAAAACCCGTTAACATGAGCAATCGGTTAGCCGATCAGACTTACCGACAACCCAAGGGGATTGTCAAACGAGTCCATGTCAGGGTTAAGGAATTAGAACTTTAGACTGAGTTTGTTGTGCTTGATTCGGTAAGTGAAGTAGTGACACCCCTAATTCTAGGCCGACCATTTTTGCATGCTGCGGATGCTATCATCCATGTCCTTAAACGTGAAATATCTTTGTCAAATGGTCAAAATAGGATTAGAGTGTGTGAATTAGAAGAAGATAGTGACTTGATTAAGGGAGAATGTCTTAGGATGGAAGTAATAGATGATGACCAAAACCCTAATGAACAATTAGACATGTCACTAGGAGAGGAAACCATAGAAACCAAACCTAAAAGGAAAATCTGTTATGAAAGTTTCATGGAATTAAAAGAATTGAAGGAGAAAGTAGAGGAACAACTAAGAAATGATAGAGAAGTAGCCACTAGGGTTAGGAGAATCCTAGGAAACATTAAGTGGGAAGAGCGTGTAGTCGACCTAGAAAGAGATAAAATGAATGAAATAATAGTTAGAGAACCAAATGGTAAGTTTTATGGTGACCCTAGCATATTTCAGATTCCTTGCTATATTAGCTCTAACTGTTTTGAGGACACCTACATAGACCTTAGAGCCACATCTAATATCTTTCCTGATACGTCCCAAGGTGTATCAATATAGCAAAGTATATTGTACACAGAACAGTTGTAGAGGGGGGGTGAATACAACTTAATTCGAACTTTACAAAACTTTTAAATAAAACGTTTTAAGATTCAGTTTATATATTAAGTAAGTAAAGAACAGGAATCATTAAAACAGTAAAGCAGTAAATAGAGTGAAACATTCTTGGACACAGATTGTGGTTTTCAATGTAATCCTTTATTAAGAAATAATCTATACAAAGAATTACAGGGTTGTTGCGGAATAAAGATAGCCTATAGATATCTAAACAACCCTTGAAATGACAAACTACAATCAATAAGTTTCAGCTCAAGAGAATCAGGCCAAGCTGATCTCCAACAGACTAAGCTGTGTCTAAGAGCAGAGAAAACTTGTGTGAAGAATGATTCTCAGGAATGCCACTCATATGCAATCAAGGAATGAGGCTTTTATAGGCGAAAGCCCTTCTTCTCTTGGTATCCAATGTAGCCACGTATTCTTCTTTCAATGGATGACAAAGGAATAATCAATCGTTCCTTTCATGGTACTTGTGGTCCCCCACGTATAACTACACATTCTTTATCATCCAATAAGATTATGGACACGCATATGTAAAACCAACCACCAACCTGGATCCTAGGATTCTTCCTAGTCACATCATTTGTCCTTATCTTTAATCCAGGTTGTTATCTTCACTTGATTGTCAGACACAGATTGGGCCGTTTATCAAGGCACCAATCTGCCTAAGTGTTTCCAAGCTGACTGCTAATCCCAAGCTGCCTTCCACTACCAGCTTGGTCTTCTATCTTCAATCCTCCTCTTCGACTTGGATTGAATGCTATAACATTGTTGATGCAGCTTGAATAACACTTGCTTCCATAAGATTTACAATTACAAAGTATGAAGCATGATCTGGGTCAGAAACAGATCGTAAGCTGTGTCAGCTTAGTCTGACCCAGATCAGATTACAAGAACCAAAAGATTACTAAGTGTTTACAAGTCAGATTTGTCATCACCAAATTTACAAACCTTTATCAATGAACATTGGGGCTCAACATTTCCCATAGGAATCTACAAGTATAATTTGAGGAAATATATAAATGGAGTAAAATGGGAAGATTTAGAGATTAGGTTAGTAGGAGGAGCCAAGGTTTTAACTAAAGGCTTCATAAGAAACTTAGTCATTAGGATAGAGGGATTGGACAACCCCACTGATTTCTTTATAGTTGAAGAAGATTCAATTACTAGAGATCACGTGATTTTAGGTCAACCATTCTTGCTTTCAGTAGGTTCATCGGTTAATGTGAAAGCAAAGAAGATGACTTTAACTATAGGGTTCAACCAAGTAGTTTTGACTAAGGAGGACATTAGTAAGACAAACCCCTTCGGGACTAGATGCAAAACTAGGAGTTTTGCATGGGAGATTAAGAAAAGGAGAGTCGAATTACACTTAAAAGACACATCCGACCTTTACATTCGATTCCCAACGAGAACCGGCCCCCAACCGACCCTGTTTTCTTCCTCAACCTAGTTCCTAGGCCGAGTCCGGCTGAAGACTCGTTAAACTTAGCGCTTCTTGGGAGGCAACCCAAGCCGTATTTTCATTTTTATTTTTATTTTTATCTTTTTAGGAATATGTGACTAATTGCAATTAAGTGAATTGTTTTGAATATTTATCATTTGTGACCTATTTTATATGAGATATATCTTGAGAATCACAAATGCAAGCTTTCAACGGATCAAGGAAACAAGTAACTTATTGCAATCTTATTCGTTTTTGTTTTTATTTTTATTTTTATGTTTTAGCTTGTTATTTCCATTTTTATATTTTGATTGAAGTGTGCAGGAGTATTGTTTTGTAGTCTGGAGGAAACCATGCACTTGGTCAAAAGCTAAGTGTGGTGGAATGCCGGAATCAAATCGTGAAGAAAAATCAGACGTCGAAGCAAGTACAGGACTCGCATGCGCAGCTAGAAGACCTCCAGCGCCGCTGGGAATGCACCTGGGCATCCCAGCACCGCTCCCACTGATCCAACGCCGCTCCCACTGATCCAGCGCCACTCCCAGTGTCTGTCAGCACACCAGATCGCGAAAAATCCAAAAAAATCAGGAAAACCCAAAAATCCAAAAAAATCAGAAAATACCAAAAAGAGAAGAAGATGGAGAAGCAACAATGGATCGCCATCAAACGGAGACGACTCAAGTCTTTGAAGACATACATCATTCAAGTCGCTCCACACATGCCATCTTCAACAACATTCATGCAATTTAAGCCCGGGAAGTTTCGTTAATCCTTTACTTTTCATGTTTTTCCTATTACCCTTTCTGTTATGTCATGTTTAGTACAACGAGGATGTTGTACAATTTAAGTGTGGGGGGATGGAATAGGAAAAACCCGTGGTTTAATTGTTTGAAAATCATAAGTTTTCTACTACTTAATTCATGCAAAAATTAAAAATTTTCTTGTGTCTGAAAAACATTTTGAGAAATAAGCTTTGCAAGTAGACAAAAGATGACGATAACTAAGCAACATTAGCTTTGGTAGATGAATGGTTAGTTAGGACTTTTAGTTTGACTATAGATTTGTGGCTGTTCATTTTTTCAAATGGATTAGAGCTTAGACTGAAACTGAATGCGATTATGTTTGCCATAGCACATTTAACCGGACTTTAATATGCCTAGCAATTAGAGCTATCTAGTTATTAGTATAGGTGTATTAATTGGACTTAATTATATAAGTGCTTGTGTAGGAACTAGTTTAGACGTATGGTTCGCCTTAATTCTTACACTATTGATTGTGAACTAGTTGCATGCGGAGTAAGTGTATGAGTCATCTGGGGTCTCTGATAATGTCTATTGCATGAATAATGTAGTAATCTTAAGAAAAGGCAATCAGTAGATTAATTAAAAGAGTTCAAAGAACTATTAACGAGTAAAATCTATACGCATCAAGTTATGTCGCTTTGCGCGTGGGGAACCACCGACCTATTACCGTTGTCTTGATGTAAGGTATAAACTCTAACCATTAGTTGAGTTATGTCGCTCTGCGAGTGGGGAACCACCGACCTGTCACTGCTGTCTCAACTATTAAAGATGATAATATCATATAACTGCTTTAGTATTTAGCTAGCGACCATGACTTTAGTGTGAGAGTATGTCTAAGTAGTTACTCACAATTACACAATCGATAAAATATAAATGCCTTGCTAGTAGCTAGTAGATCTGATTGCTATACAAACTTTAATTAAGTGCTTAACTAGTCAGCAGAAGTAAGTAAGATTGAGCTGTAGGATATGTGGAATTATAGAACGGTTTTGGAGGTATTAACACGAATATAAGGTTAACTTTTAGTTTTGATTGACGGATTATCTTTACCTCTAGCTATAGCTTACTGATTTTGTCTAAAGTTTTCTCAAATCATTTTGCATGACTAATCTTTGAAATGTTTAATAAAGTAGAATAACTTGAACACTTAAGTTGTCCGCTCATCATTGTTTTATTTTCTTTGACTATTTGCTTGAGGACAAGCAAAGACTTAAGTGTGGGGGTATATGATGAGCGTTCATTTTGTGATAAAAACCCTATCAAAAGGCCACATTTCAATGTCTAAAATGAGTTATTATTCCGGAACTATCAGTACTTAATGGATTCGATATTTACGCAGGTTCACGAAAGATGCGAGTGAGGGTAAATGGCATCAAGTGACTCAAGATGAAGGCCTATGAAGTTACAAGACACAAGGAAGTGATTCGGGAGTCGAACGAAGCGATTCGAGAAGCAGCAGGAGCTGCCAGCGCCGCTGGCACCTTGCCAGCGCCGCTGGCCCATCAGACGAAGCCTCAGCGCCGCTGGGTGGCCCAGTTCAGCAACCCACCTATTCACCTATTTAAGCCGAAAGCAGCCCTCAAAACCCTAAGAGAGAGCTGATTCAGCAGCCCTAGCCGCCCACATCAAACCCTAGGTCGACTTTGCAGATTCCAAGGAGGTTTTGGAGCTTCTAACACCTTCTGATCTTCATCTTCTACCTAGATCTACTCTTTTATTTTACTTTTCAGTTGGTAAACAATGTCTTTCATCTTTTCAGACTTTGTTATTCCTTTAATAATGGTAGGCTAGTAGGCTGAATACTTGTTTGGATCGATGTGATCATGTAGGCGTTTATTTATTTTACTTTATTTGTTAGATCTGTTGGAGTGTGTTTTATTGTTTATCGTAGATCCATGTTTTACTAGTTCTTCATATTATTATCGGTTCTATATCTGAGTGTATTAGTTTAATTCTGATGATCGGTCTGTAATCATACACTAGGATTAATACATAAGGATGGAAAACACTAGTCGGTCTTTAACCAGATGTAAATGGTGATTCACTTATAACTGAGGGATCCAGAACCATAGTAATTAGGATGAATAGAACATTATGCTTAACAATGTCAGACGCGATCCAGTGACATGGAAACGTGCACTGTGGTCACCGGAAGGAATTATTATCTGGTCATGGCTTAAGAGCCGGGTAACTTAAAGATGAATTAGTAACACAAACTTTAGGTCTATAATGCTTAAACAATGAATCTAACGAGAATTTGTTTAAAGAAGTAGTGCGAGTCTAGGGACAACACTAGTTACTTAGTCAAAGTGAATCTAACGAGAATCTGAGCCGTGATTAAGTTTCCAACAGTCTAGCAAGTAGGTAGAATAATATCTGGTCGTGTCATGAGATCTGAGATGCCAAACAAGTATTTTAATTTTATTACTGTTATTTGCTTTTTCAAACTATTTTCAGACTAAGCTCTCGCTGAATAAGCGGTTGCGGCTTCTATTTACTTTTCAGTTTTTAATTAGTTTAATAGGAAATCGTGACAACCCCCAACCGCTAGAATTACACATTTTACTAGATTAGGTAAAGCAACGCGTCCCTGCGAACGATCCTGTAATTATCACTTACTATACTACATCTGATCGGGTCCCCTGTCCGTTAAGGTGTGTGTGTTTTTAGATAATTACTTGTACAACATTTTTATAAATTTAAACACGAAATAAAAAACCGCATCACCTCCTCTAGTTAGTTGTCCATTTAGTTCACATATATCAGAATGCACTAACTCTAGGATTTCTGTTTGCCTATTAATCTTAGGGAAAGGTTTTCGTTTCATTTTCGCTTGAACACATATTTCACATTTATCTTTATGTTCACCACTATAAGATATAATTCCTGTTTTGACATATCCTTCATGGTTCTATAGTTTATGTGTCCTAAACGATTATGCCATAAATTGAAACTAGAACATTCAATATTAAAATTAGAAATGAAATTGCAAGCAAGAAAGTAAGCAGAAGTAACAACTTTATTGATGTTAAGTTTGAACATGCCATCACAAGCATTGGCGGAACTTGAACACCTATTATAAGGGGGCAGAACTTAATAAAACATAAAGTCTACCTTTGTTAGAGAGAGTAATATATAATATAAAAATTATTTTTAAAAGTATATTAAAATATTAGTAATAAAAATAAAAATTTTTGGAGGGGCTAGAACCCCCTTTGGTCCCTTAAAAGTTCCATCCTTGATCACAAGCATAGGCTTTTCCAACAAAAACATTGTTCTTTGAAAGAGCTATACTATCAGATTCAATCACAGCCCTAATCCCACCCTTACAAATCTTAAAACCAGAAACAAGATTCTTCCTAATGCTAGGAACATGAAGAACATCCTTAAGAATCAGTTTCTTTCCAGAAGTGAATTCAAGTTTGACAATTCCTTTTCCAGCGACTTTAGAAGTATGACTATCACCCATCATCACTTCATGACCAGCCTCTGATTCTGCATAAGTTTTAAATAGATCCTTGTTATTACAAACATGAGTTGTTGCACCAGAATCATACCACCAATCACTTGTTGTAGTCGCAACAGCCATATGCAGTTCTTGAATCATACTAATGTTCAATTCAGAAACCATGGCAGTGACTTCAGTGATAGTCTCTTGATCCACCATGTTTGCTTGACCAGTACGATCTTGATTCTTCTTGTTTGCATTCTGATTTTTATTTGGACAATTCTTTTTGATATGCCCTTTTTCTTTGCACTTGTAACAAACAACTTCCGACAAAGGCCTTTTTCCCTTTCTTGTTGTTGTTGTTGTTTGATTTGTGGGAATCAGAATCAGCCTTCCTTTTCTTGTTTTGTGGTTTTCCTGAATCAACATAATTAACCTTAGAGCTTGATGCACCATTCAGATTCTTTTCACGCAAGCGTGTTTCCTCTTCAATCATCAAATGTTTCTGAATTTGTTCAAGATTGAAGTCCTCTGTTGTGTGCATCAATTTCTTCCTATAGTTGTGCCACGAAGGGGGTAATTTTGCAATTATAGCCCCAACGAACAACTTTTCAGGAATATCAATTTTCAGTTCCTTAAATTTTGACACCAAAACAAGAAATTCATGAACCTAATCAAGAATAGATCCTTCATCAGACATATTAAATTCAAAGAATTTGAATATGATAAACTTATATGCCCCTTGTTTTTCGATGTTGTAAGTAGTCTCCAAAGCGTCCCAGATTTCCTTTGCAGATGATAGCGGTGCATACAGATCATACATGCGATCAGTGAGAGTTGTGAGTATGTAACCGCGACACATCATATCATCATGTGCACGTTTACGGACTCCAGCATCATCACTTTCAGTGGCAGCCCTTGTATCTGGTTCCAGAACATAGTAAACATTATGTGCAGATAACAGGAACTTCATCTTCTCCCTCCAACGAGTGAAACCCATGCCATCCATACGATCCAGTTTGATAGTATCTTGCCCAAACATCTTCAGAAAGTATTACTCGAATCCATGATTAATATTCCTTAAGTTTGGTGTTTAATCACATCCTCAAAATCTTCTGTTGTTTATAATTTTCTGTTTTCTGATATCAAATTTCTAACAGTGATATATACTGGAATTTGTTTTGATGAGTCTTTTTTTTTTAAGTTTTTTTGTCAAAAAAATGTTACATAATAAACTTGTGTTATTTAGTATCTAATTGTTTCTATTTGTGTTATTTAATTTGGCAAGATATGCACACGAAATTTTATTTTATTGAATTTAAATTTACTTACAATCACTAATTCTAGTTTTTAATGAATGTGGAAAAAGATAGAACATCAGAGTATATGCACACGATAGTTTCTGTATTAATATGTACGTAGTATAGGTTTTGGGGTGAGTATAGATTAGAGAAGAGATGATACATTTGGAAGTATTCTGAGTCTTATGAAAGTGTAGTATCAAATGCATAAGAAAGGTACATTTGTGAAGAGTACTTTATGCATACTTACTTGTAAATGAAAGTTACTTTTTAGTATTATAGAAAAATTGTCCGCACATAACGGCAGAGACGATAGTTCCTCCTTTTATCCTTGTCCTTGACTCCAACGAGTATTATGATTCCGGTGAATTCTTGAAATCCGGCAATATAGAGAAAAGTGAAGAGAGAGAGAGAGAGAGATATGAATGAACCATAAGGGACCACAAATGTGAATGGACCACAAATAAGAAGGACCATTATCTATTTGTTATATTTAAAAAGTGTCGAATGACCATATTGTCCTTTATACAATATGATAATGGATGGTCTTGATCTATCTTGCTAAAGATGAATGATCAAGATTGTGTGTTAACTTAAAAGTTGAAACTCTTAAAATTTGTAGGGAGGGGTAGACAATATGTTTTATATATGAGTATAGATAGATATTTTTATTTTATTAAATTATATTTTACATGGAATCACTAATTCTAGTTTTTAATGAAAGTGGAAAAAGATAGAACATAGAGTGTATACACACGATAGTTTTCAGGGCAGATCTAGCTTTAAACAAAGTAGATTTTATGACCTACCTTAGATTTGTATATTTTTCAGAAAATATATAATAATTATATGAAGGAACTATCTTAAATTTGAGTCAGGACCTACATAATGTTTGAACAGATAAGATGAAGAAAAATTTCTAAAATTTTATAACGAATTCGTGGAAAAGAAAAAAGAATTTGTGACTGTATTTTAATGGAGTTACATATATCCTCATCGGAGAAGATGAGGCAAGAAGATGGACCAACCCATGTAACTTTCAAAAGTGATCTTGTAATTTTATAAAACCTCAATAACCCATATATTTTTTATAAAACGCATTCCAATCTCTGGCCAACTATTGCGCATGAATATCCCATTGAGCACGCCGCTTTGCTGACTATGCAACACTCACATCGAATTTGCAACCCACCTATTTCTAAGCTACCTCTAATTTCTACTATGCGACTTTGCTGATTCTCTTTGGATTATGGTTGTATAATGGTGCCACGACCCATTAGTGTGAAAGACATATTCGAGATACATAAAGTCTTTGTTATAAAACCTGTTAAAAGAAAACTCATCAATCTCACAATGTTATTCTACTATTGGGCCCTTTGGAAGTTAAGAAATGATTGCATCTTCTCTAACACGAAACCATCTCGCCAATTTGTAGGTAAAAAAATAAAGGGCATTAGCTTTTTTGGCAGTCAAACAGGCCACGCAACCTGACATTTCAATGGAATAGTTTCAACTTTTTTGGCCATATCATCGATTCATAACTTCCTTATTTCATAACATACTCTTTCCAACAACTTTTTTTTTCACATCTTCATTACCTTTTCCTCAACATTTTATTATTTCCAATTAACTATAATAAAAATAAATAATTTCAAAACTAGAACAAATAACATATAAAGTTTGGAAATGGAACGCATGCTCATGTCTTCACATGTTCTCCGCCAAGACGCAATCTTCCGTAATGTCACACCCCGCCTTAGATGGAATGTGACGTACATGGATTCACAACACAAGATATACTGAACGACACAAAACGTTGTCGTTTTTAAAAATACATTTATATAAAAACATTGTTCACAAATTTATATTACAATTTATGAAAAAGATATTGTTCTTGGAAACATTTATTTAAAATATTAGCCTGAGACTTTAGCAAATTGATGAGTCAGTCCTAAAGCCTGAGGGTGGTCCTTGGTTCATCATGTTGTATGCAGCGGAAAAATGTCCCATGTATAGAGTATCATCTAATCACCTGAGAATACATGCTAAAATACGTCAACATAAAGTTGGTGAGTTCCATAAATTTTTCATATTGAAAATATAGTTTCTCAAAATGTTAGAGTCCAGAGTGACCATTGTCTTACCGCAATGTCAAGTGTTTATGATACAATCTAAAGCAAAGAGTATCATAGGTTTTGTATATAAAAATATAGAGTATGAACCACAAGATTTAAGTGCGACCATTATCTTTCCACAATGTCGTATAACCATTTGATCAACACAATGGATCAAATGTAATGCAAGAGTAGATACTGTATACGTCAATTTCTAAGCTCATGAAACGAAACTGACACATTTGTTATGTATTTGCCTCCCGGTACTTGTTCAGGGTACCGAATGTTTACAAATATGTATCACCCGTTGGGCTTCCAGCCGTGTTTATGCCGGGTGGGGTGTGTCAACCCAAATAGTACTATCCAACATATTCACGCTTAAGATCCATAATTAACGTTTCATGATAGTGAGGACTTAGAGATAGTGAACCGTGTTACTTAGAATCAACCATGTATACATTTCTGAAGTACTTGTGTTCATCATAACAGTAAAGAATTTGTATTTTACTCCAAAGGTAAAATAAAGTAGAGTGGAGTTACAAAATATATAATATATATATAATTTTGTAAATATACATATAGGTATAACAAATAGTTTTTAAGCATGTCTCAGTCCCAATACATATATAACAGTTTGAAAAGGGGGTTATGGAAACTCACGTAGTATATATAACATAACATAGTTTTTACAATTGTTTATCTTCAAAGTTTCGTTTATATATAACATAAAATAATTTTTATGCATGTATCTCAGTTCCCGAAATAAATCATATAAAAGAATTAAAAAGGGGAAAATGAAACTCACCTTAAAGTAGAGCAAATCCAAGTACTAGTACAAGTACGTGCACTAATAGGCTCACACGTGATTCAACGTTCAAGCTTATTCCATCCTAAGATCATCAAATATATTTCAAAAATCTATGCTCTAATTGAGAGGCTTCTTAGTATAGATACAAAGTGTTTCAAGACCATAAATCCTTTACAACATCTAATACTATTCTTATAGTACATGTAACACCCGTTTCGTAAAAATATGGATTTCCAAAAATTTCGCCTAACGGCGTTAAATCATGCGGAAACGATTTAGGAAATTACTCAACTAAGGAAAACAGTTGAGAAAACATTGGTGGTGTTACTAATAGCATCAAATCTGTAATAAAAGAAATCCATAAGATTGCCCAACATAAAGCAATCATAAACATAGTCATTACATAAGTTCCATAAAGAAAATCAATAACATAAGGTCTATGCGAAGCTATTGGGTAAACTAAAGCCAGCTTGATCATCTACCCATCTCTCGCCAAAGCTTCACACGTCATCTCACTGCCTAACCTGAGGGGTGCCAACACATTAAAAGAAACAAGTGTTAGCTATAAAGCTAAGTAAGATAACACCAGGTTTAAGCAAAACATTTCATCCATTTAAATCGTCACTTTTAAAGCATTACGTCATTTTAATTAGGCACGATGTACCTATTACCACCGTAAGGCACGATGTACCTATTACCACCGTAAGGCACGATGTACCTATTACCACCGTAAGGCACGATGTACCTATTACCACCGTAAGGCACGATGTACCTATTACCACCGTAAGGCACGATGTACCTATAACCACCGTCAGGCATGACGTACCTATTACCACCGTAAGGCACCATTTATACGTACCTATTACCACCGTAAGGCACGATGTACCTATTACCACCGTAAGGCACAGGTTATGCATAACACTTAACATCTAATTAGCTCGAGCATTTATCATATTTAGTTTAGATTTCCACCTTTAACCTAAACTAATCCATACTATCATCTTTTCACGTTAGGGCCCTTAAAACGTGCACGTGTCATGGCAACCTAAAAAGGTCTAGTGTTCTAGATGAACAAGCCACATATACATGCACATAACAACATTACAACATATCATTAACCACCGTTCATCATAACATATCATATCGTAAACATATCATTAACCACCGTTCATCATAACATATCATATCGTAACCACATGTACGGGGAAACATTTTAGGCATATACATCGTCATCATTAATCCCCGAGTACCTCCCATATCAACCCAACCACCTATGAGTTATACATTACCGTTATGGAGGTTATAGTTTACGAACCATTTTCGTTGCACCCTCAGCGTGACAAAAGTAGTGTATCTTACCTGATAGTAGTCTGTGCGCGCAAACAAAAGCTAACAGTGCTTATTAGTAATCCCCGACACCTATCGTTCATTAACATATGAAATATAAGTCATTTGGGACCTTAATTGACTTGAAAACGAACTTAGGTTTGTTCTTACGAACTTAGACTCACTGAACGAACTTAGATGCCTTCAAACGAATTTAGTACTCTTCAAACGAAGTTAGAACTAGCCAAACGAAGTTTAACTTCGTTGGTTGAACGAAGATAGACCATTAATCGAACGAATTTAAGTTTCAAAACCACTTTAGACATTCACTTCAAACGAATTTAATCACATTTAGGTTCAAACGATTTTTGAAAGCTTGAAACGAACTTAGATGGTGTTCAAACGAACTTAAGCTTTGTGTCAAACGAATTTAGGCCACAATAAACGAACTTAGAAGCCTTCATACGAACTTTAAGTTCGTTTGGAACAAGCAGGAACGAATTTAAGACACAATTCGACCAGAATTCATAAAACGATTTGTTCTTCGATTTTTCCAGAAATCAATCGACTTAGGCTTCATCCAAAACATGTTTTTGACACATATAAACATATTTTGATCATAATGATCGATTACAAACTCGTTGACACCATTTAGATCCTTAATTTGCTTAAACACGTTTGAAACCCTAATTACTTCAAACCCTTATTAAAATCAGATTTGATTAACATAAAAACAACCTTTGAATCTGAAAATACAATTAACAAACCATGGATTACCTGATTGCTTAATGGCCGATCCAAATCAATACAAAAAAACACGATTGATTGACCAAAACTTGAAGATTATGCTTAAGAATTCAAGAGAGAATTGAAGAAACTTTGTGTTTGTTTTTAATTATGATTAGTGGCTGGAAACTAACCCTAGATTAGGCTAATCCCACCCTAATCCCGTTTTTAACTTTCCACCTTTGGCAAAACTAGTCCCTGAACTTCATATTGGCTTTATTTCACTTTAAAACACCTATTGGGGATACATACAACACACTAAAGCACTTTCGCACACTACATAGGCCTTTTACACATCATTAAATCTACTTTATTGTCACTCATTAAAGATAATTAAATCTTACATATAGGGCACATAAACATATAAACACGTATTTCCACGTAAACATATCACGGACTTAGAATTTGACCTAACGACGTTAGTCCACATGAACGATTAAGTTTTGGGATGTTACAAATGAATTTTTACAGAATTTTCCAATATCTCTATCTTGTTCAAAAGGTCACCTAAATTCAGTTTATCGGTTTTCGTCCAGATTCTGACCCTTTCAGGAAAACATCATTTTTGACAAAGAAGAATACCATATACAACAAAACTTTGTTCTGATCGAATTTAGTATACACATAGGCCTTTCCATAAAGTTAAGATTCAGTTGATTTCGACTTAAAACGAATGAGATATGACATTTACAATATGACTGAAACAGTAATCACAAAAATCAGTTTTGACCACTTTTCTTTAAAAGTTAATAACTTGAGATTTACTCGGTGTTTTTACTTGATTCCAGTGGGAGGATAAAGTAGACACATAAAACTAAAGATTTTGTTTAGAACTCAATAACCAGATCATTTTCCATCTATGTGTTTTCTCCCTTCCAAGTCAGATTACAGATTCTGTTCAGAATCAGTTTTTAACAAAACTAGTTCATACGTGATCTTTTGTATTCAATAAGTTTAAGAACCATAAAAGAGGCTTACCAAACTGAGATTATAGATAATGTAAGTTGTTGATATTGGTCTCCTTGAAGCTTTAAAACTCTTTTCCAATTGATTGAAGAATAAGGGATTAAACTTGCTAGCAAAATCGCTTGATTTTCTTTCAAAACTTGAAGTTGATCATTATGAAACTAGTGTTATTGTTCTTGGAGCTTTAAGTCCGGTTTTTATGATGAAAAATGAAGTGATTTTCATGCCTTAACATCTTATTATCATTAGTTTAATTGTAGGAAATTAGGTGAGAAATTAGGTACTAAAAAGACAATTATGAGTTGTTTAGTTAAGTTAGTGTGTTAGGTACTTGTCTCCCACTAAATTCGTGGCTTATCTGATCACTATGAGTAGGATCAATGATTAAAATCATATTTATAGTTGTAGATATTTCTCTCCTCTTTCCGTAGACAGCTTACTCGTCAAAAACGAATATCGGACGAAGAAGTTATAGTCAAAACATTACAGCAACGTTAATTTATAATTTTTAGTGCATTTAAAGTTATATTTAGATTTGGACATATTGATTAGTATAATATACACCCATATAATGTTATGTCGGCCTTTGTCTCATTAATACCATTATTAGATAGCCACCGACACTGTTTGAAACCGTATATATATATATATATAAGAAGATGTGATACATGTGTTTCATATATGTTCATTAATCCCATGAATATTTGTTCAATCCGTTATCTCTTAACAATGTTTGTTCATTTGTGTGTTTGTCGTATGTATTTAAATAACTATATATTTAAATAAGATTTGTAAGAAATTGTTTAAGTTTAATTGACCTGAAATTTGTCGGGTGTTACACGTAATGACATAATGCTACCAACAGCGTCACGCGATGACACAGTCGTGAGTCGCCCGTTGGGAGCGGTTTGCACCCTCACGACGCACCATGAAGGTGGTTACAACCATTCGATGTGATGACCCATTCCATTCAGCCTCGATCAAACACCAACTAAACTTGTAAGAATTCAAAGGTCACAAACTTGTATTATGTTTTTGGAAAGAGAAGAGCTGATGTAAAATTGAGGAAGAGGTGATGTGAGGAACAACAAACCATTCCATTCACCTCGGATCAAACAAACTTAGGGCGCGTTTGGTTCACAGAATGTTTTAGAAAGGAATGAAATCTGTCAAAGGAATTGGAATATGAAGGAATGGAATTTGACGGAATGTTTTTGATTTTTTAAAGATTCAAGTGAGGGACGGAATGAAATTCCTTCCCCCATCCCCAAGGAATGGAGATTCCATCAAATGTTTACATTCCAACGGAATGTGATTCCTTCATCTTTAACCAACCAAACACGCTAAGGAATGGAATTCAATTCCAATTCCATCAGATTCCATCAAATTATGTGAACCAAACGCGACCTTAGTTGTAAAAGTTCAAAGGTCAAAAAACTTGAATCAACAACTCTTTCCCTCCCGTTGTCCCAAAATATCTCACATTTGTCATAACTCATACATACTTACATACATCTGTATCTATTTATTCTAATCCATTTCAAACTCTCAATCATTTTTATTTAAATCATCATTAGACTAAATTCCAATCCATCAATCCTAAACCTTTTTTCTTCTTAATTCAAATCGATTCATAGAATCTATTGATCGGAGATCCAAGCACCCGCTTGACCCAAGTATACATTTGGGCCGTCCCTGCAATGGAGGTAGGTAACTCACCGGAGACCGACGTACCGGCGATCGAATTTCCGGTTTCTGACTGTGCGCCACTGACTGTACCGCCGTGGCTACGTCGGAGACTCACCGAATTAAATGCTTATAGTTTTCCGTCTTCCATTGAAGAAATTGAAGCTAAGCTTCACAATGCAGATCTTCGTCGTCAGGTTACTCTTTTATATATTTATTATTATTATTGTTTTACTTAAAGCTAGTAACTTGCTTGAAATTTTCAACATATATAGTGAAAGTTATGTTGTATATCGGTGCAATTACATTGTTAGTTGTTTACAACCTGAAAATAAATAAAAAGTTGGAATTGTTGGGAGCCTCGAGTCGAGTTTGAGCCTAACTTGGAGCTCCGAACTTAATACGCTAACTTGATAAGCCTCTTCTGGTTTATACTTCACTGGCTTGTTTTATAAAACTAGTATAACCGATAAAAAAAGGATGATACAAAATCTTTATTGGTGTGAACTGGATGAATTATATCTAGTCTTTCTCCGGGTTGTCGTATATAACAACTAAAATTAACCAAGTGAACTAGAAACTGAATTTCATTAATTGATCTTTTGGAAATTGGTAACTTGACTTCTTAGGAGTTTTGATTTAACTATGATTAATGGTTATGCGGGTTTTATCCATTTTTGCTGGTTCTTTTTATTGGCTACAGAAGTTTTATGAGAATTTGTCTAGTAAGGCCCGCCTAAAGCGTAGGAGCTTTAAAGCTGCAGATGACCGTAACCTTGCTCAACGTCTAGAGGCCAAGCTACAGGCTGCTGAACAGAAAAGGTATTTATTTCCCCCAATCTTACATGTTTTCACACCACGAAACGCTTCAATACATGCATGATCTGAAATTATTTTGATGGTTTTAACGGACCTTTTATTTGAGGGGAGGGTTAGGTTTTTGTTTGATCAATATGGTTCCATGACATTTAGCTCTTCATAAGATATGCACCCTACTGCTATTGGCAGCTTTTCTTTTGGCAAATGTAGTCCAAATAGTTCCAAGCAGTATATAGTTGATGAATCGTTTCTTAATTTCCCTTAATTCATTTGAACAATGTGTAGTTGAATTAGCCTCTTGAGTCATAAAACCCTGTTATGTACTAGTGTACATAATCTATCCTAGGAAGGTAATTATAATAGTTCTAAATTACAGCCTATAATTAGGCCATAACAGCTGTACAAAATCTGTATCTCTAACATGCGTGATTAACATCTTCTGCTGTACTTGACTACTTGAGGAGTGCACAGTTATGTGTAAATGTCATCAGCTGTTGTATAGTTTTCAGTTTGTTATAGAAATTTTATAGTTTTAGTTTACCCATTTTGGTCTTGTATAAATACCTTATTTATTGTTTTATAGAATATCAAGACATGTCCCAAATTTTAGATTCATAACACGCACATCATTAAGGTCATGGGTCTTCTCTTTGATCTGCTCCGGTTTCTTCATGTGTGTTCTCTTTTATGTGCTTCGGTTAGTTCATGTTTAAATAGGTTGGCCATGGGATACATATATGAACCCCTGGATAGGGTGAAAAAACCATAGCAATATCATTCAATGAGAAAGATGACCAGTATAAGGCTATATTTGGCATTGTTGACTAGAGATAAGAATACCAGTTTTATCAATGTTACTTGACATCATTTGTATCCATAAATAATGTACTGAAATCAAATTTTCTTCTCTAGAAGCATACATATACATACCTTCCTTCTCTATCATTTGTATCCATAAATAACGTTTGTGTACCTTTAGCAGCTGTTATCCTATAGGGAGTGACAATCTAGGTGCAATCTATCTCTTTACTAATTCTAGTTTCCATGCTCGTACTAGGCACGTGGAAGCTAAATTTTACGTTGTTAGAAAAAAAGGTTGTCCCAAATTCGTATCCGCAATTATCACTTATCAGAAAGCTGATATGTTCACAATATTTACATGAAGCCATTATCAACTCCTAATTTTATGTCTTTCCCCATCCCCATAGCTTCTGTGAGCGTGGAATGTTTATGTACTCAATTCTATTAAACATAGACAAGGTGATACGTATCTGTAGGAACATGAAAGTATATGTATATAAGAGCTATGCTTGTAGTCCAAAGTTTCGTCATTGTTATAGAAAATACATTATGGCACATTCTTACTAGATATAAAATCTGACCAATGCTTAAAACAACAGTGCACCGATGTTGTACAAGGCGCCACTTGGATAAGTGATGAGTTTAAACACACTTTGGGTCAATTTTTTTTTTTTATATTAATTAATTCTTGTTGCTTGTTTTCAATACAATTTCTTCTTGATCATATCACTAAGCATGTAGAGATTAGTAGAATTCAGATCCTCAAGGCGCATAGCCAACGAAGAGCCACATTAAGGGAGAAGACATCTCAGTCGTTACTAAGAACAATTTCCTTCCGTGGCAAGTATAACCAGAAGCATGCAACTGCTGAGAAGAACTGGTTGGAACTACTGGAAGCTGAAAAGAAGAGAGAACATGATAGGTGCCTACTAGTAAGGAAGGAAGCTAAGCCTGCCTCACAAGCAAAGCGACAGAGAGCAGATCATCTACTGCAGAATGTAAGCCTACATAATGTTGTAGGTGTTAACTGTAATATGACGACTCAGAAGCAAGCTGACAATCTGTCAAAAAAGCTGTTGAGGTACAGATTCATATATAGTTGTTAGCCCTTGACTAAGTACCATATATGCTATGGTGGCAGTCAATTACCGGTTGTTGCTCTGGGAAGACTAATCAAATTTTGATCTTGTTGGATATGTATTCAGTTACCTTTTATGATTGCAAATTTTGATATTTTGTATAAAATTGATTTTATTTCTTTTGTTAGATGCTGGAGGAAATTTATTAAGCAGAGGACTACCTTAAACTTGGCAAAGAGCTACTATGCTCTAAATATTAATGCAAGTCATGGGAAGTCAATGCCATTTGAGCATTTTGCATTTTTAATTGACAAATCTTCTACACTTCAGACTACAAAAGCTTTACTTGACCGACTCGAGACCCGTTACAAAGCTCTACTGGATGTGTCATCCGGGACCAATCTGGATGACATTAGTCACCTTCTTACACGAGTTGTTTCGCCAAATAACAGACACGTAAAAGTAGTCTCTCCTAGAGCAATCACCAAAACATCTGAGATTATCAAGATACCAACCCAGAGTTGTACTAAGTGCTTACATGGTTTTAGACATCCCGACACTGTTTTTAGTGGTCAAGGGGTGCGTGAGACTGCTTTAGTCGACTCTGCCAAGAAGTTTATCCAAGAATTTGAGTTGTTGGTTGGCATAATATTAAATGGGCCTTCAAAGACGTCTGGTGAAGGATCCAATCCTAGTCTGGCTAGACATTGCACCTTCAGGTCTCAACTTGCTGCTTTTGATGCAGCATGGTGCTCCTACTTGAATAGCTTTGTTATATGGAAGGTTAAGGATGTAGAGTCCTTAGAACAAGATTTGGTAAAGGCTGCCTGCCAGATGGAAATCTCTATGATACGAAGATACAAGCCGGCACCTAACCAAGCTGATAGTGCCCTTACACATGACATGAAAGCTCTTCAGAAACAGGTTCTAGTATTTCTGTTGTTTGTATCATACCAATGCATCAGTGGAATTCAATAGTCTCTAAATTGAGAGAGTTGGCGGGTTGGGTGCAGGAATGGGTTAACATGGGTTCGGGTCAAAAGGGATGATTTGGTACAGGTTCCGGTGACCTGTAATTTTGTTTTTTGTCCAAATCTAATACTCATTATTTGAAGAAGATTTAGCATACAAGTTTGATTAACAAAATTTCTGCTTTTTTATATATATTCTAATAAAGTGGTTTATTAAGTTTTATCAATTATGCTTCGGTTAGTATGGTTACTGTCAACCCCTTTGACCCATGTCCTTTACTGCTACTAATTAGTTCACCCATTTGACCCCTTTAGTAATATAACATAACCGGATATAGAGATGGCCAAAGATTGGTCTCAGACTTTATCTTTTTAAAAAAAAAAAATTATAACCTCGCATTTATTGATATAAAGACAATCAATATAAAAAATCATGAAGAAAGTATATATAATCTTATGTATCTTATGGTTACTATCTAATAACACAAGCCTTTAGTATTTTACATCAAGTTATTGCAAAGTCATATTAGTAAATAATAGCAAATTAGGACACAGCCATAGTTATCTCAAATTAATAGGTTCTTTGGTACCACTTATAAGAATATGTACACACACGTAGACTCCTAAATCATAGCCATAGTTATCACATTCATTATCTCATTTTTCTTAAGACATTCATTATTTAATTTGTAAACAACCATCACCGGGAAATTCTTCGTTATAATTTGAACAATAAAAAGTTAAAAACCATCATGGCTTAACAGATAGGTCATCTTGTATCACCATTCACATGCCTTCTAAACGAGCTAGTGGTTGTTTATACATCCAACATAGATCTTCCTCGTCAATTTTCATTTGGTCATGTTTACTCAACAGCCTTTGTAACATCCGCGAATTTTGACCCGTTGACTTTGGTGTAATTTGACTAACAAACTTATTGAATGTATATTTTATTTATTTTATTTATTTATTTTTGGGGGGGGGGGGGGGGGGGGGGGGATAAAAATGTCCACTTCGATGGCATAAAGCATAGTGTTTCTTCGAAAGAATAGTGTTTTGTGTCAAAGTGCTCCCATACATTTGTCCCACGATCTTTCTTCGCAAGAATTGTGTGATCTTCCGAACCATTAGATGGCATTGAAGATAAACCAATTTTTGAGCTTGTTCCGGTTGCCATTATCTCAGACGACCTCAATTTAATTCAATTCATCCATGAAAATATTACAACCCTAATGATCTATATAAATACTAATATTATAGCTTGATTAGCAAGCTAACTAAATAATAATAATATATCATAAATATATCTATAGTAACTATAATATTTACCCAATAACAATAATAATAAAATTTATTTTAAGATGGTGAAAATTGTCAAACCTAATAACTTGATCGTATCAGTATATATATAAAAGAAAGAACTTGTAGAATCAGAAAATTGTCCGAAAAGTGAAAATTGAAAATGCTAAGTAAATTTCTAATTCTATGAAGGCATTAGGGCACTTAAATGTAAGAAGCCATTTTTTCATCTGTAAATTGTTAATGAACCCATCTCATAAAAACAAACAAGTCTAGACTCTAAAGATATTAATATTAAGATGGTGAGGAAAGAATTGGCCTTTAAAATTGGTAAGTTGTACAGGTTGGAAACATTGAGCATTTTAAAAAATAGTGGAAGAGTATAGTCCTTGGGAAGAGTAGTTCTTGAAGACATTTGACATTTAATTTGGCCATTTAAAAGGGTATTCATGCATACTAAATTTGTAAAAATGTAATAAAAATCCATTTCAAACTGATTTCAGTCCGGTCTTAGACTGGTTTTAGTTTTAAATCGGGTTTGGACTAAAACCAGTTTCAGTTTATACTGATTCAGGCTGGTTTTCCACCGATTTTTGAACTGGGTGTCGAACTGATTCAGGACTGGTCATATCAGTCCTTTTCAGTTTAGGATTGGTTTTAGTTTTGGACTGCTTATCCCATCTCTACTCGAGTAGAAGCATTCATAAGTAAATATGTCAAAAATGTACCTATAGAATTCAAATTTCTTGCTTAATAGGTTTTGGGCTCTCCAGATACAGGTAACTGAACATCAGAAACTGCTGGGGGGAAAAATTATGCACCTCAGTGGAGAGGCTGGCATAGAGCGTTTGCAAGATGCTCTTTCTGAAACACGAAAACAGTACTTTAAATCCAAGGAGAACAGTATGCTAGCTATATCACCTGTCACGCAGCCACCTTCTTGCTTGGCAACTTCTCCATTTATTGCTGCCCTGCATGACGAAAGCAATAGTGTAGTTACCTCACAGTTTGGGGATGATGCTAGCGCACCACCATTTGAAGACCTCGGCTCTTCTGTTGCTAGCACTTCAGGTTTGGTAAACCATTCTGGCGAGAGGCTGGGCATGGAGAATGTGTTAATTGTGAATGAATTTCTTCAAGGGCGGCATTATTCTGTCGCTGACAGTTCAAATATTTCTGATGAAAACCAAAAGGTACTAAGGTAGTCAAAGTTGGTTCTAAATACAACCATCTATCATTTGCTATTCTTTTCTTCTTTGTTCCTACAGTGTATACTAAAAGGAAAACGAGAACCGTCCCGAGATAATGAAACTTGAAAGTTTACAGCTTACACCTTCGTTGGCCACAGGTACGGGGGACGATGGAAAAAGCTTTCTGGGATGGTATCTCTGAATCTATACAACAGGAGAACTACGATCATGTTGTTGTTTTAATGAAGGAAGTGAGGGACGAGCTTTGTGAGATGTCTCCTAAGAGCGGGAAACAAGAGATTCTTGAAGCCATTGATCTTGATATTCTTTCACAGGTAGGTTATCCTTCAATATATTTACCAGAGGTGGTGGGGTTGGTTAACAGGTCAAAACCTATATTTTTGGAGCATCTTCAATGTTTGCACTAATTGTACCTTTTATTCCAACCTTAGTGTAAAAGTATTAAAAATGATCTCTTTATGTTGTAACTAAACACTACACTAAGTTAAGTGTGGTGAACAATGAAGCTCATTTTACACTATTCATTACTGTAAAACTTGTCATTTATTTTCATCCCCTTGATTTTATTTACTTTTAATATATACTCTTGTCATATATGAATTATCCTAAAAAAACTACATATCTAACATTAAAAAATGTTATTAATAAATATTATCAGAAACTTCTCACTTGGAACTCTAAAATGAACTTAAAGGGCTTGAATCCTGATTTACGATATTTTTAAAATTTTCAGGTGTCACTTACGATTGTTAGTTTTTAGTTTCTATTATTGTAAATATAAAATAGTTAAAACAACTAAAAATAATTAATTGATATTTTTAGAGTAATTTGTAAGATCTAAATTAGACATTGGAGCACATCATTTTTAGAGTAGATTGCGTAAAATTTAGTGTTTACTCTGGGATACTCTTAGTAAGAGCTACGTTTGATGGACCCGAAACACCTTTTGTCCAGTTTCTTAATCTTTTCAAAATAGTTATTGTGTCAAATATGGTCACAGAAGACAGTGGGTTTTTAATTCTGTATCCAATGCTCGAGTGTATCCCAAATCTGCAGACTTGGGTTGCTACGTGTAATGATCCTTGAGCCATGTCTCGGGATATGGGACCTTCTGTCTTTACTTGTGGGAGTCCCACACAAAGCATGTAGATTGTGATAACCGGTTATATATATAATTTTGATGGGGGGTACTGTCTTACTTTACGTCTTTACCCCAACTTTTTTGATAGTGATCTATTCTTTTGTTTTTCTTAGTAAAATGTTAAAAGAGTATTAGTGCTTTAGTAATACACTTTGAGCAGCTTTCAATCTTTATCTTTTTAGCTATTTCTTTTTGTTTTTACCTCTCTGACTTGTGAGATAAAGTATATTTCACAAGTAAATGGGTTTTCACTTGCCATTAGTTACTTAATTAAAATTTTCATCTAGTTGGTTACCTACTAAATTGCCAGAAGGCAACCCTTAATTTTCTTCCCAGTTGTTGGGTTCCCGTCATTTGGACATGGAATATCTTGGGACGATCATGGAGTTTGCATTAGTCCGCTTGCAGAATTTATCAGCCGTAGCTCATGAAAACCAACTTAAAGTATCCTATCAGAAGATTATCGCAGAACTAGTTGAGTTATGTCATGCCGGAGATGGATCAAACCGTTCACTTGCAATAGCCTTGATAAAGGGTTTGCGGTTTGTACTAGAGCAGATACAGGTACCTGTTTACTTAGAGTTCCTTTGCAACTTTTTAATTTGGCATTACACTAGAGGTCGGTTTATGTTATTGTTTTTGATAACAAGTCAGATGGGTTCAGCTAAAAGATTTAACTTAGAATGAAACATGTCAAATGGGTCTGTAGGGTATTCATGTGTAATAGCTTCACCATGGCAAATAACCATTCATGTGTAATAGCTTCACCATGGCAAATAAACGAAGTGGGATAATTACTGTAAATTTGTAATACTATTGTATTTGTAATTTAACCACCACCAAGGTGGCCTAGTGGTTAGGCGTCCTGTTCCCTAAAAGGTGGTCCAAGTTTGAAATGTCCCTAAGCAAACATCTTGGGGGTGGCCAGAGAAATGGTTGGAAACGGTCATAGGGATATCCCGAATAGGCCTTTTACATTCGAGTCAAAAAGGTTCGCCATCCCCGGGTAACCCAAACTGGCAAAACTCCTCTTTTACCCATCTATATTGTATCTGCTATTCTGCTATTTGTAACCATAATGAACGCATATACTATTAATAAGTCTAGTAAAATGTATAATATAACTGTTTATTAGTCGGAAAGTTTTGCTTGTTTCGACTTTTGACCTACTAGAACCTGTCATCTGTCATCTCTACTTTACACTACCCAATACATATTCAATATAATATATTGTTTCTATGTCAGGTGCTCAAGCAAGAAATTAGCATGGCACGTATTAAGATCCTTGAACCGTTACTAAAAGGACCCTCTGGTTTGGAGTACTTGGGAAAAGCTTTCACAAAGCTCTACGGTCCACCATCAGATGCCTTGCGTCAACTTCCACTGACTATGCAGTGGCTTTCATTCGCGGGTCCTTCCAAAGATCAGGAATGGAGTGAACATAAGAGAATGCTTTTAGAGTTGCAAGAAGATTCATCTTTAGAAAGGCATGCTCTTCCCTCCATTGCTCTTAGGACCGGTGGACACTTTCCTAGTAAATCGCAAACTTCACCCAACATGTCTCTCACTAATACCACAGGTTTAGTTACAACCGATTGTTATGGGTTAATGTCTGGTTATGAAAGAGATCATTCTTAACGGGTCAAATCTCAAGTTAAAATAGGACAGGGACAGAGTCGAATGGTTAAATGGATTTAAAGTGGACCATATTGTATTTTAGATAAATTTATCCCCCAAAATCGCTTTATTCAAATTCTTTTGTAGTAACATATATATTTTGTTGATCACATTTACACCTTCAATATGTATAATTATGTCTTTAAAAATGGACAAACAATGGTCATGGTTCAACCTAACCCGTCCAACCCATTTTAACCCGCACTGAAAAATGTTCATTTTGCCATTACTAATTCTGGTTATGATACTTATGCCAAGGGAGACTTGGATTCCTTTATTATTTTCTAGTAGATGATGGATATACAGAGTGCAAGGGAGAAAAAGGTGATTTACTAGTGAGACTAGGCCTGGTTAAGCTGGTGAGCGATGTTAATGGAGTGATACAGGAGGAGTTGCCCGAAACTCTAAAACTCAACTTTCTCCGGCTGCGGTCTCTACAGAACCAACTTCAGAAGATCATCGTAATTGCTACCAGGTAGTAAAAGTTTTATATCATCTAGTCTTTGAGTATCAGTCTATTACTACCAGATAGTAAAAGTTTAATATCCCTGAGTCTTCTACCTGGTAGTAAAAGTTTCTCTGGCTGACGATGTTTGATCTCTAACTGGTCGAATGTGTAAAATTAAAAATTTTAGCTAAAAGGAAACCGGATGAAGGAGTTAAAGGTCAGCCAAAAGTTTACTTTTAATGCATAAAATCTCTCGACTCATCCTATTCAATTATGTATACAACAAAACTTTCATGTTTTACACAGTTCTATATTGCAGGGTATACAATTTGTACCTATTGTGTATGACTGATTTTATGTGCATTTCACGTCCCTCTTCAAAAGTTTGATTTATCATTCGCATAATACGAGAGTTGTAATTGTATTTGACATGCTACTTTTTATAAATATTATTGAAAGTTTCAATCAAGAATTGCTTTTGGCCAACTCAACCCAGGCGGGTGGGCATACAAAAGTTACCAGTTTTTGCTCAATTGCCCAACTCACCCTCCACCCACCTATTTTGACACCGCTAATGTGCTGATATGCATTTGCACACACTGCTTTCCGCTGGTCTTTTTTCATTATAATCTGAAGTATCTTTGACGAAAGCAATATGCATTCTCTAATGAAATTCACATCTACATTCCAGTATCTTAGTTCTTCGACAAACACTCGTGATGGAGCAAATGATATCAAGTCCCGAGGAAATGGAAAGTACGATGGGCACTTGCTCGATGCAGCTCTCCCAGATCCTAGATACAGTTGTAGATGCGGGCCTAGAGGAGCTTGTTGAAGTTCTGAGCAAGACAACCAAACAGTTTGATACAGCCAACGATTTAACAAAAACTGAGTCAAGAAGGCTTGTGCTGGCAAGAATGCTAAGAAAAAGTGTACAAGCGGTTTTTATTAGGGTGTCACAAGCCGTTTATATGGCAACAAGAGGAGTTGTACTAAGTGGCAGTATGAGCCATGGAAGAAAGTTGGCGGAAAAGGCACTACGTAAAGTTGGTGCTGTTATTCTGACAAATAAGGTGATGGAAACTGCCGTGGTGTTGGGTGTCATGGCTAGAGTGAGTAAGAATGTACATGGACCGTGGTATGCTGTGTTGATTGAAAATATATGACTTGAAACCATAATTATACAAAGTGTAGTTAGTGGTTTTTTTTGCTGTAAATTTGTCTGTCTAAAGTTCTTGTAATCTTGTATGGTTAATGTGTGATTTGATTAGTTGATCATGTTCTAACCATGGCCGTCCTGTCTCTTATATCAATTATTGATTTGTTTTGCCGGTATATCTGATATGTTGTTTTTGTTGCGCTCATATCACTGTAATGACGGTTGGCATTTGACCAACTTTGCTAACGAGTTTGATTTTGCTAGCTCGCAAGTGATACTATCATGCCATTGACCAATTTTACAACTAATGTAAATTGACAGATATCCCAAAGCAGAAGGTGTGTTTGAGTTACCTTTCATACAGTTCAAAAAGCTTCTCTCTTTTTTAAATTTACATGAACTACTGTTTACAATCATCAAAAATACATTAATAGGAATAGGAATTCGCTTGCAAGAATCTTACATTAGACAAATCAACGGTTTATAATTAGCGTGTTTTCCCAACTACAAAGACAGTTACTGTTGGGAGTTAAACTTAAAAGTGTATCTAGCACTCACGCGAACTGTGTAACCATTGATATATCACAAGTTTCTTAGAGGCATATTTCGGTTCAATATGCAAAAGAAGTTTAGAGCTTATGTTTGGCAAAACCGTCTATGGTATGTTAACGGGATCATGGAAAATATGGGTAAATTAAGGCGTAATTAGTTTCCGAATTTGTTGATTAGACAAAGCGATAGTGTAAAAAAACAAATTGTTGAAATAAAAAGAGCAAACAGATAGGCCGCAAAATCAACTAACATTATTCATGACGTACCATCAATGTTTGAAGATTGGTATTATGAGAACAAGTGATACATTTTGTATTTAGTCACCGTTATCTTTTTAAGCATCGTGACACTTTTAAAACTATAATAGTAATTTAACTTTACCATCTTCTAAATCATCCTTGAACATTTTTTTTTATCAGTTGTGTTGAGCTGTGCATCAAAGTAAATGTTGGCCTAATATTTATCATCAATCACAAGGTATATGTGAACATTCATACACGTACAAAGCGAAAATATAATGTGTATGTGAATTGACCAAAGCTTATACTCTCATGCAGTAGCATTATCCCAAATTCCCAATATAACCTCAAAGGAGATAGACGTTATATAAGTATAACCATGACTATGGAAATGGTAGACTCTTACTCGGCCTGATATCAGTTAATAAAGCCTGTCAGTCAGTCATGCACTCTCCCAATGAAAATCAAGGCACTATCGATTAGTTATGCAACTTGACTTAAAGAAAGAGAGGTACCAATTTGTTTTATTGAATATGAAGGTTGGTAGGGCTTTTAATGTACACTTTAATGTATTTTATTATACCGAATAATACTTCCCCTCAAGCTAAGGCCGGGGACCCACTCTTAGCTTGGATTTTAAGAACATAAAACGATCGGATGACAATCGGTTTGTAAACACGCCAGCAATTTCATCATGTGCTCAAATGCACAGAACATATAACTTCTTTTTAGCAACTTTCTTCCGTACAAAGTGAAATCTACTTCCAGATTGTCACACCATAGAACTGGATCAATCATCTAGGCACCCAGCCTAGTCAGCGTCAAGAAAGGGGTCAAATCGTGGAAAAGAACCTTTGTATAGGCATGCAGAACAGGGGACGACAAGCCCAAAATCAAGAGACCATGATTAGCTGTCCCGTGCAGATATCTTAAGATACGTTTTACAGCAGACCAGTGATTTTCGGTGGGAGAGTGCATGAACTGACATACCTTATTAACCGCAAATGTGATACAAAAAAACGAAAATTAAAAAGTTGACAAAAGTATATTGAGTAGTATTTCTATTGTAGTGAACAATATTTTAAGATTACCCATACTTTTTTTCGTCTAACGATATACAGTTCTTGAGATAAAAGCTTTTGACTGTATTAGGTGGATTTTTTTCATATTAATAAATGTGGAAAATGTGTTACTGAAAATTGTTTTTTTTTTGGTCTTTTTATAAGGTGTTCTCAATCTAACTCATCTCTCTCTATACATATATATATTTATATATATAATATCCGAAAATACCAGTACTAGTACTGTTTGGTATTCGGTTCCTACTTTTGATGTTACCGGATTCCAGTAACAACCAGTACGACACCGGTTGTAATGTGATAGGCTGAAAATTAGGTTCTTGTTTCTATTTTCCCTCATGTTAGGTCCAGATTTAGTCCAGACTTACTGGACTGGCTCCAGACTGGACTACTGGAACCTTATTTAGGTTTGTTAAGAAACTTGTTTTGCTTGGTCTCGCTCCAGACCCGACTACTGGAGCTCACTGAAGATCTGACCAGAAAACATATTCTACTGGACCTACTCCAGACTTGGAATCTGGAGTCCCTCTGAAGATTTGTCCAGAAATAATTGAAGACTAGTGAGCATTTACTTGTACAGGTAATCTGGAGCATTCTCCAGATTAGCTCACTGAAGGCTTCACCCCAGTCCAGATCTACTCTACTGAAGACATTCTGACTGAAGTCAAAGACTGAAGTCTGAAGGAAGAAGACTTAACAAATGGCGGAGTCCACTGGAAAGTCTTACCAGATCTGCACACTGGAGGATTGTTAATGTTCTAGATCCTGCAAGTCTGAACACTAATATCGAGGATTGACTTTTGCCTTTAACACACTTTCCAAAGAACAATCCACTTGTTCTTTAACAAAAGTATACGTGTGTTAAGGTGGTTGGATAATAAGATACACTTGCACTTGATGTGACTTTATCCTTTTTCTTATCTAATACATTTAATGTTCTTGTCGGATCATTAAATGTATGCCAACCATATTTGTACGGCACAAATTCACTGGTGAATTTGTTGTCTATAAATACTAAGTCATTCCTTGAACAAAAATACTTTTAAGCATTCCTTTTGCATTTAAGTGAATTTGTCCAAATACTCTCGATCTTAAACAGGGATACTTCACAACTTTAAGTATCTCGATCCCAAAGAGTTATTTGACAAACATAGATCATATTGTAATCATAGGTTGTTTGGATACTCACTTAATTGTGTTATCTTGATTCCGCAACAACCTTGTATTTTATTTAAACATCAATAAATGAAATACCCATGAAACATACATAATGGTTCCACTTTATTTGTTTATTGCTTTAAGTCTTGTATTACTTTGTTTATATATCTTGCATCTTTATTTACAAGTAATACTAGTCCATATCTAGTGATTATTAGACTTGTTGTATTTTACACTTTCTATTGGTTAACCATCTCGTTTATTAAGGGACTCACACCTCATAACTAAAGTAAACCGAATTATAAACACATATAAAAAATCATATTCTATTGCTAAAAAACGTTAAAGCTTAAAAGGCTAAAAGAACTAACATTCAAAACTTATGAATACATCATCATGACCAATCATTTAAACATGTCAAGTAAAATTTTTGTTACATCTTTGGTACAATTAGACATTTTGTATATTAAGTTTATATCAACCAATGATTGATAAAATATAGTTAACATGTAAATTAAGTTCCATGTGAAATGTATACTAAATTTGTATATACATAACTTAATTGTGAATGTATAGCAAGATATTAATATTCATATATCATAATAAAACTTAAATGTACAATAATAAAAAAATTGGTGATAAGGTACATTCAGCTAGATTTTAATTTTGTTGACACTCTTCCATGTGAACCGGTTCTATGCAGTATTGGTACCGAAAATATCAGTATCGTACTGAGATTGAAACCATAACTTCAATACAGTATTCGATTCCACTGTTGATGATAACCAATTCCAGTACCATGCATTTCGGTACCCATTCGGTACGGTACTGTACCGAAAACCATACAATGTGTCACGAAAAAACTGATAAACAAAGATTTTCTAAGAATTAAACAGATCGGTTGGGGTTTCGATATCTAATACAAAAAGCGAACCGAACCAAAACCAAATTTATTTCAATTTATTCTATATTTATAGTGTGGTAGTAGTGTGATCAATATATTTAGTCTTGACTATATTGTATGTAATTATAACCTATTTAAAATCTTTTCACGTTAATAATAAATGTAGTCGTGGCTTTTGGTTAGTGGTTGATATGTCTTTTCAGATGGATATATATATATATATAAATAAAAGAGAAATAGCAATTAATAACCATGACCAACATTTGGTTCACTGGATTGTACGCTTGCTCATTATAGCGGAGATTATAGGTTCCAAACTCTCACCCTGCATTTTTGTTTCTTTCTTCTTTGGGTTGACTTTGTTTCATTTTTTTTCGGTTGACTTAGTATAAATTGGACTAACCAAATTGCATTTTCTTTTGTTATTAATAATATTAGGATTAATATTATTTATATTATATCATTATTATTAATTATTATTGTTATTTTGTTATATCTCTACAATCATATGTCCCTTTTATTATTACTACTTTCATTATCATTGTTATTAGATTATTATTGTTGTGATAAATAATATAGCGTTCATTAAGTTTAACGATTTTATTATTGTTGTTGTTGTTTTAGTTTGAATTATTCTGTGCGTTTAGATTGGTCTTTTTTTTATTAACGGAAATTATTTTACCAATTATTTATAAATCAAAATATGTATATATAGAACGCACAATTAAATTACAAAGTATCTTTTGTTTACAATTTGTTATTCCCGACCAATGTCGTGTATAATGTTAGTTTTATTTTCTTTGTAAACCATATATATATTACAATATATTAATAAAGATATCAAAAAGATTACTACTCGTACCCAGCCTTTTGGTAACCCAACTTTAGCAGCGACGCTACTAAAGGTGTTATCAGAAAGAGTAATAATATTCTCTGACATGCTACAGTACAACGATATTCATACTACACTTGTAGTAGGATAACACGACCAGGAAAAGGTCAACCCGACCAGGGGCATTAGCGGCGACGTCGCCGTTAATACTTTGTTACTGACGGGGGGCCCGCTAATATTCTGCCAGATTAGCCGTTACTGACATGGGGGCCCGCAGTATTAGCAACGACGTCACCGCTAATGCTGCCTGGTCGGGGTTTGACTTTTTTGGCCTGGTGGGCTTACGCTCCTCGTAATATTATTCATACTCTTGTGGTCAATCGAACATTAGTTGGAATCTATTTTATACTCTTTTCTTAGTACGGAGTAGTAATATTTAATTTCATTGATTTGATTTACCATTGTTTGTGTTTTCGAGTGAGTGCTCATGAATGATGGTGTACAAGTGGTAAAGTAGAGAGTACATATTGGATTGTGTGTAAAAACATATTGATATATGTGTTGGTTTATTAAAAAAGAAAGAAAACAAAAGGTGTACAAGTAGTGAAGTAGAGAGTACAAGTGGTGCATTGTTAAAAAAAGAAAGAAAACATTTGATCCTACTTAGGTTCAAAATGGTCAACTGCAATTAATACAGTCAGTGTGTGGTAGTGCGTGTGGATTGACAGTCGGATCCGTACTAGACTTTTAGCAACGACGTCACTGCTAAAAGTGTCTGGTCGGGTTACCAAATATTTTCTGGTCGGGATACATGAGGCGTAATTAAATGTAACTAATAAATTGGAATTAACTTTAAGCTACCATTGCTTGGAAAGTGTTTGGTTTATTATAGATGAGATGTGTTATGTTTCCTAGAAAGCCTACTTTGAGGTGGAATTCATTTTCAGTTAAGATGTGTAACACTAAATTTGTTTCAAATGAACAAAATAAAAACAACCAGTATACATTATCCCGTGTTGAAAGAATACTAACTTATTTCTGGAACGACTTTGAAGCTATGTTGTTAATAACGGTGGTATAACGGTGATATATCGGTTACCGGTCCCTACTCAAAATAACGGTTACGTTAATATCGATGGTATTTACCGATATTTTGATTTGTAAATCTCGGTCATAACACTGATAATAACGGTTCTTTCTTTTCTTTTCTTTTTTATGGCACAAAACTAATAAATAGCCCAACCCTAATATATACTCTAAATAATTGAATAGCATGTGAATAGTAACTCGCCTGCGAAATCGCATCCGGTTCGGGTTTCTAATATGAGTTACTTCCTGGTTTTTTCCATATGTTTTTCCTTTCGGGTTTTCAAATAATATATTGAAAACGTTTATTCTTTTTTTGTAACAATATTCAGATTTTACCACATTAGATCCCTTTCAGGTTTAAAATTACGGGTTACTTCTTGGTTCCATACATTTTTTTTTTCTTTTGGGTTTTCAAATAATATATCAAAACTACTTTTTTGTAATTATATTGAAAACGTTTATTCTTTTTTTGTAACAATATTCAGATTTTACCACATTAGATCTCTTTGAGGTTTAAAATTACGGGTTACTTCTTGGTTTCTTACTTTTTTTTCTTTTGGGTTTCAAATAATATATCAAAACTACTTTTTTTTGCTATTGCCTTTGAATAAATATCATTTCATATGTCAAATATTTTAACAAACATATATAGCGACACATCATCAATAACAAAACATAATCGTTTTCAGGTTTCCAAACAATATATTAAAAACTTTTATTAATTTTTTTGTGGTATTGTCTTTGAATAAGTATATATTTTATATGTCAAAGTTTTTAGAAACATAAATCATCAATAACAAAACCAATCGAACTAATTGAAACCACGCAACACGCAGACGGAAACTATTGTGCTTTTGCCTTTAAATAAATATATTAAATATATATTTGATATGATAAACTTTTAAACAAACATATCCATGACATAATGTTTGTTCATTCAATGCAAGTAATACTAAATAACACAATCGTTTCAACACGACAATTAATGCCCCGCAACACGGGGCCAGAAATTCCTAGTTAAAATAAGCCCAAATTGATGATGAAGATGATACCAAGGCTGTAAATAATATCCTGCCTGGAAATTGGACTCGAAATTGGTGATAGTCAACGGCCAAACAAGGGCGGCTCAACAAGGATAAAATAAAAGGAGAAAAAAGAGTAACTTGGTTTCTTTATTGGGGATGGTTAATGTAAACATGAAGAACATATATTTTTTTAATGAGAAGAATATATATATATATATATATATATATAACTATAGGTGGGTTATTTTAGTACCACTCCTTATTTTAGACCATTAGAACCATGTGTAAATTGTAACTTACACATCATCATCATCATCATCATCATCACCGACCACCACCACCACCACCATGATCATCTCCGACCACCACCATGATCCTCCGGCGACGGCGACCACCGCCACCACGACTTACACATGTGTAAGTTAACTTACACATGTGTAAGTTAACTTACACATGTGTAAGTTAACTTACACATGTGTAAGTCGTGGTGGCGGTGGTCACCGTCGCCGGAGGATCATGGTGGTGGTCGGAGATGATCATGGTGGTGGTCGGAGATGATGATGATGATGTGTAAGTTACAATTTACACATAGTCCTAATGATACTAAAATAAGAATTGGTCCTAAAATAACTTCCCCTATAACTATAGATGGATACAGGATAGAAAATATAATATACGAATACTTTAATAATAAAAGAACAGTAGAGTTTGATGGAAAGCCAACACAGCTGTCTTCCAACTCCTGATTTCAATACAAAATTTCCATTTTAACCCCCCAAAATCTTGATTTTGTTAATTTTGGCTATTATATTTATTTAACTTTGAGCATTCTTTGTAAATAATTATATAAACTTACAAAATTTATTATTTTTATAATTACCGTTATACCACCGCTATAACCGATATCTCAAATATCGGTGCTCGACCGTTATAACCGATATTTGAGTATTAACAACATAGCTTTGAAGGAAGAAGAGAAGAGTGCATTAAGGTTGGTATTCCCTTATATGAAGCGTCTATTAAAGGTGATTGGAGAGTTGCTCAAGACATTCTTACGAATGATCCAGATTGGAGTATCACCGAAAACTGTGGCACAACACTTCATGTTGGAGCATCAACTAAAAAGACCAAAGAAATGAAAGACTTTGTGAAAAACTTGGTGAACGTGATGGAAAAGGTGGACCTGGAGCTCCAAAATAACAGTTTCATGACTCCCCTTTGTTTTGCAACTGCAGCTAAAAATGTTAAGTTAAAGTCGTTAAAATTTTAGTTGAGGAGAACCCTGCCTTGTTGATAATCTCTGGTTGTAACACTCTATATGGTTGGTACGCATGCTAGCATAGTAAAATGTGTCTTTTTGTATATTATTATAATTTAATTTAGATCTTTGTTGTTTAGCACTTTTGTCATAACAATGTCAGTTAAAAAGTGATTCTCAAATCTTTTCTAGACATCGCACTACTTATACTAAAAGACCGCCCAGAACTTGCTGGTAATGGGCGTCTACTTGCAGTTTTGGCCATATGAGAAATTATCAAATTTCTTCAGGAGAACCTTGAACAAGGGTAAGCATCTCTACTTTTTGATGTCTATTACGTGTCATCCCTGTCAAAATGAGAAAGTTTACCTCTGATTATTCTATAAACAGGGTTACTACTATATAATTTTGAGTTTAACATATATAATCTATTTTTATCTCTAAAGCATTTCTTTTTTGATACCCTTCATAATAAAATATAATATTATAATTTTTCGCCAGAAATACATAATTCAAAAAGGATAAATTGGTGGGAAGTTTTGGTACCCAGAGTGTATATCGCATAGAACTCATGTCCGCTAAGTCACCATTCTCACACATGGATTACAAATTAAGAAATTAAAAACACTAAGTATAATCTTTTTCAAAAATAAGATCCATATATACGAGAAATTTGTTGGTCATACTTATTTCTTTATATGTTACCCGATAACGAATTTCCAACTTCCACGTATAACTTATTTCTCATAAGTAGTATATTGAAAAAGTATGGCTTTTTTTTTCTTGTGGTCCCTTACAGATTCAGTAGGTGATGGTTCTAAAGCGGTTCGTGACAAAGACACTCAAGCATTGCAATTACTAAAATTTGTTTGGGATAGTAACCTAAAATGGTCTAAGAAAGGAATGGATGATATAATCAGAGGTCAACCTAATGCGCTTAAGGTAGACAACTTAGAAGATTAAACTCTTCCCATAATGAAACCTATTTCTGATAATGTTGTTAAAATGTGTTGTTAGGACCAGTTTCGCTGAAACTGGCCAGTCTCCAGTTGCACTTGGAGACTAAGAAGATTTGTCCAGAAATATATTGAAGTCCAGTTGCAACGTACAGTTAACGCAACTGAAGATTTCCTCCAGTTGAGAACTGATCAGTTGAAGAATCATTCCAGTTGAAGTCGAAGACAACAAGTGGAAGATAGAGAATGACAATGGCAGCGAGGCCCAATTGACATTCTAATCAGTTACAAACTGGAGACCATCAGTGGAAAGCTCTTACAAAGCTTTACACTGATTACGAGGAATTGACCTTTATACTTTATGTGCAAATACACGGATAAAAGGATTTATCTATGTATAAAGTACAAAAAGGTACATAAAGCAGGTTGAGAAAAGTTACTTTATTCTGTAACTTTTCTTAAGGAATTAAATGCTATTCCTTAAATGTTCTCAACCATATTTGTACGGCCAAAGTTGACATCTCAATGTCAACTTTGCCTATAAATAAAGGTCTTTGCACAAACAAGAAATAACACACTTTGCATATCAGACTTTGCATACAATATTCTTGGTGAACTTGTGCAATATTCTCTCAATCGTAAAAGGAACATTTCACAACTTTAAGTGTTTCGATTGTGTAGAGAAATTCCAAGTGTAGATCAATTGTAGTTGATAGGTTGTTAGGATATTTACATACTTTGTATTATCTTGGTTCCGCAACAACCTTGTAATTTATTTAAAGTTAATAAATAAATTACACTTGAATATTACATATTGTCTCACCAATTTACTTTACAAGTATTTTATATTATTGCATTGTTTTTACTTATTGTCACTTAAATAAGTAATATATCCAAGAACTTGGTATATACTCACTGCAACTGGTCGTCTCCAGTTCAGTGCTTATATTGCAAAGTAACTCCACCATCGACATTGAGGTGTCTTCAGGTAGTACCATCTATTGAGTTGGGACTTACAAGTGGTATCAGAGCAGAAGGCTAAAATACTTGCCTAGATCTGCTTAGATGACTACTACTGAAGGTGGAGATGGTTCTGGTCAAGGTGAAAACCCTCTGAATACTAATACACCACCTGTTCAAAATGTTAATACAAACCCTCCTCCTCCTACTGCCCAAACCATGTCCATGTACATTATTCTAACACTCCTGTTCCAAAATTTGATGGAAACAGTGAGACCTTCGGTACATGAAGGCCAGAATGCTTTGCATTTTGGTGGGATAGAGAGATATATGCTTAAAATCCTTAAGGATGGACCGTATATACCCATGTCTCTTGGGGTAAGTCCTCTTCTAGATCCAACTGGAAGAAGAGGTTCCAGAGAAAAGCTCGAAGACCACTGGTCTGATGAGGATCGTAGACTTGTAGATCTGGACACCAGACTCAAGAACATGATCCTTGGAGCTGTCCCTGAAGACTTAATTCCAACACTTGTGTTGTTCCCCAGTGCCAAGTCAATGTGGGATGAATTAGTCATTCAGTTTGAAGGAGGTGATGACACAATTGTCACCAGAAAGGTTGTCCTGAACAAGAAGTGTGAATCCTTCTTTGCTCTAACCAATGAAAGTCTAACTGGTTCTTACACCAGGTTTTCTAGCCTCATTAATCAGTTGAGAGGCTTGGGTGTAGAGAAGGATAAAGATATTCTTCTTGAGAAGTATTGTGATATTCTTCCTTCCAAATGAGAAAATATGGTTCTTGTCTTAAGACAAGGTAAAACCCTGCACAGTCACACTCTTGTATCGCTCTATGGAGCCTTCAGATTCACTGAAGATAATAATGCAGCAAGACTGGTGGCTGAGCAGGATGCCATGAACCATGCCCAGAGTCCCAAGGTTGCTAGTGTAACTGAGCGACCTTGTGCTGCCTTAATGTCTGCAGAGAGTGTCCAGACACACTCAATGAAGGAGATGTTAAACAATTTCTTGAACTCTGGCCTGACCACTGAAATCAGTGATGGTTGTGATGAAACTGACGATGATGATCTGGTAGCCATGATTGCTAAAACCTTTAATAGGTTTAAGCATAAATCAAAAAGATTTAATGGCCCAAACAATGCTTCCAGCTCCAGCTCTCTGTATAAAACCAATCTTACCTGCTATAAATGCGGTAAGAAAGGTCATTTTATGAAGGAATGCAGATCTAGTCAGATGAACAACCAAACTGGTCCCTCTGTCCCAAATTTCAATCGGCCTGATGATAGCTATAAAGCTAAATATAAGAAGCTTAAGGCCCAGATTGCCCTCCTGTCCATGGAAAAAGAAAAGGATCAGTGCTTAATGGCACAAACTGAGGGAAAATGTGAGTACTCTGATGACTCATCAGCTGATGAAGAAGAGGAAAGGGACATCTGTTTCATGGCCTTGGAAGATCAACAGCAGCATGTGGCAAAGGAAGATGTCATCACCGGAAGATGGGTGGACATCATTTTGAAAAAGGTATGTGATTATGACAACCAAGTTGACCCAGAACTGGAACTGGACCTTGCTGAATCATTAAGTGGTGATTTAGCTTTTGTGGAAACTGTCAGAGCAGATAGTGAAAGATATCTGGACACTATCTTAATTGAACTGAACAATGTTAAACCACAATTAAATGATTTACAAAGTGTCCAGTTGGCTCTCAAAGAGTCAGTTTTGAAAATTAAGGCTTTAGAATTTGAAAATCAAAAATTAGTTTCTGATCTTGAAAAAGAACAAATGATTATCAAGTCATGGGTAAAAGCATCTGGAAAGAACTATGATGCATTTTCTAGAACTATTGATGCCCAGAAGAATGCATGGAAATATGGAGATCTGGAAATGGCAGCTCTCATACCAGATCTTCATGCATTGCCACCAGCTCTTAGGGTTGATACTCCATATGATCAACCTGAGACAGTCAAAACTGAACCCTCTGAGACCACCCCCATGGAGGTTAAACCTGGAGCCAATTAGGCTAATGCTCCAGTTAAAAAGGCCACTGGTAACAAGCCTTTACCTCAGAAGTCTAAGGAGCCCAAGACCCAAAAGACTAAGACTCCTGCTGAACCAAGGTCCAAGGTTCAGCAGCCTGATGAAAACAAATTCCCCCTGGTTGAATCTCTTAGCAATTTGCTCTTCCAGGTCCACAAGCCCAATCTAAAGCTGTTTGTAATGATTTACCATCAACACCTTCCATAGCAACACAAAAGTTTTGATTTGTGGTATCGTGCGAATAACAATTTTTCCCTGCCTCAGACATTGAGATTTTTGATTCTTCTGTACAAGATCAAAACCCTTCATCTCATGTCTCGCCTCCAGATACTTCAATTTCAATTTTACCATCCCAAGAAACTGAGCTTACTGAAATTCCATTTCCCACATATAACTATATGTCTGGAAACAGACGTATGACACCATCACCATCTGGGCAGTTCTCACTCCTTCGAGAAATGCCACCACCACCGCCGCCGTTGTTCACACCTGAGCATTCTCAGCATGAACAACACATTGTTACTTCTGTTCCTTCTTCTACAACCCCTCATATTTCTTCAACTGTCACTGAGTCACCATCTGATCAGGTTACTCTTGTAGTACCTCCTCCAGTGGCTCCAGTGGCATCTACTGCTGGTCCAGTGACACCTTCCCCTCCGTCACTGGACAGTCAATTTGTGTCTTTTCAAGCCGATATCCAAAACTTCTTACCAGGGTGGAGGATATTCAAAAGACACTTGACAAAAACACCAAGTCCTTCTCCAGATACCACAAGGATCATTTGACCAATATTAAAGTGGTTGATCTGGGGATTAACAAGTTTTCAAACAATGAAGACTTGGTGTTGAAGAAGCTAAATGAGTTGGTCACTGGCTGCAACAATCTGGCCACATTTTTAAAAGAAGCCTTTGACCTTACTCAGACTAATGTCACAACCTCAATCTCAAATCTGCTGGGTAACACTGTTATAAGATCTGAAGTTGATTTAAGGGAGATTGAAAAGCAGGTGAAAGAGTTAGTTGAGAAACCTGGGTTAAATGTGACTGAGCTTGGGGAGCAGTTGATGATTTCAGTTGGTCAGAAAATTGATGATACGTTGGATGCAAGAGAAACACGGTTGATTGAAAAGGTGATAGCTGAGATCACCAAGCTGGCCACTCCTCAGGTTGATCTGGCCCCACTCACTAATGAGATCAACCAGTTGAGAGGCAGCATAGATACTTTGAACACCCAGGTATCCAATCATACACAATCTATTGACAAGCTGACAACTGAATTGGAAAATCTGAAGAAAAAGGATGAAGAGGTTAAGGAACAGGTGGTTTCCGGTCTTAATGAAGATTCCAAGATTTTGGATGAATTGAAAACTGGTCAGCAGCAGGTTACAGCAAATGTTCTGACCCAGTCTAAGGAGACCAAACATCTGTGGAGGTCTTTCAGGATGATGTGCACTATATTCAAAGAATGCAAGGACATGCAAACATGGCAGCCTCTTGACCGGTTGCCATCTCACCCTTCTGAATGGGAAGTTATAAGGGCAGGTCTAGATGCTGCCAAGGGGGAAAGAAGTGCAGTCCTTGCACCAATTACATCTGGAAGTACTCTATCAGGGAGTCAATCTGGTAGAGAAATGGTTGTGGCTGTCAGTACTGAAACTGGTGAGCAAAGGGTTGAAGAGAATGTAAATGTGGTTGAAAGGGGGAATGTGGATAAGGGTAAAGGGAAAGCATCTGATGAAGCCCAGCCGGTCACTGATGTACCATTGTTAGAAACTGTCAATCTTGATTTGCTTCCTCCAGTTTCAGAAAGTGACAGCAAAAGATTGGCAAGACTTGGAGACCAAATTAAAGAAAGAAAGAAAATGAAACAGATAAACCAAGCTCAAGCCAGAGAACATCTTGCCAAGATTAAAATGCTTGATATTAGTGATGCTCTTCTTTTGGGAATCACTAAGGAGGAATATGCAAAAGTGAAAGATGATGCAAGGATAGTGGGCATGTTGCAAGAAATGCTCGATATCGAACTGGACAGACACTATCCTGATGATGAAGCTGAGCATGATGCTAGAAATCTAAATATATCAGTGGAGAAGGCAAAAGAAAATCGGGCCAGTGGGATTATTAAGAGAAATGAAAATATGAAGAAGGTTGTGAAGAGGGTTTTGAATCCACCCAGGAGGAACCCTCAACCAAGAAAACCACTTAACAGAGATGCTGACCTTAGAACCTTCATTGAACCAGCTAGTGAAATCTCAAATGATGACATCAAGGTTGCTGTGCTGGCTGTTGGAGCTGGGAGTATTAAAATCTCAAATGAATCTGAAGCTAGAAACTATTATTCCCAGATCATGGCAACCAGAAGACACAGTGGGGCAATCAATGGTGTTTATGTAACAATTAAGCCAGGCACCAAGTACTTTCATGTTGAAGTCAGTTATACTAGAGGGCCACTAGTTAAAACTGATAATCCTGGTGTGATGCAATTTGGGTTCTTAGAATGGGTAGAAATGGTAAACTTTTTGGAAGCAAAGGCACAAAGGAATAGGTTTGAGAAGGCTTGGGTTAACTTCTTGAAGGGCAAGATTCAACACAAAGAGAATCTGGATTTGAAGTTGAACATTGACCCTGAAGATTATCGTCCTATTTCTTCAGTTGCAAAGAGAAGCAGAACTGGCGAAGGGCCATCTAATTAAGTTCTCTCTTCAGTTTATCTGCTTGTAATTTCATTTACATTCTGTAACTTGTGTATATTTCATTTCCTTGTATAAATGAAGTTACCAGTTTGTAACCACAAGATAGATAATAGATTAAGTCTAACAAACTCAAATGATAAACCCAAGGCATTTACTGATCTATAAAAATGCCTTGGAAAACTTAGATAGATTTAATCGAACAAGTCTTTCCAGTTCATACTTGTATAGATACAAGAACTGAAAAGACTTGGCAATATTTCAGGACAAATAGGGGGAATTTGTTAGGACCAGTTTCGCTGAAACTGGCCAGTCTCCAGTTGCACCTGGAGACTAAGAAGATTTGTCCAGAAATATATTGAAGTCCAGTTGCAACGTACAGTTAACGCAACTGAAGATTTCCTCCAGTTGAGAACTGATCAGTTGAAGAATCATTCCAGTTGAAGTCGAAGACAACAAGTGGAAGATAGAGAATGACAATGGCAGCGAGGCCCAGTTGACATTCTAATCAGTTACAAACTGGAGACCATCAGTGGAAAGCTCTTACAAAGCTTTACACTGATTACGAGGAATTGACCTTTATGCTTTATGTGCAAATACACGGATAAAAGGACTTATATATGTATAAAGTACAAAAAGGTACATAAAGCAGATTGAGAAAAGTTACTTTATTCTGTAACTTTTCACAACGTTTAAGGAATTAAATGCTATTCCTTAAATGTTCTCAACCATATTTGTACGGCCAAAGTTGACATCCCAATGTCAACTTTGCCTATAAATAAAGGTCTTTGCACAAACAAGAAATAACACACTTTGCATATCAGACTTTGCATACAATATTCTTGGTAAACTTGTGCAATATTCTCTTAATCGTAAAAAGGAACATTTCACAACTTTAAGTGTTTCGATTGTGTAGAGAAATTCCAAGTGTAGATCAATTGTAGTTGATAGGTTGTTAGGATATTTACATACTTTGTATTATCTTGGTTCCGCAACAACCTTGTAATTTATTTAAGATTAATAAATAAATTACACTTGAATATTACATATTGTCTCACCAATTTACTTTACAAGTATTTTATATTATTGCATTGTTTTTACTTATTGTCACTTAAATAAGTAATCTATCCAAGAACTTGGTATATACTCACTGCAACTGGTCGTCTCCAGTTCAGTGCTTATATTGCAAAGTAACTCCACCATCGACATTGAGGTGTCTTCAGATAGTACCATCTATTGAGTTGGGACTTACACGTGTGTTGAAATTCAGAGGTTAACTGTAGGGTCGTCTGGAACAATAAAAAGAGCACCGTTAATGGGAAATGCTAAGAAAAAAATACTCTACACTATTTGTTGCGGCAAAAATGGGCAATACTAAATTTATAGTAAGGCTTATACATGAATTTCCTGATGATTTAATATGGAAAGTCATTGATGATAACCAAAATATATTTCACTTTGCTTTCCAGCATCGAGCATCGTCATGAGGCTATATACAACTTATTGTATGAGATTTGGTTGATGAAAATTTTAGTAACTCCTTTCAAAGACGATAATGACAATAATATGTTGCATTTAGTTGGGAAAATTGCAAAGAAGGAACACCTCCAAGATGTGTCGGGAATTGCATTACATGTGCAACGAGAACTATTATTGTTTAAGGTATGTATGAGTTTTGTTTTTATTTACTTAACTAGCTAAGATATGATAATTTTCAAGTCTAAAATAAGAAGGGAAAAAATAGAATGAAAATGAAATTAAAGGAAAGGAAAAAAAATTTATAAACATTTTTGAGTTGAAAAGAATACCAAAGAAAATAAAGGAAGACATAATTAGTTAATTACATCCACGAGTTTGAAAGAAAGGAAAACAAAGGAAATAAATTACACTTGAAAATTACATATTGTCTCACCAATTTACTTTACAAGTATTTTATATTATTGCATTGTTTTTACTTATTGTCACTTAAATAAGTAATCTATCCAAGAACTTGGTATATACTCACTGCAACTGGTCGTCTCCAGTTCAGTGCTTATATTGCAAAGTAACTCCACCATCGACATTGAGGTGTCTTCAGATAGTACCATCTATTGAGTTGGGACTTACACGTGTGTTGAAATTCAGAGGTTAACTGTAGGGTCGTCTGGAACAATAAAAAGAGCACCGTTAATGGGAAATGCTAAGAAAAAAATACTCTACACTATTTGTTGCGGCAAAAATGGGCAATACTAAATTTATAGTAAGGCTTATACATGAATTTCCTGATGATTTAATATGGAAAGTCATTGATGATAACCAAAATATATTTCACTTTGCTCTCCAACATCGAGCATCGTCATGAGGCTATATACAACTTATTGTATGAGATTTGGTTGATGAAAATTTTAGTAACTCCTTTCAAAGACAATAATGACAATAATATGTTGCATTTAGTTGGGAAAATTGCAAAGAAGGAACACCTCCAAGATGTGTCGGGAATTGCATTACATGTGCAACGAGAACTATTATTGTTTAAGGTATGTATGAGTTTTGTTTTTATTTACTTAACTAGCTAAGATATGATAATTTTCAAGTCTAAAATAAGAACAAAAAAAGTAGAATGAAAATGAAATTAAAGGAAAGGAAAAAAAATTTATAAACATTTTTGAGTTGAAAAGAATACCAAAGAAAATAAAGGAAGACATAATTAGTTAATTACATCCACGAGTTTGAAAGAAAGGAAAACAAAGGAAATAAATTACACTGTTATAATAATGTCCCGAATATATAATTTATTGCTCATAAGTGGTATATTGAAAAAAAATACATATTTTCTTGTGATTCCTTGCAGTTTTTGCAGGCGATGGTTCTAAGGCGGTTATTGAAAAGGACACTGGAGCATTGCAATTACTAAAAATTGTTTGGGGCGGTATATCACAAAAAGGTATAACAAAAATTTATGAAATAATTAGAGGTCAGCCCGAAGCACTTGAGAAGGTAGACAGATGGAAGATCAAACTCTCTGCAGGGTCGCCTGGAACAATAAAAAGAACACCATCAATAGGAAATGCTAAGAAAACATACTCTTAACCAAGGTTGTAAATATCGCTTTCGGTATCGTATCGGTCGACCATCGATAAGTGATATAACGGATATATCGGGGATATATCAGGGATATATCGGATACCCTATATTGTAAAGATATTTACTTTTTTAAAAATATATATTAACAATATATTCAAGATTTATATGTTTTTACATTATGTATAATATAAAAATTATAAACATAAAGAAAAATAACAAATTTGTTATATTACAAGTAATAAATTTTGTAATTTTGAGTAAAATAATAATAAATTATGGAACTATTGGGCAGAAAAGACAATATCAAAATTTGAGGGGTCTAATTGAAAATTAGTATATGGAATACAGCTGTAAAGACTTACTTACAAATTTACATCAGACTTTGACATTTTGTGCAGTTGTGCACATCCACTCTCTCTTTCACCTCTGTTATATCTATATCTATAGGTTTATAGTTATATCTATATCTATTCGTCTTCTCTCTCAAGCCACTATCGATAACCACCATGGATATGTCCCTTTCTAAAGGTACATACTCTCTCTCCCTCTCTCTATCTCCGTCTTTCTCTCTTTTCGCTCTTTCTCTCTTTTCTTGTACCTTCTCTCCCGGATATGGAGTGGCCGGAAAAAAAAAGAAAATCAAAGTTTTTTGAATGGGTTAAACTTTTTGGTTGACCGAGATTGACCGAAAAGAGCAGATAATGACCGATAACCACCGATATTGACCGATATTTGACCAAGCCGAGATGTGGCCCGATAATAAGCTTTTCGTATCAGCTCACTCCCGATATCCGATATGTCGGCGATATATCGGCCGATATGGCCGATATTTGCAACACTGCTCTTAACTAGCTAATAAACCCGGATTCAATTTGATCAGTTAAAAACATATTTTTTTTATAAATAAAAGATAAAAATATCTGTAATAAGTAAATGTTGATCTTGACACGCAATTCACATATCTATAACCATAAATATTGAATACCAAGCAAACCAAACCAATAGACTAGATGGTGCATTACAATATGTAAGCTGAGCCATTTGAGTCCACATAGTGCATTTACAAAACTTAGAACACGGCAATCATTTGAAAAGTTTAAAACACCGTACATATTGTATAATCAAAACTTTTGGGTACTTAGATTAATACATACATAAAAGTGGCCTTAAAAATAACCGAAAATTGACAATGTTAAGATCCAATGGGTAATTACTAATAAAAAAAATAGACCTGTGATAATGCTCATCAAAAATATATAGGAGAAAATAATACATTTTGTCAAAAGTTCAATGTGACAAAAGAAAATGTTAAATTAAAAAATAATAATTTTTGTAGTATGACATCATATTTTTCTAAAATAAGATAGAATAGAATATTTCTAGCTTAACACGTCAATTTTTTTCTAAAAATACTTTTTGAAAATAATTCTCTTTTATATAAAATAGAGATACTATGTTCTTCAAATTAGTTCACCATGCATGTTAGTAGAACCATTAAATTACCGTTGGTGATGTAGGAAGTAGAGTCTATGATCCCACATTCTTATAGAGAACGAAGGTTTATCACAACATGAGTTATTCATCGACGAACATAAAGATCTAGTTGCACAAGGCGAGAAGAGGATGAAAGGAATATTGAGTCAGTGTATGGTGGTTGCAGCTTGTATTGCCACCATAGTATTTGTTGCAGCTTTTACGGCTTTTGTTGGATACATAAAAAAAAATGATATCATTGCCTTCAATTCTAAAGTAATGTAATATGTGATTTTTTTTTCTCGTTTAAATTAAGATACTTTGTTGTACATATATTTTGTGTCTAATACTACCACGAGTAATCATCTGGAAGTGTTCGGCAAAAATAGTTAAGTAATTAGGAATGGTGTTGTAATTGGTTTTATGATATGAAGTAAATAATGTTACCAAGTTTGGCACAACGATTACAAAATCAGCAAAACACAGGGCCATATATTGCTACTTTTATCTTGTAAATGAACAATGATCGCTATTACGTTACAAATAAATATACAGTGATACAAATATATTAACTTTAAGATCTATGATAAAATAAGGGATTAATATTTCATAATGCAAACAACTTAACATGAATTGTCATAGTGTGTATGAAACTATATGTAATGAACATTCAAATTCTGTGCATTATATATATCCGACCAATAAAAAACTTACAAGTGGCAGCTTATATGTTGCCACATATACGCGAGTACATACAATGCACAAGAATTCGAAAGCATTATATACAATGCACATGATTGAAGTTCGCTACATACTATGAAAATTCATATAAAGTTGCTTACATTCTAATGTGCTAATCCCATAAAATAATTACACAGGTCGTTGAAAAATCATTTTTCTTTTAACACAACTAAAGCCCCCCCCCCCGAAAAAAAGCCGAACCGAAAACTGACCCAAACAGAACCAGAAAACCGACAAACTGAACCGAATCAAAACCAAATTCATCGGTTTCTATATTAAGAAACCGAATGCTTTGGTTCGGGTTTTGGTTTTAGGCCAAAACCGACCCAAGCTCACCCTAGTTTTATGCACAAAATATTTTTCTCTAAACCAATGTAAACTTCAAAATAATGCATTAAAAACACTAGGAGAAAGAAAGAAAATTATGAAGATGGTAATACTATGTTCGTTGTTATAAAATATACATGCAATATATTACTGCCATTGTTGTCTTTCTCGTTAATTCATTTGAATTTTGCAGATACATCTTCAGATCTTGAGGGATTGATGACCATCTCTAAAGAACTTGGAAATTCAGGACACAAAGAGACCAATGCGTCTTTAAACTGAAATGGTCTTTGCCAACTTAAAATTAATAGAGTCAGAACCAGGGGCGGTTATCAAATTTCCAGAATCAGACATGTAAAAGTTGTTGTAATTAATTCGGGTAACCAAATCTGCCAAATGTGGAAATTGACCCACATTAAGCTTGAACGATAGTACCTGCAAGTAAAAAGTGTAATGATATAAATAATCAGCACCCAGATGCAAAAGACAGTGAAATTGGATAAGATGAGTACCCTGAGAAGGAAGGCCATGCAATCATCAAATTGTTTCCCAATGCGATCTACTTCCTTCTCACATCTGGCTTTAGTTGCCGAAACTGCTCCACCACTACTTAACATCTGCTGGACCGAATAAAAGTCTAATGCCAGTCCAAGTATACTGTTGATCCGGCTCGCAATTAATGCCCACTGTGCATCAACAAAATAAAAACCATCCATTACTTCCCATACTACTACTTCTGTAAAATGCAAGCAAAACCAACAGAAAGATCTTACTAACCAGCTTGTCTGGAACTACAAAGCATTGGCGTTGAATTGACAGCAAGTATGCCTCGTGCACTTCAATCACTTCATCAAGAGATCCAGCTGCTGCCATACCTTCACATAACTCAGACCACGCACTGTGATATACCTATATATTTTCAGATCAGTCATATTTGTCCCACCAACAACTTGAGACACAAACGTCATTTCGAAAGGACTAAGCACAACTTTCAAAATCAGAAAAGAAAAATCTGCATACATTTATTTGGTACGAAAGATTATATATATATATGAAAAGGTTCAGGTGAGAACCATCTTAATTGGAGGAACCATGAGAACCTTTAAATTATAACTTGATAACTTGATATGTTCATATGTGAATGGTATATGTGAAGAAATTCGTTCACACACACATATATATGTAAGTCTAACCTGGGTTATCCCTTTTACCAAAAAACAAAATATATTCTCACATGAACCTTTTCCTGTAATATATATATATATATATATATTCCAATCAAATAAAGCATGCTAATGTCTAACTCTATAAATACACACAAGAGTCTAGGGCAAAAGTCAAGAGCGCATGGAAGATTGTTTTGCTTTAATCATGTACTCACGTGGACACATAAAAGAAACCATAAATGAAAGCAATACTGAAAATTTGGTGGCAGAAGCATGCAAACATACAAGGACAGGCAAAACATGTAAACATGTTTGATCACACCGTGATCATTATCGGCTAACAATCAGCTGATATATATATATATATATATACATATTATATATAACAGGTTCATAAATCATGACAACTCGAAACCATTATCACATTCATCAAGGAAAGGTGAAAGCCTTGTTTAAAAAAACATGTACATGATAAGGTGTAAAGGTAATTACTCTGTCCATAACATATTGATGAAACGCATCAACAAAATGAAGAAGTTTTTGCTCCACCAACCATCTATGTTTGCAGTTAACTGTCGTCACACCTCGTTCCTGAAAAGATAAAAAAAAAAAAAATCACCATCTTTCACTAGCCAGAAATAGACTCGCATTCAGTGAAATAGATGTTATTCCCATGTAAACTCATGAGAAACATCATAGTTATTTAGATGCAAGATGCATGATGCGTTATGAGGCCCATTTATATATAAAAAATGATATATATCATGATGAACACAAAATTCTTATGCAGTATAAGCCTAAAAATTCCGTCAACAGTTATAATGGACAATCAAAATTAACATGCTTCAAGCAATACTAATAAAAAACTACCACCTTCCACATCCATCTTCGAGCTTTATCAAGAACAAACTTGGCACGTTTGACCCTCAATAAGAAATTCATCACCTACCATGAAATGCATAGATATTAATTCAAAATCATAAATCAAGAAGAGAAAGATGGCAGAAAAACTACCTGGTTGTACTTTTTTAAAGCTTCAGCATTTGCAATAAGCTCCAACGGCCAAGGAACCTATAATAAATTATACATCATCTTCAAACAATAAATAAAGACATGCATACAAACAAATGCTTTATAAAGAAGCAGCAATGAAGTTACCTTGTATGTGACCTTTAGTGAGTCAAGATCATTGATTCCAGAGACACTTGCACGACTTTTACGGGGACTCGAGACAAGAAATGACGTCGTCTGTTGACCATCGCTGCTACTGTCTGTTTTTGTTAAAGACACGACTAAAGAATCTGGCGAGCTTAGTACCGTGCCATCAGCAGAGTTTCTAATCGATTCCTGAAGTCATTTAGTAAGCATCCAGAAGAGGATGAGAACATGACTCATGAATTCGATAACATTACCATATAATAATGCCCTATTCAACAAACTTATAATCAGTTACCACTAACAATGGAAATTCTACAAATCCAATTTCACAGACACCTACTTAGACCTGAAAATTGGATCATGTAGCAAGATACTGGTTTAAGTGAAATAACCAAAATTATCACTTTAGCATGCAAGATGATGTATTACCAATATTGTTTTCTAAATCATTGATTACTAAATGAACAAAATGAGAAAACTAACTAAAGAATATTGCATCCAGCAAACCAAACCAACTTGTCCCGCACATATATACATGTACATATAGATAGGGTAAAATTAGAAACAAGTCTACTTCTTGGCTCACTAAATCAAGTCTAATTCTTGGTTTATCACCTACAAGGACAGAATACAAGTCCTTTGGTATATGAACGGAGTCAGGGGTTAAGCAGCAAACACGTAGTACCTGCAACACCGTGTTCAACTCAAAATCATCATCCCATGATTTTCCTTCGTCCAGCTTATCAAAAACTACCGTCAAGAAATGCTGCAGTAGATCACCTGATTCCAACAGAATTGAAAAACTCTCAGAATTGTTCAAGGCGATAGATAATATGTAGCACAGCTTTAAAATAAGAAATACCAGAGCCTAACAGATATACATCACGCAGCACTCCCAACTCATCCATCAATTTCCAGTCGTGTAGCAACTTTGACAATATCTGATTGCCAATATGATCTACCTGAAGCATTAAAATAGACAATTACAAAGGCATACATCAACATATTTCAGTTAAATATAAAAATATACCTGCTTCTTGATGTAAAAGGTAAGACATTCTCGCAAAATAACGACAGGAAGCGGGGTAGATTTTGGTTCAACAATTTGAATCCAGCTAAGGACTTTTGACAAAAGAGTGCCATTTTTCTGAAATGGTAAAAGCTCCGACATAAGTAGATCCTCCTGTTTCAGATTACTAATGAGCTCCACATCAATCATCTTTCTACATAAATAGAAAGTACAATCTTTAGATTATAATATAAGTACCTTGAAGGATGGAAGTATAGTGGGAAATGGAAATAAAGCTTCTACGATCTTTGAATCGTGTTGAAAGTGAAGTTTTTCAGAGTCCCCTAATGAATAACGGAAGGCATAATCTGTTCCTCTGGCTGTCATAAGTTCTCCACCGGCCCCACCAAATATAGCTTTTCTCAAGTCTCCGTCATTCAAAGGAGGGAGAATATAGTTCTTAGACAAGTTTAATGAATTCCAATTAGTAGTATTTGCTTCAAGAAGCTTTTGGCATACAGTGATAGTCGGATTTTCAGGAGAGTTAGAAGTAACAAGGGGCTCAAATGAAACGCCCAACTCCATACCCTCTCCTTTCATATCGACACTCTCTCTTTTTGCAGGCAGTGCATCACCCAAAAATTTATACCAAATCTTCTCTGAGTATGCTACACCAGGAATGCTCTCTGCTCCCTCATAAGACTCAGTTGCAGAAACTATATTTTTCCAAAAGAACTGAGACATATGATCACCATGGCCGATAAGAGCTGCCAAGGACAAACAAAATATCTCCGACAAGCTTAGCTGAGTCATGGAACGTTCAGGATTCCTATCAAGTCGCGTAGACGATGATGTGATAGGGATATGCTGTATCAACTGCAACGACTTTCCGGCAGAAATGATTTCCTTGGAAATGTCCTTAAAGAACAATGGAGAAACCACAAAATCCCTTTCATTTTGGCCCTTCGTTTTTGATGAAACAAAGATGTTTTTGTGAGTGGAAGTGATTAGAGGAACCATGCCTAACTTCATATGCTGTGTTGAACGAAATAAGTAACTCTTGTCCCAGAAATCAGCTTCATCAACTGCAATCTCTTTGTTAGCATAAAAGAACATCTGCAGAAGTAAAAAAAGAGTATATTCTTAAACTTTCATAAAAAATGATAAAGGGTCAAATGTGATAAATCAAGTCTAGGGAAAAGAGATAGTTACCTCATGAAAGGGATCGTCTAATATCCCCTCAAAAATCCAGGAATCAAGAACCTCAATGTAAGGAACTAAGGATGAAACAAAAATATAGAGTAGCATTCGGTATGAATGTTGCTGAAAATAGCAAAAATGGGTTAAGATAAGAGTAAGGAAATGAGGATGACAAAAGTGTTAGAAGGTAGAGACTAGTAAATAGCAATCAACCTCAGGGTCAAGGCAGACGTTGTTAAGATTGTGATAGAGATGGTCGAGAATGTAAACGGCCAATTCAGCAGGAGCATGTTCAATCGAGGGAATGGCACCATGGACTATCTTATATAGATATTCAGCTCCTGCGCACAGACTAACATCACGGCATCATCAGATATCATATAAATGAATGCAAAACATGTAATGTGATTAGGAGGGAAAGGGAGAGCGTACCTTGTTAAAGAAGTGGCCAGTCCCAAAATAGTAGGAAAAGTGGGGGTGTCGGGGTTGGTAATGTTAACTTGTTCTTTCAAAGCAATATCACGTAAATTCTGAAAGGTTTTAAAGCATAAGAAAATAGAATGAAGAAATATACATAGATATATAAAATAACAAAAATAAAAAGAAGAAACAAGGGGGTGGGGGAAATACCTTAAGACAAGAAGAAGAGGCAGAAGCAAATGCTGACAAAGTCGGAGATGCTGACGAGGTTTTAGTGGTTATATTAAGGAGGGTAATCTCAACAGATTTCAAGCAAGAAGCTGTATAAAGTAAACGATCTAAAACCATTTTATCATTATTATTAACATCTCTATCTCTAGCAGCAGCAACAACATAACATCCCTCCTTATCTTTCCATTGAAACAAAGTACTTGACAACCCCTGAAGTATATCTAACACGCCTCTCACCTATCATAGTCATGCCATACCATTAGCATCCCATATTCAGTTAATAATTTTTAATACAGACTACTACTATAATAAATAATTATAAAAATTACAGAAATGGCCCTAACAGAACTATTTATTCCACTTTTAAAATTGTCACAATACAACAATGCTAAGGGAACTTGCAAAGCTTGCCAATCTGATAATATGAGTCTCTAACCTAAATGGCTAAATTTCATGCTGTAAGCCCGTAAAGTCATTCAGAAGCATAATATCTACTAACATAGGATTCTTATTTGATATGGAATAACTTTCACACCAAAACATAAATCAAAAAGGGCAATTCTAAAGATTACTTATTTAGCACTTGTACTAAGAATCGAAACTGAAATTGTGCATCCCATGTTCCCATAGGCGATACGAACCTAAAGAAGAAAATTAGAAAATAAATTTGGTTATCAAAGTATCTCCTTAAGGATACTGTCATCATACGTGTGCCATCCGATCAAGTACATAGCTAATTTAATATTTTATACGCCTGTTCAGGGAAGACGAGTCTTTGACAAATTGTTATAAATCCTGCAACTATATTTCTCCAACTTTATAAGAAATTCCAACCTATAAGTTTAGAGTTCAAATCCGCATGAATGCAACGGATAACATAAGGCAATCCTATTCTAAAAACATACTTAACAAAACAAACTAATACAGTAGAAAATAAACAATTAACTTACTCCCCTAAATTGCAGTTCACCAAAATGTTAGTTCCCTAAATTGCGTTCTTTTTATAAAAATAATAATAATAATAACAAATTAATTAAAACTGAAATGAATCAATCCATAATACTTAATTACCTCAGAATTATAATAATTATAATTAGAAGCGGAATGAAGTCGATTAACAATTGGGGAAAGTGAATATCTCTGATCAGAATAGTGCTCCGATTGCCTGTCTATGGCGGCGGCAAGTCGAGTTGTGCTCCACATCATCGCATCTCCTTCCTTCCTTTCACAACAGATTAAATTAAAGCTCATTACATTACACTTTTATATATTACATTTCACACAAAAGAAAATAATAATAAATAAATAAAATTGTAAGAATAATAATAATAATAAAATAATAATAATAATAATAATAGATAATAATAATAATAATAATAATAATAATAATAATAATAATAATAATAATAATAATAATAATAATAATAATAATAATAATAATAATAATAATAATATAAGAATAATAATAATAATAATAATAATAATAATAATAATAATAATAATAATAATAATAATAATAACAAATAATTACTTAAATGAATCAAAATATGTTTATCACTTCCCATACTTAAAGGGCAGAATGTTTTTTTTCCCCTTTAAAAATGGAAATATATCAATTCAAATTTTAAAAAATTTGAATATGATAAATTATTTTTAATTTCTTGCTCTTGAATGGAATTAAATTCATAATATAAATATAATAAAAATTAATTATGTTTTTATATAAAAATATAATAATATTTATAAAATAATAATATTTTATTAACATTTATAGTTTTTATAAAATAATAAAAATTCTATAAAATAACATTTATTTTAAAGTAGTTGTTTTTAAAAATTAATAATTAAATTTTATACAATATTAATAAATTTCTACAAATTTATAATTTATTTGCCATATTATTTTATAGGAAATTATAATAATAATTATAATTTTTTAATTTTCATAATAATAAAATTATTTTTTTAAATAATCTTTATATATACTAAAAGAAAACTGACCTAATAACTTATTAACCAATCACAACTCAATTTTCAAAACAAAATTGATGATGATTATTAATCTAACTATAATAAATTAAAAATCCTAATAATTATTATCCAAATACTATTTATATTAATATTTGTAAAAATCTCACTAATTTACACTTTTTTATTTTCCATCAATAATTTACACTTTTACCCTCACTAAATACTTAATTTATAATTATTACAATTTTATAATGTTTTGTGTCTATTCAAGTATAAATTAAAAAGTATCGACTTTAACGATTTATTAATTAATCAAAATCCTTCATATTAATAAATAAAATTTTATCTTAGACTCAATTTTTAATATAATTTGCAAAAGCGACAACTTTTACATAATTCTAAAATTTTAAATAATAATTCTTTTGTTTTAATTTTATTAATTGATATTTCAATAATTAATATCGATTTTTTAGTTATTTGTATCTCAAACTCTATCTATTAATTAATACATTATTTTGAATAAGAAATAAAGGTAGATGTCATGTAAATGTTATTAACTATTTTTTTATTTTTATCAAAAGTTAGTTTGTAATTACAATGTCCAGTTTTAGTACAGACAATTGTACGTTGTGATATCTCGATTTAAATCAAAAGTATCTTAAAGTGATGATAAGCAACAAATGTCAGATCAAAAAATATAAACAAATATTGTCTATAAAAGTATTACAAAAAATGAAATACAGTATACGCGTGTAATGTTTTAGAATTATATTCTTTTACAAAAACTTTTTTACAATAATTTACCTATTTACCAATATATGTATTATAAAAATGTCATAAACAACCCGTGTATTCAACACGGAAGTAAATTTCATATTTCCCCTTGTTAAAGCATATAAATATCAAATATAACCAATTAATATTAAAGATATCAAATTTCCCCAACCTAAATAAAAAAATATCAAATATCTCCAAAACACTAATTTAACTACAATTAAATCTAAAAAATCAATATAATGACTACAATACCCACTTTCAAAACCAAAAATTCCTGCTTATTTTTCAAATCACAATGAAGGTTTGCCCCTAAATAAAGACCACTTCGTACGTGATTTCCCAAAGAAAAAAAAAAGACCCATATGTCTAGCATGTAAAGACTAAAGAGTAGATCAAGATTCATGAGATACCTACACAAAATATTTTTATTCAAGCAAAGCCGTTAAATATGATTACTTAATTTCGGTTATAGCTATATAATTATTTATATCTTATATTTTTTTGTTAGAACGGCATTCTAATCTACTCCTACTCCTACTTCTAAATTACACGCATGCCTGGGATGAAACCCAGGACTCTCGAAAAATCCCTATTAATAAGCAGGAAGTGAGACTCGAACCCAGGTGGATCCCCCAACGTCAAAGACCTTACCAATGGGCCACCAACCCCATTGGCACCGCAAAGGTGTTAAATATGATTAACTTTTTTTGAGTTTTTCCCTTTTGTTATGTTTTCAAGTTAATTACTTTTTTTATCCTATACTTTTTTTCCTTTTTGTTATATTTTCGAGTTGCAATAACTTCAGTAGTACACCATCTGTAACTTTTTTTCCTTTTTGTTATATTTTCGAGTTGCAATAACTTCAGTAGTACACCATCTGTAACTTTTTTCCTTTTTTCTTACTTCAGTAGCCACTACACTAGAGCAGTAGGTAGGGTTGTGAGTTTGTCAATGATTGAATGATTGATTGATACATTTTTATCGTTTTAGATGGCTTCTGGTTCTGGTAGTACACCATCTGTAACGTCAACAACTGCTGGAAATAAAAGAAAGTCTAATGATGTTGGTTGGGATTATGGTACTTGCCCGGATCCAAAACTCTATCTGAAAACCAAATGTTTGTGTGGAAAACTGATGAGCGGGGGGGTTACTAGATTGAAATAACATATTGCACAAATTCCAGGAAAAGTATCTCTGTCCAAACGCTACCAAAGAAGATCAGTTGTGTGACATTTGCAAAAAAATTATGCTTTAATCCTAGTGGTTAAATTAAGATTATTAGAGCTAATCTTCCCTTTTAAGCATGATATAGTTAAGTTAAGGCATGATTAAGTAATTAAGGATATGTGAAGCTATTATTTGATCAATCTATATTACCTTAGCAAAAATGTTTTTATTTGATGGCGAGCAAATCTAAATATGTCGTTTATGCCCAAGCCCCTATATAAAATATTTAGACACCAAGTGGTGTTTAACCCTTCGTTATTCATAAGACTTGTATGCATGAGTAAATAAGACTTGTATGCATGAGTAAATATATGTCAGCTTGCATGGCATCTATAAATGTCTTAAACAAAAATTAGCATATCTCTTTTCTTTGGTGACAAAAATAATCGGCCATATGGTCTTGAACTTCCCAAAGTCACCAATCTAATACTTAACCCATTTAAGTACACTCATGTCATATTACATAATAAATTTATTAAGATAGATAATAGGTTAAATTCTTTTTCTTACATATTAAGATGAAATCGGCCATAATGGCCTTGTCAAATAATTGGATCAATCCTTATCCCTTTGTCATGACTAGTTACACTACTTAAATCAAGAAGCTAAGACTTGGTTTTTCCCCATGTTATCCAACATGAAAAATGACTAGATGGTTTAGTATAAAGCCTTTAACCAACATACTTCCATGCCAATGCATGCATTAAGCTAAGTGTCATCCTCACAACAATATAAATCATTGTACAAAATTTAAGTTATTAACATAATGACCATCTTGGGGCTTATCATAATATATAGATTTGTGTAATCTACTCAACAAAGTAGATCGACCATAAGGGTCTTTCTTTATCCAGTTCACTTACAAATAATCAAAAACACATGCCAATTCTTTTCCTCCTTGATTCAATCTATCACAAGCAAGCTACATCAAGATCCTAGATAAACACTAAATCCCATGATATCTTTTGAATGACCACCGTTGTTATGGATTAGGAGACCAAAACTTACACAAGCACCCTAAAACCTACTAATCAACTAGGATAAAGATTTCCTAAATCTAGCCTGAAGATGAACCAATGGATCAAGTTATTAACTTTCTTAACTATGACTAACTAGGGTTTAACCAAGATAGTTCATTAGAGATAAGAACTAGTTACAAAACTCTTAGCCTATAAATAGAGATCATTTGCCTCCATTTTCACCACACCAAAAACGACACAATTAATTAACCATTGTGTACACCTAATCTTTATAGGGCATATTTCCCATTCAAACTAGTTGCTCGCTCGACATCATATTATCCTTACTCTACTACTAAGGTGAGTTTCATAGATCCCTTTTTAATCATTTTTGGGATGAGAATACACATATATTTTTAAAAGGACACAAGTTGTTTTATGTATGCTTATGTACTTATATGGTTGCCTATTTGAAATCCCCTGAGAACTTGAATCGCGAAACAGCAGCGCGAATAATATAAATAGTTCACTATTTGGGTTTGTGAGTCCCTTAAGTTCGATGGTTAATCAGGAAAGTGTAAAATACAACAAGTCTAATAATCACTAGATTGGACTAGTATTACTTGTAAATAAATGCAAGAGTATATAAACAAAGTAATACAAGACTTAAAGCAATAAACAAGTAAAGTGGAACATTATGTATTTTTCAATGGTGTATTTTATTTATGATGTTAAATAAAACACAAGGTTGTGCGGAATCAAGATAATACAAATAAGTATGTATCCTAACAACCTATGAGTTACAAATGATCTATATTTGTCAAATAACTCTTTTGGATCGAGATACTTAAAGTTGTGAAGTATCCCAGTTTAAGATCGAGAGTATTTGGACAAATTCACTTTCATGCGAAGTGTATGCTTAAAGGTATTTTTCTCAAGGAAATGACTTTGTATTTATAGGCAACAAAATTCACCAGTGAATTTTGTGCCGTACAAATATGGTTGCATACATTTAATGATCCGACAAGAACATTAAATGTATTGGATAAGGAATAAGGATAAAGTCACATCAAATGACTTTGTATCCTTTTATCCAACCATCTTTACACACGTATACTTTGGTAAAGAACAAGTGGATTGTTCTTTGGAAAGTGTGTAAAGGCAAAAGTCAATCCTCGATATCAGTGTTCAGACTTGTAGGGTCTAGAACACTAACAATCCTCCAGTGTACAGATCTGGTAAGACTTTCCAGTGGACTCCACCATTTGTCAGTCTTCTTTCTTCAGACTTCAGTCTTTGACTTCAGTCAGAATGTCTTCAGTAGAGTTGATCTGGACTGGGGGTGAAGTCCAGTGAGCTCATCTGGAGAATACTCCAGATTTCCTATACAAGTATTTGCTCACTGGTCTTCCATTATTTCTGGACAAATCTTCAGAGGGACTCCAGATTCCAAGTCTGGAGTAGGTCCAGTAGAACACGTTTCTGGACAGATCTTCAGTAAGGCTCCAGTAGTCGAGTCTGGAGCGAGTCCAGTAAATCTGGACTAAATCTGGACCTAACAAATTCCCCCTATTTGTTTAGAAATAATGCAAGTGTTTTCAAGCTTGAATCTATACATTTTGTATGCTTGAAAAACACAAGTTTCGATTTGTCTAAAAAATCTAAGTTACTGGAAAACACTTTATAGATCATGAGTGTTTTCAGTTTCATCATTTAAGTTCTAACTTAGACTAAATCTGATCATTTACTTATAAGAATAAAAAATTGCAACTATTATTACATACATCAACTGATAAATAGTATACAATTTTCATAAAGCAATAATTTACAACAAGTAAATGATAAGAGTCAGGCCCTTCTTTTTGATGTCTGTACTGGAGCATCTTCAGTAGCCTTTCTCTTTGGTGATGGAGAAGATGGTATTGATTCTGGCGTTCTTATGCCCATTGCAACTTCCATCTGTTGCTTTCTTCTCCATACCTTTTCAATTCTTTTCAGAAATGCTTTAACATCAGTCGACACATTTGTCTTCCCCCTGAATGTTAAAGCGATTTCCTTCAGTTCACTCCATCCAAAAGCTTGGACTGAAGTACTTTTCCTTTCGTCAGTAAAGTTACCCTCCCTGGTCAACTTTACTTCAAACTTAGACATGCCTTCATGATCTTCAGCCAATTTGATTTCAGCACCAGTGATCCTTCTGGCATCAACCCTGAAATTCAACATCTCATTGTATTTTTCTTTCAGCTTGGCTTGCTGGATCAATGATTCAGTTTCCTTGGACACTCTCCTTTGCTCTATAGCAGATTGGAGTTCTTGACGATTTATTTTTCGAGAAGTGTCTAGGGGAATGAAATTGCTTACATCAGCATCTTTGATTGCTTTGATCTGTCTGGCAGTCAATTTTGGTAAACCAGTAAGTCTCTTCCTGTACTCTATCTCCAGAGCACCAGCGTCTTTCTGATCTTTTTCTGGAGACTTACCAGTTCATCCTTCCTTTGTCTGATGAGTTCTGGTACACTCACGCCATAAATTATAGAATCATAGACTTGCTCTTCTTCAGCGTAGAATGAGCGTACATGAACATCATCCAATAAACTCAAACATTGATGAACTCTGGGGTCATCCTTCATCTTTTTACACACTTTAATATTAATGCCTAACCTGCCAGCATTGTAAGAATCCAGAGTACCCATAGTTGCCATCTCCCTTTGATGGGCCAGCAGTTCATCCTTTTGATTTCTTTTGAAAATCTCTATCATGATGCATTCTTGTTCAAGCTTCTTGGATGTTTCATCATCAGCATCTTCAGTTTGCTCTTCTTCTTCACCAGACACAACTTTTTCTTTTCCTTTAACAGCCTTCAGTGTAGTTGGAATATCTGGGAAGGTCTCAAACTGGGGCTCACTGGCTTTAGTACCAGTAGCTTCTTCAGTTAGCCCGGCTTCAGTGCCATATGCTCTTTGTCTTTCAGTTAGCCCGGCTTCAGTGCCATATGCTCTTTGTGACATGTGCTTCAGTGTTTGGTCACCAGACGACTTTTCCCCCTTGGAATGATCACCAGTCCTTGACTTGAGATCATTCCATAAATCTTCAAGCATAAGTCTGTCCAGTGCACCAAATGTTGTACCTGCTACTGGAGATGTTTCAGTCACAACTTTCTTAAGTGCCTGCACTTCCTTCTGAACATTTGCAACAGCTTTAGGCAAGTGTTTTGGCAACTTCTCATCTAGTAAGTTGTCTACTTGGGGTAACACCCCATCATGAATGCTACGAAGAACAGTCTCAGAAACTTCTTCACATATTTCTTTCAGCATATTGTTTCTGAACTTCCTTGTACATGCATCACTTATTGTGATGACAACTGCATCCTGGTCTAGTGTGGGTCTTGTCTCCAGAGAACTGACCCTAAAAACCAAATTCTGAACATCTTCTTTCAGACCTGCCAGTTCGCCAGTGACTGCAGTCTGAACAGAATTAACCAACCTTGTCTCTAATCCCTGGACTGCCATTTTGATCTTTTCAGTGTTGTTATTTGTGGCCAGTACCAGTTCATCAAGCTTCTCATAAACCAGCTTCTCATTCCCAGCAAAGACATTCATCTTAGAAGCAAGGTTATTTGATAATAAAGATTTGAAGTCTGAAATAACCTGAGATGAAGTCTGGAGTGATCTCTCCAGGTCCGCCACCTTACTTAAAAGGCCTTGGACCTCGGCAGAAGAAGAAGTGGAGAGACCAGTGGGAGGTTCAAGAGTTGAAGGCAATCTGGTCATTAGAGGAACTTGTGCCCAGTCCTCTTCAGTTGCAGCTTCAGATGTTGCAACTGGTGACTCCGGCGCACGAGGTGGAGGTTGAGATTGTGAAGGTTGAGTGGTTGCTGGAGTGAAGTATTGAGTGTGTTCTGGAATTGAAGGTGGTGGTGGTGGTGGTATGTTTGATTGTGGTGGTGGCATTTCTGGTGGAGGTGTTGGTATTTCTGGTAGATTTTCTTCTTCTTGTACATCTTCACCCAGAAAATTCATGTTAACATCAAAACCTTCAGACATTGGGGAGTCAACATCATCCCATTCTGGAGCAGTCCCAACTGTCTGTTCACCAGGCTGTTCACCAGTTTCTACATGAACCTGTTCACCAGCCTCTACATTCAAGTCCAGTGGAGCCTCTTGCTCACCAGAAATATGTTCATCAATCTGAACATCTTCTTCAACTTCCTCAACTACCTGCTCAACAACCTCTTGTTCAAAAATTGGTGATCCATCTAGATTCATAACATCACCAGGATGTCTTTCAGGATTCACCTGAAGTCCAGCTCGCATCAGACGCCTATTAGTTCTAGGTCGTCTGGAAGGTTCAACAATTTCTGTACCTTGACCTTCTGGAGCAACTTGTCTAATGGGCTGTACAGCTTCAATGATCTGTACATCATCACCAGATGGTCCTTCAATAGCTTGACCTCTATCTGGACCCATTTCAGCTTCTTCCCTTTGGAAGGAAAGCATGGACTGAGGAATATCTACCTCATCCAGTGGAGACCTGAGGTTGACCAGGTCCCTCATATACTCATTCACAGAAAAGTGAGTAGTATCAAAATCATACTGGTCGCCAAGAGCATTCTTAAACATAAGAGAAAGGAAACGAATGTAAGGAACAAATGGTTTTCTTCCTTTCACTCTTAGGCGCTCAACCAGGTCATCAAAGTTATGGCACTTGCCTCAAGATTGATATGAGGTGCCCTTTCAACATTATCCGAAGGAGCATATTCAGCGGCAAGGAGATTTTTGAGTGATTTTGACTGTCTAGGTGCCATTTTTATACAGAATAAATGAAGATGAAATTGATTATATATAGGTTATGATGAAGAATTGATGAAGGAATTGAATATAAATGGAGTAAATAAGAGAGATGATGATGATTGAAAATGAATGAAGAAGTAAATGAAGGAATTTGAAAGATTTGGGAGTAAATATGTTCGAAGTAAATGCAATTGAAATTGAAAGTGGGTATTTATAGGAGAGACAATGTGGAACTCAAACGATTTATTTGAAATTATCAAATAAAGTTTTTGATCGGGTTCTGAGATCCGCATTAATTACATCACATCATACATAAATGCATGACGGTTTACAGCCCACAAACAGTAACAAGTTGTACTTTTTGATTTCCCAAGGTAAAAACACCATCATTATGTTGAAAAAATTTATATGCCAAGTAGGAATAATATCTCCAAAAAGATTTGCTTACGTGGCACACACAATGACCAAGTATTTAGAAAATATTATGACATATTTCAGTGCATCTGGAGGTTGACTGGATACTCCAGTATCACTGGTGGATTAGTCCAGTGAACATGTACTGATGGTACACTGGAGGGACACTCCAGTAAAGTACCAGTGAAAACCATTTTGAAAGACTGGTAACCTCAAACTTGCACGTCAACTAATTCAGATAAATGAGAGGGACACATTTACAAGGAGACATAAGTCACCTCAAACACGCACTTCAATCTGTCCAGTTACCAGTGAGAGGGACACATTTACAAGGCACCAATAATATTTTCTGAAGAGTTTGTCCAGTGAGAAAATAAATTAATAAATTCCCCCTGAACTTAAAACAATTTTTTTAATAGAAAAATATTTTTCAAGTCTTCCCTGGAATGTTGTTTCAGAAATCTAATAATGCAAAGATAGTACACAAAGGCGTTCAATATCTGAGCAGTCACCAGATTTAAGGGTTTAACATTCCCAACTCACCAACAAGATATTCAAAAGTTTTGACATCCAGAGGTTTGGTAAAAATGTCAGCGAGTTGTTTGTCAGTGGGAATAAAATGGAGTTCAATGTTGTTTTCATAATATGATCACGAATGAAGTGATACCTGAGATCAATGTGCTTCGTTCTGGAGTGCATGACTGGATTGTTTGAGATAGCAATGGCACTGGTATTATCACAAAAGATTGGGGTCTTTGAATATTTAATACCATAATCAAGCAACTGGTTCTTCATCCAGAGTATCTGAGCACAACAACTGGCTGCAGACACGTATTCAGCTTCAGCAGTGGACAATGAAACTGAAGTTTGCTTCTTATTGGTCCAGCTGACCAGTTTGCCACCTAGGAAATGACATCCACCAGTTGTGGATTTCTTATCTATCTTACAACCTGCATGATCTGAATCTGAATAACCCATTAGATCCATGCCTGAGCCTTGGGATACCAAAGACCTAGACTGGGGACACCTTTAAGGTACTTCAGTATGCGCTTTACAGCAAGCATATGAGATTCCTTTGGATTAGACTGATATCTGGCACATAAACATGTTGAAAACATAATATCTGGTCTACTGGCAGTTAAATACATCAGTGAACCAACCATGCCTCTATAGACAGTGGTGTTCACTGGTTTTCCATCTGGATCGGAGTCCAGTGTCAGTGGTGCAGAAATTGGAGTTGGTTTAGATGGTGAAGAGTTTATATCAAATTTCTTTAAAAGATCTCTAACATATTTCTCCTGATTAATAAAAATGCCATCTTTGTTTTGTTTAATCTGGAGTCCAAGAAAATATGTTAGTTCACCCATCAAACTCATCTCATATTCAGTTGACATTATTTTTGAAAATTTCTTGCACATGTTTTTATCAGTAGACCCAAAAATAATATCATCAACATAAATTTGTACCATTAACAGATTACCTTTTTCATGAAGAATAAATAAGGTATTGTCAATTGCACCTCGTTTGAAACCATTTTTCAACAAATGTTTAGTCAGAGTGTCATACCAGGCACGTGGGGCTTGTCTGAGGCCATAAAGCGCTTTGTCCAAACGATATACCCAATGTGGATGCTTTTCATCAACGAAACCTGGTGGTTGTCTGACATAAACTTCTTCTTCAAGCTTTCCATTCAAGAAAGCACTCTTTACATCCATCTGGTAGACCTTGAACTGATGATTAGCAGCGAATGCTAAGAATATTCTGATCACTTCAAGTCTAGCCACTGGAGCAAATGATTCATCAAAGTCGACATCTGACTGGCAGTAGCCTTGTGCTACCAGTCTGGCCTTGTTTCTGATTACGTGGCCATCTTCATCTACTTTGTTTCTGAAGACCCATTTTGTTCCAATTGGTTCTTTCTTTCCAACTGGGAAAGGAACCAGATACAGACCTTGTTCCTTTCAAACTGGTGAAGCTCTTCTTGCATAGCAGTCACCCAGCTTGGATCTTCCATAGCCTCGTCAATCTTCTTTGGTTCCATCAAAGATAGAAAACTAACGTATAAGCATTGATTACTGGAGGCTCTTCTGGTCTGAACTCCTCTACTGGAGTCACCTATGATCTGATCAATAGGATGAGCTTTTGTCCATCTGGAGTACTGACCAGGATTGTTACGGACAACAATATCAGTGCAAGAATTCAGTTGAGTCTCCTCTGGAGTTGTTTCTGGAGGAGGATCTTGCCAGACTACTTCAGTATCTTCATCTGAGTCATTTAAATCACGATTTGCATCATGAAATTCTTCATTTGAAGGCATTTCCTGAAGTACTGGTTCAGTTTGGAATTTTCATAAGAAGACATTTCTGGTCTATTCTCAACTGACACTGATACTGGGGGAGTAGTACGGACATCTGATCCAATATTAATTTCAGAGGGTAGTTTGAAAATAATAGAAGGATAGAATGGAGTACTACTGGAGAGTTTCTTTTTCTGAACAGGTTCCAGATCAGGATGACTGGAAACTGTGTCTTTTGAATCTTCATTTTTGTCGTTTATAGGATCAGATTCACAAAAGACAATTGGAGTTACTGGGGGATTGTCAAGGGCTGGCTTCTTGTTGATTGCAACATTTGATTCATCAAATGTGACATGAATTGACTCATGGACCTTCTCCAGTCTCTGTTGTAGACTCTGAAGGCCTTGCGAATGGCTGAATAGCCTAAGAAATACCCTTCATCAGCTTTGGCATCAAATTTGCCTAACTGACTGGAGTCGTTCAGGATGTAAACTGGACATCCAAAACGTGAAAATAACCAATATTTGGTTTTCTATTTCTTAAGACTTCATAGGCTGTCTTTTTGTGTCTTTTGATGTACACTGATCGATTATGGGTGTGGCAAGCAGTTGCAATTGCTTCCGCCCAGAAACTGGTAGACAGACCAGATTCAGCAAGCATACTCCTGGCAGCTTCTATTAGCGTTCGATTCTTCCTTTCCACCACTCCATTTTGTTCTGGAGAGCGGGCTGATGAGAAATTCTGGGAGATGCCAGTGTCAGTACAGAATGACTCCAGAGTTGCATTCTGGAATTCTGTTCCATTGTCACTTCTTAACTGACACACTTTTCGACTGTACTTGAGCTCAATTTGCTTGATAAGACTGATGATTTCAGCAGCAGCTTCACTTTTAGACCTCAGAAAGATCACCCAACAATATCTGGAGAATTCATCTATGATCACCAGGGTGTATCTTTTACCAGCACGAGTCTGAACATTCACTGGACCAAAGAGGTCCATATGAAGCATATGAAGGGGTTCAGATATGCTGAAATTCTGTCTGGTCTTGAAACTGGTACGTTTTTGCTTACCCATCTCACATCCTGGACATGGCCTTTCCTTTTTGAAGGAAACTGAAGGTATCCCATCTGCAAGTTGTTTCTGGAGGAGGATCTTGCCAGACTACTTCAGTATCTTCATCTGAGTCATTTAAATCACGATTTGCATCATGAAATTCTTCATTTGAAGGCATTTCCTGAAGTACTGGTTCAGTTTGGAATTTTCATAAGAAGACATTTCTGGTCTATTCTCAACTGACACTGATACTGGGGGAGTAGTACGGACATCTGATCCAATATTAATTTCAGAGGGTAGTTTGAAAATAATAGAAGGATAGAATGGAGTACTACTGGAGAGTTTCTTTTTCTGAACAGGTTCCAGATCAGGATGACTGGAAACTGTGTCTTTTGAATCTTCATTTTTGTCGTTTATAGGATCAGATTCACAAAAGACAATTGGAGTTACTGGGGGATTGTCAAGGGCTGGCTTCTTGTTGATTGCAACATTTGATTCATCAAATGTGACATGAATTGACTCATGGACCTTCTCCAGTCTCTGTTGTAGACTCTGAAGGCCTTGCGAATGGCTGAATAGCCTAAGAAATACCCTTCATCAGCTTTGGCATCAAATTTGCCTAACTGACTGGAGTCGTTCAGGATGTAAACTGGACATCCAAAAACGTGAAAATAACCAATATTTGGTTTTCTATTTCTTAAGACTTCATAGGCTGTCTTTTTGTGTCTTTTGATGTACACTGATCGATTATGGGTGTGGCAAGCAGTTGCAATTGCTTCCGCCCAGAAACTGGTAGACAGACCAGATTCAGCAAGCATACTCCTGGCAGCTTCTATCAGCGTTCGATTCTTCCTTTCCACCACTCCATTTTGTTCTGGAGAGCGGGCTGATGAGAAATTCTGGGAGATGCCAGTGTCAGTACAGAATGACTCCAGAGTTGCATTCTGGAATTCTGTTCCATTGTCACTTCTTAACTGACACACTTTTCGACTGTACTTGAGCTCAATTTGCTTGATAAGACTGATGATTTCAGCAGCAGCTTCACTTTTAGACCTCAGAAAGATCACCCAACAATATCTGGAGAATTCATCTATGATCACCAGGGTGTATCTTTTACCAGCACGAGTCTGAACATTCACTGGACCAAAGAGGTCCATATGAAGCATATGAAGGGGTTCAGATATGCTGAAATTCTGTCTGGTCTTGAAACTGGTACGTTTTTGCTTACCATCTCACATCCTGGACATGGCCTTTCCTTTTTGAAGGAAACTGAAGGTATCCCATCTGCAAGTTGTTTTCTGGACAACTTATTAATATTCTTGAAATTTAAATGGATAACCTTTTGTGCCATAACCAGTTTGTGTCTTCATCAGCTTGAGTATAGAAACACTGCTCTGAAGGAGAGCTTTCCATATCCATCACGTACACATTCCCTTTTCTGGGAGCAATCAACACTACCTTCCAGTCCTTGTTGAATACGATACCCTGAGCAATATTGAATAGAACTTGATAGCCATCATCACACAGTTGACTTACACTGATCAGGTTGTATTTCAAACCATTCACAAATGCAACACGTCTGAACTTGACTTGTCCATTGTTCAGAACACCGTATCCCTCAGTCTTTCCACAACCATCATTTCCAAAAGTAATGGAGGGTCCATCAGAAATGGTGAACTCCTCCAGCAGGGTCTTACATCCAGTTTTCTTGAATCAATTGTTCAGTTACCAGAACCTGGGCTTGAAATGTCAGTTCAATGTCTTGAAGTTCTTTTAACTTTGATTTTAAAGCAGTTATTTCAGAAGAATCTGTTTCTAGACCATTTACACAATCAGATCTAACAGTTTCTACAAAAATCAAATCAGAATTAAGAGCTTCAGCTATGTCCAATTTTAGTTCATGGTCAGTTGCACAATCATAATCACTAACCTTCTTAATAACAATGTCTACCCATCGTCCAGATGTGACATCTTCCTTCACCAGGTGCTCATCGTCTGCCAGAGCCATGTAACAGCAATCTCTTTCTTCTTCTTCATCAGCAGATGATTCATCAGAAGGAACCCACTTCTCTTCAGTTGTTGCGATCATGCACTTATTATTGTTTTCAATTTGTTGTGCCATGAGAGCAATCTGGGCCTTAAGCTTTTTATATTTCAGTTTATAGCTATCATCATGCTTATTATTTGAAGAGAATGGACCAGGCTTGGATACAAACTGGTTGGACCTGTACTCTTTCATGAAATGACCCTTTTTGCCACACTTAAAGCATGTCAAATTGGTCTTATCAGTTGAAGAACTGGATGCAAATTGTCCAGATGGCCTACTTGCTCTTGCTTTGAAACGGTTAAACGTTTTAGCAATCATTGCAATGAGGTCATCATCATCAGTTTCATCACTCCCTGAGCTTGATTTTCTTCAGTGTACCTGAAAGCTCCATATAGAGTTGAGAGAGTGTGTGTGTGCAGAGTTTTACCTTGTCGTAAGACCAGGATCATGTGAGACCATTTGGTGGGTAGAATATCACAAAATTTCTCCGGAAGTATATCCTTGTCCTTCTCAACCCCAAGACCTCTCAATTGGTTTATGATACTCATAAATCTGGTGTAAGTACCAGTGAGAGACTCGTTAGGCTGAGCAAAAAATGACTCATACCTCTTGTTTAAGGAGACCTTTCTGGTGACAATGGTGTCATCTCCTCCTTCATGTTGGTTTAAAAGTTCATCCCACATGGTTTTAGCACTAGGAAAAAGAACTAGTGTGGGAATTAGGGTTTCAGGAACGGCCCCGAGGATCATGTTTTTGAGAAGGGTGTCTAGATTCACCAATCTCCTCTCCTCTTCAGACCAGTGTTCCTCCCTCTTTTCCCTTCCTTTTCTAGATCCAGAAGGATCAAGAAGGGGATTGAGAGGTGATGTTGGTACATAAGGACCTTCGTTTAAAATTTTCATCATGTTCCTCTCAATACCAGTGACATGCAAAACCATCCTAGCCTTCCACGTACCAAATTCATCACTGTTCCCACTGAATTTAGGAACAGGATTATTTGAGTAGTGCACATGCACGTGTGGGAGAAGCAGGAGTAGGAGGAGGAGGTGGATTAGTGTTATTAACAATTGGTGGTTCATTTTGATCATTAATATTTGAATTAGGATCGGGACCAAGACTAAAACCTTGTGTATTTTCTTGGTTAGCCATCAAGAAACAGATCTAGGCAATGTTTAGCCTTCTGCTCTGATACCAAATGTGAGTCCCTTAAGTTCGATGGTTAACCAGGAAAGTGTAAAATACAACAAGTCTAATAATCACTAGATTGGACTAGTATTACTTGTAAATAAATGCAAGAGTATATAAACAAAAGTAATATAAGACTTAAAGCAATAAACAAGTAAAGTGAAACATTATGTATTTTTCAATGGTGTATTTTATTTATGATGTTAAATAAAACACAAGGTTGTGCGGAATCAAGATAATACAAATAAGTATGTATCCTAACAACCTATGAGTTACAAATGATCTATATTTGTCAAATAACTCTTTTGGATCGAGATACTTAAAGTTGTGAAGTATCCCAGTTTAAGATCGAGAGTATTTGGACAAATTCACTTTCATGCAAAGTGTATGCTTAAAAGTATTTTTCTCAAGGAAATGACTTTGTATTTATAGGCAACAAAATTCACCAGTGAATTTTGTTGTGCCGTGAGCAATCTGGGCCTTAAGCTTTTTATATTTCAGTTTATAGATATCATCATGCTTATTATTTGAAGAGAATGGACCAGGCTTGGATACAAACTGGTTGGACCTGTACTCTTTCATGAAATGACCCTTTTTGCCACACTTAAAGCATGTCAAATTGGTCTTATCAGTTGAAGAACTGGATGCAAATTGTCCAGATGGCCTACTTGCTCTTGCTTTGAAATGGTTAAACGTTTTAGCAATCATTGCAATGAGGTCATCATCATCAGTTTCATCACTCCCTGAGCTTGATTTTCTTCAGTGTACCTGAAAGCTCCATATAGAGTTGAGAGAGTGTGTGTGTGCAGAGTTTTACCTTGTCGTAAGACCAGGATCATGTGAGACCATTTGGTGGGTAGAATATCACAAAATTTCTCCGGAAGTATATCCTTGTCCTTCTCAACCCCAAGACCTCTCAATTGGTTTATGATACTCATAAATCTGGTGTAAGTACCAGTGAGAGACTCGTTAGGCTGAGCAAAAAATGACTCATACCTCTTGTTTAAGGAGACCTTTCTGGTGACAATGGTGTCATCTCCTCCTTCATGTTGGTTTAAAAGTTCATCCCACATGGTTTTAGCACTAGGAAAAAGAACTAGTGTGGGAATTAGGGTTTCAGGAACGGCCCCGAGGATCATGTTTTTGAGAAGGGTGTCTAGATTCACCAATCTCCTCTCCTCTTCAGACCAGTGTTCCTCCCTCTTTTCCCTTCCTTTTCTAGATCCAGAAGGATCAAGAAGGGGATTGAGAGGTGATGTTGGTACATAAGGACCTTCGTTTAAAATTTTCATCATGTTCCTCTCAATACCAGTGACATGCAAAACCATCCTAGCCTTCCACGTACCAAATTCATCACTGTTCCCACTGAATTTAGGAACAGGATTATTTGAGTAGTGCACATGCACGTGTGGAGAAGCAGGAGTAGGAGGAGGAGGTGGATTAGTGTTATTAACAATTGGTGGTTCATTTTGATCATTAATATTTGAATTAGGATCGGGACCAAGACTAAAACCTTGTGTATTTTCTTGGTTAGCCATCAAGAAACAGATCTAGGCAATGTTTAGCCTTCTGCTCTGATACCAAATGTGAGTCCCTTAAGTTCGATGGTTAACCAGGAAAGTGTAAAATACAACAAGTCTAATAATCACTAGATTGGACTAGTATTACTTGTAAATAAATGCAAGAGTATATAAACAAAGTAATATAAGACTTAAAGCAATAAACAAGTAAAGTGAAACATTATGTATTTTTCAATGGTGTATTTTATTTATGATGTTAAATAAAACACAAGGTTGTGCGGAATCAAGATAATACAAATAAGTATGTATCCTAACAACCTATGAGTTACAAATGATCTATATTTGTCAAATAACTCTTTTGGATCGAGATACTTAAAGTTGTGAAGTATCCCAGTTTAAGATCGAGAGTATTTGGACAAATTCACTTTCATGCAAAGTGTATGCTTAAAGTATTTTTCTCAAGGAAATGACTTTGTATTTATAGGCAACAAAATTCACCAGTGAATTTTGTGCCGTACAAATATGGTTGCATACATTTAATGATCCGACAAGAACATTAAATGTATTGGATAAGGAATAAGGATAAAGTCACATCAAATGACTTTGTATCCTTTTATCCAACCATCTTTACACACGTATACTTTGGTAAAGAACAAGTGGATTGTTCTTTGGAAAGTGTGTAAAGGCAAAAGTCAATCCTCGATATCAGTGTTCAGACTTGTAGGGTCTAGAACACTAACAATCCTCCAGTGTACAGATCTGGTAAGACTTTCCAGTGGACTCCGCCATTTGTCAGTCTTCTTTCTTCAGACTTCAGTCTTTGACTTCAGTCAGAATGTCTTCAGTAGAGTTGATCTGGACTGGGGGTGAAGTCCAGTGAGCTCATCTGGAGAATACTCCAGATTTCCTATACAAGTATTTGCTCACTGGTCTTCCATTATTTCTAGACAAATCTTCAGAGGGACTCCAGATTCCAAGTCTGGAGTAGGTCCAGTAGAACACGTTTCTGGACAGATCTTCAGTAAGGCTCCAGTAGTCGAGTCTGGAGCGAGTCCAGTAAATCTGGACTAAATCTGGACCTAACAGGGTTGACAACCCTATCCGGCATAGTCGCGCTATGGCACAACGGATATATAATATTTGAATATGATCGTGGTGTAAATTGGCAAAAGTACCACAAGAGGGGTAAACTTTATATTGTTCAGGTATTGATTCAAGGCATAAGCATGACATGCATTTTAATTATTTTTATGATATTGTCTATGTACATTATCATCTGAGAAATCTTGTGATCCACTGTTATTTCGGTTATAAACCTATGAGCTCACCAACTTTATGTTGACGTATTTTAATGTGTATTCTCAGGTACTTGAGCTCTATGAAGTATTTGCTAGTTACATGTTTTGGAAGTCACTAATTGCATTAAGAAGAATTAATATGGAGATTTCTCAACATTACATTTTATTGATGCTATCATATTTAAAAATCTCCTCGGATATTATGTAAACTTGATACAATGATATTTATATTAATGATATTTTCAAAACATCTCATTTAGAGGTCGTTTACTTGCAATTTGTGCTATGATCCTAGTTAATCATACCCTATGATTTTGGGGGTGTGACAGATTGGTATCAGAGCCTCTTTGTTATAGTGAGCTAGGTTGCATTAGTGGGCCTAATAATTGCTTTGTTAGGTTGCATTAGTGAAACTTAGACTATAACCATTCTACTTGACAATGTGCTATTACATGCTTCATATTATATATTTTCATGCCTTAACATCTCATGCCTTAGTATTTTTGTAGTACAAATAATGTCCGAAATAACACAAGAGCTTAAGAACCATGACTCATGTTGGGAATTTCGCCCTTGTTCAGAGTGTTTGGTGTGGTACAATGGTAGAATTGCCGTAAGAACACCAAGCCCTGATAGGAAAGAATATGGAAATGGATTCTTATCATCCGAGTCTGGGGAAATCCCATTGGACAAGAAAATGCTAGATGAAGTTAGTAAGCCCGAAGAAAAATCTGAACAAATTAAGGAACCTAAAGAAATCAAAACCTACACTCGTAAGCGTTTTCAGAATAGGCACCTAAAGCCTGTGTTCCCTCTACCCTCTGTTACCGGGGCTCGAAAGCCAAGGACCCCTAGAATTGAAATTGAGTGGTACGAGGAAGATGATGACATTTCATGGAACAAGTATAGAAATGTTAATGATCTATGAAAAGAAGTATCGGTAGAAAAGATAAGAATGTAGAAGTTTAAGTAGAAATTATAACTAGTAGGAAAATATAGCAAATCAAGCTCTAAGTTTTTCTCTACCAAGGGGATATACGCTTGGAACCTATCTAAGAGCTTGTAGTACCTAAATAAGAAATATACTGAATTTTCTCTTTAATGTAAAATAGTATATTAATATGAAATCACGTAGTTATTTATGCTTTTATATGTTTTATACCTTAGTTTATTAATGTGATTGAAGATAAAGGCTCCCAAGAAAAAGACCCCACCAAAGAAACAACCAAGGAGGAAAACACGAGCAAATCCTGTTTCTGAGGACGAGGAGGAAGAAACAGTGACGATGACCCAAAGTGAGATAGCAAAACTAGTGGCTGACGCTCTTGCTGCGGAAGCAAGTAAAGGGAAGAAAGAAATCGTTAGCCAAAAGAGAGGAAAGGAAATAGCTGAAAGTGAGACTAGTAAGAAAACCGAGGGAAGGGTAAGTAAAGGATGTACTTACAAAAATTTCTTGGACTGCAAACCGTTAAATTTTAACGGCACTGAAGGAGCAGTGGTTCTAATACATTGGTTCGAGAAGATAGAGTCGATCTTCCGGATGAGTGACTGCACTGATGACTGTAGAGTCAAGTACGCCACTGGCACTCTTCAAGGAAATGCCCTTGCTTGGTGGAACGCTTATGCAAACCCAATTGGGATAGATGCAGCATATGAAACTCCATGGAATAAAGTAAAGGAGATGATGAGAAATAAATGTTGCCCAAGAAATGAAATTCAAAAACTAGAAATGGAGTTCTGGGATCTAGCTATGAAAGGAACAAACATAGTTGCTTACACCAAGTGGTTCCATGCGTTGTCTGTTTTGTGTCCAACAATGGTTACCCCTCTATATAAGAATATTGAGAGGTACATCTGGGGACTCCCACCATCAGTTCAAGGAAGTGTGACGACCTAAGAACCGACCACTCTACAAAGTGCAATCCGTCTAGCACACAATCTCATGGACCAAGTTAACCGCAAGAATGCAAAGGCTGGATATGTAAAGAGTGGAGATAAAAGGAAATGGGATGGGGGCCATGGGAGAAACTTTGTGAATCAGCCATATAAGAAACCCAATACTGCCAGGGCATACAATGCAGGGCCAAGTGGAAATCCTGCATACCAAGGATCCAAACCTTTTTGTAAGAAATGCAAAAAGAACCATAACCCAGGACCTTGTGGTTCAAAGATATGTGAGAGGTGCAAAAAGGTTGGTCACCTAGCCAAAGAGTGTCGAGCCGCAGCCCCAGTCATCAAGACATTTGCACCAGGAAGCTTTTACAATTGTGGTGACAAAGTACATTTTAGGGACCGATATCCAAAGTTACATGTCATTAACCGCCAACCAGCTCGTGGGAGAGCATTTGTGATAACTGAAAGGAAGCTCGGAACGACCCTAACGTTGTTGCCGCTACGTTTCTCCTAAACAATTGTTATGCCTCTGTTTTATTTGATACCGGTGCCGATAAATGTTTTGTATCGGAGGAATTTTCCCCTTCTATCGATATTCCTCCCATTGCCTTAGATGCTAAGTACACAGTGGAATTAGCAAATGGTAAACTAACGTCAACCAACGAAATTTTTCAAGGTTGTACCTTGAACTTAGCTGATCACCCCTTTTAAGTAAATTTAATGCTGGTAGAACTAGTAAGTTTTGACATAGTCATCGGCATGGATTGGTTATCAAAACACCATGCTAAGATCGTATGTCATGAGAAAGCAATCCGTATCCCTTTGCCAAATGGAGAAGTTATTGTCATTCAAGGTGAAAAGAATGGCACACCATTGAACATCATTTCATGTATGAAGGCTAAAAAGTTCTTGAATAAGGGATATTTTGTTATCTTAGAACACGTAAAAGAGAAGAAATCAGAAGAGAAAAAGTTGGAAGACGTGCCAGTTGCCCGTGAGTTTCTTGATGTATTTCCAGAGGAATTGCTTAGTCTTCCACCCTCCAGACAAATTGAATTCCACATCGATTTAACACCAGGGGCAACCCCTGTAGCACGTTGATGAGCGTTCATTTTGTGATAAATTCCCCCATCATAAGGCCACATTTCAATGTCTAAATGAGTTAATATTCTGGAACTATTGGTACTTAATGGATTCGATATAAATGCAGGTTCACGTAAGATGCGAGTGAGGGTAAATGGCATCAATCAACTCAACATGAAGGCCTATGAAGTTACAAGACACAAGGAGGCAACTAGGGAGTCGAACAAAGCAAATCGAAGAGCAGCAGGAGCTGCCAGCGCCGCTGGCCCAACAAAAGAGAGGCCCAGCAGCACTGGGGGCCCAGATCAGCAACCGACTTTTGCCCTATTTAAACACGAAGAGACCCTCAAAACCCTAAGAGAGAGCCGATTCAGCAGCCCTAGCCACCATATACAAACCCTAGGTCGACGTTGCAGATTCTAAGGAGGTTTTGGAGCTTCTAACACCTTCCGATCTTCATCTTCTACCTAGATCTATCTCTTTTATTTACTTTCAGTTGGTAAACAATGTCTTTCATCTTTCAGACTTTGTTATTCCTTTAATAATGTCAGGCTAGTAGGTTGAATACTTGTTTGGATCGATGTGATCATGTAGACATTTATTTATCTTATTTTATTTGTTAGATCTGTTGGATTGTGTTTACTGTTTGTCGTAGATCCATGGTTAATGAGTTCTTCATATTGTTATAGGTTCTATATCTGAGTGTATTAATTTAATTCTGATGATCGATCTATAATCATACACTAGGATTAATACATAAAGATGAAAAACGCTAGTCGGCCTATAACTAGATGTAAAAGGTGATTCACTTCTAACGGAGGGATCCAGAACCATAATAATTAGAATAAGTTGAACATGATGCTTAACAATGTCAGACGCGATCCAGTGACATGGAAACGTGCACTGTGGTCACCGGAGGGAATTATTATCTGGTCATGGCTTAAGAGCCGGGTATATTAAAAGATGAACTAGTAACATAAACTTAGGTTATTAATGCTTAAACAATGAATCTAACGAGAATTTGTTTAAAGAGTAGTGTGAGTCTAGGGACAACACTAGTTACTTAGGCAAAGTGAATCTGACGAGAATCTGAGCCGTGATTAAGTTTTCCAACAGTCTAGCAAGTAGGTAAGATAAGTAATCTGGTCGTACCATGAGATCGGAGATGCCAAACAAGTATTTTAATTTAATTACTGCTATTTGCTTTTCAATTCAATTTTCAGATTTAACTGAAGCTTCTCGCTGAGTAAGTGGTTGCGGCTTCTATTTTACTTTTTATTTGCATTAGTTTTAATAGGAAATCGTGACAACCCCCAACCGCTAGAATTACAACATTATTAGGCTAGGTAATGCAAGCGTCCCTGCGAACGATCCTGTACTTACCACAACACTATCTACTTTCGATCGGGTCCACTGCTCGTTAGTTTGCGTTTTGTTGAGGTATTTACTTGTACAACATTTTTATAAATTTAAAACAGTTTTTCTTAATTAAAAATCATTTTTGTTTTTCTTAAAAACGAAACGCATCACACGTGCACCCTATCGACTTGCCCCGTCAGAAATGTTGGAGTTATCTAATCAGTTGCAAGAACTGTTAGATAAGGGCTTTATCCGACCAAGTTTCTCACCGTGGGGAGCTCCTGTTCTATTCGTTAAGAAAAAGGATGGGTCCTTTAGAATGTGTATCGATTATAGGGAACTAAATAAGCTGACAATAAAGAATCGATATCCCCTTCCACGAATAGATGATCTGTTCGATCAACTTCAAGGCTCCAAATTTTATTCAAAAATTGATCTAAGATCTGGCTACCATCAGCTGAAGGTAAAAGAAGAAGATGTACCAAAAACAGCGTTCAGAACCCGTTACGGCCACTATGAATTTTTAGTGATGCCATTTGGTTTAACTAACGCACCAGCTGTGTTCATGGATCTTATGAATAGAGTATGTAAGCCATACTTGGATCAATTTGTCATCGTGTTCATTGATGACATCTTAATCTACTCCAAAAGCAAAGAAGAACACGAACATCATTTTATGGAAAATCTTAGAATTGCTTAAGAAAGAAAATTTGTACGCCAAGTTTTCCAAATGCGGCTTTTGGTTGGAGAAAGTATAATTTTTGGGACACGTTGTTACTAGTGATGGTATACACGTGGATCCTGCAAAAATCAAAGAAGTAGAAAAATGGGAGGAACCAAAGACCCCGAGGGAGGTTCGACAGTTTCTGGGCCTTGCTGGCTATTACAGACGATGCATCGAAGGTTTTTCAAAAATAGGTCAGACATTGACTTCTTTGACTCAAAAGGATAAGAAGTTTATTTGGACCGAAAAACAAGAGGCTGCATTTGCAACACTGAAAAAGATGCTCTGTAGTGCACCAATTCTAGCACTACCCGAAGGAAATGATGACTTTGTGGTATACTGTGATGCCTCCAAACAAGGGTTTGGATGTGTATTGATGCAAAGGCAAAAAGTCATCGCTTATGCATCAAGGCAATTAAAAGTACATGAGAAGAATTACACGACTCATGATTTGGAATTAGGAGCATTAGTGTTTGCCCTAAAGATGTGGAGACACTACTTGTACGGTACAAAGTGTACAGTGTTTACTGATCATAAAAGCCTTCAGCATATCTTTGATCAGAAAGAATTAAATATGAGGCAACGACGGTGGGTGGAGTTGCTAAACGATTATGATTGTGAGATCCGGTATCACCCGGGAAAAGCAAACGTAGTTGCTGATGCTCTTAGTCGAAAGGAAAGGGTCAAACCCATCAGAGTTCGAGCTTTGAATATAACAATCCAAACCAATCTCACAACTCAAATACACAATGCTCAAGAAGAAGCGATAAAGGAAGTGAATGTACAAAATGAGTCTCTAGGAGGAATTGATAAGCAATTTGAGGTAAAAGCAAATGGAACAAGGTATTTCATGGATCGGATTTGGGTACCAATTGTGGTACCGGGGTGAGTCTGGGTATCAAATTATGGTACCGGGGCTAGGGTTCCCTCTATTACCCTTTTTTTTAACAAGGTATTTCATGGATCGGATTTGGGTACCCTTTTATGGAGGTTTAAGGGAATTGGTGATGAACGAAGCACATAAGACGAGATAATTGATACATCCAGGACTCGACAAGATGTATCTTGATTTAAAGGAAATATATTGGTGGCCGAATATGAAAGCAGATATCGCCACATATGTTAGTAAATGTCTGACGTGCTCCAAAGTTAAAGCCGAATACCAAAAGCCGTCTGGACTAGTACAACAGCCAGAAATACCCCAATGGAAGTGGGAAATGATAACCATGGACTTTATTACTAAACTGCCAAAAACCGGAAGTGGGAACGACATGATTTGGGTAATTGTCGACTGGCTCACCGAACAGCCCACTTTTTGCCCATGAAGGAAAATGACAAGATGGAAAAGTTTTCTCATATGTATTTGAAAGAAATCATCTCAAGGCATGGAGTGCCGATTTCCATTATTTCTGATCGAGACAGTAGGTACACTTCAAGATTTTGGCAGTCATTACAAAAAGCACTAGGTACTCGTTTGGATATGAGTATTGCATATCACCCACAGACAGATGGTCAAAGTGAAAGGACCATCCAAACATTAGAAGATATGCTGAGGGCATGTACCATTGACTTTGCAAAAGGTTGGGATAGGCATTTACCTTTAGTAGAATTTTCGTATAACAATAGTTATCATACGAGCATTAAAGCAGCTCCATTTGAAGTGCTTTATGGGAGGAAGTGTAGATCACCCATATGTTGGGCAGAGCTTGGAGAAAGCCAGCTCTCAGGTCCAGAGATTATTCATGAAACAACAGAGAAGGTTGTGCAAATCCAACAAAGGCTAAAAGCTGCTCAAGATCGTCAGAAGGAAACCGTTGGAATTTCAAGTTGGTGATAAAGTTATGTTGAAAGTATCACCTTGGAAAGGTGTTATTCGTTTTGGGAAAAGAGGAAAGTTGAACCCTCAATAAATAGTACCATTCGAGATACTTGAACGTATCGGTCCAGTTGCATATCGCTTGAATCTACCCCAAGAACTAAGCAATGTTCATAACGTGTTCCACGTTTCGAATCTGAAAAAGTGTCTGTCAGACGAAGGTGCTATTATACCTTTAGAGGAAATACAAATTGACGATAAGCTTCACTTTATTGAAAAACCGGTAGAAATTATGGATAGGGCTGCTAAACAATTGAAACATAGTCGAATCCCGATAGTCAAAGTCCGATGGGACACTCGGAGAGGTCATGAGTTTACTTGGGAACGAGAGGACCAAATTAAGAAAAAGTATCCTCATTTATTTGAAAATCCTACACCACCCGCGACTACATCTTAAATTTCGGGACAAAATTTCCGTTAACGGGTAGGTACTGTGACATTTGCAAAAAAATTATGCTTTAATCCTAGTGGTTAAATTAAGATTATTAGAGCCAATCTTCCCTTTTAAGCATGATATAGTTAAGTTAAGTCATGATTAAGTAATTAAGGATATGTGAAGCTATTATTTGATCAATCTATATTACCTTAGCAAAAAAAATTTTATTTGATGGCGAGCAAATCTAAATATGTCGTTTATGCCCAAGCCCCTATATAAAATATTTAGACACCAAGTGGTGTTTAACCCTTCGTTATTCATAAGACTTGTATGCATGAGTAAATATATGTCAGCTTGCATGGCATCTATAAATGTCTTAAACAAAAATTAGCATATCTCTTTTCTTTGGTGACAAAAATAATCGGCCATATGGTCTTGAACTTCCCAAAGTCACCAATCTAATACTTAACCCATTTAAGTACACTCATGCCATATTACATAATAAATTTATTATGATAGATAATAGGTTAAATTCTTTTTCTTACATATTAAGATGAAATCGGCCATAATGGCCTTGTCAAATAACTAGATCAATCCTTATCCCTTTGTCATACGAGCATTAAAGCAGCTCCATTTGAAGTGCTTTATGGGAGGAAGTGTAGATCACCCATATGTTGGGCAGAGCTTGGAGAAAGCCAGCTCTCAGGTCCAGAGATTATTCATGAAACAACAGAGAAGGTTGTGCAAATCCAACAAAGGCTAAAAGCTGCTCAAGATCGTCAGAAGGAAACCGTTGGAATTTCAAGTTGGTGATAAAGTTATGTTGAAAGTATCACCTTGGAAAGGTGTTATTCGTTTTGGGAAAAGAGGAAAGTTGAACCCTCAATAAATAGTACCATTCGAGATACTTGAACGTATCGGTCCAGTTGCATATCGCTTGAATCTACCCCAAGAACTAAGCAATGTTCATAACGTGTTCCACGTTTCGAATCTGAAAAAGTGTCTGTCAGACGAAGGTGCTATTATACCTTTAGAGGAAATACAAATTGACGATAAGCTTCACTTTATTGAAAAACCGGTAGAAATTATGGATAGGGCTGCTAAACAATTGAAACATAGTCGAATCCCGATAGTCAAAGTCCGATGGGACACTCGGAGAGGTCATGAGTTTACTTGGGAACGAGAGGACCAAATTAAGAAAAAGTATCCTCATTTATTTGAAAATCCTACACCACCCGCGACTACATCTTAAATTTCGGGACAAAATTTCCGTTAACGGGTAGGTACTGTGACATTTGCAAAAAAATTATGCTTTAATCCTAGTGGTTAAATTAAGATTATTAGAGCCAATCTTCCCTTTTAAGCATGATATAGTTAAGTTAAGTCATGATTAAGTAATTAAGGATATGTGAAGCTATTATTTGATCAATCTATATTACCTTAGCAAAAAAAATTTTATTTGATGGCGAGCAAATCTAAATATGTCGTTTATGCCCAAGCCCCTATATAAAATATTTAGACACCAAGTGGTGTTTAACCCTTCGTTATTCATAACACTTGTATGCATGAGTAAATATATGTCAGCTTGCATGGCATCTATAAATGTCTTAAACAAAAATTAGCATATCTCTTTTCTTTGGTGACAAAAATAATCAGCCATATGGTCTTAAACTTCCCAAAGTCACCAATCTAATACTTAACCCATTTAAGTACACTCATGCCATATTACATAATAAATTTATTATGATAGATAATAGGTTAAATTCTTTTTCTTACCATGACTAACTAGGGCTTAACCAAGATAGTTCATTAGAGATAAGAACTAGTTACAAAACTCTTAGCCTATAAATAGAGATCATTTGCCTCCATTTTCACCACACCAAAAACGACACAATTAATTAACAATTGTGTACACCTAATCTTTATAGGGCATATTTTCCATTGGAACTAGTTGCTCGCTCATCATCATATTATTCTTACTCTACTACTAAGGTGAGTTTCATAGATCCCTTTTTAATCATTTTTGGGATGAGAATACACATATATTTTTAAAAGGACACAAGTTTTTTTATGTATGCTTATGTACTTATATGGTTGCCTTATTTGAAATCCCCTGAGAACTTGAATCGCGAAACAGCAGCGCGAATAATATAAATAGTTCACTATTTGGGTTTGTGAGTCCCTTAAGTTCGATGGTTAACCAGGAAAGTGTAAAATACAACAAGTCTAATAATCACTAGATTGGACTAGTATTACTTGTAAATAAATGCAAGAGTATATAAACAAAGTAATACAAGACTTAAAGCAATAAACAAGTAAAGTGTAACATTATGTATTTTTCAATGGTGTATTTTATTTATTATGTTAAATAAAATACAAGGTTGTGCGGAATCAAGATAATACAAATAAGTATGTATCCTAACAACCTATGAATTACAAAATGATCTATATTTGTCAAATAACTCTTTTGGTGACAAAAATAATCGGCCATATGGTCTTGAACTTCCCAAAGTCACCAATCTAATACTTAACCCATTTAAGTACACTCATGTCATATTACATAATAAATTTATTAAGATAGATAATAGGTTAAATTCTTTTTCTTACATATTAAGATGAAATCGGCCATAATGGCCTTGTCAAATAATTGGATCAATCCTTATCCCTTTGTCATGACTAGTTACACTACATAAATCAAGAAGCTAAGACTTGGTCTTTCCCCATGTTATCCAACATGAAAAATGACTAGATGGTTTAGTATAAAGCCTTTAACCAACATACTTCCATGCCAATGCATGCATTAAGCTAAGTGTCATCCTCACAACAATATAAATCATTGTACAAAATTTAAGTTATTAACATAATGACCATCTTGGGGCTTATCATAATATATAGATTTGTGTAATCTACTCAACAAAGTAGATCGACCATAAGGGTCTTTCTTTATCCAATTCACTTACAAATAATCAAAAACACATGCCATTTCTTTTCCTCCTTGATTCAATCGATCGCAAGCAAGCTACATCAAGATCCTAGATAAACACTAAATCCCATGATATCTTTTGAATGACCACCGTTGTTATGGATTAGAAGACCAAAACTTACATAAGCACCCTAAAATCTACTAATCAACTAGGATAAAGAATTCCTAAATCTAGCCTGACGATGAACCAATGGATCAAGTTATTAACTTTCATAACTATGACTAACTAGGGCTTAACCAAGATAGTTCATTAGAGATAAGAACTAGTTACAAAACTCTTAGCCTATAAATAGGAGATCATTTGCCTCCATTTTCACCACACCAAAAACGACACAATTAATTAACAATTGTGTACACCTAATCTTTATAGGGCATATTTTCCATTGGAACTAGTTGCTCGCTCATCATCATATTATTCTTACTCTACTACTAAGGTGAGTTTCATAGATCCCTTTTTAATCATTTTTGGGATGAGAATACACATATATTTTTAAAAGGACACAAGTTTTTTATGTATGCTTATGTACTTATATGGTTGCCTTATTTGAAATCCCCTGAGAACTTGAATCGAGAAACAGCAGCGCGAATATTATAAATAGTACTATTTGGGTTGACAACCCTATCCGGCATAGTCGCGCTATGGCACAACGGATATATAATATTTGAATATGATCATGGTGTAATTGACAAAAGTACCACAAGAGGGGTAAACTTTATATTGTTAAGGTATCGATTCAAGGCATAAGCATGACATGCATTTTAATTATTTTTATGATATTGTCTATGTACATTATCATCTGAGAAATCTTGTGATCCACTGTTATTTCAGTTATAAACATATGAGCTCACCAACTTTATGTTAACGTATTTTAATGTGTAATCTCAGGTACTTGAGCTCTGTGAAGTATTTGCTAGTTGCATGTTTTGGAAGTCACTAATTGCATTAAGAAGAATTAATATGGAGATTTCTCAACATTACATTTTATTGATGCTATCATATTTAAAAATCTCCTCGGATATTATGTAAACTTGATACAATGATATTTATATTAATGATATTTTCAAAACGTCTCATTTAGAGGTCGTTTACTTGCAATTTGTGCTATGATCCTGGTTAATCATACCCTGCGATTTAGGGGGTGTGACAAGTTGAAATGTCGGGATGCTCTCAACGAAGGGAAGACAAAAAAGAAGGATAAAAAAGAAGGAGATGAGGCCATAAGATCGGCGGTGAGAATGGATGATAATGAAGTAATTGATGTTGATTCTGTAGGAAGCATGAAGCAACCAAATTTTTTTGGCCCCATGGATGACTTTGTGTAATGATGTGAATTTGAGCTTTTGTGTGTGTTAATGGCGGTTTTAGTTAGAGAGAGTAGAGAGAGAAAGTGTATGTGTAATGGAAAGATTGGATAGCATTATGGGTCAAAAGGTTACAATTTGGTAATGGAGGGGGTTTATATACTTCTATACAATTTACACTATGCCCCCTTCCATATTTACAACTTAACAATATAAGTACAAAGTACATAAAGGAAACAAATCAACTACTACAATTATATTTCTAACAATCTCCCCCTTAGTAGTGATTTGTCAAAAATATCTAATCTTTGAAAGTCTTCAAGCTCTTGTATTAGGTCTGTCTTTGTTTGGATGCCAGAACCAGTTATCTCCTTCAGGTCGATCATCTGGAACTATCATGTTTAAAAATCTCCTCGGATATTATGTAAACTTGATACAATGATATTTATATTAATGATATTTTCAAAAATCTCTTTTCTTTGGTGACAAAAATAATCAGCCATATGGTCTTAAACTTCCCAAAGTCACCAATCTAATACTTAACCCATTTAAGTACACTCATGCCATATTACATAATAAATTTATTATGATAGATAATAGGTTAAATTCTTTTTCTTACATATTAAGATGAAATCGGCCATAATGGCCTTGTCAAATAACTAGATCAATCCTTATCCCTTTGTCATGACTAGTTACACTACATAAATCAAGAAGCTAAGACTTGGTTTTTCCCCATGTTATCCAACATGAAAAATGACTAGATGGTTTAGTATAAAGCCTTTAACCAACATACTTCCATGCCAATGCATGCATTAAGCTAAGTGTCATCCTCACAACAATATAAATCATTGTACAAAATTTAAGTTATTAACATAATGACCATCTTGGGGCTTATCATAATATATAGATTTGTGTAATCTACTCAACAAAGTAGATCGACCATAAGGGTCTTTCTTTATCCAATTCACTTACAAATAATCAAAAACACATGCCATTTCTTTTCCTCCTTGATTCAATCGATCGCAAGCAAGCTACATCAAGATCCTAGATAAACACTAAATCCCATGATATCTTTTGAATGACCACCGTTGTTATGGATTAGAAGACCAAAACTTACATAAGCACCCTAAAATCTACTAATCAACTAGGATAAAGAATTCCTAAATCTAGCCTGACGATGAACCAATGGATCAAGTTATTAACTTTCATAACTATGACTAACTAGGGCTTAACCAAGATAGTTCATTAGAGATAAGAACTAGTTACAAAACTCTTAGCCTATAAATAGGAGATCATTTGCCTCCATTTTCACCACACCAAAAACGACACAATTAATTAACAATTGTGTACACCTAATCTTTATAGGGCATATTTTCCATTGGAACTAGTTGCTCGCTCATCATCATATTATTCTTACTCTACTACTAAGGTGAGTTTCATAGATCCCTTTTTAATCATTTTTGGGATGAGAATACACATATATTTTTAAAAGGACACAAGTTTTTTTATGTATGCTTATGTACTTATATGGTTGCCTTATTTGAAATCCCCTGAGAACTTGAATCAAGAAACAGCAGCGGGAATATTATAAATAGTACTATTTGGGTTGACAACCCTAACCGGCATAGTCGCGCTATGGCACAACGGATATATAATATTTGAATATGATCATGGTGTAATTGACAAAAGTACCACAAGAGGGGTAAACTTTATATTGTTAAGGTATCGATTCAAGGCATAAGCATGACATGCATTTTAATTATTTTTATGATATTGTCTATGTACATTATCATCTGAGAAATCTTGTGATCCACTGTTATTTCAGTTATAAACATATGAGCTCACCAACTTTATGTTAACGTATTTTAATGTGTAATCTCAGGTACTTGAGCTCTGTGAAGTATTTGCTAGTTACATGTTTTGGAAGTCACTAATTGCATTAAGAAGAATTAATATGGAGATTTCTCAACATTACATTTTATTGATGCTATCATATTTAAAAATCTCCTCGGATATTATGTAAACTTGATACAATGATATTTATATTAATGATATTTTCAAAACGTCTCATTTAGAGGTCGTTTACTTGCAATTTGTGCTATGATCCTGGTTAATCATACCCTGCGATTTAGGGGGTGTGACAAGTTGAAATGTCGGGATGCTCTCAACGAAGGGAAGACAAAAAAGAAGGATAAAAAAGAAGGAGATGAGGCCATAAGATCGGCGGTGAGAATGGATGATAATGAAGTAATTGATGTTGATTCTGTAGGAAGCATGAAGCAACCAAATTTTTTTGGCCCCATGGATGACTTTGTGTAATGATGTGAATTTGAGCTTTTGTGTGTGTTAATGGCGGTTTTAGTTAGAGAGAGTAGAGAGAGAAAGTGTATGTGTAATGGAAAGATTGGATAGCATTATGGGTCAAAAGGTTTACAATATTGGTAATGGAGGGGGTTTATATACTCCTATACAATTTACACTATGCCCCCTTCCATATTTACAACTTAACAATATAAGTACAAAGTACATAAAGGAAACAAATCAACTACTACAAATTATATTTCTAACAATCTCCCCCTTAGTAGTGATTTGTCAAAAATATCCAATCTTTGAAAGTCTTCAAGCTCTTGTATTAGGTCTGTCTTTGTTTGGATGCCAGAACCAGTTATCTCCTTCAGGTCGATCATCTGGAACTATCATGTTTCCTTCAAAGTTTTTCGGAGGAATATTGTGTGGTCCTGGAAGATGACTAGGCTCATACTTGATCCAGCAACCTCTTCTTCGACGTACAACATACTTTGACTTCTTAACATTCTTGGCCTCTCTCATCATTCTGATGCTATCTCTGTATTCAATTCTTTGATTAATTTTAGAGATTGCTTTATCAAATACTTCCTTCTTCTTTGTATCTTGATCATCTTCTTTCAAACATGCCAAGACATTCTTGCAAAACTCTAGAGTTCCATCAGAGTAAGAAGCAAGTTCATCCATACGAATGAAAATCTTCTTCTTTCGGCTGTTAAGAAAGACGACACCAAAGGATGGTTCTTCAATGACATGACCAATACTTAGCTTTTCAATGTCAGCAGTGTAAAGACTTTGATCTGCATAAGGAACATTAATCTTTCTCTTGACAACTTCGAAACCAATCTGAAAGTCTTCCAATGAAGCATATTGGATACAGCTTGACATATATCTTTTCACAGCATCAAAAGCAATAACGTCTTCACGGTATCTTTGCATAGCATTCAGAAAATGATTGTAGAGAAAGATTATGTCATCAACTGGCAAAAGCTTGAACTGAGCTTCAGTGAATCTGTAGATCTTGTCGTTTTCTCTTTTCACATGAAAGCATGGAACAGAAATAGAACCTCTCTTGATAAGAATTACTCTGATCAGCACCAAAATTTTGTGATTCCTTTGTTCTTCAAGAAGTTTGGGATTGTACTTCTTCGTGAGTTTAAGAAGCTCTTTATAATCTTCGACTTGCCTTGCTTCCTTAAACTTGTACATGGAATCAATCTCTGGTCTCTCACTTTTGGCAACTTTTGTAGCTCCACAAAATATAGGAAATGCTCTTTCCTCCAGATATATTGACTTCATGGCAGCTTGTTTTGGCTTAACTCCGAGAGCAACCATTCTTTCTTTGTCCCTCAAGAAGTATCCTCGATTAATAAACCTTCGTTGTTCTTCAGTCCATTCAGTTGGAAAATAATCAGGGAGAACTTCTTCGGATCTGATTGCCTCAGTTAGCACTTGTTTAAATGTAGACTTCTTGAAATTCTGAGCAGCAGCTTCAGGAGTCTTTCTTAAGTCATCAAAGCTATTAAAGTCATTAAAAGTATAATGCTGTGGAGTTGTGACATCAGGTATAGATGATTTTCCAGCTTCATTTCTGCTTGATGAACCTGTTTCAAAATAATCAAGATCTGGAAAAACTTCATCGTATGATTCCCCAGCTTCACTGCTTGAACCTGTTTCAAAATAATCAAGATCTGGAAAAACTTCAAACATTGGTTCATCAACAGCTTCTACATTTACTGAAGTCTCAACTATCTCAGGCTCATCCAAGATCACATTATCCTTTTCAGCCTCGACATCTGCTTCTCCTTCAGCATATTCAACAATCTCATTTTCAATAATATATTCTTCTTCTTCATTTTCATCTTCTTCTTCTTCATCTTCTTCTTCTTCTTCATCACCAACATCAACTCCAAAAACTTCATCAAATTTTCTTTTAACTTCTGCAATCCTTTTAATCTCCTCTGGATCATCATCATTATTTCTTTCAGAAAGTCTTACAGCAAGTTCTTTAAACATCTTATCAACTTCATCTTGATTTTCACCTTGAGCTCTATCTCTCATCTCCACATTCTCAACATTAATTCAACTCTTGCCGATGTATTTTTAGTATTCGTTTGACCCTCTCCTTGGTTCTCCCCCTCGGGGTGATCATCGGAATCAGGATCATCCCGTCTAGAAGTAACCGAGGCCGGTCGGCAAGATTCTAAAGCCAACAATCGTAACTCAAAAGCAGCAAGCTTAGCATCATACTCTGCTTTCTGTTTTTGAACTTGATCTTGTAGAGTCTTGACTTGTCTTTCATGTGCAAGTTCCCTTTCTCTTAACTCTAATGCATTCAACACCCCCCGATCAGACATAGACAACAAATCACCCTCTGAACGTAGAATGCCAAGTAAAAGTTCACATGCATCATCTTTGGTTTGTTGAGTTGTTGTTGATGGTATTTGAGATGGTGTTGATGTTCTTTGTGTTTGTGTGTGAGATGGAATAGATGGGGAAACCAACCCGGAGGTTGTTTGCACACTTGTGGTGTGAACTAAATTCAGCGAAGCTGATTCAGGATTTCCTGCAGATCCTCGGGTTAAACCCTCACCTGCAGTTTCAGATTCATTGGCTTTGCAACCAGAATCAGGTTGTCCTAGACTGTGATAAATCACTGTCCGGGACTTGTTGTTGGGTAACACCTCTAACAACCCGTTAATACAGTTTCAGGTTGATCCTGAGGAACAGCAGTGTCACCTTGGCGTTCATACTGTCCCCAGTCTCGGTTTGAGAACTGTTACCTGCGGCTAAAGCTGGCGTGATGTTAGCTAAGGCAGGATTTCCAAGCTGTCCTTGAGGGTCACACAAAGTGGGTCCCTCTCCGCTTGTTCCAGCATCAGTACATAACTGAGCTTGTGAATCCGTGACCTAGGAGATCTAGACTCAAGTGCACGAAATGAAGGCGAGAGGTGGGGCTGATCCTCTCTTATTTCAACACTCTCATCCTCCAAATGAGGAGAGTGTGGTGATCATGGCTGATCCCCGTGCATTTCTGAGACTAACTCCTGTTGTGAGGAGTCAGAATGGCGAGGAGAGTTTGGTGCAAGCGAGAATGGGGAGTTCTCGACTTCTATCCTAGGGTTGTCATCCCGGCTAGACACAGTTGTTTCAACTATCGGAGGGCCATCGTTTTCTTTTTGCCCTTGTCATAACCCGGACCTCTCAACCTCTCTTACATTTTCAACTCCTCCCTCATTCCTACCTTGTTCCTCCTGCACAACATCATCTCCAGTGCTAACATTCGCAGTATCCAACTCAGAAATCACATTATCAACTATACGAGTTGCTTGTTCGACATCTAATTCTGCTGAGGCGCCAATAGTTTCATCGAAATCTGCTGAACTTGATTCAACTCTGTGAGTTGCAGATCTAGACGACTTATGTTTCTTTTTGGATTTTCTCTTTGATACCTTTAGTAGACCAAAAGGTGGCTTTCGAGCTGACATTATAAGTCGTCTACCAGGTATAGGAATAGGTTCATTTGGTTGGGCAGAAGCAAGTGGTGTTGGATTAAGAACTGGTGTTGATATATGTGGTGTAAGTGTTGGTGGATTGGGAGAAACAACGGATGAAATCGGTGTTGAAGGTGAAGATTGAGAAAATTGAACGACAGGTGGAGTTTGTGTTGATGGAATGGATGGTGTGGATTGTGACGGAATATGTGGTGTTGATTGAGAAGTAGGTGGTGTATCAAGTTCAGAAGTAATATGCTCTTGTTCAAAAACAACTCTCTTTGATTTTCTTCTCCGCTGCTCTGAAGTCCCCTCATCACTAACCCCTCTTTTTCTTTTAGTAATCCTAGGACCCTCACTAGGCGACCTATGCACAACTTGGGTAGGAATCTGTCGGCTTTCAGATCCCATTGCTGTGGCTAACCACTCTCTATATGTCCTAAGGTGGGGACTTTGAGCAGGAACCAAATTCAGTAGAAATGGTGGAATAGGAAAAGGTCTAACAAGTTCACTTCCTGTGCCTCTCATATTTGATTTGTACATGGTAATTACACACTTGAAACTATCTTCCAACTTGGGAATTTCCTCAGTGTTGTCAAGTACGTCTTCAATGATCAAAGTGAAGAAACGGATATAAGGAATGTACTTTCTTTCTTGAACATCTTTTCCTTTAACCACTTGTTTCAATTTATCCCATACAATCTTGGCAAAGTCACACTGAACATTATGAGTGACAGCATAGTATATGGAAAGTGAGTGCTTTGTCATTGCATCAATACCCTTCTGAGATGGCATCAAACAGGTGCATAGAACATTGTACATGGTATGCCATAGAGTAGCCACATTCATTCTTTTGAAATCTCTCATGGATGGCAACTCTCCTTCATATCCCAATGCATGAACTGCAGATAACATTTCGTCGACAGATGGCAGTTCTTCATACTCTTCTTGTTCAGGAAAACCAATGATCGTTCTGAACTCATCTAATGTGAATTTGCAGTTAAAAACATTATCATCTGTCTGTAGAGAGTATCTAAAGCAGTCTTCATGCTTATATCTTTTACTGGCTTTCACATACTCAATTGATTCCCATAAATCAAAAAAATACTTCTCGGGAACCACAACACCATTAGTTAATGCAACATTCAATGGATGATGGCTCAGAATCTCAGTAATGATTGGGAATTTTGAGGTAAATGGAATATGAAGTGCTTGATTGGCTTGCATTTTCATAGTAGCACCTTCTTGGAACATCACCATCTTGTTTTTATTATTTTTCTGAAAATAAACTGACCAAATTTTGACCAGAAAGACATTTTAAACACAGAACAATAATAAAAAAAACACACCAACATTTTTAAATACATTTATTACACATAGACAATGTTTCGCACATATATTAAAAATGAGACAACAAAGGTAGTACACAAAGGCGTTCGATACCTTGCTTCTCACCCTAATATATATAAGAAACATGATGACATATAGAATCACATAAGTATTAAAAGATAAGACAACAAAGGTAGTACACAAAGGCGTTCGATACCTTGCTTCTTACCCTAACACTTATGAAAAACTATATAGACAAACACAATGAACACATACATACATACACACATGAACAAAAAAATTCAACACAAATAAAAGAATAAGAAAAAAAAACTTAGAATAAAAATGAAGAAAAAGAAAACAATTTTATGCATTTGCCGAGCAAAAACCTCGGCAAATAGCATGTTTAAGAAAATGTTGCCCAGAAAATGATAAGGATCAAAAACGATTTTGGCAAAAAGTTTGAAATTTGAATGATTTGCCGAGCAAAAACCTCGACAAACACTGGAATTGAGCAGATCAGACAACATTGTGTCAAGTAATCGAGTGTGGGAGTTAATTCTAGTAAATGCCGAGCTCATACCTCCGAAAATGAGCATTTCAGATTAAACTCCATTTGAATGTATGAAAATTCCTTTGAATTGAGCAACAAGAATGTTGACAATTGAGAAAGGAACATTTCAATGAAAAATATGTGCATTTGTCGAGATAAAATCTCTGCAAATGGTATATTTGAGGTTTAAGCAACAATTTTAACTTGATTTGAAATAAATTTAAGCATTTGCCGAGCAATAAGCTCTGCAAATGGTTAATCTTGAAAAATTTAAAGTCTTGGACAAATTTTCACTCAAATACATAGTTTGCCGAGCACAAGCTCTGCAAACAGTTGTTTTAAGACTTTGAAAAATTTTGAAAACCAAATTCATTGTTTGCCGAGCTCAAAGCTCTGCAAATGGTTAATTTTGAAAAGCTTAAAGACTTGAAGAAATTTTCAACCAAATACATGGTTTGCCGAGCTCAGTGCTCTGCAAATGGTTGTTTTAAGACTTAGAAAAAAAAATTCAATTCAAAATGAGTGATTTGACGAGCACAAAGCTTTGCAAATGGATGGTTTAAGTCTTATAAAAATTTGAAAACCAGTTGCACTGTTTGCCGAGCTCAGAGCTCTGCAAACAGTTGTTTCAAGACTTAGAAAAACTTTGGAAGCCAAATGCACTGTTTGCCGAGCTCAGAGCTCTGCAAACAGTTGTTTTAAGACTTTGAAAAATTTTGAAAACCAAATTCATTGTTTGCCGAGCTCAGAGCTCTGCAAACAGTTGTTTCAACACTTAGAAAGATTTTGGAAGCCAATTACATTGTTTGCCGAGCTAAAAGCTCTGCAAATGGTTGTTTTAAGACTTGGTGAAAATAAAAATTTTCTTGAGTGTTGAAAACAAACATGTTTTGATAAAACATGTATTTGCCGAGCAAAAAGCTCTGCAAACAGTTGTTTTAAGACTTTGAAAAATTTTGAAAACCAAATTCATTGTTTGCCGAGCTCAGAGCTCTGCAAACAGTTGTTTTAAGACTTTGAAAAATTTTGAAAACCAAATTCATTGTTTGCCGAGCTCAGAGCTCTGCAAATGGCACAAAATCTTCAAAACACATATTTTTACCCAGCCCTTCATACATCAAACCCAGAAATTTCACAAACAAGCAGATTAAAGCATTATCATCAAACAAACAAGAATTAACCCTAATCATGCAACTATAATCATCAAAACACGATTCAAATCATCACAAAAAGCAGAAAGATCATGGCAGTTCACTTTGGCATTTTATCAAACAGTTGGCAGTCAAGATAAAAACCTGAAATATTACCTTGAACTGATGATCTGATCGATGAATACAGATGATTTGAAGCACAAATATGAACCCACTCAGATTATTACACGAATAATGATGAAGATTGAATGATTGATGTGACAAGTGATCGGTTTTGAGAGAAAATATAAAGATAAAGTTGGTTTGAATTTGAAAATGAGACACATGACCCGCTCATTTTCTATTTAAACATCAAATCCGGATTGCGGATCTGGGTCTGACCCGCGTGTCAACCCGGATCTAGAAATGGTCTTGGGCTAAAGCCATTTGTTGGGCTAAAGTGATCGGTTTTTTAAAAAAAATCCAGTATAGAAATAAAACAAAACAAACAAAAAATAAAGCATAACAAACAAAAAAAAATTATCTAAAAGAAGAAAAAAAATATTTTTTTTTTATCATTTTTAAATTTTCTAATTTTGTATTTGGTTTTTCAGATTTAAAAAAAAACACATACAAATAGAAAAAAAAAATTTAAACAAACATACTAGATAAGCAAACAAATATTCACATGTATTTGCACACTCCCCCTCAAATTAAGCATATATGAATACAGTAAATTTACAAACTCCCCCTAAAATCATGCATTCTACCATTTTTCTCCCCTCAAACATTGCATGTAATAGCATGTAAAACACATCAATGTTTGAAACAGAAAATGAACATAGATTACATGGCATGAAAGCATTTAAGTTTGTAAATCTAGCATTCCCAACTTGGTTTTAAGAAAATTAAACCTCTGTTCATCCAAAGGTTTGGTGAAAAGGTCAGCAAGTTGGTAGTCTGTAGGGACAAAATAGAGTTCGATGTTACCTTTCTCGACATGATCTTTAAGAAAATGGTACCGAACATCTATGTGCTTGGTCTTAGTATGCTGTACCGGGTTGCAAGAAATAGCAATAGCACTCTTAGAGTCACAGTAGATGGGAATTCTGTTGAACTGAAATCCATAATCAGTCAACTGCGTCTTCATCCAAAGAACTTGTAAACAACAGCTTGCTGCAGCAACGTACTCACCTTCTGAAGTAGACGTAGATACACAATTCTGTTTCTTCGAAGACCAACTGACCAATCTATCCCCTAAAAACTGTACACTCCCAGAAGTACTCTTTCGATCAAGCTTACAACCTGCATGGTCAGCATCCGAATATGCAATCAATTGAAACCCGGTATCCCTTGGATACCAGAGACCAAGATTCACAGTGCCTTTCAGGTATCGGAAAATCCGTTTGACGGCCTGGAAATGACTTTCCTTAGGATTAGCCTGGTACCTGGCACACATGCATGTAGCGAACATAATATCCGGGCGACTCACAGTCAAATACATGAGTGAACCTATCATACTGCGATATTTCTTTTGATCAAAAGATTTTACATTTAAATCAGCATTAATCTTTGTGCGAGCTTCCATGGGTGTACTAATTGGTTGACAATTCATCATATCAAACTTTTTCAACATGTCAAGAATGTACTTATTTTGACAAATAAATGTACCATTTGACAATTGTTTGACTTGAAGACCAAGGAAAAAATTTAATTCACCCATCATGCTCATTTCAAATTTGCTGATCATTAAAGCAGAAAAATTCTTTCAGTATTTAGGATTAGTGGACCCGAAAATTATGTCGTCTACATAAATCTGGATTAGAATGATGTCACTCCCTTGTCTTTTGATAAACAAGGTAGTGTCAATCGAACCTTTGCTAAAACCAGATTTTACAAGGTAAGAGGAGAGAGCATCATACCATGCACGAGGGGCTTGTTTCCGACCATATAAAGCCTTATCTAACCTGTAAACATAGTTAGGATGTTTTGAATTCACATACATCTGGTATACTGTGAAATTCTTTGAGAATTCCATTCAAGAAGGCAGTTTTGACATCCATCTGGTATACTGTGAAATTCTTGTAGGCAGCATAGGCAAGAAACATCCGAATGGCCTTAATTCGTGCAACTGGTGCGAATGTCTCATCATAATCAATTCCATCTTGTTGACAATATCCATTTGCAACCAATCGTGCTTTGTTTCTTACAACAACTCCTTTTTCATCCTTTTTGTTTTTGAAGATCCATTTGGTCTTAATTGGCTCCTTATTCTTGTAAGGATTAGGGACCAATTTCCACACCTCAAGACGTTCAAACTGATTAAGTTCTTCCTGCATTGCTTTCACCCAATCTGGACTACTTAGAGCTTCATTCACTGTCTTTGGTTCAACCATACTCAGAAAATTCACAAACAGACATTCATTCGCGGATGCTGATCTTGTCTGAACTCCAGAAGCTGGGTTACCAAAAACTTGAGAAATTGGATGAGCCCTAGTCCATTTGGTAGTGTGAGAAATTGGATCAAGTGGATCACCAGATTCTTCAGAATCTATAAAACCAGGAGTATGTTGCTCTGTCAATTGTTCAAATGAAGTAGCAATTGGCTCAACAAAGTCGTCGGGATCATAAGCTTCAGGATTGATTGACGGATTTGTCACTTGAGTGATATGTTGAGGTTGAGTATTCAACATAGAATTATCATTAGGTGGAGGAGAATCAGATGAAGAATTAACATCTGATGATTGTGATGGTGAAGACTCATTAGGATTCGTCTCTGGGAAAGATTCATTAGTATTGGAACTGGATGCTTCATTTGTAGTAACTTCAAACTTAGAAACTTTGGTCGGAACATGGAAAAATTCTTCAAACAAGATATCCAAATCTTGTGTAGTCGGAGTAGAGAATGATGATTTGACAGTGGTTGCAGTTTTTGTTTCGGAAGCTTGTTGACTTTGAAGTTCGGGTCTTGAACTATGTTTTTCAAGAACCATTCCCGAGAGTTCATCAAATCTAACATTCATACTCTCTTCGATCTTCTTGGTTCGTCGGTTATACACACGATAAGCTATTGACTCTCTCGAATAACCGATGAAATATGCCTCATCGCCCTTTGGTTCAAATTTGCCCAAATTATCTCGATCACTGAGAACATAACAAACACATACGAATATGTGTAAGAAGTTCACATTGGGCTTCCTCTTGTTAATCACCTCATATAGAGTTTTATCAAACCTCTTGTTTATGATCGATCTATTCTGAGTGAAACAAGCAGTAGCAACAGCCTCAGCCCATAGATTCGGAGGCAACTTCGAATAAGCAAGCATAGTTCGAGCTGCTTCAACAAGAGTACGATTATGTCATTCAGCTACTTCATTTTGTTGAGGTGTCCTGGCAGTGGAAAATTGATGAGTAATACCCATGGACTTGAAGAAAGAATCAATTGTAGAATTCTTGAATTCAGTGCCATTGTCAGAGCGAACTATTCGAACAGATGATTGAAGATTTACTTGGGTTTTCTTGATGAAACCAATGATCACATTCGGAGTATCGCTCTTCGCATGAAGAAAGAATACCCAAGTATAACGAGAATAATCATCGACAATCACAAGAATGTATCGCTTGCCATGGATACTTTGAACTTTCATTGGGCCACACAAATCCATATGAATAAGGTGCAAAGGACCTTCAGTACTTAGATGCTTCTTTGGTTTGTGTGATGCTTTCTTCATCTTTCCAATTGCACAAGCCGGACAAACATGTTCACTTTCATACTTGTAATCCGGAAGACCTTCAACAAGTTGTTTATCCACAAGAGCATTGATCATTTGAAAATTAAGATGAGAAAGGCGGCGATGCCATAACCAAGAATTTTGTGCAGATGCTTTCAAAAGAAGACAGATCTCAGAAGAAGGAGTTGGAATGTTGTTGAGATCAATTGTGAACAAATTATTATCTCTTGTACTAGTAAGAATATCCACACCCTCTTCAGTCTGCACTTTGCATTCATATCTTCTGAATAGTACTTGAAGATCATTGTCACAAAATTGTCCAACACTAAAAAGATTGTGACCTAATCCTTCAACATAGGAAACTCTCTTGATAGTGATTCCATTTTAACAATGTCTCCATAACCAAGTATAGGAGCGATATGATCATTTCCAAATCTGACAGTTCCCATAAACTTCTCAACAAAGTTCGTTAGAATAGACTTGTTTCCAGTCATATGACGAGAACATCCCGAGTCAACATACCAAACACAAATGAGATATTCCTGCAAGAACAAGGAATATGATTTTAGGTACCCACGTAGACTGGGTCCTTGCAGGTTAGAGGGATAACATGCAAGTACACATAAACAATCAAACACTATGTAAGAAACGATTTAAAAATAGCACACAAACAAACATTTTATTCAAAATAACAAACAAGCACACATACTAGTTCAAACAAGAAATACGAATTACAAACAATGTAAAGTAACGGATTATACATAAGTTTTGAGACAATCAGGACTAGTCCTAAATGTATTGGCACTATCTAAAGAATTTGATCTACGGACAATCCACACTTGTTTGACATGAGTTGTATTTCCATCAAGCTTGACTTTTCTAGAAGCATGCCAAAATCTATCTTTAGGAATCCATTTACTGCTACTAGTTAAGCACAAGTCACCTGAAACACAAAAATTCTTTGAGTTAGTAAACAATTTGGTATTTATGTTCTTGACCGGTTTCTTCTTGATGGTTTCTGTGGACTTGTTCACTTTCTTGTTGTTATTAGGTGACAACCAACCATACTGATCTTTGTATTTAGTTATTCCTGAAATTGTATCTCTAACCACCTGTAAAGTGCACTTAGAAGTCGTCTGAGAATACCTAGGAAAACTAGAATACCTAATATGTTGAGGTTGTTTGTTACCTAATGAGAAAGATTCATACTTTACAGACTTTGGACCACTAGTTGTTTTGACTTCTTTCTGGGACTTAGGTTCAGATTTAACCTTAGTCATCTGTGGTTGTATAGAAGTCTTTGATTTCTGAACTTTTGTGGAACCTTTGTTTGGTTTTGGTCTTGAATCCATCTTAGGTGATTGATTGGACTTTGGTTGTTTGGTGGTCTTTGGTCTTTGAAACTTATCAAATGGGGAAGGTTGTGAAGAGTGTGACTTTAGAATCTTCTTTAGATAAAAATCATGTTTATCCTTCTTGTTAACAAAATGTTTTTCAAACTCAGGAGCAAAATCATAATTTCCTTCCAAATAAGTTGACATATCATCTGTTTCCAATTTCACAGTTGCTTCACTTATTTTAAAAGGACAAAGACTTCCCTTGAGAGAATTTGATGCTTTTTCTTTATCTTTTAAAGATTGAAGTGCATTTTTCTGAAATTCGAATTCCATTTTAAGTTTATTAAGTTCCTTAAGCACATTCAACTTTTGTTCTTTTTCTTTTTCAAACTTTTGTTTGAAAGCATCAATTTCAGTCAAGTAAGTTTATGTTTCCTTAGAAAAATTGGTAAATGACTCAGTCTCAGAAGCAATCGGAAAGAAATAAACATTAACATTATTGACATCATAGACATCATCTAGCTCACTATCAGTTTGAAGAGAAACATGCACAACTTCACACTCAGTTTGCACAGATGCATTCACAATTTCATAAATAGAACAGCCAGTTTGAGTTAAAGTTTTCACAACTTCACAAATAGAACAACCTGGTTGTTCGCAAACTTTGGAGTCAAACTTGGGTTGGTCAATGACACAGTGATTTTGAGCCTTTAAACTATCTATGAGTGCTTGTTTCTCATCAAGAGACTTTTTCAAATCCTCAGTTACCTTTTCCAAAACACTTTGTGGAACATAAGGTCTTTCAACTGCAGGTTTTGGAATTGAACTAGCTTGTTCCAAAGATTTTTTAGTAAAACACTCAAGAATTTCAGGTATTATAACCTCATGATTATCTTTGTTGCTTTGATGCACAGGGTGACTTAAAAAATCATATGTCTCATCCATTAACTCATAGTTAAAATAGACATTTGCACCCTTCTTTAGAAAATCATCAGCCTCAAAATCACCATGACTTGGTCTAACAAATTGGTCAGTCATCCCACATCTCAAATAAGATTCCTTATACAACGATGGGTTTTCTTTTTATGTTTGGAGCAAATGTTCTGGATTGAAATAACCCAACCCTGAAGTGAATTCAGTTTTCGAATTTCTTGGCCTATTTAAAAAGATTTGTTGATATGATCGATTAATCTTATACAACTTTTCTTGATAAGACTTGATTTCAGCTTTAAGTTCATCATTTACTTTATCAAGTTTTTGTTTAAGAGAATCTTTTATGCAACAATCGTATTTTAGGTCAGAAATTTTGTCTTCAAATTCCTTCAAATCAGGAGTAGATTCTTTCAGTTTCACATTTAAAGATTCAATGTCCTCAGCCAAAGCATTTGCTCTAAGCATCTCATTGGTCTTTTCAACTTGCAATTGTCTCATGGTCTTGCTTAACTCAAGAACTTTGGTTTCAAGTTCTTGTTTTTCAAGATGCAATTTAGAATTTGGAGTAAAAGTGACAGCAGCTTTTTCAGATTTCAAATTCTCATAATCCTTTTGAAGTAAACCAAATTTATCTTGAGAATCATGTAATTCTTGTTCTTTGTCTTTCAAAACTTTGGTTATGTTTGAAATCTTTTTACTCAACCCTTTACCATGATCCACAGCTGCGTCAAATTTATCCATATAATGTTTTAACACTTTCTTGGGAATAGTGATTACCTCATCATCGACCTCTGAAGAACTTTCATCATCTCCATCTAGCTCCTTTGACTTCTTGATCTTTGTCATGAAGCACACATTTGCTGCAAGTTCATCAGTCTCTTCATCAGAAAGATGTAGCCATTTGTCATCCTCAGCGAGAAGAGCAATTCCACTTTCCTCTTGTCTTGCAAGCATGAGTTTGTACTTGTAGTACTCCGAGTTCTTCTGACGAGGTTTAGTGCAATTAATGGCAAAATGTCCTGGAAGGTCACAATTGTAACATTTCTTATCCCCATTCCTCTTGTCCATGACCTTCTTTTCAAACTTCTTCTGATTGTCAAATTTCTTTTCACCACCAACAAATTCATTCTTGGTTTCAAACTTAGGAGCATTTGCATTCTTTGCATAAGAAGAAACTGATGAAGTCCTAAGCTGATTGTTGGTTGGTTTCTTCTTGAAAGCCTTTGTGAAATAAGCAAGTTCCTTGTACATTTCTTTCTCTTTTTCATCCATGTCAGGATCACTCATTTCACTTGAATCATAATCAGTTTCATGTTCAACAAAGTTCTTTCATGAAACTCTTGAAGACTTCTTTTCAGCTACCAAGGCCAGGGGATCTGAATGAACACTTTCTTCTTTCTTCTTTTGAGCTCTCAGAACATCATCAATATTCAACTTCAACTTTTCATACAAAGTATGAATGGTGAGTTTACCAAAATCTGATTGCTGATTGAGTTGAGTGCCATAAATTTGCCATTCCTCCTCAAGATTTTTGATAAACTTGATGTTCAACTCCATATTGGTTCTTTTGACATCATTCTTTCTCAATTCATTGATAACATTGCAGAATCTGATGTATACTTCATTCAATGGTTCACCCTTCTGTTGCTTAAATGTCTCATACATATTAAGAACAGTTGACAATCTTATGGTGTTTGAAACATCAGACCCTTCCATCTGTTTTTCCACTTCATCCCAAATATCTTTTCCAGTTTCATATGAGTCAACATTGCAATAGATGTCATCTGGAAGTGCTTGGTAAAGATAAGCAATGGACATTTGATCAGCCTCAACACGATTTTTCTGATCAGTATTCCAACTTTCTTCTGGACCATCCTTGTAAGATTTCCTTAAAAGTTTCCCATTCTTTTGTCTGTCAATCCAATTCAAGAACCTTTTCTTCCACTGAGGATAGGAGCCTCAAAACAACACAGGAGGTCTACCTTCAGAACCAAGAGCCAATGCTTCCCTTGAAGCCATGAAGATCAATTAACAAAAGACTTAGAATTTTTTTTTTGGTTTTTGTCTAATTGTATTGGATGCCGAGCTCAGACCTCGGCAAATGGACCAAATATTTTTTGAAAAATTTTAAATTTTGCACACGAGAAGATTATTGATCAAAAATGGTTTTTAATCAATTTTCTTGAAAATTGTTGATTTGCCAAATCTAATTTCAACTGTTTGCCGAGCAGTTTCTTCGGCAAATGGTACTTTCAGTCAAGTCACAACACGAGTATACTGATCAAAAACCAACTTTAACTGTTTGCCGAGCAGTTTCTTCGGCAAATGGTACAATCAGAAATTGATCACAAAACACTTAGTCGAATTTTGTTGAAATAAGTATTTACCGAGATAATATCTCTGCAAACAGTGTAAACAGAATCAACACTTAACCAACTTCAGCCAACACACGTATTTGCCGAGCTTATATCTCTGCAAACAGTACAAATTGATTTGTACCTTTTCGAATCAACCCAAAACACGTATTTGCCGAGCAATAAGCTCTGCAAATAGAACAAATAGCTCCACACTTAACCAAAATTTGTTGAATCACGTATTTTCCGAGCAATAAGCTCTGCAAATAGAACAAATAGCTCCACACTTAACCAAAATTTGTTGAATCACGTATTTGCCGAGCAATAAGCTCTGCAAATAGAACAAATAGCTTCACACTTAACCAAAATTTGTTGAATCACGTATTTTCCGAGCAATAAGCTCTGCAAATAGAACAAATAGCTCCACACTTAACCAAAATTTGTTGAATCACGTATTTTCCGAGCAATAAGCTCTGCAAATAGAACAAATAGCTCCACCCTTAACCAAAATTTGTTGAATCACGTATTTGCCGAGCAATAAGCTCTGCAAATAGAACAAATAGCTTCACACTTAACCAAAATTTGTTGAATCACGTATTTTCCGAGCAATAAGCTCTGCAAATAGAACAAATAGCTCCACCCTTAACCAAAATTTGTTGAATCACGTATTTTCCGAGCAATAAGCTCTGCAAATAGAACAAATAGCTCCACACTTAACCAAAATTTGTTGAATCACGTATTTTCCGAGCAATAAGCTCTGCAAATAGAACAAATAGCTCCACCCTTAACCAAAATTTGTTGAATCACGTATTTTCCGAGCAATAAGCTCTGCAAATAGAACAAATAGCTCCACCCTTAACCAAAATTTGTTGAATCACGTATTTTCCGAGCAATAAGCTCTGCAAATAGAACAAATAGCTCCACACTTAACCAAAATTTGTTGAATCACGTATTTTCCGAGCAATAAGCTCTGCAAATAGAACAAATAGCTCCACCCTTAACCAAAATTTGTTGAATCACGTATTTTCCGAGCAATAAGCTCTGCAAATAGAACAAATAGCTCCACACTTAACCAAAATTTGTTGAATCACGTATTTTCCGAGCAATAAGCTCTGCAAATAGAACAAATAGCTCCACCCTTAACCAAAATTTGTTGAATCACGTATTTTCCGAGCAATAAGCTCTGCAAATAGAACAAATAGCTCCACACTTAACCAAAATTTGTTGAATCACGTATTTACCGAGCAATAAGCTCTGCAAATAGAACAAATAGGATCAACACTAGCCAACGACCTCGGCAAACACTAGAATTCACTAAAAGACAAAATAGTCGGTTTCAGGTCGTCTTCTTCGTTCAGCCAAACACCCAAACACCGAGCTCACAGAAAATCTTCGATTTCTCCTTCATTTTTGTGAATTAAAGCTTCAAATTTGTATCAAAATACTCAGAAACTAATCGCGCACAAATCCTAAAACAAATTAACAACTAATTTCAACCAGAATTCAAACCCAAACGAACATGTCATTTGCCGAGCTCAATTGAAATCTGATCAAATGATGAAATTAAGTTCTGAAATTGATAACGAAGGAAGATATACTAACAACAAAGTGATCGGTGAACAAATTTCGAAGAAAAACACACTGAATTTGCTGAAATCACTTGAACAGTGATCTCGGCAAATGGTAGATTCAGGAAAAATAACTCAAAATTCAGAAAAATTAGCACAAAAACAGCTTCATTTAAGCTTGTGGATCGTTCAGATATGCTGATTGTGCTCTGATACCAAATGTAATGATGTGAATTTGAGCTTTTGTGTGTGTTTTAGTGTGTGTTAATGGCGGTTTTAGTTAGAGAGAGTAGAGAGAGAAAGTGTATGTGTAATGGAAAGATTGGATAGCATTATGGATCAAAAGGTTTACAATATTGGTAATGGAGGGGGTTTATATACTCCTACACAATTTACACTATGCCCCCTTCCATATTTATAACTTAACAATATAAGTACAAAGTACATAAAGGAAACAAATCAACTACTACAAATTATATTTCTAACACTTTGCAAATAAAGTAAGCCCTGAGGAGTCTAGAAAAAAGTGTAAAAATGTTGACATTAACAATGATATTCGGAAAGAGATAATATGGCAAGTGAAGAAATACATTGCAAGGTGGGCATATGAGTGCGTCATTCCTTTTAATGCCTTTGAAAAGGATAGTTTCAAAATGATGGTGGAAGTGATTGGCCAATTTGGAACCGGGCTTCCAACGCCTACTAGGTATGAGTTGAGCACGCCACTTCTAAAGGAAGAGGTTGAAAGAACCAAAAGCTTGTTGAAAAAAAATGAAGATGAATGGAAAAAGAGTGGATGCTCGATTATGACGGATGCTTGGACCAATAGAAAGAGGAGGAGCATTATGAATTTATGTGTGAATTCAAGAATGGGCAATGTTTTTTTATCTTCCAAAGAATGTTCGAATGTAGCTCATACAAGTGAGCACATATATGAGTATGTGGAAGGTTGCATTAAAGAAGTTGGTGCCGAACATGTTGTTCAAGTTGTGACCGATAATGCATTTAATAACATGGGAGCGACAAAGTTGCTTAAAGAGAAAAGACCAAGTATTTTCTGGACATCATGTGTGACGCATACCATGAACCTTATGCATGAAGGTATCTATATTTGTTATACATGTTTTATATAGTGTATTTGGATATAATTTATGAATTTATTCTAATAATCTTATACTTTAATGTTTTTCAAGGTATTGGTGCACTTGATAGGTATAAGAAAACCCTTGAGCAAGCAAAGAAGCTAACCATATTCATTTATTCTCATCACAAAACGTTGGCTATGATGAGAAGTTTCACCAAGAAAAGGGACATTATTCGACCCGGTGTTACAAGATTCGCTTTTTCATTTCTAACTTTACAAAGTTTGTCAGAGAAAAAGGAGCAATTAAGGAAAATGTTTACTAGCTTGGAATGGTATGAGTGTAGATTTTACAATACCGTTAAAGGGAAAGACGCGTATGCAACGGTGTTAAAACCTTCCTTTTGGGCTGGTGTCACCTTATGTTTGAAGGTGTTTACTCCTTTGGTCAAAGTCCTTCGAATGGTTGATGCGGATTGGAAGCCGTCAATGGGTTTTGTTTATGGGGAGTTGCTAAAAGCAAATGAAGAAGTCAAAGTGGCATTGGGTGGTAACCAAAAAGCTTACGAGCCGGTCATGCAAATCATAGACAAGAAGATGAAAGGTAGGCTAGATTCGCCTTTGCATATGACGACTTATCTTTTGAATCCCTATAATTTCTATGCGGATCCGCAAATTGAATATGATCCCGATGTAGCCGAAGGTGTTCTTGAATTTATGGAAACTATATGTGACCAAGATTTAGATTTGCACATGCAATTGCTAAATGTTGAGTTGCCAAAGTACAAGGCAAGGTTGGATAGGTTTGGTAAGGACATTGCAATATCCTCATGTGCGGTGAATAATGATCAATATGATCCGGGTAATGATAATTTAGTGATTTACTATAACTTATTTATTTCTTTTATAAACTTTCATATTCATTTATTTAATAATGTTATAAATTGTAGCATTTTGGTGGGGAAGTCATGGTGCTTCAACTCCTAATTTGAAAAGGATTGCAATGAGGATTCTTGCATTAACTAGTAGTTCATCGGGGTGTGAAAGAAATTGGAGCGCATTTGAAGCGGTTAGTAAATAATTCAATATATATTTATATGGTATAGTTTTATACTTTTATACGTTTATAACACTTTGTTCCTATTTTACTAACTTTGTAGATACATACAAAGAAAAGAAATAGATTGGATGCGAGTAGATTGAACAATCTTGTTTTCTGTCAATTCAACTCTACTTTGATGGAAAAAAACAAAAGAGGAAGGAATGTTGATATATATATATATATATATATATATATATATATATATATATATATATATATATATATATATATATATATATATATATATATATATATATATATATATATATATATATATATATATATATATATATATATATATATATATATATATATATATATATATATATATATATATATATATATATATATATATATATATATATATATATATATATATATATATATATATATATATATATATATATATATATATATATATATATATATATATATATATATATATATATATATATATATATATATATATATATATATATATATATATATATATATATATATATATATATATATATATATATATATATATATATATATATATATATATATATATATATATATATATATATATATATATATATATATATATATATATATATATATATATATATATATATATATATATATATATATATATATATATATATATATATATATATATATATATATATATATATATATATATATATATATATATATATATATATATATATATATATATATATATATATATATATATATATATATATATATATATATATATATATATATATATATATATATATATATATATATATATATATATATATATATATATATATATATATATATATATATATATATATATATATATATATATATATATATATATATATATATATATATATATATATATATATATATATATATATATATATATATATATATATATATATATATATATATATATATATATATATATATATATATATATATATATATATATATATATATATATATATATATATATATATATATATATATATATATATATATATATATATATATATATATATATATATATATATATATATATATATATATATATATATATATATATATATATATATATATATATATATATATATATATATATATATATATATATATATATATATATATATATATATATATATATATATATATATATATATATATATATATATATATATATATATATATATATATATATATATATATATATATATATATATATATATATATATATATATATATATATATATATATATATATATATATATATATATATATATATATATATATATATATATATATATATATGTATGTATATATATATATATATGATTTTTTATAAATATATATATATATATATATATATTATTATTATTATTATTATTATTATTATTATTATTATTATTATTATTATTATTATTATTATTATTATTATTATTATTACTTATTTTATTATTATTATTATTATTATTATTATTATTATTATTATTATTATTATTATTATTATTATTATTATTATTATTATTATTATTATTATTATTATTATTATTATTATTATTATTATTATTATTATTATTATTATTATTATTATTATTATTATTATTATTATTATTATTATTATTATTATTATTATTATTATTATTATTATTATTATTATTATTATTATTATTATTATTATTATTATTATTATTATTATTATTATTATTATTATTATTATTATTATTATTATTATTATTATTATTATTATTATTATTATTATTATTATTATTATTATTATTATTATTATTATTATTATTATTATTATTATTATTATTATTATTATTATTATTATTATTATTATTATTATTATTATTATTATTATTATTATTATTATTATTATTATTATTATTATTATTATTATTATTATTATTATTATTATTATTATTATTATTATTATTATTATTATTATTATTATTATTATTATTATTATTATTATTATTATTATTATTATTATTATTATTATTATTATTATTATTATTATTATTATTATTATTATTATTATTATTATTATTATTATTATTATTATTATTATTATTATTATTATTATTATTATTATTATTATTATTATTATTATTATTATTATTATTATTATTATTATTATTATTATTATCATTATTATTATTATTATTATTATTATTATTATTATTATTATTATTATTATTATTATTATTATTATTATTATTATTATTATTAATTTTATTATTCATTATTATTATTATTATTATTATTTATATATTATTACTTATATTATTATTATTATTATTATTATTATTATTATTATTATTATTAGTTAGAGTGATCGACACGAAACGTCCTTGTGGTTTACCCAAAAAGTATGATTTCGTCCTTTAAGTTTAAAATTGTCTGATATCGTCCTTTATAGATGGAAAATGATCACGTTTCATCCTTTTCCAAAACGGACGTTAACTCGAATCCGTTAACCCCCTCACATGCATTCCACGTGAGGGTACTTAGGTCATTTCCTACCTTTAAAGGACGAAATCTGACTTTTTTGGCAAACCACAAGGACGATTCGTGTCGATCACTTCAATAAATCAAAAACCACATAAAGCAATAAAATTCATCAACCACAAAAACATAACCTGGATACTTATCCAAAGCAAAACCTTTTCAGATCAAACCAACACACTTTAAAAATTCATCAACCCATATATTTCTCCCCACCACCAATGTCAGATCTCGAAGAAGTGAAAATGGGTGTGTTTTGTGGGTTCTTGAATCTGGACGAATTCAAAAGAGGCACAAAAGAAACTTTCGGTTCTTGTTTCTCGATCTATGTATTTGTATAACAAAATCAATGGGCTTTTTTAAAAGTTTGCAAATGGATGCATTTGGTGGGTATTGTGTTATACCGAAAATAACAAAAGAAAAGAGAGATTTTTGGTTTTTGGTGATGAGATGGTGATGTTGGAGAGTGATTTCGCAGTAGTGCCCTGGTGGTGGCAAAGCAGCGGCGGCTTGGTGACTCTCTTTGGGTGGCCGGAAACCAGAAAAGGAGGGAGAGGGGGAGAAAAACCTGTTACGGTTTCTGAAGAAAGAGGGAGAAAGTGGAAAGAGCGACGGTTGAGAGAGAGGTGTGAAGGTGGGACACCGCTGGTGATGTTTTTCGGCGAATGAGGGGCTGCCACGGTGGCGGCTAGTGGCGTCAGTGGGTATTAGGAGGTGGTGCTTGTGTTGTTTTGTTAGTTTTTGAAATATACAAAGTGTTGGGGTATTTGGGGTTTGAAATGATGAAATGGATGTGGTGGCCATGATTTTCCGGCGAGTTTGTGGTCGGATTGGGGGGGGGGAGAGAAAAAAAGTAGTTTTATAGTGATCGACACAAATAGTCCTTATGGTTTGCCCAAAAAGTCTGATTTCGTCCTTTAAAGGTAGAAAATGACCTAAGTACCCTCACGTGGAATGCACGTGAGGGGGTTAACGGATTCGAGTTAACGTCCGTTTTCGAAAAGGATGAAACGTGATCATTTTCCATCTATAAAGGACGATATCAGACAATTTTAAACTTAAAGGATGAAATCAGACTTTTTGGGTAAACCACAAGGCCGATTTGTGTCGATCACTCTATTATTATATATATATATAATAATACATATTAATATATATATATAATCAATATGAAAAATATATATAATACTATATATATTATATATATATATTGTTTATTTTAATTTATTTTTTATTTTATTCATGATTATTTGATGCGGATATTTTAGTTTTACTCAAAACTTCCAATAGAAATTTAATACATGACATATGCATTTTATCTTGTACCCAATGGTAATATAATGAATTTCTTATACTACAACTTTATTTTAAAAGTGGTTAATAACAATAGATGTGTTTGAGTTGTCGTTAGTGTTATGTTAATTATTTATTTATTTCCATGATTGTCATTATTAGAAAAGTATATAGTAGCCGTGTGGAAACATCCTGAGCAACTAATATGGTGAATCATAAATTTGTGGTCATTTTTAACCATCACATGGTGTAACATCCTAAACTTTTCTTTACTAGTTGACTAGTGCCGTTAAGTCAATATTGTGTGTGTCGTTATGTCTATTTTAGATTTTATGCATATGTGTAGTTAATGTGTGTTATGTGTGAGGCTTGGAAGCCTAAATGTTAATGTAGTATAAATGTGTGTAATATGAAGATTAATGTCAATGTAGTGACATTTAATGTTGTATATGGTCATTAAAGTAGTTTGTGACCAATAATGAAGCATTAGGAAGCCTAGGGGCTAGTTTTGACATAGAGGCAAAGTCAAAAACGGGTTAAGGAGTTTAGGGAGTGTCATTAGATCATTATTTGCAGATTTCTTTCCTCCTAAACAAGCCCTAGCCGTCCTCTATCAATTCTCCATCAATTGCAAGCCGAAAAGCTTCCTTACGTGTGATTTGAGTGTGTATTGTCAAGAGTTTTGCATCCTTAGTGTGATCTACGTGTATAGAAGGTAATATCTCTTTGATTTCTGGTCCTTTTGATTATATGAGTCATTAGGATAAATTATAGGGTTATGGTGAAATCGTTTAATGAAGATTAATGGTGGTTTTGATGGATTAAAGTCATGTATGGTGTAATTAATGATTGAAATGCTTTGCAATGGCCTAAATATGAAGGATTATGGTGTTTTGAAACTGTATTTTAGACCTGGAGTCGTTTGGGGTCGAATTGGGGGTGAAAACGATTTTTGTAAGAGTGCAGGTCGAGGGGGAGTTGCGGCGCAACCAGAAAGCAGACAGATAAGTTGCGGCGCAATGATGTGTGTTGCGGCGCAACAAAAGGGTCGAGTTGCGGTTGCGGCGCAACCCAAATGCAGAAAGATAAGCTGCGGCGCAATGAGGAGCATTGCGGCGCAACTCAGTCTATTTTCAAAACGTTTATACTTTTGAACCGTAACATTGTTTTGACACGTAGATTAGACTTGAACCTTAAGTGAGTCTTTAAAGTGTGTGGGGTCTAGTTATGACCTTAATAACGTGAGAATGTAGTTGTCTAATGCTTGTTCACTAATTATAAGTAGACGAGCATAGTTACTTGCATTGTAACTAGTTGATTGATATTTGTGGACGTCTCGGAGGTAAGATACACTACTTTTGTCACGATGAGGGTTCAACGAAAAGAATGGTTTCATAATTATAACTTCCCAATTGGTAACTTATCTTGTTATGGGTATATGGGGTTACACGGGAGGTGATATGGGTTATGAAGTTGACTATGAAACCTGAAATGCAGTCCCTTGTGACATGTAATGTAGTATATGTTATGATATGAAGTATAATGTAGTGTTATGATATGCAGTAACTTGTGATGTTATGAGATGCAGAATATGCTGTCATTGGTTGATGTAGTGTAATGTATGAAGAATAATGTAGTTTTATGATATGAAGTAATATGCAGTGTCTTGTAATGCAGTGTGATGTAGTTTTATGTTGTTATTTGCATGTTTGTATGGCTTGCTCATCTAGTACACTAGACTTGCTAAGTTGCCATGTCACGTGCACGTTTAAGGGCCCAAAACGTAAAAGCAGTAAACGTAGTAAATGTTTAGGTAATGCAGTCACCTAAACTAAATAACGCAGGATCGAGCTCGTTAAACTTTGATGCAGGAAAGTGTTAAGCTTAACCCGTACTTGTCCTAGCCCGGCTAAGTGCGTTGACGTAGGTTGCTTGGGTGGCTCCTTGCAACATGGTCATTTAATGCAGGGCGAGTAATACGAGGGGTCTGACCCGCCTCCATATACGGATTACTCCGGGATTGGCTTGCCATTCCTTAACGACGCTTGATGTACAACCGTGTGGGGTTTGTCATCTAGTCGGGTGTAACTTATGTTACACATTAACGTAGTTAATAACGTAGTAAAGCAGTTAATGTAGTAAAGCAGTTAAAACGTAGTAAAGCAGTAACAATGTAGAAAGCAGTTATGTGGTTAAACGTGTGTAAAGAAGTAATACAGGATAGGCACATTTAGGGTGATTCATCCTAATTGATATGAAGTTGATATGCAGTTATGTGTGAACGTGTGGGGTGTGTTGTGCCTAAATAAACTTGTCTAATGATGAAGATTGTTTTAATTAGACAAATGTTTTAATAACATAATGTTATCTTACTTAGCTAATTCGTTAGCTAACACTTGTTGCTTAAATGTGGTTGTTCCCTCAGGTTTAGCTTGAAGGTAGACGATGAAGGAAAAGTGAGGTGTGGGTAGATGCATGCAGACGACCTTAGCTACCCATAGACGATTATCTCTCTGGACATTTAATTACACTTCGTACTTGATGCCGAATTTATGTAGTATTGTTGAACGGTTGTTTTGTGTTGGGCAATCGTTGGGTTTTCATTTTAAACTATTTGATGGTATTGCATGTAACACCAACTAAACGTAGAAACCGAACAGTTTTTATCGGTTTTGACTTTTAAAGTCTTTTCTTCCGCAATTTGATACCGTTAGGTGAAAGTTTTTGAAAACCCATATTTTTAAATGTCGGGTGTTACACATGGACGCTAGAAATGCCATGTTGCAAAGCTAGTTATAGGGCAATCATTATTTTTACTCCCTTTAGATAATATAAATTTCTTGTTTTTAATTTTTATTTTCACATGTACCTCTCAATGGATCCAAACCGAGAGCAAACTCAGGTAATTCTTTTACCTTATTGTGTACCTTTTTGAAAGTTTACTTTACCACTTTCATTGAGTTGATATAATATGTTTTATTTATTTCTTTTTTATGCAGACTAACACCCATCTTGTGGAATGGCCCTTTACTCCTCCGCAAGTTGTCCATGAAGTTCCTGTTCACGCTGATGGGACCTCCGCAACCGGGGGTCACTACTTTGTTCCTTCTGCAGCCGTCAAGTGCGAGTCTTCAAACCATAACCTCGGTTCTGGTCAAATCTCCTGGACGGAACAACGTTATCATGACTTAATCAAGGTTAATTAGGAACTCACTGCTCGTCTTGAGGAGGTGATATGGCAGAGATACCAGTTGGAGTATTACAGTAACGATCTCAAAGCACTCGCAGCCTCGCGAGGGGACGACGTCAATGTGTGCATGCTAGAGAACCAACGCCTAGCTCTTGAGAAGGAAAGCCTCATGGCGCAAGTTTACACCATGGATGCAGAAATCGTGTATCTTTGCCAACTCATTGGCGGGGGTCATGTCTAAAGTTTCTGTTTGGTTTGCTATTTTCCTAAATTCCTTTAAGGCTAAATGGCCAATTTTTCCCCTGTTGGGATTTTAGGAAAATCTTTATAAGGATATCTAAATAAGTGGTGTGGTACTATGTATGGTTGTATGGTTGTTGCTTCTATGTGGTTAGGGGTGGGTTTAAAAATTATTTCCCTTCATGTGGAAAAGTTTAGGGGAGATAAGCCTATGTAATGATATTTGCTAACGGACTCTATAAAAATCTACTTTTATGTTTATGTTTTCATGGTCCTTATTATCTGTGTTATTTTCTTACGTATGATACACTTTCGTTTGAATATAAACATATTTATTATGTTGATATTGATATGAGAAGTCCAAATAATTTAACAAGGATTACAAGTGATATATGGTTTATGACATGGGATATCAAATGAATTTAGATATTAGATTTGGGTTGTATATGTATCAAGGCCATATGACCGATGTATGTTTCTAACTATCAAAAGGAATGAGTTATGTTATATTTTTCCATTTGATTACTAGTTTATAGAGGTATTTGTTGCACCCCATGTTAGATGTTACTACGTATTGTTGATTTGCTTATCATTTGTATTAGAGTAATTATATTAGATGGGGTTAATGAGAATTTAAGGCCATATGGCCGATTATGTAAAATAATAGGTGATATCCAATTGCTAAACTCATATATAAAGCATGCATATAGTTCATGCAAGTTGTAGTACTGTGACATTTGTAAGAATTGTTCATTTTTACTATTTGTTAAAATACAAATATTTTTACATTATCATATCTCTCTCTCTCTCTCTCTCTATATATATATATATATATATATATTATATATATATATATATAATATATATATATATATATTAAGTATTTTTTGCGTACAAAATTTCTTATGCTAAAGTATTTATACATTTTTCTAGTATATTTACGCTTCTTCAGGCGATTTATTGTGTTTATACATCATTTGTTATAGTTTATTTCATCGCGCTTTATACAACATTCGTGTATTTTTGCGCTTTTTTATCCCTTTAATGTCGGGAGATGTACATATATTTGCCGGCAAAATATAATATTTCCCATGGGAGATGTTTTATTAAATAAGAAATTACATTGTGGATATATTAATACCACTCTCTTATTTATTTGGGTATAAATAGTAAAACCCTGGAGGTGGTTTGTCACTTGGACATAAATTTAAAAATGGAACTTTCGTAAGTTGCTGATGTGCCATGTTCGTGGTATCATTTTACCCTTTAGATCTGCTAATGTATACGTCCCCGGGCGTTTGATGCTGATAATTTGATATGGGCCTTCCCAATTTGGATCTAATTTCTTTTGCCCTTCTTATTTGCTTGCTTCATTTTTTAGCACAAAATCACCTACTTTGAGGAAGTTGTGTTTAACCCTTCTGTTATACTATCTCCCTGTCTGTGTTTTGTATCTGGCATTGCGTATTGCTGCCAAAATGACTGATGCGATAAGTTGGCATCCCAATTTCTGGTGGCAGGACAACTTCTGACCCGTACACAAGACTGAAGGGAGTACAACCTGTTCCTGTTTTTTATGTCGTTCTATATGCACACAAAACGTTAGGAAACTCTTCTACCCATTATCCTTTTGCTTTTCTTAGCCGCGCTTTTAGGCCTTGTAAGATGATTCGGTTATTGACCTCCGTCTAACCATTCTCTTGTGGGTGTGCCACGGATGTAAATTGTTGTTTTATTTTAAGCTCAGCACACCAATCTCGAAATGGGTTATTTACAAATTGCTTCCCGTTGTCGCTGATGATTACTTCAGGAATACAAAAACGGCATACGATGTTGCGCCATACAAACTGAAGAATTCTCTGGCCAGTTATCGTTGCCAATGGCTCTGCCTCTGCCCACTTAGTAAAGTAGTAGATTGCGACTACCAAGAACTTCACTTTCCCCGGTGCCTCTGGGAATGGTCCCACAATATTGATTCCCTATTGGTAGAATGGCCATGGGCTTGAGATGCTTGTCAACTCTTGTTGGGGCTGGTGCATGATAGGAGCATGTCGTTGACAATTTTCACAACTTTCGACAAGCTTGGTTGCATCGCGGTACATTGTCGGCCAAAAATAACCCAGTCTTGTTACTTTTTGTGCAATTCTACGTGCTCCAGCATGTGCTCCACATGATCCAAAGTGTGCCTCCTGTAGAACGTAGTAAGCCTCTTCGGTTGTCACACACCTTAGCCAGGGAGTCAAGTACCCTTTCTTGTACAATATTCCCTGTTTTATTGAGTATTGGGGCGTTTTGATTCTTATCTTCCGTGCTTCACTAGTGTCATTTGGTAGGGTCCCGTTTTTCAAATACTCTATGATTGGATCTATCCAGCTACCTTCTTTCGTTTCAACCGAACTGACTAGTTTTACTTCGATACTTCTTCTGGGAACAATTTCAACAAACACATTCTTTGTTAGGTGTGTAAATGAAGAAGACGCTAGTTTGCTGAGGGCGTCTGCTCATTTGTTCTTGTTGGTGCACATAAAGTGCACAAATTGTTGTCCGATGCAATAATTCTAAAAGGCTGAGAAATTCGTACATATATGCCTTACGAACTTTAAGTTCGTAAGAACTGTACATATATGCCTTACGAACTTTAAGTTCGTAAGACTAATAAGTTCGTACAGCCCAGCCCATTTTGTACGAATTTGACAGCCCAGCCCATTTTGTACCTATAAATATAGGACTTAGGTTTCAGATTTGGAGGAGATTTTAGTTGCAACAGAGGTCGTCCATAGGGATCGGGGTAGAGATCTATGCCCCGCCATTCCGCCACCATGTAATTAATTATCAAGAGTCGTCTCGATTGATTGTAATCCGGAATCATTGAGATGTATTTTAAACGGATTTATTCTTGTAATCATTCGACTAATGATAAATGAATTCTTTGTTTTTATCTCCTATTCATCAGTAAATTCGTAGCTATTTTGTTGTTGTTATCTTCGTGTTCATCATATAAACCCTAACGACGATTATAGACGGATTCCGCCTGTCTATGATCGTAGATCTCGTGTTAAACGATCTGGGAACACGTCATTTACGTGTTTCTACAGTTCTATGATCTAGGCACCTGTGTTATGGTAAACGTGATGAAGGATTTCCTTACGTCCGTCACTTTTTTCAAGTACTTTTGCATGATTTCTTCCCTAGCCGTGTATTCTCCATTAACCTGGTTGACAACTAACCAAGAGTCAGTGTATACGTGCAGATGTTTTGTTTCCATCTGAACTGCTAGCTCTACACCCGCGATTAGAGCTTCATATTCGGCTTCATTATTCGAGGTTCTGAAGTTGAAACGCAGAGAATATGTTATTTCTTGTCCTTCCGGGTCAGTCAAAATTAACCCTGCTCTAGAGCCGTCGATGCTGGAGGCCCAATCAGTAAATAAAGTCCATGTCATGTTGGGGCTATGGTTTGGCTGTTGATCTGTCACTTGGGTATTGGTGTTGGTGACAGTTAGTGATTCTGCTAAAAACTCTGCCAAAATTTGTCCTTTTAATGTTGTGTGTGGTTTGTATATGATCTCGTGTTCTCCTAATTCGATTGCCCATTTTTCCAGTCGTCCAGAATTTTCCGGTTTTAGAAGGGCCTATCTGATTGGCTGATCTGTTAGAACACATATTGTGTGTGCATGAAAATATCTACTTAGTCTACGTGCAGCATGTACGAGAGCTAGAGCCAACTTTTCGAGGTTTGGGTAGTTTATTTCTGGTCCCTAGAGAGCTCGACTGATGAAGTACACCGGCTTTTGGATATTCTGACATTCTGTTAAGAGAACTGCGCTAATGGCTTCTTTAGCGGCTGCTAGATAAAGGATCAGCGTTTCGCCTGGCCTTGGAGCCGTTAATGCCGGCAGAGATTGAAGGTGGCTCTTAAGCTCTTGGAATGCCGTTTCTGCTTCCATGCTCCATTTGAAATCTTTTTTATTTAAACAACCCTTTAGAGTTTTAAATTGCTAAAAAGCATCCTAGTGCTGCCAACCTTCCAATTAAAGTTTGGACATCCCGTAGTGTCTTTGGGGATGCCATGTCAATTATTGTAACATTCGTGATTTTTACCCGTTTGGCTGTACTTGTAATTTGATTAACTACTTTAATAAACGAAAACTTTGGGCCTAATTGTGTTCATTTATCTGTAAATTGGGCCAGTTATAATGTCATAATTGGATTTCTAGAATTAAGTCCCATGATTACAAGACCGTGATATTGGCCCATACGTGTTATAAAAATTATATTATAGAAAATAATTGAGTAAATGTAGTAACAGGGAAAACGTATATACAAAACCTTAAGTATAATGTACGGTAAAAAGTGTCGGTGGCACAGTGTCGGTGATTATCTAATAATTCCATTAATAAGACAAAGCCGACATACTTTATGGAAAGTAGGAATACTCGTGAAATTGTCACAAGCTATATTTGATTTATTAGTTGAATAATGTTACTAGTAGACAATTGTTGTGTAAATTGTTAAGAAAACTTACTTCCAAAGCTAGTAAAACCATACACCTCCATGAGGAAACTTCCTAGCACTTTCCTTTACTTAGTAGTAAAGTTATAAACCTCTAAATATCTTCAAAAATCTGATCATAAGTTGTTAAAGTCAAGAATGGATACTAATTTTATCATATTTAATTCTATTTCATTTACTATAAATACTAGGCTTAAGTTTTCATAAAAACTCACACCTTAAACTTCATTCTCTCTCTATTTAGCATTCTATAAGTCTAAAATCATCTTCCCCCTTCTTGTTATAAGTTTCAAAGAACACTTGATTGTTCTAGTATAAGCAAAGTCGCTTTGATCTCAAAGTTCGCCAAAAATCGTCAAGAGAAGTTGTTATCAACAAATCTCTCTAAGATCTTCAAAAGTTCTAGTTATAATACTCAATTTGGGTTGGGAATAATCTTCAATTATTAAGTAAACAAGTCCAAGTCTTGAAAGAATTTCATTTGAATCAGAAGTCGTGTTCTTCGTACGTCGAAAGTTTGATCTTAGAGTTCATAAACTCTCCTTTCTTGTAAGTATTTTTATAAAACCTTACTATACTTTGCTCTATGATTTTAGAAATATATGTTATGTATTGAAATGCTTGTCAACTAAATTTTATACTCAATTGATACATAATTGCATTTAAATACGGTAACTATCGCTTTTATATATGAATATTGAAATATTGTTACTATTGCGAAAAATGAATATTAGCGAAAGTACGAGAAATCGTAAAACTTTTATTAAATCATTTTAAATACTTATTATGGTATATAAACAAGGGCATAGTTATATACCTAACTATCCTAATTCATATAATTACTATTCACCATCTGTGAATTATTTCGTATTTTCGAATTGTTTGATTTATGGATAGAATATATCCTTGATACGCTATTAACCGCACAATGTTTCCGAAAGTGATTGCACCTTGGGCCTCTTTGGCTTATGCTGGAGGAATGGAAGGTAGTTCGCGAAAAGTTTGCATAAGCATTCACTAAGCAACTTAATTCGCCCCGGTATTCTTCACGACCCAAGGCCAACCCTAACACAACTTGGAAATAAAATGATGGTTTTTCCTGCCATTTAAGGTATCTCTTCAATTGTAATCAATACATTTTGTATTGATTATATAAGTCGCACCGTTAGCGCATTACTTATTATATAAGTCGCACCGTTAGCGCATTACTTATTATATAAGTCGCACCGTTAGCGCATTACTTATTATATAAGTCGCACCGTTAGCGCATTACTTATTATATAAGTCGCACCGTTAGCGCATTACTTATTATATAAGTCGCACCGTTAGCGCATTACTTATTATATAAGTCGCACCGTTAGCGCATTACTTATTATATAAGTCGCACCGTTAGCGCATTACTTATTATATAAGTCGCACCGTTAGCGCATTACTTATTATATAAGTCGCACCGTTAGCGCATTACTTATTATATAAGTCGCACCGTTAGCGCATTACTTATTATATAAGTCGCACCGTTAGCGCATTACTTATTATATAAGTCGCACCGTTAGCGCATTACTTATTATATAAGTCGCACCGTTAGCGCATTACTTATTATATAAGTCGCACCGTTAGCGCATTACTTATTATATAAGTCGCACCGTTAGCGCATTACTTATTATATAAGTCGCACCGTTAGCGCATTACTTATTATATAAGTCGCACCGTTAGCGCATTACTTATTATATAAGTCGCACCGTTAGCGCATTACTTATTATATAAGTCGCACCGTTAGCGCATTACTTATTATATAAGTCGCACCGTTAGCGCATTACTTATTATATAAGTCGCACCGTTAGCGCATTACTTATTATATAAGTCGCACCGTTAGCGCATTACTTATTATATAAGTCGCACCGTTAGCGCATTACTTATTATATAAGTCGCACCGTTAGCGCATTACTTATTATATAAGTCGCACCGTTAGCGCATTACTTATTATATAAGTCGCACCGTTAGCGCATTACTTATTATATAAGTCGCACCGTTAGCGCATTACTTATTATATAAGTCGCACCGTTAGCGCATTACTTATTATATAAGTCGCACCGTTAGCGCATTACTTATTATATAAGTCGCACCGTTAGCGCATTACTTATTATATAAGTCGCACCGTTAGCGCATTACTTATTATATAAGTCGCACCGTTAGCGCATTACTTATTATATAAGTCGCACCGTTAGCGCATTACTTATTATATAAGTCGCACCGTTAGCGCATTACTTATTATATAAGTCGCACCGTTAGCGCATTACTTATTATATAAGTCGCACCGTTAGCGCATTACTTATTATATAAGTCGCACCGTTAGCGCATTACTTATTATATAAGTCGCACCGTTAGCGCATTACTTATTATATAAGTCGCACCGTTAGCGCATTACTTATTATATAAGTCGCACCGTTAGCGCATTACTTATTATATAAGTCGCACCGTTAGCGCATTACTTATTATATAAGTCGCACCGTTAGCGCATTACTTATTATATAAGTCGCACCGTTAGCGCATTACTTATTATATAAGTCGCACCGTTAGCGCATTACTTATTATATAAGTCGCACCGTTAGCGCATTACTTATTATATAAGTCGCACCGTTAGCGCATTACTTATTATATAAGTCGCACCGTTAGCGCATTACTTATTATATAAGTCGCACCGTTAGCGCATTACTTATTATATAAGTCGCACCGTTAGCGCATTACTTATTATATAAGTCGCACCGTTAGCGCATTACTTATTATATAAGTCGCACCGTTAGCGCATTACTTATTATATAAGTCGCACCGTTAGCGCATTACTTATTATATAAGTCGCACCGTTAGCGCATTACTTATTATATAAGTCGCACCGTTAGCGCATTACTTATTATATAAGTCGCACCGTTAGCGCATTACTTATTATATAAGTCGCACCGTTAGCGCATTACTTATTATATAAGTCGCACCGTTAGCGCATTACTTATTATATAAGTCGCACCGTTAGCGCATTACTTATTATATAAGTCGCACCGTTAGCGCATTACTTATTATATAAGTCGCACCGTTAGCGCATTACTTATTATATAAGTCGCACCGTTAGCGCATTACTTATTATATAAGTCGCACCGTTAGCGCATTACTTATTATATAAGTCGCACCGTTAGCGCATTACTTATTATATAAGTCGCACCGTTAGCGCATTACTTATTATATAAGTCGCACCGTTAGCGCATTACTTATTATATAAGTCGCACCGTTAGCGCATTGCTTACTATGTAAGTCGCACCGTTAGCGCATTACTTATTATATAAGTCGCACCGTTAGCGCATTACTTATTATATAAGTCGCACCGTTAGCGCATTGTTAATTATTAACTATGTAAGCCGCATCGTTGTTGATCGTTATTGATTGTTATGGAACGTTGTTGAACGTTATATGGAATCGTTATTATTGAACGTTGACTTGTATTAAAATGTGATAATGTGAAACCTTATAGGTTTTCCTTGGATGTGATTAGTTCTCCTAATCCTCATTTATTGTTAACGGTTGTTATCCGACACGGTTATTCCTTGTTACTTGTCCCTACGAACTCACCAACTTTATGTTGACGCTCTTTAGTACACTTTTCAGGTAATCAAGTTAATCAGAGACAGAATGGATGAATAGATGCTTGCATTGCTAGGGTTTGGACTATCTTTGGACTTTCTGGATCCGTGATCCTTATTTCCCTTTAACGGGTTATGCTTAGGATCAACTACTATCGTTTGAACATTTTTCTTTTAAGTATGGATTGAGTGTGTATTTTGATGAATGTTGATTATTGTAACGAGCTTGTGGATTGTTTCAATCTATTGAATGCATATAGTTTGACTCTACATAATTCCCATGTCATGCTGTGCTTTTCTAAGTGATACCCCATGATTCCGCCATGTTGGGGTGTTACAGAATGGTATCAGAGCCGTGGTTGTAGAGAAGTAGGAGGATTTACCTAGTCTATAGCCATCGCACCCACATTTCATATTAGCATGCATGATAGGAAACTTTGTGTGCAACGTGAATTGTATGATGCATAAAAACGTTTTAAACGGAGTTCGTAGGTTGCTTATAATATGATGACTTGATTGTTATGTGAGAGTGGTTGTGATGAACGTATATGATAGTGTCGGGATACACCGTTAATTGTGGAAATGTTATGATGAACGTTGATGTGTTGAATTTTAGAAGCATTTATTATTTGCCCCTATAAGCAAAATGAAACGATGACATTAATGGAGTATAACATTCGGTAACCGTAGAGGCGACTGATCCACAAATCGAAAGTTATCCTATGTCATACAAAATTTATGATCTCATGGATTGCGCCTTGTGGATAGTGTATAGTAGCTACCCCGGTATGTTTAATGAGTGTTGATTAGGTGGAGGGTTAGCCGCAGGTACACCCTGTATACATACCCGGTCAACACTTAGAGAACATATTGGAATCGAGTTTTGATATCCATTCAATATATTAACAGTGTGGAGGGTTAGCCGATGGTACACCCTGTATACAAACACTTTTAATGTATTGAATGTTGAGGTTAAAATTCGGACTATGCTTTACCCACCTTGTTATGACTTGACCTTTTTATATAGTGTTGAATGTTTTCGTGATTGTATTGTTGATTGTAAATTATACGATTGCTGAAGCCTTAGATTATTTCCATGATAATACCCCTGTAGAGATAACTATATTCATGCAATGATTTAGAAGGATTTAGGTATGTAATGTTTGACGGACAATTTTGATTATTCGTGTGAAAACTAACTTACTGATCTAACACACGTGTCCAGGAAAATGGTTAGAACAAGGAGAGCTAACACTAACTATGGACCTCAGAATGAACCCAAGAACCCGATTGAACAAGAAGTAGTTGGTGATCGTGGTGGTAGAGGTGGTCGTGGAGGTAGAGGTGGTTGTGGAGGTCGTGGTGGCAGAGGTGGTCGGGGTAATCCTAATCCCCCGATAACAGCTGAGGTTGTCACACAAGCTCTAAATGACCTCATGCCGGATCTTATGGCCCGAATTCAAGCGGCCATGGGAAATAATAATGAATAAGAAGAACCGGAAGATGAAGCGGTTCCCATACAAAATGAACAAGAAAACGTAAATGTAAACGGAGTAGGTGTAGGAGAAGTTTTACCTAGACCGGGTTATGATGTTCGTCAACCGGGATGCTTGTTTAAAGACTTCAAACTTTGTGGAGCCCCGGAATTTAATGGAGATGGTGGTGCTACGGGTTGCTTGGAATGGTTAGAGAGCATTGAATCTATCATTGCTCGAAGTGGTTGTGCCTACCACCAAAGAATCACTTATGCTTCCGGTATGTTGAAAGGTGGGGCTCTTGAGTGGTGAACGAAGAAGTTGATGAATTGGGGATTGATGCGGCTAATAATCTTATATGGGGAGAGTTCAAGAATATGATAACTACTAAGTATTGCCCGGCCCATGAACTGAGGAAATTGCAAGTGGAATTTTCTAAACTTGCCATGAAGGGAGGAGACTATGAGGGTTACACTCGCCGATTTGGCCAACTCTCTAGACTCATTCCCCACTATGTGAGACCCCAAGAAGTTAAGGTTGAGAAGTATGTTGCGGGATTGCCACATGAAGTGAGAGTGCTTGTCTCACACCCCACCATGCCTTTAACTTACAAAGAGGCAACCACCCGTACCGCTAGTATAACCTTGGAACTCATTAGGGGTGGCAAGTTGAACAAGAACGATAATAAGAATGACAATAAAAGGAAGGATGTTGCTGAGTCAAGCGGCACCAAGAAAGATGATCGGCGTGATAATAAGCGCCATGGTCGTGGTGGAAAGGTTTTTAATGCTATACGTCCTTTAAATGTTGCTCCCCTTAATGCTATACGTCCCCCGATGGTTCCGGGTTCTTGTTATGAATGTGGTAGCCAAGACCACTACCGCAACCGGTGCCCACATCTTATTGGCCAACAAGTCCAAGTGACCGTGCATCCTAACCAGTTGCAAATTATCGGTCCGAATCAAAACCGAGGAAACCAAGGACAACAGCAACAACCTCCTCAAGCTCCTCGCCAACAATTGGCCCCCCGTGGAAGAGCTTTTGCCGTGAATGCGGCCGAGGCTCGTAGTGATCCTAATGTCGTAGCAGGTACCTTTCTCCTCAATCACCAATATGCTACCGTATTATTTGATTCTGGAGCCGATTATAGTCTCATTTCCAATGATTTTATTCCGTTGATCGATGCCAATCCTAGTCCGTTGTCCTATTGTTTTGAACTTGAAATGGTAAATGGTGGATTGTCTAGGATTAATCAAGTTGTTCGTGATTGTGTGTTAGATTTATGTGATCACCCATTTTACATTGACTTAATGCCTTTTGATATCGGTAGTTTTGATGTGATTGTGGGTATGGATTGGTTATCGGCCATGAACACGGTAATTGATTGTGGTAGCCGAACTGTGAGAATTCCATTAGAAAATAGGGAAGAATTAGTGGTTCAAGGCGAAACGACCGAACTATGGGATGGGAATGTATATAGTGTTAAGATCACAAAGATTGAATTGAAAACCGTGCCCGTAGTTAAAGACTTTGCGGATGTATTTCCGGATGACCTACCGGGTTTGCCTCCATCTCGTGAACTCGATTTTCGTATTGATCTTATCCCAAATGCTTCTCCCGTGGCCAAAGCACCCTATCGCTTAGCCGTGACCGAATTACAAGAGTTGGCCGCCCAACTCAAAGAACTTCAAGAGAAGGGGTTCATTCGCCCTAGTCAATCTCCTTGGGGCACACCGGTTTTGTTCGTTAAAAAGAATGATGGCACATTCCGAATGTGTATCGATTATAGAGAATTAAACAAATTAACGGTAAAGAATCGTTATCCTCTTCCTAGGATTGATGATTTATTCGACCAACTCCAAGGTGCTCGTTTCTTTTCCAAAATTGATTTGCGGTCGGGTTACCATCAATTACGTGTTCATGAAGACGACATTCCAAAAACCGCCTTTCGAACGAGATATGGACACTTTGAATTTACGGTGATGCCTTTTGGGTTGACTAATGCACCAGCTGTGTTCATGGACTTGATGAACCGAGTGTGTCAGCCCTACTTGGACCAATTTGTCATTGTTTTCATCGATGACATTCTCATCTATTCCAAAACCAAAGAAGATCATTTAGAACATTTGAAACAAGTCTTAGAGTTACTCCGAAAAGAAAAGCTTTATGCCAAGTTCTCCAAATGTGAATTTTGGCTTGAAGAGGTCCAGTTTCTTGGTCACGTAGTGAGCAAAGAAGGAATTCATGTGGACCCAAGTAAAGTTAAAGCAGTAAAGAATTGGAGACGCCCCGAAACACCAACCGAAATTCGCCAATTTCTTGGTTTGGCGGGTTATTATAGACGATTTATTGAAGGCTTTTCAAAAATCGCTCAACCTTTGACTTTGTTGACTCAACGAGAAAGAAGGTTTGATTGGGGTGAAAAGCAAGAACAAGCATTCCAATTGTTAAAGGACAAATTGTGTGATGCACCCATCTTGAGCTTGCCCGATGGAGTCGATGATTTCGTTGTATATTGTGATGCATCTGGACAAGGATTGGGTTGTGTCTTAATGCAACGAGATAAGGTGATAGCATATGCATCAAGACAATTGAAGGTGCATGAGAAGAACTATCCGACCCATGACTTAGAATTGGGAGCAGTGGTATTTGCTTTGAAATGTTGGAGGCATTACTTGTATGGCACCAAGAGCGTGATCTATACCGATCACAAAAGCCTTCAACATATTTTCACTCAAAATGACCTGAACATGAGGCAAAGAAGGTGGCTTGAGCTGTTGAGTGATTATGATTGCGTTATCCGGTATCATCCGGGTAAAGCAAATGTGGTAGCCGATGCTTTGAGTCGAAAGGAACGTATGAAGCCAAGACGAGTTAAAGCCATGAGCTTCACTATATTAAGGAGTGTCCGTGACTCCATTATCGAAGCTCAAGAATTGGCAACTAGACCAGAGAACTTCACCGATGAAGCTTTACACGGTCTAGAAGAACAGTTTGATAGGAAGAACGATAATGGTTTATATTTTGTTGATCGATTGTGGATCCCCATTCTTGGAGGATGGCGATTGAAATTGATGGATGAAGCTCATAAGTCGGCTTATTCGGTTCACCCGGGTTCCGGCAAGATGTATTTTGGATTAAGAGACTTGTATTGGTGGCCGGGAATGAAGACGGACATTGCTAGGTATGTTAGTCAATGCCTCACTTGTTTACAAGTGAAAGCCGACCACAAGAAACCACCAGGTTTACTAGTCCAACTAGTAACACCGGTGTGGAAATGGGAAGAAATTGCTATGGACTTCATCACGAAGTTACCTAGGACGAGTAGTGGTCGGGACACTATTTGGGTAATAATTGACCGGTTGACTAAGTCGGCTCACTTCTTAGCCATCCGGGAGGACGATAAATTTGACACCATGGCACGTTTGTACATCAAAGAGGTTATATCCAAGCATGGAGTACCGATTTCCGTGATATCCGATCGAGATGCCTGATTTACTTCAAAATTTTGGAAGGCGTTCCAGAAATCTATGGGTACTCGTCTCGGTATAAGTACGGCGTTCCACCCACAAACTGATGGTCAAAGTGAAAGAACGATTCAAACATTGGAAGATATGTTAAGAGCTTGTGCTATTGATTTTGGTGGTAATTGGGATGTGCATCTTCCTTTGGTTGAATTCTCCTACAATAATAGCTATCATGCTAACATTGGAATGGCCCCATTTAAAGCATTATATGGGAGAGATTGTAGGTCACCGCTAGTTTGGGCAGAAATTGGTGAAAGCCAACTCGTTGGACCCGAAATTGTTATTGAAACGACGAAAGTGATCTCGCAAATCAAATAAAAGTTAAGAGTGGCCCGAGAACGACAATTGAAATATGCTAATGTTAGAAGACGACCCCTCGAATTTGAAGTTGGTGATTCTGTTTTATTGAAAGTGTCCCCATGGAAAGGTGTGGTTCGTTTTGTGAAACGTGGCAAGTTGGGGCCACGGTACATTGGCCCGTTCAAGATCTTGGAGCGTATTGGTCCGGTTGCATATCGATTAGAACTTCCTCAAGAATTGAGTGGAGTTCATAATGTTTTTCATGTTTGTAATCTTCGGAAGTGTTTAGCAAATCCAACACTTCACGTGCCCCTAGAAGAAATCCGTGTTGATAAAGCGTTGAAGTTTGTGGAAGAACCAATAGAAATCCTAGATCGACAAACTAGAAAGCTAAAGAATACCCGATATACGATTGTCAAAGTAAGATGGCAATCTAGACGTGGACCCGAATTTACTTGGGAACGTGAAGATTCTATGAAAGCCAAGTATCCCCATTTGTTTAACGAGTCTAGTTAGATTCAAATTTCGGGACGAAATTCTTTAACGGGGGAATAATGTAACATTTGTTGGGATTTTTGGGTTTATATCAAAGTAATATTATCCTTATAATATTAAAACGCAGCGGAAAATTGAACCATTTCAATGTGTGTATATAGTTAAATTCAAAGTTTAACTTATAAAATAAAACCCAAACAATAAGGATCCATGTATATGAATAACATACATACAAAACATCAACCATAGGGTGTTTAGAAGACTACCTTCTTCCAAGCTAATGAGAAGGTTGATATGAAGGACTTGATGATCTTGAAGTGGCAAGTCTTCAACCTAGAAGAACCTCAAGCAAGTATACCCCAAGCTTCCAACAAACACCCTAAATTATGCTAGGAATTAAACTTGAAACCCCTTTCTTCTTTTTTCCCTTTGGCCGATTTTTCCAAGAACCAAAAATAAGAAGAAAACTAGATGAGAGAGTAATGAGAGAGAAAAACTCACTTGCATGTAAGAGTTGTGTTAGTGATACACTCTATGTTGAGTGTTAAGTCTTATGTCTTGTGAAACATGCAAGACAACAAGTGTCAAAATTGCATGTATCATCACATGGGCAGGGGGGGGTCCGGCCCCTTAGTCCATCACATGGGCATTAACCCACTGCGCCGCAGTGGGTCTGATACACTCTCACTGCGCCGCAGTGGGAACTCTCTGGCCTTCGTGTGCAAAAACCCCCACTGCGCCGCAGTGGGTTTGACACGCTCCCACTGCGCCGCAGTGGGAACTCTTTTCGCCAAATGAACATATTGACATCTCTCTCAAAATAAATCATCCATATAATTTATTTACATATCTCAAGTGCAATTATTTAGAAAACCACTTTCTAAATGTTTCAAGTATTGATATTTATTTAAAGATCAAATCTTATAAATAAATACCATAAGTGTTTGTCTAGCTTGTTATTGGGTATGACCCGACTTGGATCATAACGTACTAGCCACGTCAATTTAATATGTGTCTTGGGCAGACGAATTCCAACAATCTCCCACTTGCACAAGATTCATAGAAGATTGACGCAAGCAGCAAATACCGCCTAACAACGGTTTGCTACCCCTAATACGTATGACGAAGTGCCATTCAATAACATCATCCTCTTCAAGTCCCTTACTTGAAATGATTTAGGTGAATCGATCATTTATCCTTTGTCACAGATGTCATGTTAAATCCTAGAGACATAGAGTGATCATTCTCTATTGATTTAACTTTGTAGTAGGCCTTAGACATCTTACTCTCAACGAATAAGAGGGACAAATTCCATCTCGACTACATACGTCTCTCACAATCACCTTATATCATACCTGAGCTTAGTCTTATGTACTGCCATGTTTCAGAACAGCGAAGAACTAAGTCAAAGTATAATATTCAGTGAATATCAAGACCCAATATGTATCTCAGGTCTGAGGACACAATGATATTCGCCTTTTAACTCAAGATTACTTATGATCAATCACAGAGATTCCATGTAGTAATGCTTGATTGCAGGTCAGTCCAATATTTGTATCCCACAAATATCTATGAACCTTGGTAGCAACACTTTGCTCTATATTCAAAACCCTTTTGAATATCTACCAATCCAAGTTCATAATAATCTTACATTCATATTTGTTCCCACAAATATGATCGACTACGGACATTTAGAATAACTAACTTATTCATGGATTTAAACATGCAAAAATGGAACATAACACAATTTAAATGCAAAATACCAATATTCATATAAATGTGTTAATAACTACAAGTGTTCCGATATCCAAATACATAAAATAGATCAAATCCAATCACTAGAATATCGAAGTCCCATGGCACAAGTATGACTCTCATGCTTAGGCCTTTCAAGGAGCTTCGTGAGTGGGTCCGCAACATTTTGATCGGTGTGAACTTTGTGAATACATATCTTTCCCTTTTCAACTTCATCCCTTATGTAGTTGAATCTCCGCTCAATGTGCCTAGTCTTTTGATGTGCACGAGGTCCTTGATTTGAGCAATCGCACCCTCGTTATCACAAAGAATTTCTAGGGGTCCTGAATGGAAGGAACAACCCCTAGATCGGCAATGAATTTCTTCAACCATGCAGCTTCTTGTGCTGCCAAAGAAGCGGCGATGTATTCTGATTCTGTAGTGGACAATGCAACCACATCTTGCTTTGAGCTTTTCCAAGAAACAGCTCCTCCATTTAGAATGAAGATATACCCCGATTGTGATCGAGAATCATCTCGATCAGTTTGGAAACTCGCATCCGTGTAACCCTTTACAACGAGTTCCTCCTCACCAGATCCATATATTAAGAACATATCTTTAGTGTTTCTAAGATATTTCAATATATATTTGACAGCCATCCAATGACTATCTCCTGGATTTTGCTGGTATCTACTTGTCATGCTTAAAGCGCATGACACGTCCGGTCTCGTGCATATCATAGCATACATGATGGATCCTATAGCAGATGCATATGGGATTCCACTCATTCTCTCTTGCTCAACTTTTGAGCTGGGAGATTGAGAAGTACTCAATATAGTTCCTCTTTGAATAGGCACCAAACCCTTTTTGGAGTTTTCCATCTTGAACCTTTTCAAGATCTTGTCTATGTATGCACTTTGATTCAAACCTATTAAGCGCCTTGATCTATCCCTATAGATCCTTATTCCCAAAATATAGGCGGCTTCACCAAGATCCTTAATGGAAAAGCAACTTCCAAGCCAGGCTTTTACACCTTCCAAGGTTGGAATGTCATTTCCAAATAGTAGAATGTCATCGACATATAATACCAGAAAAGTAATGATGCTCCCACTAGCCTTCTTATACACACAAGCTTCATCAGCGTTTTTGATGAAGCCAAATTTCTTGACTTCTTCATCAAAACGACGATTCCAGCTTCTTGATGCTTGTTTCAATCCATAGATTGATTTCTTTAACTTGCATACCTTTTTAGGATGTTTAGGATCGACAAAACCTTCAGGCTGATCCATATAGACATCTTCCTCAAGATATCCATTTAGAAAAGCGGTTTTGACATCCATTTGCCATATCTCATAGTCATAATGTGCGGCTATGGCAAATAATATCCTAATAGACTTTAGCATTGCCACAGGCGAAAAAGTTTCATCATAATCGACCCCTCGAGTTTGAGTGAAACCTTTTGCTACAAGTCTAGCTTTATAAGTACTCAAGTTTCCATGCATATCGTGTTTCAATTTGAACACCCACTTACTTCCAACTACTTTGGAATTAGGAGGTTCAACAACCAATTCCCAAACTTGGTTGTCATACATGGATTGCATCTCAGCGTTCATGGCCTCTAGCCATTTGTCCGAATCTGATTTGGACATAGCATCATGGTAGGTGGTAGGTTCATCAGAAACTACCATGTAGCATTCATCCACGAGAAATCCATATCTCTCAGGTGGATAAGTAGCTCTACCAGATCTACGAACGTTTTGTGTGTCTTGATCAACCCTTTGATCATCTTCAACATCCTTTTGTTGAATGCTAGTGTCACCCAAGTGTGTATCTGTCAGTGGTTCTTGATCTTCTTCAAGTTCCACTGTTCTGGAACTAGTTCCTTCCATAAGGAATTTAGTTTCCAAGAACTCAGCCTTTCGAGCAACAAATACATTTTGCTCATTAGGATTGTAGAAATAATATCCCAAATCATATTTGGGATATCCTACAAAGATACACTTAGTGGATCGGGGCTCTAATTTGTTTGAGGCATCATGTCTTACATAAGCCTCACAACCCCATACCTTTAAATATGATAAAGATGGAACTCTTCCATGCCATATTTCAAAAGGTGTTTTCTCCACTTTCTTGGTGGGAGCCATATTTAAAATTCGGGCAGCAGAGATTATGGCATATCCCCAAAATGATAGAGGTAGTGAGCTTCTGCTCATCATGGAACGAACCATATCTAATAGAGTTCGATTCCTCCTTTCAGACACACCATTATGTTGTGGTGTTCCAGGTGGAGTTAGTTGTGAGACAATCCCACAACTTCTAAGATGATCTTGAAAAGCATCACTTAGGTATTCACCTCCTCTATCAGAACGAAGAACTTTTATTGTCTTACTGAGTTGGTTTTCTACTTCATTCTTGAAAATTTTGAACATTTCAAAAGCTTCACTCTTATGTTTTAATAAGTATACATAACCGTAACGACTATAGTCATCGGTGAATGTAATGAAGTATCTTTCACCATTCCTAGTCATTGGCTTAAAAGGACCACATACATCCGAATGTATGATACCTAATAAATCTTTTGCCCTTTCATTAGTGCCTTTGAAAGGTGCTTTAGTCATCTTGCCTTGTAAACAAGATTCACATACATTAAAAGAATCATTTGATTTTGTTTTCAAAAGACCATTCTTTTGAAGTGTTAGTATGCGATTCTTATTTATATGGCCAAGACGACAATGCCAAATATAGGTTTCACTTAAATCTAATTTAAGTTTCTTGGTGGTAGCTTGGTACATTGAGTTATCATATGTTTGGTTTTCATGAACTAATTCATAAATACCATTTAAAGGCATAGCTTTAAAATAAAATACATCATTAAAAGAAACATGGATATCATTGTTAACAAAATTAAAATCATATCCAACATGTCTTAAACGGGAAACTGAAATAATACTCCTAGTCAAACTAGGTGCATACAAAACATTGTTCAATACAATTTCCAAACCATTTGGAAGTTTCAAAAGATAGTCTCCTTGGGCTTCAACATGCACCAATGCACCATTGCCCATAAAAAGACTAATGTCTCCCTTCTTGATGCGCTTCTTTCTTATGAACCCCTGTAACATATTACAAATATGAGTTCCACATCCGGTATCCAATACCCATATGTAAGAAAGAACAGTATTAAGCTCAATATATATCATAAATATTGTACCTGAGGTTTGCCCTGCATCCCTCTTAGCTTTTAACTCTTTGAGGTAGGTTGGACAATTACGTTTCCAATGTCCTACCTCCCCACACTCAAAGCATGGGTCATTGACAGCAACCTTTTGCTTCTTCGCCTTTTGGGTATCCATTTTTCCCTTTCCTTTGCCTTTGTAATTCCCTTTGTTGTTACCCTTTCCCTTAGCAACATTTGCCTTGGGTCCGGAGTAAGCCCTTTTCTTTCCGCCTTCATTGATCATGAGAACGGGTTGAACTTTTCCTCCCATACTAGCCTCGGCCGTTTTGAGCATCCCATGAAGCTCGGAAACGGTCTTGTCCCATCCATTCATGTTATAATTTAACACGAAAGTTTCAAATCTCTTAGATAATGAGTTAAGGATCATATCCGTAGCTAACTCATTTGAGACGGGACAATTAAGCCTTTCGAGGCGATCAATGTAGCTTTCATTTTAAGAACATATGTTGATACGGGTTGTGAATCATCCATGCGACATGCATGAAGCGCTCGAACCGTTTCGAAGCGTTCAGCCCTCGCCTTTTGTTGGAACATTTCCTTGAGTTGGGTAATCATGTCGTATGCCCCATGATGCTCGAACTCCTTTTGGAGTTCGGGAGTCATACTCGCTAGCATTATGCAACTAACTTGCACGGAGTCCTCGACATATTTAACCCAATCATTATAGGCTTCAACATCAGTTTCTTCGGGCTCATCAGGAATAGGATCGTCTAAAATGTAGGATTTCTTTTCGTGCCTGAGAACAATTCTCAAGTTACGAAACCAATCCACAAAATTGTTTTGGTTTAGACGATCCTTTTCAAGGATGGATCTTAGTGAAAAGTTATGGACGTTTTGGTTGGGGTTTATTGCATTGTTAGCGGCCATCTACAAGATTAACAAAGTTCTTTATTAGTATTTTCGATATCAAATATAAATTTTAATTGTTAATACCCTTTTATGTCTCATAGACAATTAATAATTAAAACCTAGAATCCAACGTTACATTTAAATGATGGTTAGGTGACCTTTATCCCATGATCTAAATTAACAAGGTAGTCAACGTTTGACAATTGCAACACTTTGCAATTTCTAGTGGTATGGGACCGGTTTAATATCTTATATTAAGTTGGCATGTTTAATCCCATCAACGCCTTTGGTTACCATGCTTCGGTGACCCTAATCACATGGCTTCCAAATCAAGTTGTCCTACTTATACACACATGTAAATTTATCTTATACTAGTGGTTAGGTGACCTTTATCCCATAAGTACAATAAATTTACCTTAACTTATAAGTTCCCTCAAAGTAGTTAGGTGACCTTTATCCTACAAAGAGTTCCCAAATAATTAAGTGTTGTATAAAAGGATGGCGTTAACTTGTTTTTAAAGGGTCGTTTGAGTTTTTATATTCTAGTTAAAACTATGTACCATAATGAATCTTGAAATCCAAATTTCAAGGTTCTTTTATAAAATCCATTTTTATAATTGTGACCATTAACTTTTAATAAAACCCATTTTAATTTACCAAGTTAATGTCAATATTAAAACCAATTTTAATCTTTTATGTAGTCATCAAGTTTGTTGGTTTTGAGCATCCATATGACAAAATTAAACAAACAACCACATAAAATTAATAAGTGCACAACATTAGCCAACTATTTTGACCACACTTGTTAGCCGAAACAAGTGGGCCAAAAGGTCTCAACCTAAGGGACAAAGTAACACAAAATATTGTGTTAGTTGAGCTCCCACTTGATCTTGCATCCAAATGCTTCAAGTAACCTTTTGTGATGTGATTTGTGCAAATTTCTTCATTTTGATAATCCACTGCGCCGCAGTGGGTTTAATACTACCACTGCGCCGCAGTGGGAACTCACTGTCCTCGGCTGCATAACTCCACTGCGCCGCAGTGGGTTTGACATACTCCCACTGCGCCGCAGTGGGAACTTACTGTCTTCGGCCACATAATCCCCACTGCGCCGCAGTGGGTTTGATATACTCCCACTGCGCCGCAGTAAGAACTTACGGGTCTTCTCATTAGCCTCCAACTTTTAGCCCCAAACCTTTTGATGCCTTCTTGGAGATTACATTTATAATGAAAAATGCAACTAATCTACTTATTACATACCAAATGAAATAAATAGATTACATAACCAAATGAATGAATAAAATCCTATTTAACTATTACAACCATTGAATAATTAAACAAACACATCCACACATCACAAACATTCACAAGGTCTCTTGGCTAAGTTGTGACACTAAAATACACAAGAAAAAAGAATCTCCTTTTGTGTATTTATTTTGGCCATAACCAAATGACCAAAATATTGGATTTTGTCCAAACAAAATATCAACTTTTGATGTATGTATCCATATAACCGGCTCTAGATGCCATTGTTGGGATTTTTGGGTTTTTATCAAAGTAATATTATCCTTATAATATTAAAACGCAGCGGAAAAATTGAACCATTTCAATGTGTGTATATAGTTAAATTCAAAGTTTAACTTATAAAATAAAACCCAAACAATAAGGATCCATGTATATGAATAACATACATACAAAACATCAACCATAGGGTGTTTAGAAGACTACCTTCTTCCAAGCTAATGAGAAGGTTGATATGAAGGACTTGATGATCTTGAAGTGGCAAGTCTTCAACCTAGAAGAACCTCAAGCAAGTATACCCCAAGCTTCCAACAAACACCCTAAATTATGCTAGGAATTAAACTTGAAACCCCTTTCTTCTTTTTCCCTTTGGCCGATTTTTCCAAGAACCAAAAATAAGAAGAAGACTATTGAGATAGAAATGAGAGAGAAACTCACTTGCATGTAAGAGTTGTGTAGTGATACACTCTATGTTGTGTCTTATGTCTTGTGAAACATGCAAGACAACAAGTGTCAAAATTGCATGTATCATCACATGGGCAGGGGGGGGTCCGGCCCCTTAGTCCATCACATGGGCATTAACCCACTGCGCCGCAGTGGGTCTGATACACTCTCACTGCGCCGCAGTGGGAACTCCCTGACCTTCGGGTGCAAAAACCCCCACTGCGCCGCAGTGGGTTTGACACGCTCCCACTGCGCCGCAGTGGGAACTCTTTTCGCCAAATGAACATATTGACATCTCTCTCAAAATAAATCATCCATATAATTTATTTACATATCTCAAGTGCAATTATTTAGAAAACCACTTTCTAAATGTTTCAAGTATTGATATTTATTTAAAGATCAAATCTTATAAATAAATACCATAAGTGTTTGTCTAGCTTGTTATTGGGTATGACCCGACTTGGATCATCACGTACTAGCCACGTCAATTTAATATGTGTCTTGGGCAGACGAATTCCAACACATTATCATTTTTACCCGTTTGGCTGTACTTGTAATTTGATTAACTACTTTAATAAACGAAAACTTTGGGCCTAATTGTGTTCGTTTATCTGTAAATTGGGCCAGTTATAATGTCATAATTGGATTTCTAGAATTAAGTCCCATGATTACAAGACCGTGATATTGGCCCATACGTGTTATAAAAATTATATTATAGAAAATAATTGAGTAAATGTAGTAACAGGGAAAACGTATATACAAAACCTTAAGTATAATGTACGGTAAAAAATGTCGGTGGCACAGTGTCGGTGATTATCTAATAATTCCATTAATAAGACAAAGCCGACATACTTTATGGAAAGTAGGAATACTCGTGAAATTGCACAAGCTATATTTGATTTATTAGTTGAATAATGTTACTAGTAGACAATTGTTGTGTAAATTGTTAAGAAAACTTACTTCCAAAGCTAGTAAAACCATACACCTCCATGAGGAAACTTCCTAGCACTTTCCTTTACTTAGTAGTAAAGTTATAAACCTCTAAATATCTTCAAAAATCTGATCATAAGTTGTTAAAGTCAAGAATGGATACTAATTTTATCATATTTAATTCTATTTCATTTACTATAAATACTAGGCTTAAGTTTTCATAAAAACTCACACCTTAAACTTCATTCTCTCTCTATTTAGCATTCTATAAGTCTAAAATCATCTTCCCCCTTCTTGTTATAAGTTTCAAAGAACACTTGATTGTTCTAGTATAAGCAAAGTCGCTTTGATCTCAAAGTTCGCCGAAAATCGTCAAGAGAAGTTGTTATCAACAAATCTCTCTAAGATCTTCAAAAGTTCTAGTTATAATACTCAATTTGGGTTGGGAATAATCTTCAATTATTAAGTAAACAAGTCCAAGTCTTGAAAGAATTTCATTTGAATCAGAAGTCGTGTTCTTCGTACGTCGAAAGTTTGATCTTAGAGTTCATAAACTCTCCTTTCTTGTAAGTATTTTTATAAAACCTTACTATACTTTGCTCTATGATTTTAGAAATATATGTTATGTATTGAAATGCTTGTCAACTAAATTTTATACTCAATTGATACATAATTGCATTTAAATACGGTAACTATCGCTTTTATATATGAATATTGAAATATTGTTACTATTGCGAAAAATGAATTATTAGCGAAAATACGAGAAATCGTAAAACTTTTATTAAATCATTTTAAATACTTATTATGGTATATAAACAAGGGCATAGTTATATACCTAACTATCCTAATTCATATAATTACTATTCACCATCTGTGAATTATTTCGTATTTTCAAATTGTTTGATTTATGGATAGAATATATCCTTGATACGCTTTTAACCGCACAATGTTTCCGAAAGTGATTGCACCTTGGGCCTCTTTGGCTTATGCTGGAGGAATGGAAGGTAGTTCGTGAAAAGTTTGCATAAGCATTCACTAAGCAACTTAATTCGCCCCGGTATTCTTCACGACCCAAGGCCAACCCTAACACAACTTGGAAATAAAATGCTGGTTTTTCCTGCCATTTAAGGTATCTCTTCAATTGTAATCAATACATTTTGTATTGATTATAATACATACCATTCAAAGTATCTTTTCATATCTCTGCTATTGAAAACATCTATTCGTTACAAGATTAATACATTCTTCGTATTAATCCTATTATTAAAAATACTTCAAAAGGATTTAGAAATATCAGAGGAATACTTTATATATCCTACGGATACGTATTACATACGGAAAGTTACATTTTTACCCTACACTTTCAAAGGTATCATTTTTCGTCCTTATACTTTAGACATTTGACAATTTAGTCCCTTAAACTTTTATAACATAAATTACGTTGACAAGCGTATTAATAAATCCTTATAGTTGTATATCTATATTTGGAATTTAGCACGAATATAAATCAATCCACATTGAAATTAGGGAATACGTAACGTGGCCAGTTGACGCGCTCGTCATCGTTAACTACATCAATCTCTTCTATTTTGCTGTTGAACTATCAACAATAAGGTGAGTTTCGTAAACCCTCCCTACTCAATTGAGATTCGGGCTGAAAAGTGTACATGTTTGTTTAACTGTTGATTGTTGATTTAATTGATTGTATGATTAAATTGTTGATGTGGACATGTTAGCGCATTGGTTACTATGTAAGTCGCACCGTTAGCGCATTACTTATTATATAAGTCGCACCGTTAGCGCATTACTTATTATATAAGTCGCACCGTTAGCGCATTGTTAATTATTAACTATGTAAGCCGCATCGTTGTTGATCGTTATTGATTGTTATGGAACGTTGTTGAACGTTATATGGAATCGTTATTATTGAATGTTGACTTGTATTAAAATGTGATAATGTGAAACCTTATAGGTTTTCCTTGGATGTGATTAGTTCTCCTAATCCTCATTTATTGTTAACGGTTGTTATCCGACACGGTTATTCCTTGTTACTTGTCCCTACGAACTCACCAACTTTATGTTGACGCTCTTTAGTACACTTTTCAGGTAATCAAGTTAATCAGAGACAGAATGGATGAATAGATGCTTGCATTGCTAGGGTTTGGACTATCTTTGGACTTTCTGGATCCGTGATCCTTATTTCCCTTTAACGGGTTATGCTTAGGATCAACTACTATCGTTTGAACATTTTTTTTTAAGTATGGATTGAGTGTGTATTTTGATGAATGTTGATTATTGTAATGAGCTTGTGGATTGTTTCAATCTATTGAATGCATATAGTTTGACTCTACATAATTCCCATGTCATGCTGTGCTTTTCTAAGTGATACCCCATGATTCTGCCATGTTGGGGTGTTACAATTATTGCTTGGATCTTTTCAGGATTAGCTTGTATGCCATCGTTATTGACCACGTATCCTAATAATTTGCCGCTTTCCATGCCAAATGTGCACTTTCTTGGATTCAGTTTCATGTTAGCCTTGCGCAACGTGTCAAATGTTTCAGTGATGTCTGAAATCAAGCCACCTTCATTTCTGGATTTTATCACCATATCATCTACATATACCTCCATGTTTCGACCCAGCTGATTAGAAAATATGTTATCCATCAACCGTTGGTAAGTTGCTCCCGCATTTTTAAGTCCAAATGGCATTTTTTTCATTGCAAAAGGTCCCATGTTCTGTGTGGAAAGATGTTTTCTCTTCATCCTCCTTGGCCATGCGTATCTGATGATAACCTTTATAGGCATCGAGGAAACATTTTAGCTTATATCCTTCTAGAGATTCTATTTTTTGATCTATTTCTGGTAACGGGTAGCTGTCTTTTGGGCAAGCCTTGTTCAAGTTTGTAAAATCGATACACATTCGCCATGTGCCATCTACCTTTTTTACCATAATGGGGTTGGATATCCATTTAGGAAAAAATGCAGCCCTCAGAATTCGTGCCTCGACTAATTTTGTGACCTCTGTGGTTATCGCATCACTTCTTTCTTTTGCTAAAACACGTTTCTTCTACGAAACCGGGAATGTTCGCGGGTGAACGTTGAGCTTATGTTTTGCAAGTTCTCGAGGCACACCGGTCATATCGGAAGGCGTCCAAGCAAACACATCCTTGTTGGAACTCAAGAATTCACAGAGATGTTGTTTTAGTGTTCTTGGGAGGTTTGCGGCTATCGAAACTGTCTGTTTTGGATATGACTCATTGATGACTATTTTTTCTACTTCCTTTGTATCGTTGGAGGAATCCGGATGATCTCTTTTTCTAGAGATTTGATTGCAAATGTAGTGTTGGAGTTGTTCGCCCCTAATAATGGCGATTCCATGTTTCGTGGAGAACTTCATGATTAAATGTAGGGTGGATGCTACCGCGCCAAGTTGCCTCATTCCAGGTCATCCTAAAATGACGTTGTAGGGTGAAAGAGCTCTAATTATCATGAAATCGGTTATTATTGTCTTGCTCATTTGGCCACGGTAATCATACAGGGTAATTCGTAGGCTAATTGTGCTTAAGGGCCATGATATTTGACAAGCAAATCCGACAAGTGGTGCCGTAGGTGGCAACATTCTCGCCGTTTCTTCTGTAGTGAGTTGTTCAAAACAATGCTCATACATGATTTCGGCTGAACTTCCCCCGACAACATAAATTCGGTGAATTTGTGTAGTACCAACAATTGCCTTGATGATTAATGGTTCGTCACCTGTGCAATGTTCGGGGATTGGGTCATTACTGGAAAATGTGATGTCTGGAACTTGTACTGTGGGGAGGGCTACGTTTGCATACGTATGTTGAATCATGTGTATTTCATTCTTTGGCTTAGTGTCCTCGCCGGTTTTTTGGTTCCATTCAAGTTGCGGGAAGCGGGTGTTAGCAGACCCTGAGGGTTTGTTCACTTGGCTGTTGTTATGAGCCTTCGCTTCCTTGGCTAGGTGGGCCAGTCTTCCGTTTCGAATGCATGCTTCAATTTCCTTTCGAAGGTCTATACAATCGTTAGTGTCGTGGCCGTGATCTTCATGAAAATCACAGTACCATGTGCGATCTCTTTTGTTTGCGGGGGTGAACATTTTTGGCGGTGGTCGTAGCAGTGTTTTTCCCTCTGCGGTAGCTAGTATTTCTGCAGGAGATTTCACGAGAGGTATAAAAGTGTCATGTGGGTGTGTGGTCGATCGTTATGTCTAGGTCTGAAAACATTTTTTTCTCTTTGCCTTCGGGAGAGGTCTCGGTACGTTGCATGTTGCTTTGTCTCATGACTTGAGCGCCGAGGGTCGCGCAATCAATTTTCATTATTAGCATCCTCTGCCCGTATGAAGTTGTTAGTCTGAATGAAAAGATCCTCTAAAGATGATGGCGGTCTTGCAATGAGATCCTTGAATAGTCTTCCAGGTCGCAGCCCACTGATGAAGGCTCCACAGACCATGGTGCCCGATCTATCTGCCATGTGCAATGTTTCTTTGCTGAATCGAGCTACATAGTCTTTTAGCGACTCCTATGGCCGTTGCCGTATTCCAAGGATCTCTGCCTGAGTCTTTTGGAATTTCTGTTGTTGAAGGAAGTTCGCCCTGAATTAGTCTCTCAAATGATGGAAGCCATCGATGATTCCGGGTGCCAGGTTATCGTACCAGAATCTCGCCGCCCCGCATAACGTGATATGAAAGAATCTACACCAAGCTGTTCCTGGTAGCTTGTGTACATCCATCGTTCCCATGAAAACCGTGAGATGATCATCAGGATCTGTAATCCCATCATACGGTCGTAGGTTGGTTGGGATCTTCAAACCGCCGGGCAAGTTATAGTCCCGGATTCTCTTGGTGAAGGGTGAAGCTACCAGGTCTCGAACGTCTCTGTCTGGTTCCTTAAATGTGAAAGGCTCATGGTAAAAGTCCGTATTCGGTGTGACTTTCCCTTTCGCGGGTGCCGCAGCTCCCGTGGTGGTACGAGCCCTTGTTTGGTCTGTGTTATCACTTTCAACAAACAAGTTATCTTTGGTTTTCCTTGGGCTACGGCGTCAGAATCAGAATTCCGTGGTTCCATGACCTGGGGATCGACTCCTATGAATAAGGGTCGGGGGGAAATGTCTTTCAGTTTTTGGGCGAGTTCAGGATACAAGGTGTGAATTTGATCAAGGTTTCGAACTACCGTATGCATCATAGGTTCACTTGAGTCTAAATGGGAGATCATGTTGCTAGGTTCCCCTGTGTCATGATGCGTGAATGGGGGTTCGATGCCAGGAGTTTCAAGATTTTTTGTTGTAAGAATGGTTGGTGTTTGGTCTGAGTTATTCTCAGCCATTTCTTACCTAGTTACTAGAGAGGTATTGATGTGGATTTCTTGACTTCCTTTATTAGAAGAGGAATCCAAGTATGGTCCCACGGATGGTGCCAAATAATGATACGTCAATTAACATATTCGTTTTACGAGTATGCAATCTAATATCATTATGCAATAAGAAGTGTACATCGGTCCCATGACACCTAGCATGGGAAGATGTGAGAAGGGTTAGGATAGTTGGGTGGCGATTCCCTGCTTGTAACTCGTACTACTTATACGGTTTTACGCCATCCGATCCTATGATGAAGATATATGTTTTAGGTATATTTGCTAGATGATGATTAGAGAGTTTCGTTGTTCAGGGAGATTTGGAGTATGGAGAGTTTTATGTGAAAACTTCTTATGTTCTTCCTTCATGATTTGAGTCACTATTTATAGTGATAAGGATGACCCTTAGTGACTCGAGAGGGTGCCTCTTGGTGATTTGAAAGGGTGTCCCTTGGTGATTTGAAAGGTTCCCTGGTAACTCGAAAGGGTGCCTCTTGGTGATTTGAAAGGGTGTCCTTTGGTGATTTGAAAGGTGTCCCTGGTAATTCGAAAGGGTGTCCCTTGGTGATTTGAAAGGGTGTCCCTTGGTAACTCAAAAGGGTGCCTCTTGGTGATTTGAAAGGGTATCCTTTGGTGATTTGAAAGGGTGTTTTTTCATAACTTGAGAGGGTGATTTCCCGTAACCATTAACATTCCTTTGTATAGATTTTATTTCCTTGACACTGTATGAGTACCACGTTATCGTATGTATGTCATTACTGACCAAATGTTGGCAGGGTGCCGATGCAATGTGGCAGTTGGGGGAGATGTCATCAGGTAAACCTCTTTTTAGAAGGATCATGCCCATTGTATTTGAGATGTACTCCATCAAAACACATTCATGTACCTTGTATGAACACCTTTTTCGCCTAAATTTTTAGTAATTTTTTTTTTCAACAGCTAAATTTTTAGTATTAATTGTTTCAGTCACATCTTCACTGCCTTGATGTCATAAACGGATTTTAGTTACTAAAACACCAAGTTCATTTTGTCTGCAGCACTAGGAGATGGAATGGTGTACGTACTGAAGGTACACAATTAAGAAACTTGCTGAAGAAAGTATATAT
>CM067174.1:105804552-105816863 GCA_034093135.1 Erigeron breviscapus | reverse complement strand
AGATACCAGATATTCTTCTTTCGATCGCCCTACACACACACAAAAATCATTAGTTCTTTTTGTGAACCCATCTTTTCTTGATGGGTTCGCTGGACTTCTCTACAGAAGTCACAGTAGATTGTTGTGTTGTTGAACTGGAGGCTGCATCTGGAGCTTTTTCACCAGCTCCAGGTGCAGGAGTAAAAACGATTGGTATTTGATACTTACTCCCCTTATTTTTACCAAATTTTGTTCCAGATGGAACATTCTTTAGCTTAGGTATCGAAGGGAGTGGTTAATATTTTGTTTGAAAACTGGAGGTAATAAACCTCCTTCCAGATTGTTAATCCGGGCAGTGCAACTCTAAACCTGTCGAGACAAAAGTTGGAGTTGACTTTCCAGATTAACCAAAATATTATTTTCTTCAGGCAGTTGAACCTTGGACCTTGGTTCAACTGGAGCTTTAGTCTGTCGGGTCTTGGTCACCTTAGACTTTTGAGGTAAAGGCTTGTTACCAGTGGCCTTTTTGATTGGAGCTTTAGCCTGTTTGGCTCCAGTTTTAACCTCAATGGGGGTGGTCTCAGAGGTTTCAGTTTCAACAGCTTCAGGTTGATCATAAGGTGTTTCAACCTTGAGAGCTGGAGGCAATGCATGAAGATCTGGTATGAGAGCTCCCATCTCCAGATCTCCAGATTTCCATGCATTCTTCTGGGCATCGATAGTTCTTGAAAATGCATCATAGTTTTTTTCAGATACTTTTACCCATGACTTGATAATCTTTTGTTCTTTTTCAAGATCAGAAAATAGTTTTTGATTATCAAGTTCCAAAGCCTCAATCTTTAAAACTGACTCCTTGAGAGCCAACTGGACACTTTGTAAATCATTCAGTTGTGGTTAAACAATGTTCAGTTCAATTAAGATAGTGTCAAGATATCTTTCACTATCAGCTCTTACAGTTTCCACAAAAGCTAAATCACCACTTAATGATTCAGCCAGATCCAGTTTCAGTTCAGGGTCAATCTGGTGATCATAATCACATACCTTTTTCAAAATGATGTCCACCCATCTTCCAGTGATGACATCTTCTTTTGCTACGTGCTGCTGCTGTTGATCTTCCAAGGCCATGAAACACATGTCCCTTTCCTCTTCTTCATCAACTGATGAGTCATCAGAGTACTCCCATTTTCCCTCAGTTTGTGCCAATAAGCACTGATCCTTTTCCTTTTCCATGGACAGGAGGGCAATCTGGGCCTTAAGCTTCTTGTATTTTGCTTTGTAGCTATCATCAGGCCGATTGAAATTAGGGACAGGGGGCCAGTTTGGTTGTTCAACTGACTAGATCTGCATTCCTTCATAAAGTGACCTTTCTTACCACACTTATAGCAGGTAAGATTGGTTTTATCCAGAGAGCTGGAGCTGGAAGCATTGTTGGGGCCATTAAATCTTTTAGATTTATGCTTAAACCTGTTAAAGGTTTTAGCAATCATGGCGACCAGATCATCATCGTCAGTTTCATTACGACCATCACTGTTTTCAGTGGTCAGGCCAGAGTTCAAGAAACTGTTTAACATCTCCTTCATCGAGTGTGCCTGGACACTCTCTGCAGACATTAAGGCAGCACAAGGTCGCTCAGGTACACTAGCAACCTTGGAACTCTGAGCATGGTTCATGGCATCTTGCTCAGCCACCAGTCTTGCAGCATTATTATCTTCAGTGAATCTGAAGGCTCCATAGAGCGATGCAAGAGTATGGTTGTGCAAGGTTTTACCTTGTCTCAAGACAAGAACCATGTTTTCCCATTTGGAAGGAAGAATATCACAAAACTTCTCAAGAAGAATATCCTTATCCTTCTCTACACCCAAGCCTCTCAGCTGATTAATGAGGCTAGAAAATCTGGTGTATGTACCAGTTAGACTTTCATTGGGCAAGGCAAAGAAGGATTCATACTTCTTGTTCAAGGCAACTTTTCTGTGACAATAGTGTCATCACCTCCTTCAAACTGAATAACTAATTCATCCCACATAGATTTTGCACTGGGGAACAGCACAAGTGTTGGAATTAGATCTTCAGGAACAGCCCCAAGGATCATGTTCTTGAGTCTGGTGTCCAGATCAACAAGTCTACGATCCTCATCAGACCAATGGTCTTCAGGCTTTTCTCTAAAACCTCTTCTTCCAGTTGGATCAAGAAGAGGACTAACCCCAAGAGACATGGGTATATATGGTCCATCCTTAAGGATTTTCAACATATACCTCTTAATACCACCAAAATGCAAAAGCATTCTAGCCTTCCATGTACCGAAAGTCTCACTGTTTCCATCGAATTTGGGAACAGGAGTGTTAGAGTAGTGTACATGGACGTGGTTTGGGGTAGAAGGAGGAGGAGAATTAGTATTAACATTTTGAAAAGGTTGGGCATTATTATTCAAAGGGATTTCACCTTGACCAGAACCATCTCCACCTTCAGTAGTGTTCATCTTAGCAGATCTAGGCAAGTTTATTAGCCTTCAGCTCTGATACCACTTGTAAGTCCCAACTCGATAGATGGTACTACTGAAGACACCTCAATGTCGATGGTGGAGTTACTTTGCAATATATGCACTGAACTGGAGACGACCAGTTGCAGTGTGTATATACCAAGTTCTAGATAGATTACTTATTTAAATGACAATAAGTAAAGAACAATGCAATAATACAAATAACTTGTAAGATAACTTGATGAGACAATATGTATTTTTCAATGTGTAATTTATTTATGATGTTAAATAAATTACAAGGTTGATGCGGAACCAAGATAATACAAGAATGTAAATATCCTAACAACCTATGAAATACAATTGATCTACGCTCGGAATTTCTCAAGACAATCGAAACACTTAAAGTTGTGAAATGTTCCTTTTAGCGATTGAGAGAATATTGCACAAGTTCACCAAGAATATTGCAGGTTTGCAAAGTGAATTCTATCGAAGTGTATTCGAAGAAGTAATATTCTTGGTTGTGCAATGACTTGTATTTATAGGCAAAGTTAACATTGGGATGTTAACTTTGGCCGTACAAATGTGGTTGAGAACATTTAAGGAATATCATTTAATTCCTTAAAAAGCAGTGTAAAGTCGCATGTTAAAGCAACTTTAATCAACCACATTTATGTACCTTTTATTACTTAAATAATAAGATAAAGCTTATTATCCGGGTAAAGGTACATAAAGCATACAAGTCAATTCCTCGTAATCAGTGTAAAGCTTTGTAAGGGCTTTCCACTGATGGTCTCCAGTTTGTAACTGACTAGAATGTCAACTGGGCTTCGCTGCCATTGCCATTCTCTATCTTCCATTTGTTGTCTTCGACTTCAACTGGAATGATTCTTCAACTTGGTCAGTTCTCAACTGGAGGAAGTCTTCAGTTGCGTTAACTGTACGGTGCAACTGGACTTCAATATATTTCTGGACAAATCTTCTTGGTCACCAGTTTCACTGGTCTCCAGATGCAACTGGTGACTGGCAAGTGTAAACTGGTGACTGGACAGTTCCAGGTGAACTAGTCCTAACAAAAAGTAATTAAGGTTTTGTAATTAACTAACAACTAAATTAAACTAAAAAATCAATCTATGGAATAACTAAATTGATGTAATAAGGAGGTCGGTTGGTGTGATTTAAATTAAATGGTCGGTTGAGTTGCAAGTGTAGTTCGTGCGGCCAAGAAAAGGGGAAGCAAGCACGTCAATATTAATTAAGCAGGTCACATTAATTGCAAAAGGTTGTACGTGTACTGGTAGTTTTGGTGATTTGCGGCCGAAAAGGAGAAAGAAGCAGCACTAATCAAATTCGATCGGAAATTTTTTTTTGAGAGGGACATGACTGGTCTCGTGATACCATGTAAGATGATAATAAATTCGGTTTTCCCTTCTCATTGATATTAATTTATAGAGTTACAAATTACATTCGACTACCTAGAATTATTATATTCGACTATCTTGAACTATGACATAATCTAAACTAACACAATATATCATATATACGGCCTAATAATATGGTTTTCTTATGCAAGAGGCATGTACCGCTCACACCATGATATTAGCGAACGCATTGTGGGTAGTTTATGTGAAGTGCAGCTATGCAACTTTATTACTTCATTTGATTACCCATAAGTTCCTCATGATTAGCACATGCTGCATGTATTATTCGAATTGGAGTGCTCTGTAGGGTTTAGGTCATGAATTGATGTAGGAGTAATCACTAAAGAAGGTGGAGATTTCATTAATTTCATAAATGTTGTGGATATTCATCTGTAATTGTTATCTACAGATGACGAATCATTTTTGACCATTTTAACGGTCTAATTGGGTTTTGCTCCTTGTTGGTTCCCGCCATTGCCCTAACCAGCCCCAAATATGTTTAGGGCATGATTCGAACATGAGACATCTCATGAGAAAACATGACTTCTTGCCACTAAATCAACTTGATAACTACGTAACAAGTCATACTCTTTATGTTGTAAATTATTTATACATACACTGTTTCACATATCGTTAAGGCGGGTTGTAGGCTTTAACCCGTTTCAAAATGTAAGATAATTATGTATTTATGTATATCGGAAAAATATAATGTGTGATAGAATACAAAATCAGTGATAGAATACAAAATTTCCGGGACCACAAACAAATATGCCTTGCAGAACTCTTTAGAAAGCTATGAAATAAGTCTGCTAGTTCAAAATTGAAAGTGCTATTGAAGTGTTCGGCCAATGGTCAAGGGTTTTATCCACAATGTGGTTTCTTCTTGGGGTTTCAGGTTTGAATCCTGCCACATGCAAATGTGGTGAAGGAACTTTAACAACACCATACCTATCTAACACATGGGGAGCAAACCCTTTAAAACATTGTCAGATTAACAGTAATCGAACCGGCGTGGGCACACCCGCGTAAGAGGTGTTAACCATTTATCTGTTGCTGCCTTTAAAAAAAATCATAACTGAAATTGGCAAAATAAAATGATATACTCGTAATAAAGAGCGGTTTTATCAAAGGTATAACCTTGATTGACATTACTAGCTTAAGCGCAAATAAATATGTTAATCACGTATTCACATGTGATATATGTTAGGGGCAAGGGTGTAGTGCCACAAAATTGGCTCTTTGGAAAGTTTTGGCAAGTTTTCGGCGAATCAAAATGCGCCACGTGTTTTTGCCCAAAACTTGCCAAAACACATGGTGTAGTGCAACAAAACTTGCTAATTCTTGCCAAAATGCCAAATGCCGGAAAATGTTAAAGGTTGCCGGAAAAGATAAAAAAAATGACCGTTTTTAATAAAAAATGATACTTGGGCTCAGAATTTGGGGGTCGGAAATTTCGGGAGTCGGAGACGCCATGGCTGCCAACCCGAAGGTTTACTCCGCCAAGATACGCCCCGGATCATCTGAGTCCCATTTTTACGAACATTTTGTATCATCATCGCCCATTTAACGTAACACCGGCAACCTAACTGTTCAACGATATCATCATTGGCTAAAACTACTTTTTTCGGCTACCTATTGCTTTAATGAAACAAAATACGGCAACACTACCAAGGAAAAATCCGGCAACGCTACCGCTAAGTTAACACTACCAAGTTAATCACAAACATGCAATTAACGGCAATGTAAAAAGATAAATATACATGTATAAGCATAAGCAGCAGCAGGAGTTAACCGGAAAACCCAAGAAAGGGCTCGCCGGAAAACCGCAACAACAATAAGCAGCAGCAGCAGTTAACCGGAAACCCAAAAAAGGGCTCGCCGGAAAACCGAAGCAACAGGAAACCCAAATAGGAGTGACCGGAAAACCGAAGCAACACCACCAGAAACCCCAAAAAAGGGGTCACCGGATTACATGCAGCCACGATCTAACCAGAAACCCCATAAAAGAGATCACCGGAAAATCGATTAAACCGGAAACCCCAAAAAAGGGGTCGCCGGAAAACCGATTAAAGTAGCCAAAGAGCCAATAATGTGTCAACTACACCCTTGCCAAAGCCAAACAACAATTTGGCCGTAAAAAAATGAACGTTTCTGGCCGGCAACCACCGGAAACCCCAAAAAGGGGTTTCCGATCTCACCGGAAATAAGGGTGCTATACGTTAGGAGCATCGGCAAGTTTTTCCGGCATGGATTCCAGCAATAGAAGCCGAGAAAAACATAGAAATAGCCTCAAAATCGAAAACCCCCCAAAAAAAATTTAGGTTTCCGGTGTAATCAAAGAGTTTTGGCACAAGAACAAAAAAAAAAACGGTCACAAGGCACGCTCCCAACGTTCACAAGGATCGGCCAAAAGTGGCCGATATATATAGCCGATTAAACTTGCCAAAACTAGCCGATGCATGTGTTATAGGCTTGCCAAAGAGCCGATGCTAGCCGATGCTTTTTGCCGATAAAACTTGTCGACTACACCTTTGCCCCTTATTTTAACTTGATTCAGCAACAATTGTATATCTCATTTCATATTTCTCAAAGTAAATGTCATACTTCAAAGTTTTAACATTAAATTACTTCTAAAATGTAAAAATCACATCTTATTGATTCACAATGACTTAATCCACCAATTTTATATTGGCAATATCCTGTGATGCTAAGAGGTACCAAAAGGGGACGAAGAAGGGTTAATGCCCAATTTTAAAATGTGCTCCTTTTAGTTTTTATTCAATCATTTGTAAATTTTCTCTCTTCTCGGATTGTCATGTAGGGATAGATAGTACATTATGAAATATTTAAGACGTCTAAATCTTTAACGAATTATAATATAATTGAAAATTCTTTTAGAGCCAATTACAATTAAGATTAAAATATTTATTTTTCATAACAAATACAACATTTTAGAATAACTTTTAACATTTTATAATTAAAACTTTTAACCTTATCAAGCATTTATAATAAGTTGCTATTTTTCCAATATAAAATTTCATACAATTATACAAGATAAATAGGTTCATAAGCTTTTTTATATAAGGATTTACACAAATGATATCCGTTTATATCTCTATATATATTTCAGAAGCAGGAAATTCAAATTCCAAATTTGTATTTAGTTCATGGTTCATGCAGGGGCCTATCTAGTATCTTTGCGTATCCCTGTAGCTTTCAATTGTATTATTATATACTTTTCAGTTACGCTCTGGTTCATGTACATGGCTGCTTACCCTCCCAGATCTTTGAAATGAAATTAGTATGATTGCCAAGATATGACTATAGGCGTCTGTTATACTACTGCCTCTGAGCATTTACCGATAGCACAAACATTCTACCAAGGACCATGTAAAGCAATTATCATACGATTATGGGAAGCTCGTCTTTTGTTCATTGTCTGGACCACATACAATTAATGGTTGTGAATATAATAGAAGAAATTACGCAAAAGGGGACAACAATATACGGGATATTGTGTTATATAGAGGGTGGTGCCAACTGACAAGAAGTAAACATATAATGTTATATTGCTAACCGCAAAGCCTATGTACATCAACCTACCCATTTAAATAGCAACTACAACAGAGATATCAGCAGAATCCAACTTGTATGCAAAGCTAATCTCATGGATGAGTCATCATCATGTGTTTTATCCTACTAGGGGATTAATTACTTTTCGTATACAGTATACAGTGGAAAGGGGGAGGCATAACATAACCTTCCTTAATTGGCGAATCTTGCAAACTATTTCAACAAAGCATTATCTCAGAATTGGTTAGCCGCCAATCGCCTGACACGTCGTCTGAGTACCAATCTATGGCAGATGCCAACCAAACACAGAATTACCACTAGTGCTATAGCACAAAGATCAAACAACCGCCTCACCCCTAAAGTGCCTGCAAAAACATATCTTGGAGCTTAAAATGTAGCTACTTGATCAAGAATATCTTATGCTATAACAACGAAAAGTGGAAAGCTGCAATATGCAAAGTTGTTCAAGTGATGTTGGATGAAAGGATTGGCATTTTTTACCCTACGGAATAGAACTAGTGTTCTTGAAGAACTTTCAAGTCATCTCTAACTAGCATAGATAGTAAAATGGGTGGGTAATGGGAAAAAATCGTTAATGTTTTGTTCAACAAGAAACAAGTTGGTTGCCCCGAAACATATAATTCCAAATACCTTTTCTTTTATAGATAACTATTGTATCAAATAGGATTAACTCTAAATTTTTTTCATAGCCAGAAGTATTTTATCTATACGATTCACTCGCCAATTAGGGAGGAGTCAACGGCAGTATTAGAAAAAGAAAAGGATCTCCTAAGCAGAGACCCAGGTATAAATACAAAAAAGAATACACACCCTATAAACCAAAAATAGAGACACTGCCAAAACCACCGTATACAGCATAATTCAATACCATACTTCCTAGAAATATACCACACGACAATGGAGACAAACTGTTACTTCTTATCCAATGGGTCAACCCAATCTATATTTCTTTTTATTATTTCCAACAATTTAACTTTCAAAATAAAACTAAAACGAATAGCTTAACACATCAAAATTACAATTTGAGTAACTTTTGACCCATTCGTTTAAACTTTTACTCTTTTAGAGATGAAACGCAACCAGAAGTGGCCTTTTCATATGTAAATGACATATGGGGTAAAAAAGGCAGAATAAGTGATTTTTATCCCTTACAAAAATAAAACTGATTCTTGAACCCCTTTCTCGCTCATGTCACGTCAAGGTACTGCAGAAGAAAAAACTGCATATATTGCCACCTCTGCTAGCAAAGTAGCCACCAATATTAATTATTTAATAACTTGGTAAGACTAATTCTTTAGGCCAAAAAAACATGTCGATGAAGGGTTCTTGACTCTTGAGAATAATGTGGTTGCATAGCCTTTTTGTGGATTACATTTCACATAAGAAAAAGTACACTTATTTCCAGTCATCACATAACGAAACTGCAACAATCATCTCGAATTGTTTGCTAATAGTTCGATGCTACTAGTGGAAATTATGCAGATGTAGATAGAACATACCTGTTGGAATGAAGTCAAAAGAACTCACGTTATAAATGCAACTCATCATCAACTGCAATCAGAAAACATTACCACTTCTAATGTTAGACCAAGAAACCAATAACAAATATATATGGTCACTCATAATTAAAGATGAGCAATTAAGCATGGTGTACACAGCCAATTAATAGCTATCACATAAAATATACTGGTCAGAAGTGGCATCATATTTCAACATTGAGGTGCAACGGTCTATTCATAAAAAGAGGCCTTCAAATTATAAAGTTGCATAACCTAAAACTGAATCTACATCATATTAGCTTGTCTTTACCAAAGAATCATGCATTTACATAACATGTAAAAAACAATTAAGAATTTAAAAGTAAAAATGAAACTGCTTGAATTTCAGAAAGGATTAACTTAGATAAGAGTCGCAGAGCAAACTAGCAATGAACCTACATTTGGGAACACAAAAAACAATATCAACAGTGGTATATACATCAATCCTACATTCACAATGAAAACTTGAAATGGATGTGTAATATGAAATATAAAAGTATATCAATAAATGCAGGTACCATCAGAATGATGATATCTTAAAGTGTTCAACCAGAAGTAAAACTCAAATTCATAGCAACTATTTATCTATTAACAATCAATACGAACTCAAAGACACATGAAATTAGGAGAGAGCTAAGCATTACAGGATCATGTGTTACACATCAAGATGTATCAAGATATAGGTCTATTAGATGTTATTGTATATTATTAATAGAAATGACGAAATTGACGAGATAATAGGTAAATCATGTCATGCACTTACGGCAAAGGAACGCATTGCATAGTAGTTTCCTCTAAATCTATCTGGATCCATCAGACCACATAACATTCTTTTGAATACATTTGGAACCTCGAAAACTTTCTGCTAAAGAGAAACAAAAAGGTAAAGAAAAAAGCATTTCTAGGTTAGATATGGTCAACGAAGAGGGTATAAAGTCAGCCAAAAGATTAGATAAGAAAATAGTAAATGATAAATAAAGTCAGATAATTAAGGAGAGGGATGGTACTACAAATCAGGATGCTCCTTATCATAATTAAGAAGTTCATGTAAACCTACCCTTATGACACCATTTATACCACCCTGGAAAAGGCGGTTATACCTCTGCACATTCTTTAGGACCTCAACAACTTCAGCTTCCTGCATAATGGATAAAGATGCCTCTGGTGTCAACTTACTAATGGGACGTGCACAAATTGGGCAGTTGCATTTTTGAAGAACAGTTCTATAGGTCCAGTATTGTAATATGCAATTGGCTGCACATGGAAAAAAAATATGGTTACTAAAAGTGGTTGACTCCAAATTCCAAATAACATCACCATGTTATATCAGAAGAGCTAACTTTCAGACTTCTCATCTAAATAGTACCAACCTACGACATAATTCACAAACAATAAGTATCACCAGGACCCATGGGAAGGACCAAAATAGAGAATCCCCACAGATAAGCTACATTAATCTGACAGCAGATTTCATATTATTTTATAATTGTTCATTGCCGCGATAACTAATTTAGAAAACCTAACTAGTAGGGATACGAGATAAGACAACCTCAGAAAAGAATGCACCGAGGAAAGGTCATGTCCTCATAACTTACGAGTCAGACTAGCTGTTTTACTTGCAAGGTGCTAAATCCATTACATCCTCGTCCACAAAACTTTTTGGCAGTATAACTTAGACATTCCATAGATTAAAAAAAGGAAACTCAAGAAAGTTACACCAGTAATTTGCTTGTTTAGCCCACAACATGAATATACCAAACAGCTAAAACCTAGGCTACGAGCACCTAAACTAAAACCCTAATCAAAGAATTATAAGATAAACTCACTAGTACATCCACGTATTCTAGGCGGTACATTGTTTTTATTTCCATTTTCCTACCCACGCAGGTAGACCCTTCTCCCTAGAGGTTTATTAATTCCCTAAAACCAAACATCTCTCATATTTTTACCCACAAGCATAACAAATGTCACAAAATATCACACATTCCCATCCCAACAAAACACCCCTAGCTAGACTTTATTTCACCTTCCTTTTATCAATTAAGTGCACATACACACGTAATCGTTCAAATCAATCATTACAAACAATACACTACCATGAAACTAATATCAATATATAAACTAGACACATTACCAACATACGATGCAATGAACCCTAGAAAAACCACGATAACCATATATGCATATACATAGATACATACATAATACAAAAGGATAGGATAGATACCACAAAACCAATGCCCACAATTAGTTTTAGAAGCAATGTTGAAATTCTCGAAACAAATAGGACAGCAATCATCGTCAGGAGGTGTTTCTCCCCCATCCTTTTCCCTATCCTTTGAAACGACAACTAACGACGACGACACAGACTTATCGATATCCACTTCCGCTTTCTCTCCATCTCCTACATCCTCCTGATTCTCATCTAAACCTCCTAAATCACTAATAATAGCATTTTCTTCCTCGTGATTTTCAACATTTTTTCTATCATCAAAATCACCATCAAAACTATCATAAAAACCACCATCATTTTCAACAAATTTAGGCTCTTGTTGTTGTTTAGCAAAATCGTCATCATTGAAAGAAAAGGAAGAAGGGTTTATGAGAATCCTTCGTTTTCGCTTCCGGAGCAAAAACAAGACAGTTTTCCACTTCCTTTTCCTAACCTGAAAAATTTACTATTATAATCATCATCATTATAAATAAATATTATTATAAAATATAAAATATTAGGAAGGGTTTGTAATCATCTTTTTCCTAAAAAAAATGTATATAATGGAAATTAATATTAATAAATATAAAAAATAGAATAAGAACCTGGAAAATAGGGTTTCTGTTCATATTTGTTTTAGAGAGTTGAATTGAAGTTGAGGAGGATGATTTTGTTGTTTTTGTTGTTGAAAAAAGGATGCAGGGAGTAGATGGTTTTTCTTCACTACCGAATTTAGTTTATTTTAACTTACACGGAAATTTTCATAATGTGGACGGACGCCTATATTTTAACTAAAACTATTGTACTTCCCCAGTAGTCTCTTTGTGAAGAGAGGTCTCAGGAAAGGGCAGGGTTTTATCCCTAATTAGTGTCGTGCCTTTGGGCGGTTAGTCAGGGGTTTTTTCTTCTACCGGGTATTGGAGGGTGAGAAGGTATGTAAAACTAGCTTAAGCTAGAGCTTTCGCTGCGATGATTAATCCACGTCTTTCAAAAAAAAACTAAAACTATTATCTTTCTAACGTTTTTTTTTTCTTTTTTTAAGTTTTATCTTTTTGACCTTTAGTTAGAATACGAAATTTGAAAAATTCAATGGT
>CM067174.1:105722052-105802052 GCA_034093135.1 Erigeron breviscapus | reverse complement strand
AATTTTGTTTTACATATCTCAATTATGCATTATTAGCTTGTAAAATATGTTATAAAAATTATATAACAAAGTAAATAACTAAAATTTATGGTAAATTTAATCCTTTCTTGTACTACTGTAGAACTTATGTTAACTATCTTTCTTTTCGACCTCAAATTCAGAAAATTTACAATAACTCTTGTTTAATAGTATCATTATCTCTCAATCTCTTATTGAATGGAACCTTTGGCACAATGGTAACATGAACCATTACGAAGCATAAACCCAATATAAGGTGGTATCATCATTTCATGTCTTAATGGAGGTTACTTTGACCATTTTAATACAACAATGGACTAAACTCTTGAAAAATAAAAATAAAATAAAATTCAAATAAAAGCAGTATTACGGCTATATGGGCAATGCATATAGTTTTCTTTTGTTGTAACTATTATCGCTATTCTTCATTTGCATATTTCTGTCCACCATTTTTTAATCACCGAGGACATTACAAAATTACAAAACTTACATACAAGATCAGAGGAAAGTGTCATGTTCGTTTTTCCGGAAGCATGAGAACGAAGAAATTGTAGGCTATCACTAGATACTTGCTAGTTTGCTACCAACAATTTTACTACATAAATATGACCATTATAAGAATGGAACATCAGCTGTACAGATTTCCTACAATAAGAGAAGGCGAGCATATAGTTTCTTGGACCTTGAATGAAATTTATGCAGAATTCTTTCACCATTTACCAAGATGGTACCCCTCCTCCACTATACTGTTCAGTAGTTAAATTTGAAGTATTTGGCCCAACATCATAGAAATGCAGATCCTCAAAAGGTATATTATCAAAATAGTCAACAGGGTCAGCATCTGGATTCGGTGTCTCCAATACCCTCTTCTTTGAACGTGCAGTGCTTGCAATGATATCATCTTCATCTCTTGGATCCTCGTATGGATCTTTACTTGTGTTTCTTCTTCTCTTTACAGAATCAGAACTATCGCCGCTGCTGCCAATGCCAACTCTCAAAGACGGTTGCCTCTTGAAGGCAAAGGAACCAATGTTTACGTTTGAGTTATGATTATTTTTACTATAATTAGGTTGGGCGCTATCATTGTACTCTTTAATGGTATTCTCAATGGTTTCCAAAATTATATCTCCGAACTTGTTTCCTGTAACCCTGTGTTAGACTTGTCATTAGCGTTTACTTACGAAACAAAGATTCAGTCAATTAGAAGTAGCAGGTTGAGTAGTTTGGGTAACAGTCAAAAGTCAAAACAAGTTCAAGTTGAAACATGTCGCTTATTAGCACAAACAGGGCTAGGATCCAACCCTTTATGTTTCTAATCTCTAGAAACAACAATACCCAATCCAGTCGAAGGGGGGATGTCGCGGAGGTGAGATGTAGACAGCCATATCTCTATTGAGAGTATAGCGATTGCTTCTAGAAAGACATCAAAGTGTAGCAGAATACAAGTGGCATGCAAGTGTGTGTATTGTAAGCCAACATGAAAGAAAAAGCAAACATGCATATGGGCATATAAAGCATATAAATAGCTAGTGTTTTTTTGATTATGAGTACATAAACCAAAATAATTTAAATCTTTGAAAACCGATTCAGAAGGTTGTACGAAAATTGGCAAATTTGAACAAACTTGATCTGTTCAAACAGCCATAACTTGTTCTTCTTTTAGCTAATTATTTAATTTGATCAGTTCAAGATGAAATATAGCCCAGATATAGTAATTAGATCCAATTTGCCACCTCTTATTAAAAATGTAAAGAACTTACTTGCCAATGCCAGGAACCTCAAGGAGCTCTTTAATAGTTCTGGGGATATTTTTGCTTATACTATGTAGGGCTGTATCCCTGAATCAAGAAAATTGAGTATGATGGTATAATTAGTCATAAAATCTAACTTGCTGGTAAGAAATCACACTCCTTCAATCAAAGGAAGATCCCTATACTTAGCACCAAAAAAGCATCCCAATTTGTTATTCCCACTTTCTCATTTTAATTGTCCAAAACCACAAAAGTCACAGATTAATGAACTGACATCATCAAAACAATGTTATTTACATTGACATTGTTATCCCAAGCCGAAAGAACCATAAAAGGTAGGTTCTCAAAATTGAAATTTTTGTTCCGACATATTAAAGGTCACTACTTCTTAACATGTTTAAGACGACTAACTCAGTATCATTAATAATACCTTAAGTTATAACACTGGTCCAAAACGTGACAAACTATGTATATGTCCAAGCATTTCTATTTCTACCAGCAATACAAATCATATAAGAATAAATTTATCATAAGATGATAGGAATCTGCTGTCTCAATGAAATTTAGGAGTATTTATAATCTTTGTAAGGTTTATATAGATTTTGTATACTTGCAACATGAAAACTTACCGAAATATATGATGTGCCATGACCTTTTCTTGCCCAGCAAGATGAGTGCGAAGCTGTCGCAAAGCTGTATATAAATTCGCTGAAAGGGTCTGTACAAATTTTAACAATATAAAACAGTATGGTAAACTTTTCATTTTATTACGATTATTGAAGTACAAAAAAAACATACGCTGTCTTGAGCTTGATCAGAAGCAGGACTAGGAGCATCCACTAGCACGGGAATTTGCTTTGATGATGTTAAAGATCCTCTTGCTGAAGTTGCACCTTTTTTGAATTGCTTCGAAGCTTTTTTACTAGACGGAAATCTACGACATAAACAAATGATAAAATGAGCAATGGTTGCATCTTTGACTGATTTCTGTTCACCTCACAATGATATCAGCCTTTCCGTTATTGACATCAAATGTATAGTCCCTGACTCTATGTAAGTATGAAGGTTTAGTAATCCCTTAATCCTACTAATATTGTCCAACATTCTATGGTAACTTGTCCTAAAGGCAACAGGGTCAAGGGTGTCCCCGCCAATCTACACCTTTTGGAACTTGAGTCTGGTAAGTTTTTCAACTCATTTGGTATCTTAAATACACCAAGGATAAATTGACATATTAATAACTAATAAGTAGATAAAAGTTGCCGAATGTACATATCTTAGACTGTGTATGGAGGGAGTATGATTATGTTTCCAGTAAGCCAAAGAAGAAAAAAAGGAGAGCAGAAAGTGGAATATTAAAACATAACAGCATTAGAAGTCAGAAGTGAAACAGGAAGAGATGGACCTTAAAGTTATGTTATGCCGGCCTGCAAGTAAACTGCCTGCCTTTTTTTCATTCACCTGCAGACAACACAGAGAAAATAATTAAAACCAACTAGCATGGTACCCGCGCAATGCGGCGGCGGTGACGGCGACGACGGTTTAGTGGTGTCGGTGACGGGTGGTGATGACATCGACAATTGGTGTCGAGTGGTGTAACCGTGTAAGTTGATGTAATGGTGATAGTGGAAATATTTTAGAAGATAAGGACTTAGAGTGTAAATTAGCAAGATAAAGGTTTAAAGTGTAAATTTAATTCATTAAGGGCAAATTTGATAATCTTTAATAACCCTTTCCATAAGGAATGTTTATTAAGGGTAATTTAGTACTTTTGCATCTAACCATTTTCTAACACTTTCCAAAAATAGGGGGGTTGATAATTATTATAAAGGAGTATAGATACTTTTAGTCACAAATGAAATTAATCACACAAGTATTTATACTATCAAACAAAATTAATAAACATGGAAAGCGAAAGATACAATTCAGAACTAACCCATTAAAACACTAGACAGGTTGTGACAACTAAGCAACACCAAATCATTTAATAAGCCTTACTTTTAAAACTGATGATACAGATCCATGGAGATCACTTTTCTTTACATCCTCCACAAGGATCCCATCAACAACAAGATGACGTAACACTCGTAAAGCTTCTCCCGTAGCTAAATGCTTTCCGGATCCATACAAGCGTAATCTATCATGCTTGTTTTTTTTTACCTGCATTCACAATTATCAAGTTAACAATGTGAAGATCAGAAAGTCAGAAACACATACATATAAAATAAAATACTAGAGGTGGCAATCTTCAATAATTTACCATGAAATAGGTGAATATGCGTCATGCTGGTTATGTTTTATTAAAGCTATAAGGTGTAACTGAGTTATGATGGGTTGAAAGGCATCTGAGGCGTAATCATGTGTCAAAATAGCTCATAAATTGTTTTACTGAAAAACATTAGATTACGTCTATAATCATATTTCGCGCAATAGATATTTAGCAATAGATGTACTGGTAGGCCAGTCATTACTCCAATCGAACCATTTTGAACAGTTATCCAACCTGCCCATTTTGCCACCTCTAAGAACTACCATTAGTGAGGATTACAATTTGGCTAGTGGAACCTCTGTAGACATCCAAGATGTGAGTTGCTGAGAATTTCTGGCAGACTGATTTCACCAAATCAACCTGCAGATTCAGCCAATTACTAAAGCAAACAACCATAATGACCAGAATATATCACTGTATAGTGTATTACACAGTTTCTGATGTCACAAAATAGACAGAAATATTCATATTGATCCTAACCAATTGCTTTGCTATTCCAGTGACATCCTTGTCTACAAGAGTTTGAGAATTCAAACAGTTGTCACATGTTTTACCGCAGTTGACAGAATTAAACTTTTCACCAAAATGAACAAGCTGTAGAAAACGTCTGCAGTCAACATCATTTTCACAGTAGCTAACCTGTTAAATTAAGTACATATTTCCAATAAGTATATAATTAAAGTACCAGCCTGCAATAAATGTCACAAAAAAGAAAATAGCAAAGCACCATTTGTAGAAGGTTTTCAGAATTTGTTTCCAGCCTTCCTGAGTTTGTGGAACTTGTACGAGGTTGTCCATACGTGAAGGAACTTTGCTCTACAGTCCCATAACTAAGCATTTGCTTGACCCGGATCTTTAACACAAAGAGAGATGCTCATCATGAATTAAAATAGTGAAAATTAGATGGACATCGAACATAAACTAAATTCATAGTTGCAAAACAAATGACTGGCAGACTTATGACTTTGAACAAGCTGAAAGTAAGGGTGTGCAAAAATCAGTTCGCACTGATAACCGAAAATCAACCAAGACAAAAGGCGAAGAAAACTGGTACAGGCAATACCCAGTTTAATTGAGTTCTAAAATCATCAGAAAACCACTCAGGGTTCAGTCAAGTACTCAGGCCTGGAACCAAACTTTTTTTCTAGATTTTTCATCTTTTAAACATGAAGAAATCAAACATAACCATCATTTTGTATTTAGTTTGACATCTGATTTGGAACCACCAGTTGTAAACTCAGACCCAGACCAGTACCGAATTAGTTTGGACTTTGGATCAATCCGATCAGAAACCAGAACCAAAGTAATTCTGTACAAAATATTTAATTTTGCAAACTTGATACTATATCGTTTTGTATTTATATGTTTCAAGGTAATACACCTTGTATATGGTTTGTTTTGGAACTAAATCTGTTGAAAAGCAGTAGTGACTGGTCCCAGACTGGTTAAAATTGGTATATTACCCAATCCATTTATTCGTAAATTTCCCATTTTTTCTAGTGAATTGACTTACATAATCACCGTAACTGTAATACAAAATGCATGAAGCATTCTGCCCATCTCTACCTGCGCGGCCACACTCCTACAATGTAGTTATAGAGGATGTAGTTAATTATCCACAAAACCCATTGTATCTTGGTTATTATTTCTTGGTACAAGAGTAACATAAATGATTGCAAGAAAATTACCTGGTGATACCCCTCAATTGATTTAGGAAGAGAATGGTGAATGACAAACCGAACATCAGGTTTGTTAATTCCTGAAAATAATCGTGCAAATATAGATAAGTACTCTTAATTCATCTAAGTAGTAACAGAGAACTGGATCATACCCATTCCAAATGCCACAGTTGCACATATTATGTTAATCTCATCTTTACTCCACTGATTTTGAACTGAGGCACGTAGATCAGGTTCCATTGAACCATGGTAAAATGCTGCTTTGTGCCCACACTCCTGAAAAGGTGTTTCTCTCCATATGAGTAACTAGATTTAAGGTTCAAAACTTCTAATTGTTATTGTTCTAATTCTAGCATTGAAGCATAGGTGGTCATAACTGATTACTTAGTAGGTACGGTACAAAATATAAAAAATTTCAACACTAAGAGTACTATAGACTGGACATTAAAACATAAAGTAGATGTGAAAAAACTGCGACCTCGCATACACCCATTATTAGGCAAAACAATATTGAAAAACTAGTTCACAAGTCAACCTTTACACTACATTCTAAATTTCACTGTCAGCAAAAGATGAGAAACAAGTATCAGGAACTAAACCTTCAACTTCTCAGCAACTTTTTCGCAGTCCATCCTCGAAAGACAATAAATGATACCACATTGTTCATAATGAGTATCCCTAATGAATTTGTCAATATCCTCTATACATTTTTTTTTCTTACGGACCGAAAACCTGCAATACTAGCAATATTAGACAATTGAAAAATTATAGAAACAGTTATCTAAACTAAACTCATACCTTAGATTTGGGCGATTAAAACTTTGGCGAAAAATGACACAGTCAACCAGACCAAGAGCTTGCACAACATCCTCTTTAACGCTGGCGGTAGCAGTGGCAGTTAAAGCCAATACGGGTACTTTTGGAAACTTCTGCTTCAAAATACCAAGACTCTGTACATAGCACCCTTATCAGGGCTGCTAAAATATACTACTAAATAATATATGAACCAAAAAAAAGATAGCCTTTCCAGTGTCGATAGTTTTAGGTTTGGGAAACTAATGTGTATCAATAAAACTCCGATCCATGAGAAAAAGTGGTTAACCAAACTGAACCAGTTCGTTTGTCCATAATCCATATCAAAAACAAACTAAGCTACAGTTCTTAACCAGAAAATAAAAACATATTGGTTAAGCATGAGTTCAAATGCAATATCTTGGTTTCCCGAAGAATTGGAAACGTCCAAAAAATTCTTTAATCCTTTTTTAAGTCGAGTCTGTTATATATCATTTTTTTTCTGATGCTAGAGTTGTCTAATAAATATAAGCATGGAATGCGTTTTTTTTTATCTTTCCTATATCCTATAGATTTTAACAGCTAACCGAACGACACGCTATCTGGAATAGGAGAGATTAAAGGTTTCTCAAAAAGAAAATGATAAATTCTCCTAATAATCCTCATAAAACTACAACCTTATGACACATGTAATCCACTAATTCGCTTTCATCATTCCATTTCTTGATCTTGCCATGAAGATGATCTTGTTGTTAGGAGGATTACTAGAAGATTATTGTAGGAGGATATATCATTATCCTTCTCAAAATTGACCAAACCACAAACACCCTTAACCCTTATTAAAAACATATAGAGATTGTTTACAAATTTTGGTACGATGTGCATAATCTAATACTGTTCAAAGCCATCACCTGATAATCTGGTCTGAAATCATGCCCCCACTGGCTCACACAATGTGCCTCGTCGATGACGATTCTAGCTAGCAACTCCCGTGCATGTAAGTTTTCCAATTGCCGCAGCAAAAAATCACTTCTGCACTCACATACCAATCAAATTTGTAGTTAGCAAAACAAAAATAGGCAGAAGCATCGGTTAAAATGAACTTATAACAAATTTATGCTTTCACTTATCTTTCCTTAATATTACTCTTGCTTACAGTTGTAAGAAAGTTCATATTCATTGGAAATAAGTGCATGAAGTGTTTAATTACTAAAAAACCTAATTTATTATTTAAGTGCAAGATGCAATTTTGCGCTCACGTTACATATTTCTCACCGTTAAGTATTGGCATGGAATCTTATTTTGAATATACCGCTAGTCCATCAAATGGCTACAAAACAATATTATTTGATGACAATCAGACATCAGTCATATCCCATCTGTCCAACTAATGTATAAAACAAGATAAATTTTCGAGGTTTCAGTTTCAGTGATCTAATGAAATCAAAACATATTTTGCGCTGAAAGCAACCTAACTCATTTTAACTCCAGCATGGAGCATGTCATCAGTTGATTGTGCAATAATATGAAAGGCCCAGACAAAATGAGCTGCTTGTCACATGTTTGCATCATTTTTTTCAAGGAACTCTATATACATCTGAGATTATTATACTTAGCTCTAGTCAACTGCAAACATACTGCATGCTTTTATAATTTGATGACTTGCTTTTAAGAAAAGATGACAAGCACTCACTTAGCCACTTTCTCTGGGGTGACATATAACAGCTTGTAATTGCAGCTATCTGAGCAAATTCCTCTTAGTATCTCTTGTTGCTCAGTCCACTCCATATTCGCACTTAAGTAAGTAGCAGGAATGTTTGCCTATAGTGTAACCAACAACGGTTTTTTAATTTAATAAACCCAACACACATTTGAAAGAAGAGAGATTAACAGCAAAAACTGATGATTGAAAATATGTTTATAAAAATTAAGATGCATACCTGCGAAAGATGCATTATTTGATCTTGGATCAGAGAAACAAGGGGTGAAATTACCAATGTTAGACCAGGACATATAAGAGCAGGAAGCTGCAAAAAAAGCAGAGTGTAAGACACATCAAAACATAAGTCTTTGACTCTGTTGAAAATGAAAATATACAACTTGCATGATAAAAAGATTGAATAATAGAACCAAAAATCCAAGAAACAATATATACTAAGCACCTTAGAATATTGAAAACTAAATGGGGCAGTACCTGATAGGTCAAGCTTTTTCCACCTCCAGTTGGCATTAAAACAAAAACGTCCTTTCCACTCATTGTTGCATTGATCACCTCTCTTTGATTAGGTCGGAAAGAGTGATTACCAAAAACCTTCTTATTATCAATCTGAGAAAAACAAAGGGACAATTATCAGTAGAGTTGGCAATAGAGGCAGATTGGAAAGCATGTCAAAACAGCTTATGGTAGAATATAGTGTTACGATCCGACATCAGCCATGTATGGGATTCATTTGGTGGTTTATAAGCCTAGGTGTCCTCTCCATATCCGAAGATTGTGTTTCGAATGGGATCCGGGAATCACATAAAGTCCTTGAGGACAAGGTGTGTTTTGGGGAAGTATTGATATGGACCTGGGGCAGAGCCCGAAAGAAAGAACTAAGGGCTGCAGAATTAGTTGTTTAATAGTAGTTTGTTATTCTTGGTAACTACTTGTTCACCATATTAATATAGGCAGGAAATTATATGTCAGTTCTTTGACCTGATTAGGAGTCACTGGAACTCTAATCCAGTTTAGGAATTGCTAGAACTCAAATCTAGTTATCTACCTATCATCCAACTATTGTGTTCTTGTGTTATTCTTTCTGTTTTCTCTCCTGTTTTCTGTTTTTATCAGTTGATACATATCAATTGGTATCAGAGCATCGATCTTGCAACCTGTAGGGAAATTTGTTTGTATTGTTCATGGGCCAAGATGGAGGATTTCAATAGGAGACAAGAGAAATACATGGAACGGAGTGAAAGGCAACACAATGAGATCATGAGGTTATTAAGAGAGGTAACGGTTTCAAGGGGCTGCGATGTGTCTGACTGGCCCTCATCGGCTGGTTGAAAGCGTTGAAGGTACTCAATCAGATTCCACCCAGCAACCCTATGGTGATCAGAACAAGTTGCCGCTACCACCTCCACTCCACCAAAAACAGCCCCTATCTCAGAACTACCAATCGCTACCACCACAACTCCATCAAAAACATCCCCTATCTCAAAACTACACCAGCCGCTACCACCACAATTCCATCAAAAGCAGCCCCTACATTCCCTTTGGTGGTCTACCTTCAAAGGAGTCCCAGCACTACCACCAACTGTGCCATCCAAAGTAGGCCCACAACAAGCACCGCCAACCGCGCCGCGTATGCCATCGACAGTAGGCCAAGTACCGCAAACCGCATTCTGGAAGAAGTCCGTGCAAGCACACCCGAACGATGTCGTGATTATACCAGGCAAATCAAGAAAACTCTACATCAAAATATGGTTTTTCGAATTATGATATGAGAATCGGGAATTAATTGAAGAAATTTTTGAAGCCACACCTTGAGGACAAGGTGAATTTTGTGGCAAGGTGTATTATATTCTCCAGCAAATAATAGTTAGAGATAACTATTCTATAATTGAGATATATTTTAGATTTAGATATGTTTGAGAATATCTTTATTATTATTATTTAGTTTCTTTAATAAATAATAGCTTGTTAACAAAGCTACAAGATTAGTATAAATAGAGAATTAAGGCTGTAACTTCAGGGTGTGAAATATTATTCAGATGTATATTGTTCTTGTTAGTTAGATTGGGAGTTTACTTGTTCTCGAATACCAGCCTATCAATATTATTGTTCTTATCAGTTGATACAAGCCATTGGTTCGTATCGACTGGTATCAGAGCCAACCCTACCTTTCGAGGTTCCAACACTCGAAGTGGTGGCCTATGGAGTGGTGGATTGGACCCGAAAAAGGAAGGGTGCCACCTGTGACCAACATAGTCGTGACAAACGAGCTCGGAGTGGTAGGTTGGACCTAAATGAAGAAACGTGCCAACCGCAACTAACATAGCCGTGACCAATGAGGACATTCGCTCTTCAAAGGGTGGGGTATTGTTACGATCCCACGTCGGCCAAGTATGGGATTGGTTGGTGGTTTATAAGCCTAGGTGTCCCCTCCTTCTTTGAGCTAGCTTTTGGAGTAAGTTCTACACCTAGCTTATGGCTTGTTGCTAGCCTATTATGGGATGGGTTCATATCAAATAGCTCGGGTAGACCAAACCACTTTTTGTCCAAATTCTCTTGACATTTCTATAAAAAATTAGTTTGCTCTTTATTATTACATAATCTATGTTCAAACAGTAACAATCCATTTCTTGGGAAACATGAATTAAGATGTTTTTTAACAGAACGAGGACGGTGCCTCAATTGGCTTTATTAATAACAAAAAAATATTAGATGATATAAGAGGTTTTGTGCACTACAAATAAATTTTAGAAGCCTTTCAACCCGTTTAGATGTTTTCTTGTAAGCTATTTAAATTTATACATGTTTAGCTTGTTAGAGAAAAGCAACTACAAGAATCAACCCTGTGTAAACGAGTCAGAATTGCCACATCTAAATTCATCAGGATAAGATTTCAGCTATAAGTAATATGATAATGGTGGTTGCACCACATACCTCCAACTTCTTGGTCCATGGGAAATCTCGCTTACTCCAGTTCTTGTCATCTGAACCTTCAATATAATTGACTTCCGCATACTTTCGAATGTACAGTTCTCTCTCTATAGGTGCTGAAGAAATACTAATATTACCATTTGAGGAATATGACGCTGATGATGAGTTCCATCTACTAGGTCCATTTGCCTCGTTATGCTTGTAAAACTGATCATCAAGTCTCTTGGGGTCAACCCTTGAGGCAAATGAATGAGTTTCATACTGAAAATCTGTGCTTGTAGTATGTACAGCAAAGCTTGATCTGGGTACATTATCAGCAGGCGAACTAAATTGAAGACGTTTCTCAAGCTGTTGAATTTGCTTATTCAACATTTGCCTATAATGAAAGTGATCAAACATATCATGTAACAGGTCTAATAATCTTGCCAATTGTTTGCAGTTAAAATGGGGGGAACGTTGACCCACAACCATTTTTCTTATTTTTGATGAATAATTAATGTGGTACATGTTCAAAACAATCATTGTTGTATGCATGAACAGACTTTGCAACTTTCAAACTGTTAAGCTCATTTGAGTCATTCCCAATTAGTTATTTTCCCTATTTGACCCATCTGAAATAAAAACACAACCCAAACCAACACATACTTAAGTAAATGGATCTCAATTGACACCTCATATCATAAAAACCTACCTGTTTATTGACTCTACATTTTTGTGGTAAGTTAATGTACCTGCCTCTCGATGATCCAGAATTCAAAGAAAATCATTAAGTAAGACTCCTTCCTTTTAGAAAGACAGGGAAAGAAGGATACCTATCTTCACGAAGCTTTTCTATTTGGCTGGAATTTAGATCAACATTGTCAAGCAGATCATTTGATATGGAAATGAGCTTGTCCTTCATTATTTGTAAATGGTTTGAAGCTTCAGGACAAAGTCCCAGCTGTATCAATTTCAAATGTTAGGCATACAGTCTGTCACAGAACTAATATGACAGCCAAAACTTCAATTGCTCAAGTTACTTGCCTTAAAACCATGACTGCAGTCCATATATAGTTCTGGAGGCAAATTTCTGTCATCATGTCTAGCAACACTGTGACATACAGCTGGAGTGACATGTAGAAAGTTTAAGACTGATGACTGCGGTGTGCTAGCTGATTGGTAATGTTGGCTAATTATTTGATCCACATCAAGATTCTGAAATTTATAGTTAATTAATAATAAGAGTAAGCTACTGTAAGATATGTAAAATGTAAGCATCCTCTATGCTATTTTTTGTTGGCATATAATGTAACAACCGTGACTCTTGACCCGTTGACTATTTGTGCCAGTTGGCTAACAACTTGGTTAGTAAGATAAACTTAAGTCTTTTGGGGTTCATTTAAGTGCAATGTGTACATATTGATCAAATTGTCGTGCAATTTGGGACTTATGCGCTAGTCGAGTTCATTAGTCGTGCTAATCGATGCTTACAACTTAAAAACAACTAAATGTAAATGACTTTTGTAAATCAAGGTAGAAACTTGGGAGAATAAGGAGTTTAGCGAAACGTTAAGTTAAAGTATGTTGTGAGTTCGTTTTGGCATTTAAAGGATTAACGTTTAGCTATTTGTCGAATTTAGCGGAGCGGGAGCCTACCCTTTTGGAGTCTAGGCCGGCCCCCTTCTAACCCCTCCTCCTCCACCCATTTCATTCTATCTTCTTCTTCTCTCTAATTCACTTCCAAGAACAAAAACACACTCTCATTCTCTCTATCTCTCTCTAAGATTCTTACACCAAGATTATGGTTTCAAGTTAGATTAGTGCTAGAAACATCATCTATTTCATCTCCTTTGCATCATATCAAGATTTGGGTTTCAAAGTGCAAGATTTCTAGCCATTTCGGGTCAAATTCGGGTTGGAGACTAGGTGAAGGTTTTGGTAAGTCAAATTCATCCCACTTACACCTATTTATGTTTGTTTATGCATTCCTAGTCATCTTGAACAATTGCAAGTCTTGAATCGAGTCAAAAGACGATTTAGGTCAAACTAGGGTTTCGATTAGGGTTGGAACGATTTGATATGATTTTGATGTTTTGGGTCGGATTTGTGGATTGGGTTATGTTTATTTATGGTTAATGGTGTCTATTTATGCTTCACATCAAGTTACAAATTCCTACAAATCGATTTGGGTTGGTTTGGGTCGAGTTTTAGGGTTTTGGTTTTGGTCCTTGCACTTGCTGGTGCTGCTGCTGCTGGTCAGATTGGAGCCACTGCGGCGCAGTGGCTTGGGCCTAGCCCACTGCGGCGCAGTGGCTAGGGTACACTACGGCGCAGTGGCTTGGGCCTAGCCCACTGCGGCGCAGTGAGCTTGGCTAAGGCTCACTGCGGCGCAGTGGTTAGATGCTGGAATTTATGCGCGCCGATTTTGAAACGTTAATAACTTTTGATCCGTAAGTCCAAATAAGTCGTATGACCTATCGTTGGAATCGTAAGAGAGTCTAGTTTCTTGTAGTAACACTCATCTTGTATGATTCTTAATCCATTTCTAAAAATGTCGAGTCAAAGCGTCTTGTTTCATATACGGTAAAGTTGTAAAGGCGTCTAGGGTTTGCGATTTGACCTAATGGTGCTAAACCAACTTGTTTATGATTGTAGAGTTGACATTATGGTATTATGATGTATAATTATAGGTTGTGGACGTGTGGACCCTATTACTCGTTTGTAATCGTATTCTAGCTTCTTTGCCGGGCAAGGTGAGTTTTCGTAGCCTCCCCTACTCTTTTAAGAGTCGGGCTGAAAAGTGTACTTCGTGCATGATGACATTTATGACGTATATGTTGTGTGACATTTTTGTTGATGTGCAATTATGTGATTTGTTGTAGGGGGATTATATTGTGTATATTGAGTTGTTTTAGGTTAGTTGTGTATATGTGGAGGACGGTAATGCCTTTGAAAGGTTGGAGATGTGGTGGGAAGGCTGCGGGTGACCCTATATATAAGCATCAAAGGCCTTTCAAAAGTAGTATCGTACGAAGTATATACACATGGTAATTATTGGTTATGTGTGGACATTTGGAGTACATGACGTGCAATTGAGTACAATGAAGTACATTACGTGCAATTGAGTACAATGAAGTACATAACGTGCAATTGAGTACAATGAAGTACATTACGTGCAATTGAGTACAATGAAGTACATTACGTGCAATTGAGTACAATGAAGTACATAACGTGCAATTGAGTACAATGAAGTACATGACGTGCATTTGAGCATAATGAAGTACATTACGTGCAATTGAGTACAATGAAGTACATTACGTGCAATTGAGTACAATGAAGTACATAACGTGCAATTGAGTACAATGAAGTACATGACGTGCATTTGAGCATAATGAGGTACATGTCGTGCAATTGAGTACATTTGAGGGACATTGTTAGACATGTTGGCATTATAGAACTTGTTAGATACTTATTGATATCATTATTACTTGTTCTTGTTTATTATGCGCATTCTAACTATCTTGAGTAGTTCATTTTTGTGAGTACATGTGGGAGGATTATGGATTGATGGGGCATGATTGTTCTTATTTATATTTAGGATAGTTGTACATACATGGAGGACGATGATACATTTAATGAGTTGCGGATGTGGTGGGAAGGCTGCGGGTGACCCTATATATAAGCATCCAAGATTCCTTAAATGTAAAGTCGTATGAAATGTATGTGCATTGTGTTTTGGTTGAGTTGGTGGGCAATTGAGGTGAAATGTGTGCATGTGCATTATGGACATGTTTGAGGTCATAGTTCTTGTTGATACTAGTTGTTATTGACATAAATTGTTCTTGCTCATTATTTGCATTCTAGTTATAGTGTATTGCGTTCAATGAATGCATGTGTGATTAGGTGGTGTTATGAGCCAACCTAAATTGAGTACTTGTGCCTTTTATGGACTACGGTAAGTGTGTTCCTTGCTCTTTATGCTTGTTCACATTGTGAATGGCTTTGGCATTAGATCCTTGTCATTGCTCCTACGAACTCACCAACCTAGTGTTGACCTTGTTTAGTACACTTTTCAGGTATTCAAGAGAGTCCAAGATGTGTCGGTTGATTGATGCTAGTGCTAGAGCTTGGGCTTGGACTTACATGGATCCAGGATTCATTTGCCCTTATTTTGCATATGCATTATGTACTTGTTTGTGGATGTTGGATTCACCGAATCCCCTTTATTTCATATAGTTCATGTTCTACGATAATCCCATGCATACGCTATATCTTTTCGGTAGTATTTCGAGCCTAGCTCGGGGTGTTACACACTATAATATCTCCCTATCTCCCTATACTACTAAAGGAGGAATCCCCATGACATAAAACAAACATATGTGTCAGCCTCCTAGGCTAGCCAACAATGCTTTTCTAATGTCATGTTGACGTCATGATCCACTAACCAATTTCTTTTTCTTTTTTATTGTTTTAGTAATATTTATGTGTGTTTATATATTATATGTGTTACATATATATGGGGGAAGTGAATATGGGGTTGTCCCCCATCTAAGCTTAGATGGGGAACAGAATATTTATTTAAATTTCAACAAATAATAAAATATTTATAAGCTTAGGTGTGGAACACTCACATATATATTTTTTTAACCATAAAATTCATGGGGGCCAAGCATTTATTCATTAAACAAAAATATTAAAAAATTAATATGTGAGGGGTTCCACACCTAAGCTTAGGTGCCGGACAGCCTTAAATTTACTTTTCCCATATATATATATATGGGGGAAGGGAATATGTGGCTATCATGTACCTAAGCTTGGGTATAGAACCCCTCACATGTCATTTTTTTAAACCATAAAATTCATGGGGGTCATGTGATTTATTTATTTTACAACAAATATTAAAAAATTGATATGTGAGGGGATCTATACCTACGCTTGGACATGATAGCCACATATTCACTTTTCCCATATATATTTGCCTTAAAGAAAAAAAAAACACCAAAAGAGAAATATAAAACCCACCGGAAACTTGAAGTTTTCTGACGAAGTACAGTGGTTGTCAGCCCAAATAAAAAGAACATATCCGGTTACAAAAAAAAATACATTTTACTCAAATATTAATTATTTTACCTTATCGGTTATAATGAAAACAAATTTATTCAACAGACTTGCGTTTTACGCGGGATCTAAATCTAGTTTTAACTGAAACACTTTGGTGGGACAAAGGTAGACCCAAAACATGTCTAGTCGCAAATTGCTTGAACATATATCTTGTTGAAAGCTTTTTACTTTCAGTTAGAGAAGGCAAATTCGACCCATCTACTTATACAGGTCATAATGACCTGTACAAAAAAGTGACCGCTTTTGACCCATTATCCTACCCGTCCCATCTTGCCACCTAGGGCAAAAGTGCTAGTTCAGGCCTTATTAGTCTCATGTATTACCTCGAGTATAGCATCAAAATCATCAATGTCCCCAGGAACGGCCTCCTGAACCCCGTTAAGGCTTGCATTTTTGGTATGGTTGTCTATGCCATGGCCTGAACTGGTGGCATTGCCGTATGAGCTTTTCATATTCCTAGAAGTGGCATCCATGGAATTTAATGCAAAGCCCCCATTAGGTGCTCCTCCAAATCTTACAGCTTCAGCCACAGAAGTGGCGGCTGCTTCAAACTCATTGTTCATGTGTCTCGACTCACTATATTGGATCCTAATCCCACTGGAACAGTCTGCTTGAGTTCGTCCCAAATTTTTGCCATATATATTAGAGGAATATTGTTGAGTAGGCCTTCTAACATCTTGAAAGAAGGTTGTAGCACCATTATTAGCCAGTGGCCGGCTTTTACCAGGTTTGATATACTTTTTAGAAGACAATTTAAGGTTGGAAAGAGCTTGCCAAGCCTGTCAAAAGCTAATATATTACAAAATTCGATATTGTAATTTAATCATTCGCAACGGCTCAAATTTCACCTATGAAGGAATATAATATCAAATGAAGCCAAGGCAAAGAGAATGGGCGAAGAGTTCTTCTGTACATTTTAGAAGTGGCACTATCTACTCATTAAGTTTTGAAAGGTCTGATTTGGGTTGTGCTTTGTCCCAAACAAATGAGTAGAACCAGATAGAAGTTGCCAAAGTTTGTTTGTGCTGCATACAACCTCCTTAATCATATATTGGAATATTTAGATTTGTAATGTGAGCTTCAAACATAAATAAATGTATTAAGTTTTGACTTAAAAATTGGGCAGAAAACAGTTGACATCCCAAACTGCCTTTACCCATACTAAACACGGTCCATTTAGAGCTGGGTAAGTTTTGGCCTGTTACCCAGCCCACTGACCCGCCCATCTTGCCACCTCTATTAAATGTTGCATGGAGGTGTTGTGCCTGATTCTAGGCTAGTGCAAAAAGGTTATGAAAAATAATGACAACCCTAGTGTGGCACTGTGGCTGCATTAGTCTCCTTTTGGAGAAGCTTTACCCGGTTCCGAGTTTGTGGGGTGTTAAAATTCAGACCAGACACGATGACTATAAGGGGAAAAAGACAAAACAACATGGACAAAAAGAAACACTACTATTTCCTCCAAGTTGAGGATAAATAATGTTTATACTTATACAGTAACCAACCCATCGGTAGATGAAGAAGTACCCATTACCAATGCAGCTTGGGCCCACATGTGAAGTTGATAGACGCGAGTTCGATCCTTAAGGATGCCAAATTATGTGGGTATTGAGTGAAGGTTTTTTACCGGCATCAAAGACATTACGGGGGTTCATGATGGGGATCCAATGTGTACTAGGGACAGGGTGGCCTCTTTTACCCTTTCTTACTTATATAGTAGACCAAGTACTGATACAACATAAATGCATAACAGAATGAGTCACAGGCATGTAAACTCATAAACATGTTTACCTTGTCAGCAAGGGGATGTGAGCTTGAAACATTTTCAATTTGGCCAGACAACGATCTGCAACAAAGAGAAAGATGGTAAGGTTTCAAAATTGATAGCACAACAATGATATAAACAATTAAACAGATTATGATTAAGCTTCCCTAGAATATATATAAAAAAAAAAGAAGAAGAAGAAGAAAAAGAAAGGTCACTACAGTGATGTACAGATACCCAAAATAGTGGGGGGAAAAAGTTGGTATGTAAAAGCCAAAATTTTACTAATACCATTATACCAACCACCTGAAGCCAAAAGAAGAGGCCATAAAGAGTACAAGCCTAAACGTGCTCAAAGGTGAATTTCAATTACATTCCTGAAGATGTATTACAGCATATATAGATTGAGAATCATACATAGAGAGTTCAGATCCAGAGAAATCTAACATGTACGGTAGCAACAGTTTTCTAACACAGAAACATACCTTACAGCTGCTGACATTGCTCCTTCAGCACATGGTTTTTGTGTTGACAAGGAAAAAAGGAAACCGGATTTCAAGAATTTATCTTGGTTTGAAATATTATCATGTATTTTGGCATGCTGAGACCAATTATCCTTCATAGGCTTGTCCACATATTTAGAACTTCCACCAAAGTTGTTCCTACTGATATTCAACCACCACAACCATAGCCATTCAGGATTTATAAAAAATAAAAAAAGACAGCCATCAAATAAAGATACAGAGAAAAAAGGAACTACAGATCTCACCTCATGTGGTTTGCCTCCGTCATTCACTAACATGCTCATCTACCAGCAAACAAGTTCCACTATCTTGTAAATAAACACAAGGAGCATGATACAAGAAAACCCTTGATGCCAACTGGAGATGAATTTTATATACACACAGATGAGATGACTAACACAATTACAACTTGAACAAGCAAATTTACGGATAAATAGTCAATGCAAATACATGTATGTTTATACGATAGTGAGCGTGGAACCGTGGAAGCATCCATCAAGACACATGGTTTAATAACTATATAGGATTACTATACAAATAAATGGCTAGCTAGAACTAGACACATTAAAATTGAAATCAGCAAAACATAAATCCAGTATTCTTCTTCTAAAATTAGATGAGTGTAGTTTTTTTTTTTTTGTGGTTAGGTATCTGACCCGCTTGCGAGCCGACTAATCCCAAGTCGACCACTTGCTTTGCGAGTAGCCTAGAGTCGTCATTGGTGAACCTTTGTGGCAACAAGGGGGTATATTTTTTGCTCTTAGGATTCGTACTTGAGACCAAGCTTTTACCACTAGACCACCACCATTATGGTATACATATGGTACCTATTGTGCCAATCCCAAATCCTTACTAGAACTTCAAAAGGCATAACTATTAAGGTAGTAATAATCATCATGGTAAAGAGATGTCAGATAGCTAGTAGACAAATTAGAACCCAAGTTAAAAGTGAACTTTGCACCACACTACATGGACATGCAACATAAAGCAGGATATTACCTCAAGAAACTATCAACTCGGGAATAAAACTAGCTAATGGTGTTGCTTATCCTATGCTGGTCTCGACCAATCTGACTACAAGTATGCTCTACAAAAATTGTTGAAAGATATTTGCAGAATATTTATTAGTAATACATAATTTAGCTAAACTTGATTTAAGTATTACCCATACTCCACCCAATCAAAGAAAATAACGATTGATGTGGTGTGTTAACAGTAAATCACACACAGACACATACACATATAAACTTGTTATATAAATAAGTTCGCTCCTCAACCTTTTACATGTGAGAGAAATAGAGACTCACAATTCCTAATTTAGAATAATGATTTTCATTGCGTTCAGGAATCTGTCGCTGAAGTGCTGCACACAAACAGTTCAACTGGTTGATGCATATCGGGAGAGCAGCGTATGATACAGAAATCACTAGTCTGATATCACATTTTTTATTGAAAATTACCACACAGTGTGATTCAACCACAGCAATGCATACCTAATTATCCAAAAAAATACATCTTGCTCACAAACACTTAACTTATCAACCACCGTACAGTTAGTATCAGTCCATACAAGTAATGAAAATACCTAACTTTTCACTTAGTTACTGATGAAAATACCTAACTAGCTCAGGGGAATGTTCACCACCATGTATCAGCAACATGGACAAAGAAGTCAAGTCAGGAAGCCGATACGCTGCCAGGATGGATTTCTTCCGCTAAACACTTACTTGTTTTAACATTTTACTTGTCAAATATTTACTGATGAAAATACCTAACTTCACATATCTTAAATCAAAATTAACTCCAAATACCTTCTTCTATCGATGTAAAGACAAAGGCTTTCCGAAAACAATGTTTGTGGATAACGGCCTACGATTCATCTTACATTATGTCCATATTTGAGCAATATATATTTAATTTAGTGAACCCTAAACTGGCAATACACACACACACACTTGGAAACTAAATACAGTACAATATAATGATAAACATTAAATTCAATTAGTAGGAGCATTTCCTGTAAGTAATTATAATGAGTGATGAACTTATTTAACTTTATAAGAAAGAGTAAGAATGGAAACCTAAAAACGATACATATAAATATAGTGTGTATATATAATAAATAATGGAAATTTAATTTAAAAAGGAAATTGAGATAAGAAGGAGGGAAGGAAGAAGCTAACCGTTTGATTTATTGATGGAAGAAAGGTTAGGTAAGAAAAAAAGGATAAATTCCGCCGGTGGTGATGGTGGTAATGATGGCGGTGGATGGCTGGAGTATGTGAGTGTTTTTAAAATGAAATTGGAAGAATGGCGGGAGATTAGGCGGGGGGTTTGATTTGTATCAAAAGTTCACATGAATAGGATTGGGAGGTCTATTTTTGTTAACACCAAGAATTTTTAACATCGGAAACATCACATTTTTTATATATGAAAAAACAATTAATCTAAATAGTTGTGTAAGGATTGGTAAAAATGTGTTGTGCAAGGATCACTGCTTTTTTATATTTCTTTAATCTCATCTATCATTATCTTTATAATATCTATATCTATGGGTGGGTTAGTCTAGGGACACCTCTTATTTTAAAGACACTTGGGACAGATCTGAACCGTCCATTTCCAAGATCTGATCAAAAACGCGAAAGGGCAATACGGTCATTTTACGTCCACTAATATAAATACGCCAACTTCGTTCCATTATAACCTAACCTCGACTTCCTCCATCAACAACCCACCGCCTCCGTCGTTCTCCATCTCTACCACCATATTCATCCAGAATCTGCGACCACCGCCGTCGTTCTCCATCATATGTATCAATACGGCAAACCGGAAAATAATCCTATCGGAGCAATTTTAACAATCCGTCCACCTGCGTTTTTTTCCTCTCAAATTGCAAATTGAACATTCCGGCTAACGGCGTTTCTTCCACTCAAATTACAAATTGCACATTCCGACCACCGGTGAGTTCTTCCTCAATCAATCCACCACCGTCGTCTTCTTCCACATTCCAGCGAATAATTCTCTCTGAGAAATTTTCCGATTTCAGATTCAGATGGAAAATTACGACGAAGATGTTAGTTCAACTGCAAACAATGCTCAATCTGAATCAAGTAAGCAATTCCTTTTTACGAATTATTACATAATTTACTCTTAATTTCATTTTGAAACAACTACTTTATTGTTTTTTTTTAATAGTACATGTATATTAATTGACACAATTTTATTAAAATTGAATAAAATAGTTTGTTTTGAATCTACATTATTATATGATATTATGTGTTGTATTTAATACATTTTAATTAAATATTCTGCCATCATTCCTTTTCTTGTCACATAGATTCTGTTTTTTTTAACAAAAAAATTAGATGTGATACTTTTATTTTTATTTTTTTTATACATTGCTTGTAAAAAGAAGTAAAGAGTGTTATGATTCTGTGTATAAAGACCATTTAGAATCAAAATAAAGTTTTTTGTAGCTTGCAACTTCTAAAAATAATATAAATTACACATGTGTAAGTTAATATAACTATGACTTACACATGGGTAAGCTATATAACTATAAAAAGCCTTATGTAACTTGCAACTTACACATGTGTAAGATATAGCTTACACATGTGTAAGTCAATATAACTTTAAATTAAGCCTTCTGTAACTTGGAACTTACCCATGTGTAAGTCAATATAACTATAAATTAAGCCTTCTGTAACTTCCAACTTACACATGTGTAAGTTTATATAGTTGTAACTTACGCATGTGTAAGAGATATAAATACAACCATCTTTCACCTACAACCCTTAATTTTGGTTATAAGTTCGTTTAGTGTATCAACAACAACTTCTTGCAACAGTAGAGAGGTATCTTTATATGATGAAGAAGATCAAGTTTATTATCCAGATTGTGCAGATAAGTTCATACCAGTTAAGGGAGCTACTTTTGATAGTATAGAAAAATGTATCGAGATGTATGAAATATACGCATACCAATCAGGCTTTGACGTTAGAAAGGCGACACAAAGAAAATTAAGGAATGGAAAAGTGAAAAAAATGGCTTTTTTGTAACAAATCTAAAGACAGTCACGAAGTTAGCATAGATACAACAAGTTTTGAGAACAAAAAACGCAATCCATTAACACAAGTTACTGACTGCAAAGCTGGAGTTGTTTTCAAGTATGATGAAGAAAGTGGTTTGTATATTGTGTATCAATTTGAGGCAAGACACAATCACGAAATGGTTCCAAAAGAACATAGGCACTTATTGAAGAAAAGCAGACAGTTAGGTTTAGCTGAAATGAGTTTCATACAGAAAGTTTCAACCGTAAACATTGGGGCCACGAGAGCGCATCATATATACAGTAACATTCAAGGTTCTTACAAAAACACACATGGGACCGTGTCAGATTTCAAGAACCACCAAGCAGCAATAAATTGCTACATAGGATCAGATGACTCTCAAATGTTGATAGACAAAATGAAAAACAAATTGGATTATGTCAGAGGTTTTTCTTTTGATTACAAGGTAACAGACAAGCAACTTGCGGGTCTGTTTTGGGCCGATGAAACTGCTAAGTTGAATTTCAAGTAGTTTGGGGACATTATATTGTTTGATGCAACCTACCGGACCAATAAGTAAGTGTATCACCTTAAAATAAATTTGTATTACCTAATGTTACTACGAAGTTTGTATAAGTAACTGTTGCATTTAATTAATGTAGGTACAACTTGATATTCGTACCTTTCACCGCTATCGATAACCACAAGAAAACAGTGTCAATCGGAGCTGGTATGTTGCACAATGAGACGTCAGAATCTTATGAGTGGTTACTTGGAAAATTTCTGCAAGCATTCGGTAGTCAACCACGGATGGTGGTCACGGATCAAGATGCTGCAATGAAGAAAGCGATTGAGGCTGTCTTCCCAGAGTCAAGACACAGACTTTGCATGTGGCACATCACTCAAAAGCTTCCCTCAAAGGTAATTCAATCTGGTTTTTAGATTTGAACTTTCGTATAACTTGTTGCTATTGCTTTTGTCAACTGTAAGATGATTATTGTCAGTGAAGTGAAGTGTGTTTTTTCCTTTGTTATTAATCTGTTTTTAGTACTGTTAGGACCAGTTCACCTGGTAAACTGGCCAGTCTCCAGTTGCACCTGGAGACCCAGTTAAACTGTCCAGTCTCCAGTTGTATCTGGAGACCTTAATGATTTGTCGAGAAATATATTGAAGTCCAGTTGCACCGTACAGTTAACGCAACTAAAGACTTCCTCCAGTTGAGAACTGACCAAGTTGAAGAAGCATTCCAGTTGAAGTCGAAGACAACAAATGGAAGATAGAGAATGGCAATGGCAACGAAGCCCAGTTGGCATTCTAGTCAGTTACAAACTGGAGACCATTAGTGGAAAGCCCTTACAAAGCTTTACACTGATTACGAGGAATTGACTTGTATGCTTTATGTACCTTTACCCGGATAATAAGCCTTATCTTATTATTTAAGTATTAAAAGGTACATAAAGGTGGTTATGTAAAGTCACTTTAACATTACACTGCCTTTTAAGGAATTAAATGCTATTCCTTAAATGCTCCCAACCACATTTGTACGGCTAAAGTTAACATCCCAATGTTAACTTTGCCTATAAATACAAGTCATTGCACCACCAAGAATATCAAGTTATTTCACAAAGACGAATAACTTCACACTTTGCAAACCTGCAATATTCTTGGTGAACTTGTGCAATATTCTCTCAATCGCTAAAAGGAACATTTCACAACTTTAAGTGTTTCAATTGTCTTGAGAAATTCCGAGTGTAGATCAATTGTATTTCATAGGTTGTTAGGATATTTACATTCGTGTATTATCTTGGTTCCGCATCAACCTTGTAATTTGTTTAACTTCAATAAATAAATTACACATTGAAAAATACATATTGTCTCATCAAGTTATCTTACAAGTTATTTGTATTATTGCATTGTTCTTTACTTATTGTCATTTATATAAGTAATCTATCTAGAACTTGGTATATACACACTGCAACTGGTCGTCTCCAGTTCAGTGCATATATTGCAAAGTAACTCCACCATCGACATAGAGGTGTCTTCAGTAGTACCATCTAACGAGTTGGGACTTACAAGTGGTATCAGAGCAGAAGGCTAATAAACTTGCCTAGATCTGCTAAGATGAACACTACTGAAGGTGGAGATGGTTCTGGTTCAGGTGAAAACCCCTTGAATAATAACGCACAACCTTTTCAAAATGTTAACACCAATCCTCCTCCTCTTTCTACCCCAAACCACGTCCATGTACACTACTCTAACACTCCTGTTCCCAAATTCGATGGAAACAGTGAGACTTTCGGTACATGGAAGGCTAGAATGCTTTTGCATTTTGGTGGTATTGAGAGGTATATGTTGAAAATCCTTAAGGATGGACCATATATACCCATGTCTCTTGGGGTTAGTCCTCTTCTTGATCCTACTGGAAGAAGAGGTTCTAGAGAAAAGCCTGAAGACCATTGGTCTGATGAGGATCGTAGACTTGTTGATCTGGACACCAGACTCAAGAACATGATCCTTGGGGCTGTTCCTGAAGATCTAATTCCAACACTTGTGCTGTTCCCCAGTGCAAAATCTATGTGGGACGAATTAGTTATTCAGTTTGAAGGAGGTGATGATACTATTGTCACCAGAAAGGTTGCCTTGAACAAGAAGTATGAATCCTTTTTTGCCTTGCCCAATGAAAGTCTAACTGGTACATACACCAGATTTTCTAGCCTCATTAATCAGCTGAGAGGCTTGAGTGTAGAGAAGGATAAGGATATTCTTCTTGAGAAGTTTTGTGATATTCTTCCTTCCAAATGGGAAAACATGGTTCTTGTCTTGAGACAAGGTAAAACCTTGCACACCCATACTCTTGCGTCGCTTTATGGAGCCTTCAGATTCACTGAAGATAATAATGCTGCAAGACTGGTGGCTGAGCAAGATGCCATGAACCATGCCCAAAGTCCCAAGGTTGCTAGTGTAACTGAGCGACCTTGTGCTGCTTTAATGTCTGCAGAGAGTGTCCAGGTACACTCGATGAAGGAGATGTTAAACAGTTTCTTGAACTCTGGACTGACCACTGAAAACAGTGATGGTTGTAATGAAACTGACGATGATGATCTGGTCGCCATGATTGCTAAAACCTTTAACAGGTTTAAGCATAAATCCAAAAGATTTAATGGCCCCAACAATGCTTCCAGCTCCAGCTCTCTGGATAAGACCAATCTTACATGCTATAAGTGTGGCAAGAAAGGTCATTTTATGAAGGAATGCAGATCTAGTCAGTTGAACAACCAAACTGGCCCCTCTGTCCCCAATTTCAATCGGCCTGATGATAGCTACAAAGCTAAATACAAGAAGCTTAAGGCCCAGATTGCCCTCCTGTCCATGCAAAAGGAAAAGGATCAGTACTTAATGGCACAAACTGAGGGAAAATGGGAGTACTCTGATGACTCATCTGATGATGAAGAAGAGGAAAGGGACATGTGTTTCATGGCCTTGGAAGATCAACAGCAGCAACACGTGGTGAAAGAAGATGTCATCTCTGGAAGATGGGTGGACATCATTCTGAAGAAGGTATGTGACTATGATAACCAGGTTGACCCTGAACTAAAACTGGACCTGGCTGAATCATTAAGTGGTGACTTAGCATTTGTGGAAACTGTAAGAGCTGATAGTGAAAGATATCTTGACACTATCCTAATTGAACTGAACAATGTTAAACCACAACTAAATGATTTACAAAGTGTCCAGTTGGCTCTCAAGGAGTCAGTTTAAAGATTGAGGCTTTAGAACTTGATAATCAAAAACTATTTTCTGATCTTGAAAAAGAACAAAAGATTATCAAGTCATGGGTAAAAGCATCTGGCAAAAACTATGATGCATTTTCAAGAACTATCGATGCCCAAAAGAATGCATGGAAATCTGGAGATCTGGAGATGGCAGCTCTCATACCAGATCTTCATGCATTGCCTCCAGCTCTCAAGGTTGAAACACCTTATGATCAACCTGAAGCTGTTGAAACTGAAACCTTTGAGACCACCCCCTTTGAGGTTAAAACTGGAGCCGAACAGGCTAAAGCTCCAGTCAAAAAGGCCACTGGTAACAAGCCTTTACCTCAAAAGTCTAAGGTGCCCAAGACCCGAAAGACTAAAGCTCCAGTTGAACCAAGGTCCAAGGTTCAACTGCCTGAAGAAAATAATATTTTGGTTAATCTGGAAAGTCAACTCCAACTTTTGTCTCAGCAGGTTCAGAGTTGTACTGCCCGGATTAACAATCTGGAAGGAGGTTTATTACCTCCAGTTTTCAAACAAAATATTAAACCACTCCCTTCAATACCTAAACTAAAGAATGTTCCATATGGAACAAAATCTGGTAAAAATAAGGGGAGTAAGTATCAAATACCAATCGTTTTTACTCCTGCACCTGGAGCTGGTAAAAAGGCTCCAGATGCAGCCTCCAGTTCAATACCACAATCTACTGTGACTTCTGTAGAGAAGTCCAGCGAACCCATCAAGAAAAGATGGGTTCACAAAAAGAACTAATGATTTTTGTGTGTGTGTAGGGCGATCGAAAGAAGAATATCTGGTATCTGGACAGCGCTGCTGGCCGGACTATGACCGGATGTAAGCCCCTACTGGAAGAGTTCACTGTCCAAGATGGACTGACAGTGACGTTTGGTAACGATCAATCTGGAAAGACTGAAGGATATGGTGTGCTCAATAATGGACAAGTCGAATTCAAAAGAGTTGCATTTGTGAATGGTTTGAAATACAACCTGATCAGTGTCAGCCAACTTTGTGATGATGGCTTCAGAGTTTTGTTCGATATTGCTCAAGGCACCATATTTAACAAGGATTGGAAAGTGGTGATGATTGCACCAAGAAAAGGAAATGTGTACATCATGGATATGGAACCAGCTCCAAAAGAGCAATGTTTCTATACCAAAGCTGATGAGGGCACCAACTGGCTATGGCATAAAAGATTATCCCATCTTAATTTTAAGAATATCAACAAGTTGTCTCGCAAACAACTGGTTGATGGGATACCTCAAATTTCTTTCAATAAAGAAAAACCATGTCCAGGGTGTGAGATGGGCAAGCAGAAAAGAGCCAGTTTCAAAACTAGGCAAAATTTTAGCATCACTGAACCTTTTCACATACTACATATGGATCTCTTTGGTCCAGTGAATGTTCAAACTAGAGCTGGAAAGAAGTACACTCTAGTTGTGGTTGATGAATTCACCAGATACTGCTGGGTGGTATTCATCAGATCCAAAAGTAATGCATCTGCTGAAATCATCTCTCTCATTAAAAGAATTGAGCTCAAGTATACTCGAAAAGTTTGTCAATTGCGAAGTGATAATGGTACTGAATTCCAAAATAAGGTACTTGAAACATTTTGCAATGACACTGGCATCTCTCAAAACTTCTCATCAGTTCACTCTCCAGAGCAAAATGGAGTTGTGGAAAGAAAGAATCGTACACTGATAGAAGCCGCCAGAAGTATGCTATCTGAATCTGGTCTTCCCACCAATTTTTGGGCTGAGGCAGTTGCAACTGCTTGTCACACCCAAACCCGGTCAGTCTACATCAAGAGACATAAGAAGACTGCCTACGAAGTACTCAGGAATCGTAAACCAAATATTGGATACTTCCATGTATTTGGTTGTCCAGTTTATATACTAAACGATTCCAGTCAGCTTGGAAAGTTTGATGCAAAAGCTGATGAAGGGGTATTTTTAGGTTATTCAGATATTCGAAAGGCCTTTAGAGTTTATAATTATAGACTCCAAAAGGTTCATGAGACAATTCATGTCACATTCGATGAGTCAACTGAAGCAATCAACAAGAGACCAAGCCTTGATATTACTCCAGTCGTTCCAATCAACTTTGGTGAAACTGACCAAGTTCATCGGTCAGTTGTTTCACCAGAAGATGTTTCCAGTTACAACAAATTGGAACCAGTTAAGAAGAAGAACACCACCAGTGACACATCATTCTATCCCTCCATCAATTTCAACTTACCACAAGAATTGGTGATTGGATCTGATGTACGTGCCACTCCAATATCAGCACCAGTTCAAACAACTAGAGCTGGAAAGAAGTACACTCTAGTTGTGGTTGATGAATTCACCAGATACTGCTGGGTGGTATTCATCAGATCCAAAAGTAATGCATCTGCTGAAATCATCTCTCTCATTAAAAGAATTGAGCTCAAGTATACTCGAAAAGTTTGTCAATTGCGAAGTGATAATGGTACTGAATTCCAAAATAAGGTACTTGAAACATTTTGCAATGACACTGGCATCTCTCAAAACTTCTCATCAGTTCACTCTCCAGAGCAAAATGGAGTTGTGGAAAGAAAGAATCGTACACTGATAGAAGCCGCCAGAAGTATGCTATCTGAATCTGGTCTTCCCACCAATTTTTGGGCTGAGGCAGTTGCAACTGCTTGTCACACCCAAACCCGGTCAGTCTACATCAAGAGACATAAGAAGACTGCCTACGAAGTACTCAGGAATCGTAAACCAAATATTGGATACTTCCATGTATTTGGTTGTCCAGTTTATATACTAAACGATTCCAGTCAGCTTGGAAAGTTTGATGCAAAAGCTGATGAAGGGGTATTTTTAGGTTATTCAGATATTCGAAAGGCCTTTAGAGTTTATAATTATAGACTCCAAAAGGTTCATGAGACAATTCATGTCACATTCGATGAGTCAACTGAAGCAATCAACAAGAGACCAAGCCTTGATATTACTCCAGTCGTTCCAATCAACTTTGGTGAAACTGACCAAGTTCATCGGTCAGTTGTTTCACCAGAAGATGTTTCCAGTTACAACAAATTGGAACCAGTTAAGAAGAAGAACACCACCAGTGACACATCATTCTATCCCTCCATCAATTTCAACTTACCACAAGAATTGGTGATTGGATCTGATGTACGTGCCACTCCAATATCAGCACCAGTTCAAACTAGAGCTGGAAAGAAGTACACTCTAGTTGTGGTTGATGAATTCACCAGATACTGCTGGGTGGTATTCATCAGATCCAAAAGTAATGCATCTGCTGAAATCATCTCTCTCATTAAAAGAATTGAGCTCAAGTATACTCGAAAAGTTTGTCAATTGCGAAGTGATAATGGTACTGAATTCCAAAATAAGGTACTTGAAACATTTTGCAATGACACTGGCATCTCTCAAAACTTCTCATCAGTTCACTCTCCAGAGCAAAATGGAGTTGTGGAAAGAAAGAATCGTACACTGATAGAAGCCGCCAGAAGTATGCTATCTGCTGAAATCATCTCTCTCATTAAAAGAATTGAGCTCAAGTATACTCGAAAAGTTTGTCAATTGCGAAGTGATAATGGTACTGAATTCCAAAATAAGGTACTTGAAACATTTTGCAATGACACTGGCATCTCTCAAAACTTCTCATCAGTTCACTCTCCAGAGCAAAATGGAGTTGTGGAAAGAAAGAATCGTACACTGATAGAAGCCGCCAGAAGTATGCTATCTGAATCTGGTCTTCCCACCAATTTTTGGGCTGAGGCAGTTGCAACTGCTTGTCACACCCAAACCCGGTCAGTCTACATCAAGAGACATAAGAAGACTGCCTACGAAGTACTCAGGAATCGTAAACCAAATATTGGATACTTCCATGTATTTGGTTGTCCAGTTTATATACTAAACGATTCCAGTCAGCTTGGAAAGTTTGATGCAAAAGCTGATGAAGGGGTATTTTTAGGTTATTCAGATTCTGATCATGCAGGTTGTAAGATAGATAGAAAATCAACAACTGGTGGTTGTCATTTCCTTGGAGGAAAACTGGTAAGTTGGACTAGCAAGAAGCAGACTTCAGTCTCTATGTCCACTGCTAAGGCAGAGTACATTTCTGCGGCCAGTTGTTGTGCCCAGATTCTCTGGATCAAGAACCAGTTACTAGATTATGGTCAAAAATATACAAGGACCCCAATCTTTTGTGACAACACCAGTGCAATTGCTATATCTCACAACCCAGTGATGCACTCCAAAACAAAGCATATTGACATCAGGTATCATTTCATTCGAGATCATGTTATGAAAGGAGACATTGAAATTCATTTCATCCCTACTGACAAACAGTTAGCTTATGTTTTTACAAAACCTCTCGATGAGAAAACTTTTAAACATCTCATCAGCGAACTGGGAATGTTAAATCCTTAACTGGAGCTTTCTTTGTTATTGAACGCGTTAGTGACACTGATGAAGTTCTCCAGTTGAGGAGGTCCAGATTATCTTTGCTCTCCAGGCTATCGAACGCCTTCGTGATACTATCTTGGCACTAATTGATATCTGGATCATCATTTTAGGGGGAAAGACTCAAAATAATTTTCTGACTAAAATTCGTTTTTGTTTGAAAATGCAACTGGAGAACTCTTCAGTTGGAAACTGGTACTGGACTGATCCTTCAGTGACCAGGTTCAGTCTTTGTCTATATTTTTTTATAACGTTACAAATACTTGGTCAATATGTGTGACATGTGATGATACTCGAGTGTTTTAAACCACTTGATATCGTGATCTGACGTGTTTGAAACCAATTTTAGTACTTGACAACTGTTTGTATTGGGAAAACAAAAAGTGAGTGGGCTCATGGGTAAGATAAGCCGTCGTAGCATTTAATGCTGACATGTAAGCATTTAATGTTTACATGGCAAATTATTATTTTATTTCAAAATTCAAATCAACCTTGTTGAAAATATCTACAAAAATGATTTTGTTTATTAAAATATAATTTTGGTGTTTCATTGGGATCTTGAATCTCTTTATAAATACCCTTATTTACTCCGAACTCATTTACTTCTTTCTCTTACATTCCTTCATTTACTTTCCAATCATCAAAATTGCTTCATTTTTCTCTCTGCTTCACAAATCAAGAACCCTAAATTTCTAAATTTTCATTTTCATTTTTTCTATGGCTCCTAGATCATCTCGTTCAAGAGATGTAAATCTCTTGACTGTTCCATATGCTCCTTCACCAGATGTCAAACCGGCATCTGGTGCTCCTAGTAATGCTTCAGTCATCAAATTAAATCCAAACAATCCGATGGCTAGCTTACGAGGATCTCAAGGGTCCGATACCCTTATTGGTAGGATCCAAAAGTTTTTAAAGGATTCTCCAATAGGACCCTCATTCTCTCTTAACCCACGCAAGTTGTTTCACAACTACTTGTGTGAGTTCTGGTACACTGCCAGTCTTTCTTCTGATTATTCCTCCATCAGTTTCACTTTAAAGGATGGAACAATCCAGTGTATCTTGACCGCCGACGTATTGAGGGATGCCTTACGCCTCAATTACTGGAGAGAGGGTGAATCTCCAGTCGTCTTGCCCCCTAACATAAATTTTCGTCAAGTACTTCTTGAAATGGGACACAAGGAGTGCTTGGACAATGGGGTGCTGAAAACGAAAGGTGCGATGACCATGAAGGGCCTTACACCTTCATGGAGGTATTTTTTCATCCACCTGGTGGAGAGCATGGGTGGGAGTTCTGGTGGACTTGACCAGATTAACTCCACACAAGCAGAGATGGCTTACTGCTTGTGGAACGGATTGAGAGTGGACTTTGCAGATATTTTGTATAGAAGCCTAGTACAAAAGCTGAAGGGCTCCAGGGGTGTTTGTATCCCCTTTTCAAGGTTCCTCTCTCTTTATTTTAAGCATATTCTGGGCAGAGAAGCATATAATAGTACAGATTCACCGTACACTGCTCCAGATATGCTAAGGAATTTAGACTCTCTAGTATCTGAAGTTGGAGAGGTCGAAATTCCTGAATGAATGCAACTGGCATTCGCTTCAACTGATGCACCTGTGGAAGGTGAGTCAGAAAGGCAACTGGGTGAGCCTCAAAATAATGAGGGACCCTCCAGTTCGCCTAATGTTATGGTTGAGGATAGAGCAACCATAACTGAAGCAACCCCAATCTCATCTATCCCTGGTGAAGATACTTCGGTATCTGATCCTCCAACAAATGTACCCATCCAGGAAACTGGGGAAGGTCATCTGGAGACTGACCAGGAAACTGGTCAGCCCTCAGTTACATTCATGGATCTGGACATGAATGTTAATGACGAGGAAATCCTTATAGAATCTTCGGATTCTGAAGGTACTGAATCAGACTTGGAGATTCTTGATGCTTCTGTACAAGCTCAAGACCCTTCATCTCCAGTCTCCCTTCCAGACGCATCAATTTCACTTTCACCCTCCCAAGAAAATGTGCCTACTGATATATCTTTACCAACATATTCCGCTCCTTCACCAACTGGGCAATTCTCACTTGCTCGAGAAATGCCCCCACCACCGTCGCCGTTGTTCACACCTGAGCATTCTCAGCATGAACAACACTTTGATTTTCCAGTCCTTTCTTCATCCACCACTCCAATTATATCTTTAACTGCTGGTTTGACAACTGGGGAGACTTCCTTAAGTTTGCCTCCTCCAGTTGCTCCAGTAGTAACTGCTAGTGGTCCAGTGACACCTTCTCCTTTGTCACTGGACAATCAAGTTGTCTCTTTACAAGCCGATCTCCAAAACCTTCTAACCAGGGTGGAGGAGATTCAGAAGACACTTGACAAAAACACCAAGTCTTTCTCCAGATACCACAAGGACTCTTTGACAAACATCAAAGTGGTTGATCTGGGATTAACAAGTTTTCATCGAATGAAGACTTGGTGTTCCACAAATTAAATGAGTTGGTCACTGGCTGTAACAATCTGGCTGGTACTTTAAAGGAAGCCTTTGACCTAACTCACTCCAAGGTCACCAGTTCAATCTCCAACTTGCTAGGAAATACTGTCAGAACTTCAGAAGTTGATTTGAAAGAGATTGAAAGGCAGGTAAAGGAACTTATTGAAAGACCTGGCCTAGATATAACTGGACTTGGAGAGCAGTTGATGACTTCAGTTGGTCAGAAAATAGAGGATACGCTGGGTGCTAGAGAAGAGCAATTGGTTGAAAGGGTGATGTCTGAGATCACCAAGCTGGCCACTCCTCAGGTTGATCTGGCCCCACTTACCAGTGAGATCAACCAGTTGAGAGGCAGCATAGAGAGTTTGAACACCCAGGTATCTCTACATGCTCAATCTATAGAGAAACTGACAACTGAAGTGGCAAATCTGAAGAAGAAAGATGATGAAGTAAAGGATAAGGTTGTCTCCGGTTTGGATGAGGACTCCAAGATCTTGAATGAATTGAAAACTGGTCAAGAACAAGTTAGTGCAAATGTCTTGACCCAGTCAAAGGAGACGAACCACTTGTGGAGATCCTTCCGGATGATGTGTGGAATCTTTAAGGAGTGCAAGAACTTGCAATCGTGGCAGCCTCTTGACCGGTTGCCATCTCACCCCTCTGAATGGGAAGGTATTCGGGCAGGTCTAGATGCTGCCAAGGGGGAAAGAAGTCAAGTCCTTGCACCAGTTGCATCTGGAAAAACCTCAACTGGAAGAGAATTGATTGTGGCTACCAGTACTGAAGCTGGTGAGCAAAGAGTTGGTGGATCTAGTGATGATGGTGATAGGGGGAATGTTGTTTTGGATAAGGGTAAAGGTTTGGCTGTTGAAGCATCTGCCCAGCCGGCCACTGATGAAATGTTAGAAACTGGAAATACTGACATACTTCCTCCAGTTTCAGATAATGATAGCAGAAGACTGGCCAGACTTGGAAATGATATTAAAGAAAAGAAAAAGATGAAACAAAGAAACCAAGCTGAAGCCAGGGCACATCTTGCACAAATCAAGTTACTTGATATGAGTGATGCCAATCTGTTGGGTATCACTAAGGAGGAGTATGTTAGGATAAAGAATGATCCCAGGATAGTTGACCAGTTGAAAGAAATACTGGATGTAGAACTGGACAGACACTATGCTGAGGATGAGGCTGAATTTGATGCCAGAAGTTTAAACATTTCAGTGGAGAAGGCTAAGGAGATAAGGGCCAGTGGGATTCTTAAACGAATTAAAAATGTTAAGAAGGTTGTGAAGAAGGTTTTGAATCCACCAAGAAGGATTCCACAACCAAGAAGACCACTGACAAAAGATGCAAGAGATGCTGACCTTAGCACATTTGTTGAACCAACTGGCGAGGTTTCAAATGAAGACATCAAGTCCGCTGTACTGGCTGCTGGTGCTGGGAGTATAAGAATTACAAATGAATCTGAAGCTAGAAGCTACTACTCCCAGATCATGTCAACCAGAAGACATAGTGGTACTATTAATGGTGTAAATGTAACAATCAAGCCAGGCACCAAAGTTTTTCAAGTTGAAGTTAGTTATACCAGGGGGCCACTGGTTAAAACTGACAATCTTGGTGCTATGCAATATGGGTTCAGCGAATGGGTTGAGATGGTGAATGTGCTAGATGCGAAGGCACAAAAGAATAGGTTTGAGAAAGCATGGGCAAACTTTCTAAGGGGCAAAATTCAACATAAAGAAAATCTTGAGCAAAAGTTGAATATTGACCTTGAAGACTCTCAGCCTATCTCTTCAATTGCCAAGAGAAGAAGAACTGGCGAAGGGCCATCTCATTAAGTTCTTTCTTCAGTTATCTACTTGTAATTTGTATTTACATTCTGTAACTTGTATAAATTTCATTTCCTTGTATAAATGAAGTTACCAGTTTGTAACCACAAGGTAGATAATAGATTAAAATCTAACAAACCTAAAAGAAAAACCTAAGGCATTTATTGATCTATAAAAATGTCTTAGAAACTTAGATAGATTTAAATCGAATAAGTCTCTATAGTTCACACTTGTATAGATACAAGAACTAGAAAAAGACTTAGACTATATTTCTAGACAAATAGGGGGAATTTGTTAGGACCAGTTCACCTGGTAAACTGGTCAGTCTCCAGTTGCACCTGGAGACCCAGTTAAACTGTCCAGTGAACTGTCCAGTGAATTGTCCAGTCTCCAGTTGTATCTGGAGACCTTAATGATTTGTCGAGAAATATATTGAAGTCCAGTTGCACCGTACAGTTAACGCAACTGAAGACTTCCTCCAGTTGAGAACTGACCAAGTTGAAGAAGCATTCCAGTTGAAGTCGAAGACAACAAATGGAAGATAGAGAATGGCAATGGCAGCGAAGCCCAGTTGGCATTCTAGTCAGTTACAAACTGGAGACCATCAGTGGAAAGCCCTTACAAAGCTTTACACTCATTACGAGGAATTGACTTGTATGCTTTATGTACCTTTACCCGGATAATAAGCCTTATCTTATTATTTAAGTATTAAAAGGTACATAAAGGTGGTTATGTAAAGTCACTTTAACATGCGACTTTACACTGCCTTTTAAGGAATTAAATGCTATTCCTTAAATGCTCTCAACCACATTTGTACGGCTAAAGTTAACATCCCAATGTTAACTTTGCCTATAAATACAAGTCATTGTGATTAGAGAAAGAAGAGAAATAGACAAAAGAACGGGCAAAGCTGTTCAAGAAGGAAGATGAAGAAGAAAACAAAACAAAAGGATGTCGAAGAAGAAGAAGAAGAAGAAGAAGAAGAAGAAGAAGAAGAAGAAGAAGAGAAGAAGAAGTTGAAGATATAAGAACTGTAGAGGGAGAAGAAAGTGTGGATAGAAATAGAGGCTTATTTTCAAAAGATCAAGAAAATCCTGCCAATACATCCGGAATGAAACTTTAAAAAGGTGTATACTTTCAAGGTAAATGTACTATTTTTGCATTATACTTTTTTAAGTTTAAAAGTTTTTCTTTATTCATATTATGTTCATATTTGTTGTTGTGTTCTTTGTTAAGCTGATACATAACAGAGAAGATCACATGTATTAATTTGTTGTTGTGTTGTTTGAAAAGTTGATACATAACAGAGAAGATCAGACCGTTGCTTGTAGCTGCAAGACATTTGAACGTTATGGCTTCTTATGTAGACATGTATTTTGCATGTTCAAGGCCAACGATATTGAGCAAATTCCAGAAAAATACATTATCAGGCGTTGGAGAAAGGATCTAATACCTCCAGGAATGAGGACATGAAAAAGGTATGGAGAAGAGTTAGAGAGGCTAGGAAATGAAGCTCATTACATACTTGAGAGCTGCATGACCTTATTAGGGAAGGATGAAGGCAAGGTTTTAGCATTTGTTGAAAAAGTTAGGTCATTGAAAGATGAGATTGCACATGAGTTTACTGCAGGAACAAAGAAAAAGGATAAAATCATCAAAACTTTCCTAGGTGTCCCAAAGCCTGCAGAAAGAGAAATTGAAAACCCGGAAGTAGCGGGTTTCAAAGGTTGTGGAAGCAGATTGAAAAATTCAAAGGAAATTGCCATGGAACAGTCAAAGAAGCATAAACGAAAATGTGCAAATTGTGGAAAGATGACTTTTCATGACAAAAGAAATTGTGAGAAGAAGAACAGAAAAAAGCCCAGGCTGAAGCTCTTAAAGCCTCCAAGAAAAAGTAAATTGAGGATATAATAGATTTTTATTAATTGAAAAACATTTTTCCATTTTTGTGTTTATAATTGATTTGAATCTTTATTTAATTGTCTATTGGGAGTCAAATGTTGAGAGTCAAATTTATATGAAAGACAATTTTGCTTCTGCAGGATATTTTTTTTAAGTTCATTTTTTTATGTATACAAAAAAGTAGCCCAAATTCCAACCATCATATTTAGTAAAAGCTTGGATAAGAGGATAAGGAGAGATATAGATAAGAAGATAAGGAAATCTAGATTGCACTTATTGTTTATTTCATTTTTGTATCTATATAACAAGGCTTTAACATGTAGTCATGTTATCAAAAGTTTCCTTCCTATGAACTTGTTTTCATCAAAAAATAAGCCAATTAACCACATTCTTCCATATTTCATTTTAGAAAGCAACTTCTTCTATTATTTGAGTTAACATCTAGCTTGATGGAGTCGGATTTCAATAATCTTCAATGTTTCTATTCAATTTCCGACCATGATTTCACCGTTTAATATTAGGTAAGCTATATAATGCATGTTTTAATAGTCTTAAAATCGACATACTTTTGAGAATATTTATATATTATATTTTGATTTGAATTATTTTTTTAGTTTTATATGTTATGCTTTACTAGTTTAGCATTTTTTAGTTGATACGGTTTTTTTAATACTTTGATACATTCTTTTAGAGACTATTAACATCAAATTTTGTATTGTAACAGGTAAGTCGAATTTCGAATGTGCTTCAAAAATCATGTGATTATATCACCAAAATCCACGTGTGATTTTATCATTCATTTGACTTATCACTTTTACATAGATTTCAGATTCTTCTTCGGTTGAATCTTCTGTCTTCACACCAATTTTGTTATATGAATACAAAGTTGGATAAGAAGATAAGAAGATAAGGAGAAATATGGATAAGGTAGATAAGTAGAAATATGGATAAGGTAGATAAGGAAATCTATGTAACATTTAATAGGATAAGAAGATAAGATAGATAAGGAGAAATATGGATAAGGTAGATAAGGAAATCTATGTAACATTTAATTCAAGTATTATTTTGTTTTTTTGTTAATGTTAAAAGTTATATAATAAATTTAAATTATTATTTTGCCAAGTTTGTATCCGTTTTATTGTTTGTTCATACTCGCTTACTTATATAGGTTACACATGTGTAATTTAGTAGCTTACACATTCGTAAGCTAACTTACACATGAATTTACAAATGAACTTACTCATGTGTAGGCTGTATAACTTGCATTCTTACAACCAGATACATATACAATAAAAAAAAGTCAAGTTTAGGACTATTTTTCATAATACATATTGTCTCCATTAAATTAATGTTAACTTATATAACTTACATATGGGTAAGTTAACATACACATGACTTACACATATGTAAGTTATATATGTTACACATGCGTAAGACATATAATCAAAGTAAATCTTCCATGATCAACAATAATGAAACAACATGATTTTTGTGAGTCCCTCGATAGCTACGGATCGCTCTCGAGATCGTCTATTGTTATGTCGTGAGTGCGGAATCCTCACGAGATAACTAGTTTGATTAGTTATCGTTTATATTGCTAATTATATCAATATAATCAGCCTTATGTGATCTATATTCGTTTGCTATAGCTTAGCAACGAACTTAGTCGCTTTGGTGTGTGTGATATATACTGGAATTACTCAATTTAGGTTTTCCAATCGTTTATATATGTTCACGATCGATATTGGGCCTGCTGGGCTTTGTTCTTACGAACTTAGCAGCCCAGCCCATCAAACGAAGATTATCTTCGTTCGTTCCTAACGAAGATCATCTTCGTTAGTACAACTTTCCATCAATATCTATGCCTTGTTATTTTCCAAGTACTTTATGTACAAGAACCTAACATATATTATGTTTGTACTTGTATGATATACATAACAAACATCATATATAAACATATAAATAACACCAAAACATGTAATCAATCATTATTAAAACACAAAGTCTATAATCTATCAATTACATATAGATGAATAAGACATAATCAAATCTAAGTTGTTGTTGTCACATCAACATGCTTCAACAAACTCCCCCTTGACAGCAGCATCTTCGATTTCTTCAGTCTTCAAAAATCTTCATCATCCATCAAATAATAATCGTTTGCTATTTGCATGGATATTTTCATGTAAGCAGACTTGGAGAATCTTACGATATTTATCTTCTTCATTCTTCCAGAATGGTAAAAATGAGCATTCAGTATCGTACAATTTTCTCTGATCATTTCTTGAGAAGTTCACCAACTGCATTGGATCATACATCCTTCTCAACAAAATCTTCCTCTTTGAGTCTGCATACATCTTAGCTTCACCAGAATTTCGATCAATCTCCCAATTATCCAGTTTATCCAAGACATCTTGTGCCCATTTCTTGGCAGGGACCTTGATCATGCATTTGATATCACGTTGAATATACTCAACACTTTTATCTGGCTTCACCACCTTCTTCTTTCGTCTTGGTTCAATATGAAACTTTGGTTTTTCAGAGTTTTTCATATTCGACCTCAACTTGAAATCTTCATGAAGATTCTTACCAATCACATCTGCAAGACCATAACTACTTGGATTGATAATCCTGTTATTTCCCAGTTCATGCAAGTCTTCCTCACACAAACTTCTGAAATGTCTCTCACGCCATGCTAGATATTGACAACCTTCTGGTCTTTTAAGAACAAACAGCTTCAGTTCTTCATCATAAAACCAACTCCAGATTATTGTCTTATATCTTGCAACATCTTTATCTGATATATGAGTCCAATACATGATGGGTTTCAAAGTATCCCATGTGACTATATAATCATTGATTCTTTGACCAGGCACAAGTCTATCAATCTCATGCAATGGATCATCTTCTCTGAGAGGTACAGGATAATCATTTGGATTAAAAGGTCTTGTCAAATTGATTTCCCAGTGAAAAGGAATCAATGCATCATCAATCCTAGCATATACCACGAAGTTTAAAACTTTAGCGGAGTTACTAATTGAAGTTTGAAGCATTCTTTCCTTAACTTCTTTCCTCTTTATTTCCAACTCCTTTCTTTCTTCCAAAGATGGGTCTTCAGGAGTTGAATCCCAAAAATCATCAAACCCATAAGGTTTCTTGAATATATTTATATCCGGTTCAGGAACAAGCTCACCCTCCTCAAGTTCATCACCATCGAAGAGTAATTCTGTATCATCTGTTAAGATTACACAAAATGAACACCGGAATACAATGAATAATCATGATAATAATAATAATAAAGATGAAATATAATTGCATTGAAATAAGATAAATTACATTTACATGTCGTAAACTTATTACATGCAACCTAATATACACTTTATCAATCTTTATCGAAATCATAAGTTGAATCAGAATCAGAATCAGATTCCAAGGCTGTTTGCCTTTGAATCTGTAATCTTTTTCTCTTTCAGTTTCTGCTTCTTGCTGTTTATCTAATAAGTTATCAAATACAGAATGAAAAGCATTTTCTTCAGTATTATAGTCATGTCCAAATTTTGCCTTAACTTCACGCTTTAATCGTTCAGTTTCAGCTTCAACTTGATCATCACTTAAATAATCAACCGATTTCGAAGAATTACCTGAATCAAGTGCTTCAATAACTTCAGCTTCTCGAGGAGCACTTGAACCACCCGCACCAGAAGTACCAGTCTGGGCAGTATCTCTTTCTGTCTCCCCCTGAGTCTCAACCCCTTTTCCTTTGTCAGAAACTGGGCGAGAATCACTCCTATTACCAGCATCATCATCATCATTCTGACGTCTTGGCTGAGCTGCTGCTAATCTGCAAATTTCTTCAGGAACATCTCCCCCTTGATTCTTGACCCAGTTGATTAAAAAGGTCAGAGCACCTCGAACATTCGTAAGATCAGACTCCAAAGTATCAACACGAGTCTGAAGAACATCTATTCGCCTAACGAGGGAGTAATCCGAAGGAATAGGAGGAAAAGTAGGCAATCTGGGCAATATTGATCTGGCAGGAGGCAAAAGTGGACGTAATGGTACACTGCCAGCAACAGTAGGAACTGGTGCTGTTGCGATAACAGGAATATCAGCAGCAGCGGCAGATACTGAAGTAGCCTCAGAAATTCGTGCACGCTTAGCTCTACGATAAGTGAGAGGAGCATCCAGTGTCCTCTTTGGTCCAACATTACTTGTACCTTCATGTAATGGACTTGATGCTATATCTCTAAGTTCCAATTGTTCTTGAAAATCAGATACATCTTCTTGTTCAGCACCAACACCCTCATTCAGATCTTCTTCTTGAACAGATTGATTCGTTTCAGAAAGGACTGGGGAAGAATGACACGCCTTACTCCGACGCTCTCGGCGTAAAGCACCTTGTACATCTTCTCTAGAAAAGTGATATGAATTATCACTTCCTGAAGCAGCAGGTACATCATGAGCCATCTTCGTTCGATGCTCATTACCCGAATCAGCAGCGACACTATCGTATTCATCTGTGTCAGCTTCAACTACATCATCATCATCATTCTGACGTCTTGGCTGAGCTGCTGCTAATCTGCAAATTTCTTCAGGAACATCTCCCCCTTGATTCTTGACCCAGTTGATTAAAAAGGTCAGAGCACCTCGAACATTCGTAAGATCAGACTCCAAAGTATCAACACGAGTCTGAAGAACATCTATTCGCCTAACGAGGGAGTAATCCGAAGGAATAGGAGGAAAAGTAGGCAATCTGGGCAATATTGATCTGGCAGGAGGCAAAAGTGGACGTAATGGTACACTGCCAGCAACAGTAGGAACTGGTGCTGTTGCGATAACAGGAATATCAGCAGCAGCGGCAGATACTGAAGTAGCCTCAGAAATTCGTGCACGCTTAGCTCTACGATAAGTGAGAGGAGCATCCAGTGTCCTCTTTGGTCCAACATTACTTGTACCTTCATGTAATGGACTTGATGCTATATCTCTAAGTTCCAATTGTTCTTGAAAATCAGATACATCTTCTTGTTCAGCACCAACACCCTCATTCAGATCTTCTTCTTGAACAGATTGATTCGTTTCAGAAAGGACTGGGGAAGAATGACACGCCTTACTCCGACGCTCTCGGCGTAAAGCACCTTGTACATCTTCTCTAGAAAAGTGATATGAATTATCACTTCCTGAAGCAGCAGGTACATCATGAGCCATCTTCGTTCGATGCTCATTACCCGAATCAGCAGCGACACTATCGTATTCATCTGTGTCAGCTTCAACTACATCATTATCACCATCATTCTCACTGTCTGAATCATCAGAATCACTATCCGAACTATCATCTGAACTCTCTTCATCCTCATGATCAGAATTATCTTCATCATCCACTAACATATCATCCTCAAAACGAGATCGATAATTTGGATTAATCAAGTGACCAAACAATGGTGGATTATTTAGACCAGCCACATTTCGAGTATTGGCATCTAAATCAGCAAAGATACGTAAAGGCCAAGCATGTGGTACATAGCGAGGACCTTGATCAAATACCAAGTTCGGACAGAAATGTCTAACAATCGCCATAACAAAACGAGGATATAAAAGAAACCTATTTCTCGGTTTAGCATTGATTTGACCAAGAAACTCATGAAAGAAGTATGTTGAAAACGGATAAGGTCGATTATAAACCAAAGCAATCATCTGTGAAGAAATCGTAGCAGAAAGTTGATCAAATCCGGCCTTACGATTGCTCAGACTTACTAACAAAACATAAGCCAGGTATCTCCAACGTCCTTGAAATCCACTCTTATCAAATGGAAGCTTTATTTGACCAACAAATCCCATTCGTTGAAAACACCTACGAATAAGGTCAAAATCATAAGCCAATTCTACTGGTGCGTCTGATTCATCACCCAAGTGCAGAATTTCACGAAGTATTGCAGCATTAAAATCAAAAGTGATTCCTTGGACAGTTGCTCGAACAACGCTACGACCATTAACCATTACTTGATGAGCAGTCCTCCAGAAGTCATCAATATACTGCCTAACCAATCTAGGTGAATCACAGAATGCAAAAGACAGCCTAGAACGAGCAATAAAATCAAACATTTCATGGTAGCGTTCAGAATTATGCTGATCTGGATCCAGATTTAAGGCCAAATTGTGCTTCTTAAAGAACTGTCGTGGAGCAAGAGCCATTTCTGCAAAAACAAATCATAATGTAAAAACAATTATAAGATTAAATGAATTGCAGGTTAAAGAAACTTAATCACTAATTTCATAAGTTAAAAAAGTACGAAATTAGTCTTTAAATTCGTAAGTGAAGAATGTACGAAGTTAGACTTTAAATTCGATAGTTAGGAATGAACGAAGATAGACTTTAAATTCGTTGGATAACATTAAACGAAAATAGATGTTAAGTTCGTTGGTAACAATGAACGAAGATAGCTTTTGAAGCATAAATAAGTTCGTTTGTCACAAGAACTTCTAAGTTCGTTAGTTGAAGGAAAAGTCTAAGTTCGTTTGTCATCATTTAAGTTCGTAGTCATTCTGAACGGTCTGTTGGTTCCAAAATCAAATAAGTTGATTTCAATAACATTGATTAACCCTTGTTTTGCCCGAAATTAGTTACAAAACAATCGTAACACTTAAAAAGAACATAACCCATATCGATTTTGTAAACGAATTAAGAATCCAATGGATTTAAAATCAAGAACGAAATTAAACCCTAGAATTTAAAATATATTTTAAAACCGAATGAGTTCATGTAAAAATTGGGCAAAAACTAGAATTAAAAATTGAGGAAATGTGAATGACAATGCTAGATAAGATACCTGAATTACTTATTTCAACAAAAATCGAAATAATAAACCGAAAATCAACTGAAATCAAAGTATTTGATTGATGAATATATTGGGGTTAAGCAGCTTAAAATCATTTGGTAATAAAAAAGAGAAAAACGAATTAAGGTTGGATATATATATGGATGGGTAAAAGATGGGTCGGGTAAAAGGATCGGTCGAATATAAGTGGAACGAGTTTAACCTTCGTAAACTCAATTGGAACGAAGATAGAAGTCATCTTCGTTTATAACCTATTGAAACGAATTTAGATGGTAACAATTGGAACGAAGATAGAAGTCATCTTCGTTTATAACCTATTGAAACGAATTTAGATGGTAACAAAATGAGTTCCATTTTTCTGAGTACAATTCCAAACGAAGTTAATCACTATCTTCGTAAGAACAAGTTTGTACTTTAGAAAATTTTTCAAGATTCGTCATCACGAAACTGTCCACAATGCGACCCCTTTGACCTAATCCTGTACATAGCAACAACTCGTTAAAAACAACTTGTTCATGCCTTGTACCAAAAAGTACCACCATCTAAAACCATCATCATAATGTAAGTATTTTACAAACATTATAATCTTGAATAAAAACAAAACCCCATGATCTAAAATCAACCATTAACAAACCTGAAAATAATCAATGAACATATTAACATCGTTACCAACCACGACCATGATACGGAAAGCATTTCTCTAATCATTGAGAAGCTTGACAGCAAACCATCTTGAAACACTTAAGTCCCATATAAGATGCCGTCTACATAACTAACAAACAATGAATAGTCCAAAAATCCAATGAAGAATTTTATAAAGTTTCCGAATTCATGTCATAAGTTAAGGTACGAGAATTAAAAGAAACACGTATCAACACTGATTATTTTCACTAAATACATGAAATGTAAAGTAAATAAATACTCTTAAAAAGCAGATTCATGTATTCTTCCTTCACGTGCTCATATTTGCATCACAATATTGTCATTTCACACCAAAAATCTTATCTCCATGATATCATCAGTATGAATAACACTGTATTGCAACAAAAATCAGCACTCCAACTCTATCTTCTTAACCTGAACACTGCACACTTACCACAAACTCATTAACGCATTAAAAGCAAAGGCATAATAATGCAGAAAAGTTAAGCTAAAACACACAAAATTAGGATTAACAATTATGAACTAATCAAGATTTTAACATAAGATCAAGGGAGGTCATTCCATTGTCAAACCCTAAAATGTCACCAAGTTATTAATTAAATTCATAACTTGTAAAAACTGAAACTTGTGAGATTTCAAATAACATTGACTTGTCACAAACTTTTAAAAGATCATTTTCTAAACTTAAACAAATTAATGTCCATATCAGAAAATCTTCTTTTGTACAAATCGCATAACCTCATCAAGAATTCAAATGAATGAATTCAGCAAAACATATACTCAACAGAATTTAAGTAGAATCTCTCGTGCAATAAGAACTTATGAAAATACTTATTTTGACTCAATAAAATAGAAAAATAACTTAGAATAAAAATTACAGAATAATAAACTATACTATACACAATAGTTATCTAAATGTATTCATTATTCACATGTGACTAGGGTACTGCTGATCAGATCAGATTAGCATTTACATAAGCCTAACTGCGAGAAATAATTCTCTTATTATTAGTTATGAACAGTGATCCAAAAACGATTACCAATATGTTTGTCCTCTTAAACACTCGGTACTTCCAGTCTCCTTTTTGGTTTGTGGCACTTTCGTATTACTTGAGCCAAGGACAGTCACCATGTAACCTAGTAAGTTACTCATGCCACAATTTTAGTTTGCGAACTTATGTGCCCCATATTCAGATACACTCTCACAATCGAAACAAGCACTAAAATTAAGACATTTGATGATTAAAGTGAGAAAGTCTTTAAGAATCAAGTCAGCGGTGACAGGTCGGTGATTCCTCACGCGTAAAGCGACATAACTTGACTCACGTACGGAAATATACTTAACATTGCATGATGCCAAGTACTTGCATATTTGTGACATTAATTTACTTTAAAGCACTTATGAAAACCCGTGACTTTCTATGAGACCCGTGTAGCGAACTTTCTGACAACCTATCCCAAGTTGAAAACTTTAGGTAGGCTAGGTATACAAAGACACCCCAAGGACTTACTTGTTCGAATCTCAAAGGCCACATTAGCTTCATACTTTCAACAGATTTATTTTGATATTTGCATATCTTGTCACAAATATACATCCGAAAAAGCAATACATACACATATATGTACCCGAGACCTTCTATATAAAGACCAAATATACCTAATTACAATGCAAGATCTTTCATAAGATTTAAAGGACTTGTCTATTTTAAGAACAAGTCAGCGGTGACAGGTCGGTGATTCCTCACGCGTAAAGCGACATAACTTGACTCACGTACGGAAATATACTTAACATTGCATGATGCCAAGTACTTGCATATTTGTGACATTAATTTACTTTAAAGCACTTATGAAAACCCGTGACTTTCTATGAGACCCGTGTAGCGAACTTTCTGACAACCTATCCCAAGTTGAAAACTTTAGGTAGGCTAGGTATACAAAGACACCCCAAGGACTTACTTGTTCGAATCTCAAAGGCCACATTAGCTTCATACTTTCAACAGATTTATTTTGATATTTGCATATCTTGTCACAAATATACATCCGAAAAAGCAATACATACACATATATGTACCCGAGACCTTCTATATAAAGTAAGTTGTCCATTGACGACATCTCCCTGACCGGTGATGTTGCCGCCCTTGGATCCAGCAAAACAAACATACGACCCATTTATACCAGTAAAATTGGACAAGAGTTTCCTGTCCCCTGTCATGTGCCTGGAGCATCCACTGTCAAGGTACCATAAATGGATTGGTTTCCTAGGAACTCCCTGCACATAAAATGATAAAAATTAGTTTTCATTGGGGACCCAAACCTTCTGAGGTTTGGGTCGTCCCTTCTCATCCCTTAGAATCAGTTCAGTCCAATACCCATTGCTAGAAGCCGTGGGAGGAACATGATTCTCATCTCGTCTTCTCACAGGAGAAGACTTCTGACCTCTCGCCGGAGAAGATCTAGGAGAATGAGGGCCATAAGAAGATCGAACACTTGAATGAATTTGGTCATAGAATGAATTTTGACTTTTAGGAACAGAACGATCAGGTCGTGGAGGTGTTTAAAACGATTTGAAATCCTATGAACATTTCCTGAGGAACCTTTCAGTGGAGATTCACGTCGTTGAGGTATAGTAAACGGTTTTGGAGAAGATTGAACTTTAGACTCATAAACCTGTTTATTATTACCCAACCCCCTTTTTCCTTCTGAAGTGGAAGCCTTTGAAGGAGAACCTGATCTTCAAGGTCTATTTGGACATACACTATAAACATGACCCTTTTCATGACAAGCAAAGCAAGAGAGGACCTTGAACTTTTTGTTTGTATCTACCTTTTTATCGGTACCTACAGATTCATTATTAGCACTAGTGTCCACTGACTTACTTGTTTTTCTTTGATTTTCCTTTTCAGGGTCTTGTTTAGTTGGTGAGATCCTAGACTTCCTAGCACCATCTTTCTCATGTCTATCTTTACTTGAAGATTTCTTAAGTGCAGGCATTAAAATGTGCTTTAAAACCTTAGTTGCTTCTTCATTAACGGCTAAGTTATCTTCAGATTTTCTAATCCTAGACTGCTTAGATAATGGAGTGAGACGTTGCTGACTTAATTTCTTCATATCCTCAATAGCAACATCCCACACTTTATCAATCCTCTTAGGGTCAATAGATTCTAATGGGAATTCTAACTCAGTATAGACCCTATTACTCTTATGAAGTGTAAAGTGTACAATACTGTCTTTCTAACCATAAGGAGTAGACTGATTTAAAGCAACACCTTTCAATTTCTCTTCCTTGTTAGGTTGAGAAGAAACTCCTTTAGACTCTTTTGTTCCCTCAGGCAACTTTGCCTCGGAAATTGAGTCTTTTGGTTTACCATCTACAACACTAGGTTGAAGTAGGATTTCAGGAATATTAGGTTCAACAGGAGTATAGTTATTATTGAAAGGAGGAGGCACATCTTTATAAGAAATTTTAGCAGTTTCAAGACTTTTAGAAGAAGAATTCTCAAACTTTTTCATATGCATCAAAAGCTCAGAATGTCTAGCAGAATCAGATTTGGCCTTAAATTCCAAGATTTCTATCCTAGCATCAGCAAGTTCCTTTTCTACGGCAGCACACTTTCTAGCTAACAAGGAATAAGCATCACTACTTACTCTTTCTATAGCCACAGAATGATTGACTTTGTCTTTCATTGCTCTAATGTCAGATTCTAAGGATCTAATCTTTTCCTTAAAAATTTTTTCCTTATCATTTACAGTTAGACCCTTTTTAATTAATTTATCTCTTTCATCATGAGCAGTATTGACAACAGATTCTAATTTCTTGATTTGTTCATTCTTTTGTTCAAGTTCATCAAACATGCGATTAATAATTTTGCAAACATGAACAATAGTATATAAAGAACAAGATACCTGTTGGTCTGCCTCTTTGCAATCTGCCATGTAAGCAACAAAGTCATCCACAGTCATGCCAGCCGGAATCTCGAAATCTTGCATCTGCTCCTCAATAGTCTTTTCACCCTTTTCGGTGGCAGAATCATCTTTAACCTCAGCTGCTTTCACCTCTTCAGTAGCTTTCACTTCATCAAGGTTCTTGACTTCTTCTAACTCATTGTCAGATTCGGAATCAGTATCATATACACCAGCAGCAACAAATTCCACATTCGAACTTTTAGTATTTTCATACAATTGCTCTTCACTGTGGTAGACTGTGGTGTCCATGAAATCATCTGGAGAATCAACTATTTGAGCCATATCATCAAGAATTTCGGCCAAATAAGCATTATTGTTCTCATCATGAGGAAGATTCCAAACATAAGAACTATCTGGTTGAACAGCTACTATAGCCTTGTCATTTCCAGTGACATTAGCAGTAGGATCATCAGTCAACAAAAGAGCTCTAGTAGGATTTTGATTGAACGGACGATTACCACCTCTATCTTGACGTGAAGGAGTAACATTTGCCTCTTTCTTAGGCCGTTGACATTCTCTGGCAAAATGTCCAAAACCTTCGCAGTTATAGCATTTCACCTTTGACTTGTCAAATCCTTGAGTACCTCCTGTAAGCTGTCTGCCTGTTCTATTCATAAACTTTTGTACTCTCCTGGTGATCATTGCCAATTGCCATTTCAGATCCATTTCTTCAACATCATCTGGATCTATCTGATCGTAATCTTCATCAATAAGTGCTGGATCTGTGATTCTTCCTGCAACAAAAGCTTCATGTGCAGCACACATTGCAGCAAATACATTCATCCTACCCTCAGCTGATTTCATATTCATAGGCATGGATTTGTAACCTGCAGAAGAAGATGAAATGTTTCCGAATTTCATATTTCCAGTCTTTGCACCGTCATTAGCCCTTTTTCCCTTGTTACCAGCATCAGTAGCCATGAATCCGAAAGAATCATCTCCATCCATTTGTGCACCACAATTGTCTGTCTCACCAGTAGTACCAACTCCAGAAAAGAAAGCATTAACATCAGCTGTTGGATTTTTCATAGTGGCATGATAGAGAGATGGATCTTGTGTGAAGTTGTCTTGAAGATCTTTTGCCTTATCCTTCATTTCTCTGTTTCTTAGAGTGGATATAACTCCATCTATTCGAAGAGAAGCATAATCAGCTCTTTCTTGTAATCCATGACGAAATTCTCTGTAAGCTTTCGGCAAACCATCTAAGAATTTATCCACTATCTCAGTAGGAGTGTATCTAAGATCAAAATATGCTAATTCAGCAAGAAGATGTTGATATCTCAAAATAAGATCCTCAACTTGTTCATTCTTTGTGGCATTGAAGCAATCAAATTGTTTCTTAAGCATTTTAATTCTATTTTGCTTCAATAATGGATCACCTTCACAATGAGCTTCAATAGCATTGAACAATTGCTTTGAAGTCTTGTATTCTTGTTTAGGAAACAAGTGCACCAACTCTTGAGGAATGCACATACGAAGTGTGGAAAGAGCCTTTACTTCAATGGCGTAGTTAGCCTTTTCTTCGCCCGTTAATTCTCCCACCTTGTATGTAGAAGTAACTCCATTCACAGTAAGAGTGGGCCATTCATAACCTTCAGTGATCATGAGCCACATATTCAAGTCTTCTCGTTGAATGAAATCTTCAAATCGACCTCTCCACGCCCAAAAGTCAGCTAATGAAACTAATTTTGGTGGAGAATTAGTACGCCCTACCAGGTGATCATGATAAACTAGAGAATTGAGATATTGGGCAACAGCATTGTTGGTTGATGATGAAGAAGCCATAAGTGAAAAATACTGTTCAAACGAAGATAAAAAAGGAACGAATTTAGATTAAATTCGTAGAACGAGTCAGTACGAAGATAGCCTAATTTCGTGGACAAAAATTCTGAACGAAGATAGTTAAGTTCGTAGACAGGAATCTGAACGAAGATAAGTTAAGTTCGTAGACAGGAATCTGAACGAAGATAAGTTAAGTTCGTAAACAAAATTCGTTTGAAGAAGATTCAAAACGAAAATGAAAGAAACTTCGTAGTCTATCTTCGTTTGATGAATTTCGAACGAATTTAAGTTAAATTCGTTTGCTAACTTCGTTGAATAACTTCGTTTCGCTAAGTTCGTAAGGCAAACGAACTTAACGACAGAAAGTGTTCGGGAGGCTATTTTTGAGAAAAACAATCAAACAAACGATCTCAACCCTTCGATAAGATATCGAATGGCTCTGATACCACTTGTGAGTCCCTCGATAGCTACGGATCGCTCTCGAGATCGTCTATTGTTATGTCGTGAGTGCGGAATCCTCACGAGATAACTAGTTTGATTAGTTATCGTTTATATTGCTAATTATATCAATATAATCAGCCTTATGTGATCTATATTCGTTTGCTATAGCTTAGCAACGAACTTAGTCGCTTTGGTGTGTGTGATATATACTGGAATTACTCAATTTAGGTTTTCCAATCGTTTATATATGTTCACGATCGATATTGGGCCTGCTGGGCTTTGTTCTTACGAACTTAGCAGCCCAGCCCATCAAACGAAGATTATCTTCGTTCGTTCCTAACGAAGATCATCTTCGTTAGTACAACTTTCCATCAATATCTATGCCTTGTTATTTTCCAAGTACTTTATGTACAAGAACCTAACATATATTATGTTTGTACTTGTATGATATACATAACAAACATCATATATAAACATATAAATAACACCAAAACATGTAATCAATCATTATTAAAACACAAAGTCTATAATCTATCAATTACATATAGATGAATAAGACATAATCAAATCTAAGTTGCTGTTGTCACATCAACATGCTTCAACAATTTTATACTAGAACAATCTTTCATAATAGAATACAACAATCTTTAAATTACAACCCTTTATTGTTACAGTGATACAATTATCATAATCAAATTACATGTTATTTGCATTGTCCTTCAGGATTCGAACCAAATTTTTTTTCTTTTCAATCACGGCATTCTGATACATGAACTTGTACATCTTTTTCATAAAATCAAGTTTCTTTTCATTCATCTTGTTATTGAACATCAGAATCAAGTGTTCATTCTTTTCAACAAGCGAGTCATCCATAAGAACCATCAAACTATAAGCAATGTTAACAAATTAATAAATTAAATTATTGTTGGGTCGAAAATCGACCAAGTATAATTTGTTCAGAAATAGTTGAAGTTCAGTGAAGATACTTGTACAGAATTCTGAACCTCTTCAGAATTAAGTTCACTGAAGCTTCACTTCAGTTTCAGATCAGCCAAACTGAAAGCATTCATTCTGAAGTCAAAGACTGAAGACTGAAGAAAGAGAATCATCTTAGAAGCAGAAACCAGAGAAGATTCTACCTGATCGAAGACTGAAGCATCTCAGTGTAAAGTACTTACAACACTTTACACTGATTACGAGGAAGCCTTTTTACTTTACTAACCTTTACCCAGTTAATAGCTTTAACTATTAACAAGTACAAGGTTGAGTAAAAGGTTGGGAATAAAGTGTGAAATGTCACATCAAATAACTTTCACACTTAACCTTAAAAGTACGCATGTTAAGGAATTGACTTTAATTCCTTAAATGCTCCCAACCATATTTGTACGGCTTGGTCCACATCAGCATGAACCTTGCCTATAAATATAAAGGCTTCTCACAACTTGCATATAGCTTGAACTTTAGCATTGCAACTTGTGAGATATACTCTAAGTAATTCTTACGAGTATTTCCAAGTTATTAGATCACTTGTATTTCTAGGTTGTTTAGATATTTACACTTTGGTGTTTATCTTTGTTCCGCAACAACCTTTGTATTTGTTTATATCAATAAATCAAATAAATTGAAAAAGTACATCGTGTCTCAATGCTACATACTTGATCTATACATATTATTTATATAGTTTCAGCACTTATTATTTCTCGTTATTTACTTTTAGTCATTTACTTCATTGTTTCTATCCATATCTGGATCGTATTCTGAACTGGTCTATTTCCAGTTAGAATTACTTGCCAGTCGGGTTTAACCATCATATTTGGGACTCACAATTATGTAATAGATTAACATGTAAATAGGGGGGAAAAAAACCTTTTCATTATTTCGTGATAAGCATTTTCAAGCGAGACAACTTCGTTTCGAATTTCCACCATCTGTTGCAAATGCATATTACAAGAATCTTTTGCATCGTTAATTGCTTTTGTTTCCATAGCAAACATCCTGTTATAAACATCATCAGCCTTGACATAGATATTCGTACTTTCCACCACAATCTTTGGAGATGGTGGGTTTGGAAGAATCATGGAAGAAGAGTTTGAAGAATCCATATGTGGTTTTTTTTAAGTATATACGGTTGTAAAATTGGTAGTGTTGTGCAAATTTTAGGTTTTGGTCATCTATATATAACTGCAATGTGCCGTTTAGAATACATTGTGACTTTTCCTATTTTAAACTATTAAGAGTTGTGACTTTTAGCATTTGAAACAGTTTAAAATATCTTTTTAGATAAACATATATTATAAATTTTATCTTATTTTTGAAACGCTTTTCCTATTTAAAGCTATTCCAAAACATCATACATTTTATCTTAAATTTATTATTACCAAACCACAAATATATCCAAGTATATACAAGACCAAAATCTACTTTATAAAAACTACTTTGTCAATTTACTTTATAACTGTTAATAGTGTGTTTTTCTTTCTAGTTATTTGACCTATAATTGTCTGAATAAAAAAAATGTATCAAAATTTAATAAAACAAGTATCAATATAAGTGTATCAAATTCTCTTGGACATTATAAAAAGGTTGTTATTTTGCTTGTTTTTAATATAATAATAGTGAATAATATTGTCTAATATAATGAATTTGGAACCAAGATTCGAAAAGTCAATAACAATCTATCTAGCAATTACAAAGTTTTCTAAAGAAACCAACAGAATTACAAATTGTCTAAACTGGTCATGCAACTGATGCAAAATTACATATTGTCTAAACTGATCATCAAAATTATCAAGCCAATGTGTAAAGCACAAATAGTCTAAACTGCTACTCCAATAGGTAAATCCAACATGGTTTTCTTACTCAATCCACATAACCAAAAATCACCTGCACATACAGAATAAATTATGAACACTACAACATCTAACAAAAGTGTAAAAATACAACAAAGAAAAAATTTATCTATCTAATTTTTATAGAGTTTACCTTGTAAGAATAACTTCCATAGTTTGCTTAACCCTTTCATCAATTTCGTCCGATGACTTGCTCTCTAGGATTCTTCTCCTAAACTCTGGAATCTTAAAATAGTCTTCAACCTCAGTTGTCACATTTTTATGCAATTCATTCAAATCCGATGTCAGCATCTTCGTTACATACTTCTTCCTCAAATTGTCCATTTGTTTCTGTTGAACTCTAACATTCCCTCTTATCACAGATTCATTCACAAACCCACAGTTAAAGTTGTACAATCCATTTCCTTTATACATCTCCATGTGTCTCATTGCAAAAATCCCAGAATCATTAAAGTTTCTCTTTATTCTCCAATTCATCTTAACAATGATGGGTTTTGATTGTACAAAGTTGGTTACAATGGCTTCTTCGATAGCCATGTATGTATCAAAAAGTTCCCTCTGAAAATGAAAACATAAATTTTGAAAAAAATTGTTACTTCTATAGCGAGTTAATCATTTCAATACATCCAAAACCTTAGCAATATTTTCTGATAATCAGTCATATTTGTCATGTGCATCAACTAGTAGTAGCTAGTTAAAAAAACTAAGGTAAGCCGAAACTAGTGTAAGCCAAAACTAATAAAGTTTCTCGTGGGATTTAGGGAGTATGCAAGTTACTACTAAGTTAGATTGGTAGATGGAAACCTAGGAGACTAACATCTCTTTCATAATTGCAAACAACAAAGATGTTAATGACATAACTGTGTCAAAATGCAAATATATGTGGTTGGTCTGGCAGGTTGACTAATGGGTCGAAACAGGTTGAGTTTGGTTAACTGGTAAATTGGCAAACATATCTTTGTAAAATAATAATGTGTAGTTATTGGGTTAGGAAACTATGTTGTTGCAATATTAATAAAACATTCAGGATAAAAACAATTCAAGAGGCTGTAAGCATGATAACACATTTGAGGAACTGCCAATGGTCAACTCTATGATACCCAACAATCCAACTAAGTTCACAAAATGAGCAAAACCAACTGGTGAACTTTCCATGATACAACTCTATGATACCCAACAATCCAAACAAGATCAAGGCAGTCATAGAATGGCCTTTAGTTCAAGTAAAGAATGGTAGGTGTGTGTGGATTACAGGTCCGTCAATACAGCAAGTGTTACATATCAATTTTCTATAAAACAACTTTAAGAATGAAGTTATTATCAAATCCAAATGGTATCCCAAGATAATCATAAAACAGCTTTCCAAAGACTAAGTGTGCATTAGGAACACAATCTTAGATAGCTCAACTAAGTGTTCATTTTGGGTACTCAAAGACTGAATATTTGGGGCACATAATTTAACATCAAGGAGTTTCCACCAATCCAAACAAGATCAAGGAAAGTCATAGAATGGTCTTTAGCTACTAATCTCAAACAGTTAGGGTTTTTTTTTGGTCTCACAAGGTAATACCAGAAATTTTAATTTTGTAACAGAACTAATACTATGAAGTAAATATTAAACTAACCAGCCTTCTTTGGTAGGTTCCATATATCAGATCGACATCCTCGTTTTGATGAATTCGGCTGTCAAGGATGTGAATTTCTTTCGACTTTAATTTAAACACAATCACATAGTAAGAGACTTCAGAAACCAGGGGAAAGAAAACCTGATCATGAAATACAATTTTATAAATTGAAATAAAATATTGAATCCTAGTATATTAAAATTTAAATTCAATTAAGGAATTAGTGTTACCAAATCAACATCTTTTAAGCTTTTCAACCCAGATTCTTTCAAAAGATCAAGCCATTCTGTTTGAAAATACATAATCATCTTGCATTTGCAGTTCGGATGAAGAATCAAATTGTATCATATCTGGTGACTATTTCAGAAAATTATATACAAATGGAAAAGTTAGTATTGTAGAAAATGATACATTTATCTATATCTAAAAAGATAAATTTAAGTAACTTACAATGATATTAGTATGGCAAAATAGTCTAAAAGTTCCTTTCATGTCTCTTTTAGTTTCTTCATAATTCAAAATCGAAGTCCATACATCAATGACTTGGGCAATAATCATATGTCCAGGCCTCATTGTCTCAAAAACAACTCTTGGAGTCTTGTATTGCTTCGTTTTAAAGATTGCCTCACTGCAAATTCATAATAATGATTTAAAAATCTATATTAAAAATAAAAAAATCAACACACACTAGAGATAGAACTTTTTAACTTATGAGGGATGACACCTAGCTGAGAATATGGCACTTGAAACTCTTTCTTCAACCGAGTTCAAAAATTCATTAACTGTAACTTCTCTAAAATAGTACGGAGATGTAAGATAGTTGGTATGTAGTTTGTGCCCTTGTTTATTCTGAACATCATCTGAAAGCAAGTTATAAGAAACCATGCACAAGTCGTTCAAGAATGGCATCTCCGATATATTTTGAGAAACCTTATAAGTGTTAGGCAAAGAATTAAGATCTTTGACTTTCGGAGTTTCCTTTAAGTCTCCTTGTCCCTGACTTTCTTCATCTGCAACGCTATCGGGTGAGTCAAATCCCAGGTTAAAACTTGGTAAAAAAGGATCAACTTTTTTCCTTTTATGAATACTTGACTTCTTTTTACTTTCAAGACCATCAACTTCTAATTTGGTACGTTTGCAATTCAACTTGATCATAATCTGATCAATTTTTCTTGATTCATCAACTTTCTTCTTATCTTGATTTCCTCATTTTTCTTGATTCTTATTTTTGTCCGTCAAGCCTTCACGATCAAGTTCATTTCTGGTAGTTCTTACTCCTATTTCATGATATTCATCTCCTACCTTGTCAACACTCGATTCAACAGCTTTTGATTGACCACCTTGCTTCTCATCTTGAAATCGTTGTTTGTCTTCACTGGGTTCAGGTGGATTCTGATTTTTTTCCCCGTGAAACATTCACGATTACCTTCAATTCTTGTAGTTTTTCCTCCTATCCCATGATCTTCATTTACATTCTTGTCAACGCTTGATTCAACAACTTTCTTTTGAACTTGATCTTCTTTTTGTTGACTAGATAGATGAATAATAACATGATGTGTGAAATCTAGTTTATAATTTATAACAAGATCTATTGCTAACTGACTACAACACACTTACGGGCAGTGTACCCGTTCGTATGTAGTATAGCTAACTGGCAAGACCAGGATCGAACACAAGGACTGATTGTTGTACTAAAAGTTGTTAAAATGTAAATCAAGAGAAAGTTTGGTTTGCGACCGAATTGTCACTTTGCGTTTCTAAAAGCTATGTAATCAAAAGTAAATTAAAGTACTCAGCTGGCGTCAATCGAGAGCACGCGAAAAGATTTGAGTTGTAAACAAATAATTAAAAAGCCATCTATGTCGAATCCGCTACACAAAAAGTCTAGGTTGCATATAGGTTAAGCCCCAAATTCATATATGTTGGTGATAATAATCGTGACAAGACAAAATCACAACCGGCGTGCACTCCGTTTGTAAAATCGACTCAATCACCTAATCAATACAATTTCTTGCAACAAGTGGTACCACCAACCCTGCTACAATTCCTTGAACTAACTAGTTTATTTGATTATTTAAATAACAATTTTATCTTTGTGAAAGAAACGTGGTACCACCAACCGTTAAATCCACTTAACAAAGTAATTTCTATTCAACTTGTATCATTTACTATCATACCATGACCTAGCAAGAGTTGTTCATAGACAAACAACTAAAACAATACTTGTATTCAACTAGTACCACTATCGAAAAACACAAATATCACCAAGGACACAAGATTAAGTAGAAGAAATCACTTCATTAAGATCTTGACAAAATGTTAAGTAAAACCAACTTGAATTCAAAATATTATGCAACCATAACTAATTGTTTCACTTCATCTTCATAGATGTATAGAGATTTAGCTACTCATAATGAAAATAACTAGAGATTCAAATAACAAGGAGAACATAGTTACCAAATATGAAGTAATAATCCAAATCGAGGTTACAACCGAGCTACAATCACTAATCAAGAGCCAAATTAATCTTCAAGTCTTCAAAATAGTTTGGATGATGAAAAACCCTTGAAAAACCCTTAAAATCGGCTGGAGAGAGAGAGTGGAGGCTGGAGTATCCAAGATTAGGTTTAGGGTTGAGTGGGGTTTGGTATTTATACCCCAGGAGAGAGAAACTGTCAGACCAGTGCAGATTCGCGCCGCGAGTCCCAGCTATCGCGTCGCGATAGGTGCTAAACTTGAAACGTTTCAATCCAGGGACTTTTGTCGCGTCGCGAAGTTCCAGTATCGCGTCGCGAGGTGAAGTTTGTGAAGGATCGCGCCGCGAATGGTTTTGGTCGCGCCGCGATTTCAGTCATATTTGTCATTTCAGCTTCGTTCTTCATCGTTAGTGCGTATGGACCATGCTTAAGCCATTTTCTACCAATTATGAGCGATGTACCTGCTGTAGACCTGAAATCACTAGCAAATACCATAAAAGCACCACAAAACATGTATAAACGGCTATCAAACGTGTCTAAAACGTCCAAATAAGATGTGGGAAATATGTATATATTGAGACACATCATAACATCTTCTACAGGATATTCAATTTCCCCTATCAAATTATCTTCAAGACCAGTAACATGTTTTGGTTTTGTATTCGAACATTCACCTTTTTCCATGACTCTTTCTTCACGACGAGTCACATGTTCTGGTTTTGTAGTCGGAAATTCACCTTTTTCATTGACTCTTCTCTTCGATCTATCTTTTGTAACAAAATGTTCATCCTCACCATAAAAATCTTCAGGTAAATCGGTATAAAATTGTTCCATTGTTATGTTCTCTTCATAGATAGTTTGAAGATGCAATATTTCATCATCGTTAGGCTCAATCATCAATCCGTTCTGAAATAACTGTTCAAGCTCTTTGTTCAGAATTTCCCTCATATGAATCCGATCTCGAATTTTTCTTCTAATGACCTGTTACAGTGTACAAATTACTGTTGTCAAGAAACTGTAGACAAATTAATTAGACCTATTCCTTCCAATAAAATTACGTTACACATGTTGTAAGTCCCAAATTGATGGATTACCCGACTGGCAAGCAATTCTGATCTGGAATGAGACCAGTTCAGAATGACGATCCAGATATGGATTAAACAATAAATGTAAATAACTGAAAGTAAATTGCAAGAAACTAAAGGTGCTGAAACTATATAAATAATATATATAAGTCAAGTATGAGACATTGAGACACGATGTACTTTTCAATGTATTTTATTCATTGATATAAACAAAATACAAAGGTTGTTGCGGAACAAAGATAATCACCCTAGTGAAGTATCTAAACAACCTTGAAATACAAGTGATCTAAATAACTTGGAAATACTCTTAAGAATTACTTAGAGTATATCTCACAAGTTGCAATGTCAAAGTTTCGAGCACTTTGCAAATTGTGAGAAGCCTTGTATTTATAGGCAAAGTCCATGATGACGTGGACAAGGCCGTACAAATACGGTTGGGAACATTTAAGGAATTGAAATCAATTCCTTAACATGCGTATTTTTAAGGTTAAGTGTGAAAGTCATTTGATGTGACATTTCACACTTTATTCCCAACCTTTTACTCAACCTTGTACTTTTCCAGAGATAAAGCTATTATCCGGGTAAACGTTGGTAAAGTCAAAAGGCTTCCTCGTAATCAGTGTAAAAGTGTTGGAAGTACTTTTACACTGAGATGCTTCAGTCTTCGATCAGGTAGAATCTTCTCAGGGCTCTGCTTCTGAGATGATTCTCTTTCTTCAGTCTTCAGTCTTCGACTTCAGAAGAATGCTTTCAGTTTGGGCTGATCTGAACTGAAGTGAAGCTTCTGTGAACATTCTGAAATGGTTCAGAATCCTGTACAAGTATTATTCACTAAGCTTCAACTATTTCCTGGACAAATTATACTTGGTCGTTTTCGACCCAACAAATTCCTCCTATTTGTCCTGAAATATTGCATGTATCTCAGACTTCTATCTATACATGTTTGTAAGTCTGAAATGCAAATTTTGTTTAAGTTGTAAAAATTTTCTAAGGACATCTTATAGATCATTGATGCCTTAAAATTTTAGTGAGTTTTTCTAACTTAAACCTATCATCTACTTGTTGGTTACAACTTGCGACATATATACAATCTGAAGTGAAATGTTTGTTACAAGAGTAAAAATTGAAAATATTTAGAAGTACATGATAAACTGAAAGAGGAATCTACTTCTTTGATGGCCTCGAGCCTGAAGGACCTTCAAATACGGTATGTTCTCCATCTCTTCCTTGGCTTGCATCTTTTGTTGTATTCTTGACATCCATGCACCAATGAGATGAGATTTAGGCACAGCCTTCAGAATGGGGACCATTTCTCTATGTTCAGTCCACCCAAATTCATGAACTGAGACCTGGTTGTACTCTTCAGCTGCCCTTCCTTCTCTTGTTACAATTAAGTCAAACAGCTTCAATCCATCATCCTTCGTTATTTCAACATCAAGAATTTTGGCAGGATTGGATCGATGCTTCAGATAGTGCTCATACTGATCCTTTTCATGTTTCCTTTGGACTTCAACAGCACTTTCAGAAATTGGTTTGAAGGTTGAGAGATCAGCATCTCGAGTATTTTTCCTTGTTGTTCTAGGTCCAGTTGTCTTTGCTTTGGGTGGTGGTCTTGTCAATTGTTTCTCCACCTTGAGAACTTCAGCCAGAATTGCCTTCTTTTTGATATCCATCTCAGCCTTCCTATTTTTCACCAAGTCTTCAATTGATAACTTGAAGGTGAGATGGTCCAGCTTTTGTTCCAAGGGAGAATATTGAACACCATATTCATAGTCTGCCATTTCAGCCAATGCCTTCTGCACTCTAGGATCTCCTTTAATCTTCTGATATCTTTCCAATGAAAGTCCCAGAGATGCAACATCAATATGATCCAGGGTCCCAAAGATGTTGTGCGCTTTCCTTCTCTTGTTACAATTAAGTCAAACAGCTTCAATCCATCATCCTTCGTTATTTCAACATCAAGAATTTTGGCAGGATTGGATCGATGCTTCAGATAGTGCTCATACTGATCCTTTTCATGTTTCCTTTGGACTTCAACAGCACTTTCAGAAATTGGTTTGAAGGTTGAGAGATCAGCATCTCGAGTATTTTTCCTTGTTGTTCTAGGTCCAGTTGTCTTTGCTTTGGGTGGTGGTCTTGTCAATTGTTTCTCCACCTTGAGAACTTCAGCCAGAATTGCCTTCTTTTTGATATCCATCTCAGCCTTCCTATTTTTCACCAAGTCTTCAATTGATAACTTGAAGGTGAGATGGTCCAGCTTTTGTTCCAAGGGAGAATATTGAACACCATATTCATAGTCTGCCATTTCAGCCAATGCCTTCTGCACTCTAGGATCTCCTTTAATCTTCTGATATCTTTCCAATGAAAGTCCCAGAGATGCAACATCAATATGATCCAGGGTCCCAAAGATGTTGTGCGCTTTCCTTCTCTTGTTACAATTAAGTCAAACAGCTTCAATCCATCATCCTTCGTTATTTCAACATCAAGAATTTTGGCAGGATTGGATCGATGCTTCAGATAGTGCTCATACTGATCCTTTTCATGTTTCCTTTGGACTTCAACAGCACTTTCAGAAATTGGTTTGAAGGTTGAGAGATCAGCATCTCGAGTATTTTTCCTTGTTGTTCTAGGTCCAGTTGTCTTTGCTTTGGGTGGTGGTCTTGTCAATTGTTTCTCCACCTTGAGAACTTCAGCCAGAATTGCCTTCTTTTTGATATCCATCTCAGCCTTCCTATTTTTCACCAAGTCTTCAATTGATAACTTGAAGGTGAGATGGTCCAGCTTTTGTTCCAAGGGAGAATATTGAACACCATATTCATAGTCTGCCATTTCAGCCAATGCCTTCTGCACTCTAGGATCTCCTTTAATCTTCTGATATCTTTCCAATGAAAGTCCCAGAGATTTCAACATCAAGAATTTTGGCAGGATTGGATCGATGCTTCAGATAGTGCTCATACTGATCCTTTTCATGTTTCCTTTGGACTTCAACAGCACTTTCAGAAATTGGTTTGAAGGTTGAGAGATCAGCATCTCGAGTATTTTTCCTTGTTGTTCTAGGTCCAGTTGTCTTTGCTTTGGGTGGTGGTCTTGTCAATTGTTTCTCCACCTTGAGAACTTCAGCCAGAATTGCCTTCTTTTTGATATCCATCTCAGCCTTCCTATTTTTCACCAAGTCTTCAATTGATAACTTGAAGGTGAGATGGTCCAGCTTTTGTTCCAAGGGAGAATATTGAACACCATATTCATAGTCTGCCATTTCAGCCAATGCCTTCTGCACTCTAGGATCTCCTTTAATCTTCTGATATCTTTCCAATGAAAGTCCCAGAGATGCAACATCAATATGATCCAGGGTCCCAAAGATGTTGTGCGCTTTCCTTCTCTTTATTTTCACGATAGGCAATGAACTGATTGGAGACTTTCCTTTGCAATGCCTTTAATTTATCACCATCAGCAGTTAAATCAGGCAAAGGATAACCATGTTCATCCACATTCTCACCAACAACCAACCCAAAGTCTTTTGAGCTTTTAGAGGAATTGGGTTCATCAAAAACTGGAGCTTTGCCCTTATCCTTTCTTGCAGGCTCAGAACTTGTGCTTCAGATTTGTGTTGTTCCCCTGAGCTGAGCACTACCAGCTTGTGACTCGGTTTGCTTCTTGGTCGCTTCAATCAATTCTTGAGTACTAGCCAGCAAGCCAATAGGAACATCTTTTCCCTCTTTGGGGACCTCTGAGGGCAATTTTGCATATTCATTGATTGCCATCTGCATATTCTTCAGAGGTTCCCAACTTTGTTGTTGCAAGCAGTCAGAAATCCCCTTACAGAGAGTGGCAAACTGAGACCTTAGTCTGAAGTTAGAGTTCAGGTTCAATGCCTCCTTATTAGCAATTTCAGCGAGCTACTTGCGATCATTTTCAGTAAAAAGGAGGAGGTGGTTGTGTAAAAGCAGAAGCAACAAAGGGAAGGTTACCAAGGCCATCCAATGCTTTTTCTAATTGCATCTCAGTTGGACTCTCAGATTCATCAGATTCAGTTTCAGAGTCCAACTCCTTTTCAGCTGGATCATCATAGTTGATGGCCCTTGGAACTGGTTGGAGTTGAGGATGAATGTATTGGAGTTGTGGTTGAAAACGTGGTGAAGTGACATAGGCAGGTGTTGAGCCAGGTGGAAAATATGGATGTTTGTGACTTGTTGGTGGTGGGCGATATGGTTGTTCAACATTTTGGATTTCTAGGGGAGGAGGGGCGTTTGCGATATTGAAGGCTGGCTCAGAATCAGACGACTGATTCTCCTCCAATAAGTTCTCATCAAACTCAAAATCAGCAAGGGAATCAAGATTCCCCTGAGGTGGCTCATCGTCATCCCAGAAAGCAGTCTGATCAGATATGCCCTGGTTCAGATCCTTGGAACCTGAACCAGCTTCTGGTTCAACAACTGCAGCTGCAGATGCATCGTCACCAGATTCAGAAATGTTACCAGAGATGGCAGACACAGGGGTTGCCTCAGTAATTCTCGTGCCATCGTCAAGAACTACTTCATTGGCCGTAGAGTTTGGAACCTCAGTTTCTAATTGTGTCACCTCAGAAACGTCATCAGTTCGTGCATCAGTAGAGTGTAAGATTTGTGAAGTTTCAGGGGGTGCACGTGCAGACTTAGACTCTAATGTGTGTTGGGCTGACACACTTATATTTCCTTCACCATCCCCTTCTAAAGATGTTTTGGGGATGGCTGCTTGTGGGTTTTCCCTTTGACTCGATTCTTCTGGTTCTTGTTGGGAAGAACCAGAAGTTCGGCACTAACATCCTTGGGCTGTGAGGACGATTTCTTAAATTTACGATGTTTTAATAAGCCCTTTGGAGATCCCGAGGGACCTTTTGGGAGGTCCTCAGGTTGGTCAGTGGAAGAGGGTGGTGGCTGGGTGGAAGAAGTTGTAGGGGTTTTAAACAACTTCAACATTTTGCCACTAGATCCACCTATGGGTCCCACATTCTTTTGTGGCCCGCTCAGTGATCTTTCTGAACCAGTTGGTCTTACTGAGACAGTTTTAGTAAATACCTTAATCATTTCAGCAGTGAGCTCAGGTTCTGTTTCTGAAGTGGATGCATTGGAGAAATCCCTGCAGAACTCTGGTGCTGAAGCTTCAGGCCCCTCATCATTGTACGCATCTCCAAGGATATTCATGAAGCAGATGCTCAAAAATCTAGGAAAAGAGATGTGCAGACTTCTCTTTCCTTTCAACTTTGCAATTAACTGAGAGAAGAGTATCTCAACGAAGTCTGCCTCTATCCCATGCCACAAATAATAGCCCATCTCAACTTGGGGCAAAGAAATTTGGTCTAAACCACCATAATTTCCCCCTAGGCACTCGACAATCTGAGTCTAGAAGAACCTCCAACAATTACCAAAACCAGACAAAAATATATGCCCGGAGGTCTTCAGATCGCCGTTATCATCAGTCATATCATCATGACCCATGTCTCGTAAAACCTCTGAAATTTATGCCTTTCAGTCTTTTGGCAAAGACTGATGGAGGTTGAACATAGTTCAGATGAAGGGCCTCCCTGAACCCTTCAAGTGAAATGACACACTGCTTTGTGCCTTCTTTTAATGTAAAAGCAATGGATTTTTCATCCTTGCTTATTACAGCAGTGTACCAGAATTCAAGCAAGTATCTATGATACATTGCCTAAGGATTAGCAGTCAAGGCAAAATGGAGAGGAGACTCTTCATAAAACTTGTTAATTCTCCCCATTAATGTTGTCGAATGAATGTTTAGTGCGGCAAGAAAATTATTCATATTAAACCTAAGGGTTGAAGGTTTGAAACCCTTTAGCCATGCCGCACTGGGCTTGACTGCTTCAGATGGATTGTATTCGAAATTTATTAGAGATTTGGCTTGGGAAGATGATGATTTAGCCATTTCTAAAAGTGAAAACTGAAATTGAAAGATGATTTTAGGGTTTTGGAATTTGGAAGAATGAGAAGATGAGAGAGAATGATGATTGGGAAGTAAATGAAGGAATTGTTTTCGGAAAATGTATTTATATTTATGATGGAATATAAAGAGTTTTTCCGAAATAAATAAAAAGAAAATGATTTTGAAATTCAAACCCAAAAAGAAATATATATTTTATTTGAAATCGATTTTGATCGGGTTTGAAATCCGAATTAATTTTGGGTAATGCAACGACGGTTAAGGGCCCCACATTTGTAGAAAACTTTTCAACCTTTTAAAGAAAAAGTGATCATTACTTTTCATTTACGGCGTAACTTGTGTGACACGTCAGCAAAGACATCTTTATTCAAACATTATACAGTAACTATCATGTGTCCACACAAACAACCAAGTATCCAAACGACATTACAAAGGACTGATTGATTTCAGAAAAGACTCAACAAAAATCTGAGCATGATCAGTTTAAGGAATCTGAACCATCTCAGTTTAAAACTTATTTTGAAATCATTCAGTGGGCTGAAACATTTCAGTCAAAATATTTTTCAGAAAGCAAAGTTCCCCCTTAGAGAAAAGTTCTTTTAAGTACAAAAATATTCGACACTTCCCCCTGAGATGATGCTACACAGGATTTAGCATACCTAACTCACTGCTGAGATGTTTAAACGTTTTAACATCCAAGGGTTTTGTAAATCTATCAGCGAGTTGTTTATCTGTGGGAATGAAATGAAGTCCCAAATTGATGGATTACCCGACTGGCAAGCAATTCTGATCTGGAATGAGACCAGTTCAGAATGACGATCCAGATATGGATTAAACAATGAATGTAAATAACTGAAAGTAAATTGCAAGAAACTAAAGGTGCTAAAACTATATAAATAATATATATAAGTCAAGTATGAGACATTGAGACACGATGTACTTTTCAATGTATTTTATTCATTGATATAAACAAAATACAAAGGTTGTTGCGGAACAAAGATAATCACCCTAGTGAAGTATCTAAACAACCTTGAAATACAAGTGATCTAAATAACTTGGAAATACTCTTAAGAATTACTTAGAGTATATCTCACAAGTTGCAATGTCAAAGTTTCGAGCACTTTGCAAAATGTGAGAAGCCTTGTATTTATAGGCAAAGTCCATGATGATGTGGACAAGGCCGTACAAATACGGTTGGTAACATTTAAGGAATTGAAATCAATTCCTTAACATGCGTATTTTTAAGGTTAAGTGTGAAAGTCATTTGATGTGACATTTCACACTTTATTCCCAACCTTTTACTCAACCTTGTACTTTTCCAGAGATAAAGCTATTATCCGGGTAAAGGTTGGTAAAGTCAAAAGGCTTCCTCGTAATCAGCGTAAAAGTGTTGGAAGTACTTTTACACTGAGATGCTTCAGTCTTCGATCAGGTAGAATCTTCTCAGGGCTCTGCTTCTGAGATGATTCTCTTTCTTCAGTCTTCAGTCTTCGACTTCAAAAGAATGCTTTCAGTTTGGGCTGATCTGAACTGAAGTGAAGCTTCAGTGAACATTCTGAAATGGTTCAGAATCCTGTACAAGTATTATTTACTAAGCTTCAACTATTTCCTGGACAAATTATACTTGGTCGTTTTCGACCCAACACATGTGTAGGTTGTATAACTTACACATGAGTAAGTCCAAACAAATGAAAGTTGTACACTGACTTAATGTATAGGTTACACTTGTGTAAGTTGTATAACTTACACATGAGTAACTCCAAAATCATGAAAATATTTCATACATTGATTTCAGATTAGTTGTGGAGTGGTACAAGGCTAGACATAGATAAATGCTTAGCTTAAACAAATATCAGTATTTATGAACAAAGTACAACAAAGTCTGTACAGACTTAGGAGATTAAGTTATAAAGGTGAAGGTCATATATAAAATGTGCCGTTGACTTACTGGCTTTTTGTCGTGCAATAGTTAAGCTCACCTTGAATAGACAAATGATTCAGCATACAGTATAGTTAACGTTTACATACTTTTTGTTAAATTATGAATAAAATTTTTGTTAATCGAATATCACATACGTTGTAGTTAGTCCAATCCAAAGTAAGTAAAACCTCAAATTTTATTAATTAAACTACCCACCAAACACATACACATTTTGCAATCCTCAAATAAACAGTGGACAATTCAATGAATAGTAGTTGCAAGCAAATAAAACAGTTTTTCACCTATCATCAGTTTTTTACCCCCAAAAACAGTTTCTTACATCTAAAATTATGATTTAGCTATAAGCAAAGACATTAGCAGGCGAGCAGCATGTGTTTGATTATAATACTGCTATCTAAAAATGTTCATATCTTCATGGGATTGAGTTTCTATAAAAGGATTGCAACCATCAAATTCAAAGTCTTCCCTTTGACTATGCTTCTGACTTGGTTCATTTTGATCACCTTTGGGTTTCTTTTGAGTATCATCTACTTCATCGACAATTTCTTTTTGCTTATCAAGACCTTTAATGAATGGATAGAACTTAGAACAGAAACTATAAAATGTAAAAAATGTTGTAAATAATTCATACATACCCTTTTTTTTGTTCAAGATTCCTCTTTTTGCATTCCAAGAGATTCTCAGCTGCCCTTTTCCTCTTAACTTCAGGCTTTACTGATGCCTTTTTTATTTCATCAGTCACTTTTTGAAACTCACCATTTATTGACTTTTCTGTTTCAATTGTCTTCAAATCATCCAAATTCCAGTTTTTGAAAAGAGGAAGTTGATATTTTTCAGGATTTGGAGCTTCATGGGCATAAAGAATCTAGAAAAAAGAAAGAAAACAAAGAATAATAAAAGCTTTAATTATTATTAAATCAGAGAATGATAAATCATAATATGAAATTTATAATCAAAACAAATATACCATAAGAAACATTACTAGCCCATTGAATTCAGCCTTCTGGTCCATTGATCTTTTTGATTTCAGCCACCCCATCTTTGTCTCTTTCAAACATGTTAATAAAAAATCGCACCAGTCAAAACCCTGAGCTTCATTGATCTTTTTAATGTACGGCAGAAACTTCTGGTTCAGTGTGTTGCATTTGATCCCTTCAACCATGGTAGTCACAAAGAAAACCAAAAAGTTTTGCATGAAGTGAAGACCACCATTCTTTTGGAGATTCATTGAACTCATTATATCCTTCAAGGTTAATCTGCCTGTATGATACTGAGTCCTCCACTGTTTGAAAATTTTGTCCGAAACGTCTACCTGAAAACAGTAAGGGATTTTCTTACCTCCAATCGGTATACCAAACACGTCACACACTCTTTCTTTGGTAACTAAAACCCGATTTCCATTTACTTCCAAAACTGAATCATCTGCTGAAAATTTCTCTAGCACATAATAGGCTAATCTTGTTGGCACATTTTTAATGGGGAAGTTTATCAAGGAACCAAAACCTAACTGCTTGATGTCGGCTTTCTGTTTAGCAGACAAGTTGTTCATAAATTCATGAAAAGTTTTCTTGGATGCCTTTATATGAAGCCGTTTCCCTGCATACTTTTTCCTACCCTTCATTTTTTGTGCATTCAAATCCTGCTCAACATGATCTGATCCCTCATCCTCATCGTCTTGTAAATCAGCAGTTGCCTCTACTTCCTCGTCATCATTGTTACATCCTTCCTCTTCTTCCATTGCATTTGAACTTTCAGAATCACCGTCTTCTTCTGCTTCATCACCAATTTGTGCTTCCTCTTCTTCCTCCCAATCACTATCATCTGCTTTATCTTCCAAGTCATCTTCTTCACCATCTTGTTGAATATACATTATTATATGATATTCTTTGTTGTATTTAATACATTTTTCTTTAATCGAAATATTTGGTTTATATGAGTTCAAATATTTAGTACAAAGTGTTATTACAAATTCTGTTTTTAAATTAGATGTAATACTTTTTTATTTAAAGCAAACAGTTTTGGGTTTCTTAGTATAGAGACCATTTATAACTATAAGAAAGTGTTCTACAACTTGTGCCTCATCTTCTTCATTATCATCATTCAATCCTACCTCATCTTTTTCACCATCCATTTCTACCTCATCTTCTTCACCATCCTCTACTGCCTCATCTTCTTCACCATTCTCTTCTGCCTCATCTTCTTCACCGTCATCTTGTACCTCATCTTCTTCATTATCATCATTCAATCCTACCTCATCTTCTTCACCATCTCTTCTGCCTCATCTTCTTCACCATCTCTTGTACCTCATCTTCTTATCATTCTCTGTGTCTTCATTATCATCCAAATGCACAGATTTCCGTTTACAATGTTTACATCTTCCAGGTTTCTTTTTATGTTTTACTGCCATAGTATAAGTAATATCCATATTAATTTATACCAAATGTTTCATCTAAAAATTGTATTAATGTAACATATACAAACCTTTAGTATTTTTACGTCGAACAAGTTCATATCTATGTTTCGCAGGAGTTTCTTTTTGTAACTGCTGTTAGAATTATGGAAATATTTCAACGAAATTTATACGGCCGTTTATATATGATCCAAGAAGGGTCACACGCGAAGAACATTGAAAGGCTAGTTGAACTTGTGAAAATATGTAAAATATAAGAACTTTCCAAAAATAGATTTGGAAATGATTTTCGTGTCGAAACCGCGTATCGGGTAAAAATCGGATCGGGTACCTAAGCACCATGGACCAATCCATTTGATCATGGACCAAACTAGATTGGCCCATGGATACCCCATAGGGGCGGTGGACGACCAAAGGAAGGGAGGGAGAAGGAAACTTGGTTTCCTTATCCCATATTGATTCAAAGAAGGAAAGTTAAGGGTTTTCTATGCCTATATAAAGAACCCTTAATCCCTCTTGTTTCTTGTACCTAAATTTCGATCCCCCCTCCTTGTGTGAGTCGAAATTCTCTAGCATCTTTGTTAGGGTTTTTGGCTTTTGCACATTAGTTATATTTTATATATATATATATATATATATATATAGGGGCAGGATAAATTGAGTCCAGCTTATTTTGAGTCCAAAAAGGGTCCATATAACTTACACATGTGTAAGTCTCGTCGGAGATGGTCGCCGTCGCCGGAAAATCATGGTGGTGGTCGGAGATGATGGTGGTGGTGGTAGGAGGTGGTTGGAATTTGAGGACATGGAAGAATGAACGTTCATTGTAGACCCAAACTAGTTGCGCGATTAACGGAAACCCAACAACTGCTGATTTTAGACAAAACATATAGCAGAATCATTGACATTATTCACATTAACCAGTAGCTACTTAGCTATGCCAAAATGACTTTTAAATTTTAATCATATACTAGCAAATAAAACTATCATAACTACTGAATTAGCACAAAACATTTAAATCAAACAAACTACTTCAAAGAAACAAGTATAATAGTGAACAACAATAATTAAACATATTGTTTGCACTCAATATTTCAAAATGAAAACAAGCCAAGTTACTAGCAAATTCAAAGAACTCAAAAACAAAAAAAGGTTGATATGGCTGTTCATCTATGGAAAGACTGAAATGAATGCTTTCTCCTAATCTAACTATTTTGTTAAAACGTGCGAAACTAAATTAGCTTTTTCAACAACTTATGCAAAACTTGGTCTATCTAGTAATGTAGGATACTATTATATTGGTTTCGCCAAACTTCTTAGTAATCTAAGTTTTTTAGTTTTGTATTTAATATGAAGTGATATTATAAACAACAATATCGGCAAGACGGCAAGTAATAATCCTAAAATTACATCAACTGTATGGTCATATATATAACTCATCATTAACCTTTCTTTCAATTTCCTGACATCCAAGTCGTTCATTTGCAGTTTTCCAGTATTCGATATCTCTAATAAATTCCCTAAACTAGGTGTGAGTTTACATTATCCCTGTTCATATACCACATGTTATCCGACAACATATTAATACTTTTTTTTTTTATCGTTGACCAGAAACGTATATTGCAATGAAATTAACGGCGAATGGAATCAACTCAATCCATAAAATAAAGTCTGCATATCCCAACACTATTATCCCAAAAAATAAAATATAAACAATAATTAACTATTATACACTGGTAACAACAAACTTTTAAATTATATTATTCAAATTAATATGAAAAAATATATAAATAAAATTATTTATGTACCTTTTTTTGTTTATGCGTCATCATCAAATCCGCTATCACCAAAATCAATAGTAATAGGCATCTTCCCTTTTTCAGAGTTAAATTGAATTTTTGATTTTCCTTTTTCAGTATTAACCTGAATTTGAATCATACTATTCTCTGCAATATGAAAAAAGCCACATGTAAAAATAATTATCGAAAATAACAAACTATTAAACGAATATAAGAACATATAAGCAGTAAAAAAGAAGATGATCATACTTGGAGACGAAAAACACTTAGATTTGAATCTCATTTTTTTTAATTGGAAAGAAGACGGTGAAGAGAAAAATGGGGGAAGAAGACGGTAGGTGGGGAGCTAAAAGGGGGGAAAAGACGATGGGAAAGAAAAGGGGAAATGAGGGAGAATTTGATCCGAAAACCTATATACCAAATGTTATTATCAATAAAAATATTTAAAAGTGTTTTCAAAAAAAATGTAACTATGAAAGTAATTGTAAAAAATTATAAAACGTTTTGTTTTTTGTTTAAAGATATGGATCAAAAACAACTTTATTTTAATAAAATAATTATCAAAATGTATCAATATTATAATTAAAAAGTAGTTCAAACCAAATCTTCTAAAACTTTGTTAGAAGGGTTTTGGCTAACGCTTTAGTTTTATGGTTTGAAGTTGTAGGGTTAGTAGTGTGATCATAGCCTAAGTAGGGCTACCATTGAGATGAATTTTTTCCCTGAGTAATCGAGCTCAAGCCCAAATTCAACATCAAAATAATTATCGAGTTGAGCTCGAGCTTTACATAACTAATGTGTGTATGTATTAAGTTAAAAATGCGGTGTTATGGGTGAAATTTCGAGTACCAATATCTTGAAAGTCCAAGATCTTGACATATCAGGATCTTGACATAGGTGAATATTCTGACAACTTATTAATATTTTGCTAACGTTATGTTTCAATTGTTATTATCATTTCCACATGAGTTAAGCATGCAGATTCCTGAATATTCGATATAAGGCTGTGGAAAATATCTCTAACGGTATAAAAAGCAAAGTTGCACATGGAACAATTCATCAACACGCAAAGAAGACTTGGTCTGCCAGTATAATCGGACTTCAAGTTAATTTCAGCATGAGGAATTCATCAACGTTCACTTGACTGGGCGAGATACTCTCCAACGTTCAATTATGGAAGACCTGGAAGATCCCTACAAATTCGCATAGTTAGTTAGTATCTAGGTCTATATAAACGAAGGAGGCTGATCGATTTAGGATATCTTTTACTTATCTGCTACATCACTACACACTTGTATTCACACACACTGTTCTCGATTCTCTCATCTCTATTCTCACACTTAGTAATATCGATCAACCGAATTCCACCATTGTAATCATTTTAACAATCATTAATAAGAGAACAAAGGCAGGGACTGTGTTGGTCAAAAATTACCTAAGATAATCTACGTTGAAGACTTAGATCAATAATGTAACCAAACTTTCGTTCGTGAGGTTAAGGGCTTGTAAATTATGTTTAGGATTCAAAGATGCGTTTAATAAAAGGGTTTAAAGATCGATTATGTCGACTAAACAAGAAATAAAGGTGTAAAACAATGATAATCAGAATAATAAGTATCGAAATAAATGAAATTACGATAAATAATGCTAATCAAAGTAAATAATGCGTTAAAAGTAAAGAGTAAAGAACAAGAACACCGAGATTTGTTATCGAGGAAAAGCCCTTAATCCTTTGAGGATTGCCGACATAAAAACCCCGGGAGGAAGCAATCATCCCTGCCTTTGTTCTCTTATTAATGATTGTAAAATGATTACAAATGATGGAATTCGGTTGATCGATGTATCTAAGTGTAAAGTAAATGAGAGCAGTGTGTGTGAATACAAGTGTATATCGAGCAGTATGTAAGTGATAGATAGGATGCCTATGATCGATTAGCCTCATTCTTTATATAGACCTAAGATCTAACTAACTATGCGAGTTTGTAAGGATCTTCCGGGTCTTCAGTTAGTGAACGTTGTGGAAGATCTTGCCCAGTCAAGTGAACGTTGAAGTATCTTCTCCTCGTGCTGAATTCAACTTGAAGTCCGATTATCTTGGCAGACTAAGTCTTCTTAGCGTGTTGAAGATTAATCCCATGTGTGAAATCCTCTTTTTACCGTTGGAGATATTTTCCTCAGCTTTATTCTGAAGTCTGCATACTTATCTCACATGGAAATGATAATAATATTTGAAACATAACGTTAGCAAAGCATTAACAAGTAATCATAATATTTTCCTATGTCAAGATCCTGGGCTGTCAAGATCTTGGACCTTCAGGATATTGACACCTGAAATTTCACCCATAACAATTGTCCCCAAAGTTATTTTAATAAAATCTATTTTGTTGAAATAACTTTGAATCTTCTAGAGAAAACTTTGACCGGAGTCAATTAGTAAATTTCGAAACCATCTTAAAGATAAGACGCGTGTAAGTAGGATAACCAAGAGTCTTGATTTGATAGGTAACTACTTTCACGGTTCATTTCCACCTTTTTGCCCCTATATATAAGGCAACAGTTTCATATTTTGGAAATCGCAAATATTTTTTCTTTTTCAAAAACACATATCTTCATTATGTCTTTGAAATCATTAGGAGAGTTTCTTCAAAAGGTATGCTTCTTATTTTTTCATCAGAATTGTTTTCTTGTTATTTCTAATTCTTCTCTACATTTTATTTCAGTCCCTCACTGAACTGGAGGAGCAACAAATTGCTAAAGACAAACTAAATGATGACATTATACAAAAATTGGAGGGCCTGGTCAAATCTTACAAGGAATCCGTCGAGACGGAGAAACAAATGGGTTTGGAGGTGAAAAACAATTTGGAAGCTAAAAACAAGATTCTGAGCAATGCTTTGAAGGAAATGTGTTGAGAACTTGGTGCAACGCAGGAAGAACTCAGGGGTGCCCGAGAAGAGTTGGAGAGAGTAAAGTCCATCTTGAGTAAATTGAGGGAAATAAATCCTTCACTTTACTGGGATGTTCTTCTGTAGGTGTTTTTATGTAATGTGGGCGATGAAGGATATAATGCAAAGGCCAGAGCCCACATTTTTAGACTCTTTTGTTAGTAAAGACTTGAATCGGTAGGGGATGTGTATTGTAGAATAACAATGTACTTAGTAGTGGCGAGATTGATCTGGCATGATCAATCATGGATGTAAAACTGCTTCTGAGTAGTTTTTTGTAGATATCTTTTGAATGAAAATTGTCTTTTGATCCATTTTACTTTCAAACCCGAAAACTAAGAATGTTTTTAAGGGTAAAAACGAAAAATAATTAATCAACTATGTGACGTCATATGTCAGTTAATAATTATCCTTGACTTATTTGACTATAACAACAGTAAGTAATCACATCAACGCAGTAATTAAGGAGTAAGATACATGCACCTTTTTTCGTAATTAAGATCCACTTGTAGGCTATGATCTTTGGCTTGCAGTATCTTTAATTATTATGAGCCTCCATTATTTATTCCTGCATTGAAATAATATATATGGGACTGTATTGAATTTTTCGGAAGGGATTAAAATTAAGAAGGGAATTCTTAATTTTAAGATTCTCGTAGGGACATTGGTTTTCAAGATATAAAGGGTGTCTCAATATCTTGAACTTGCTTGGGAGGCATGGCTAGCCTTTTTCGTATGTTTTGTATAATGAGTAGCGTGGTTAGCCAATTTGGGAGATCGATGGTAACACCGACAACCAACAGAATTAATTTCGACGACCTTGGAATTTAACCCTTCAACCGTGAAATTAACTAACGTGCGACACGGGCAAATTTAAGTGAAGGTGAAAACCTTCAACCAAAAGTTGGCGTGAAAGCCAAAAGGTGAAGACCTTGTCCCACGTTGTAATGCATGTGTTTGATGATATCGATTATCCTTGGAGATCTATAAAGCACAAATCTTAGAAACTGACGTTAGCCATTTGGCTAACGCCACTCCGACGCTCAAGTCAGTATCATTGTTTTGAAAATAAAATAAAAGGTAAACAAGATAAAAAATAAAATTCAAGAGTAAGAAATCATACCTGATTTTGTCAAAAGACAAAATTAATCATACATGGTAGGTTTTGAGATGAATAGCATTCCAAGCTCTTGGAACTAGATTACCTTGTAAATCTTGAAGCCAATAAGATCCTTTTCCAGCCTCTGCCTCAATTAAATAAGGACCTTCCCATTTTGGATTCAATTTGCCATCTGGCTTGGTTAAAGCCTTCTTGAGAACCAAATCACCAACTTGAAACCGTCTTAATCTTAAATTCTTATTATAAGACTTGGAAATTCGTTGTTGATAAGCTGCTATTCTTATCTTGGTCCTTTCTCGTAATTCAGTTACAACCTCCAAATCTTCAAGTAACAACTCTTTATTTTTCTCATAAGTTAAGAAACTAATTCTAGCAGTAGGTAGATCCATTTCAGTAGGTAGAACTGCCTCAGTTCCAAAGACAAGTGAGAATGGCGTTTGTCCAGTGGCACTCTTTGAAGTTGTTCGATCAGCCCATAAGACAAATGGCAATTCTTCAGCCCATTTTCCTTTATCTTGTCCCAGTCTTTTCTTCAAATTATTCATTATGATTTTGTTACTTGATTCTGCTTGACCATTAGCTTGTGGATGGACAGGAGTAGAGGTAATCATCTTGATACCCTATCTTTCACAAAAATTTGTAGTTTTCTTCCCTATGAATTGTGATCCATTATCACAAATTATCTCTGCTGGAACTCCAAATCTTGTCAATATATTTCTTTTTATGAAGGATATGACATGTGATTCATGGATTTTGGCGTATGCTTCAGCTTCAATCCATTTTGAGAAATAATCTGTCATAGCCAAAAAATATTTCTTCCCAGCTGAAGATTCTGTCATTGGTCCAACAATATCCATTCCTTATTTCATAAATGGCCATGGAGACAGAACTGGATACATGGGTTCTGCTGGTTGATGATAAATGTTGCTATGTCGCTGACAAGCATCACATTTCTTCGCATATTCTTCAGCATCTTGTTTCATAGTTGGCCAATAATAACCTGTTCTTAAGATCTTTGAATATAAAGATCTTCCAGCTGTGTGATTTCCACATTCTCCTTCGTGTATATCCTTAAGAACCTCATTGGTCTCAGGGAATTCTAAGCACCTAAGATATGGTCCTGTAAGAGATTTTCTATACAAAATACCATTTATCATAGAATAATGTGCTGTTTTCATACGGAAGTTCCTTGGGTTTTCATCTTTAGGGATTGTCCCAGTATTTAAATATTCTATTATTGGTATAGTCCAGGAATTTTGATTGTCCCCAGAATTTTCAGTTTCTGTATCAGGATGTAAATTGACAATATTTTAGTTGATTCTTTTTCTATAGCAGGATGTAACACATGAATTATAGGAATCCTAGTTTCTGGTGACATCTTAAGTGTTGACCCTAGATTTGCTAAAGCATTAGCCTCGGTATTTTCTTCTCTAGGCACTTGTTCTATATCAAATAAATCAAAGTTCTCAGCTAACTTTTTTACTATTTCCAAATATTGCATCAATTTTTCACCTTTTGTAGCATATGTTCCATTGAAATGATTATCTAAAAGTAATGAATCTACATATACCTTAAGGTTTCTAATATTCATATCCTTAGCTAATTGCAAACCAGAAATTAAAGCTTCATACTCTGCTTCATTATTAGTGGCTATAAATTGACAATTCACTACTTGGGGTATAATATCCCCCTGTGGCGATTTTAGTACGATACCTAGTCCTATTCCTTTAACCTTAGCTGCACCATCAGTGTATAAGATCCATTTTTCAGTAGCTTATTCTAACATTTTTACTTCTAAGTCTACTTCTGTTTGCAAGTCAATACTAAAATCGGCCATAAAATCGGCTAAAGCTTGAGATTTTATAGCAGTCCTAGGTTCATAAATTAAATTAAAAGCACTTAATTTCACAGACCATTTAGCCATTCTACCAGATATTTCAGGTTTTCTTAATACGCATTTTATAGGGTAATTAGTCTTAATATGTATAGCATGCGTTTCGAAATAATGCCTAAGCTTAGTAGATGCCATAATTAATGCAAGTATAAGTTTTTCAAGATGAGAGTACCTGGTTTCAGCATCAATTAAACTTTTACTTACATAGTATACAGGATGTTGTTGACCTTCTTCTTCTTTTACCAAGACAGCGCTGACTGCGTTTGAAGATACTGCCAAGTATAGATATAGAGGCTCACCATCTTCAGGTTTTACCAACAGTGGTGGAGTAGATAGATATTTCTTTAATTCTTGGAAAGCTTCTTCTTGTTTTTCTCCCCATTCGAATCTTTTATTTTTCTTCAAGATGTCATAAAATTCTTTGCATCTATCAGAAGATCTTGATATGAATCTGTTCAAAGCTGCCAATCTCCCAGTTAATCTTTGAACATCTTTAGCATTCGATGGAGACTTCAAGTTCAAGATAGCCTTGATCTGTTCTGGGCTTGCTTCTATTCCTCTTTTAGTGACCATATATCCTAGAAATTTTCCAGCTCCTACTCCAAAATTACATTTTGCAGGGTTCAGCTTCATGTTATACTTGTCCAGGATATTGAAGGCCACTTCAAGATCTTTCAAGTGATCTTCAGCTCTCTTTGATTTTACCACCATGTCATCTATATATACTTCCATCGTATCCCCCAGTTGGTCTTTGAACATCATATTGATTAGCCTTTGATATGTCGTACCTGCATTTTTAAGACCAAAAGGCATAGCAATATAACAATAAATACCTATCGGGGTCATGAAAGCGGTTGCTTCTTGATCTCTAGGTTCCATCAGAATTTGCTGAAATCCAGAAGAAGCGTCCATAAACGTGAGCATCTCATGTCCAGAGGTTGCATCTACCATTGCATCAATATGTGGCAGTGGAAATGGATCTTTTGGGCATGCCTTGTTAAGATCAGTGAAGTCTACACAAACCCTCCATTTTCCATTTTTCTTTTGTACTACCACCACATTTGCTAGCCATTTAGGAAATTTTACTTCCCTAATCATTTTTGCTTTTAATAATATCTACACATCTTCTTGGATAATTGCGTTCCTTTCTGGAGCGAATTTTCTTCTTTTTTGCTGAATTGGCTTGAAACTTTTATCAATTCCAAGCTTGTGTGTAATCACATCTTTGGATATTCCAGTCATATCTTCCTGCTTCCAAGCAAAAGTCTTCATTCTGATCTTCAGAAAATCAGTGAGTTTGACCTCTAAATCTTTCGAGATCTTGGCACCTAATAAAACTTTGACGTTAGGATCTTCAGGGTCCAAAATAACTTCTTTAACATCTTGCTCCTCTGGCCCATTGACATTGAAGATCCTCTTCTGTAATTGCTATTGTGAAGTTGACTTTGCCGCCGACTTCATGGTGGATGTATAACATTCCTTAGCTTCTTGTTGATCTCCTTTAACAGTGATCACTCCCCAAAGTGTTGGCATTTTAACACATTGGTGATATGTTGATGGTACTGCCTTCATTTCATGAATCCAAGGCCTTCCCAAAATTATGTTGCAGCCTGGAAGAGTGTCGACCATACAAAATTTTTGCATGGAATTAACCCCTCCAACATATACTGGTAGCTTAATTTCACCCACAGTATATTTGGTCTCGCCACTGAACCCGATTAGTGGTGACGCCTTGCCAATAATATTATCCTCAGAAATGTCCATTCTTCTCAGAGTCTCCAGCTTAATTATATTCACTGAACTTCCATTATCTATCAAAATCCTGCGAACATAATGGTTAGCAATAAATAAAGTGACAACCAAACCGTCATGATGAGGCTCCATTATGTCATCAAAGTCATCGTCTTCAAAAGAGACAATATCTGAATCCGAAATTGAAGCCCTCTTCACGCCTTTTTCTCCTTTATCTGCCTTGCTTTGTTTTGCAAATCTCTTGGCTGCTGAATATGTTGTCCCACATACTTCTGATCCACCAGAAATAGTGTTAATTACTCTAGCATCTGGAGGTGGAGAATCTGCTTTTTGAGTCGAATTGGGCCTTGCAAATTCTATGCCTTCAACATCCTTAGCCTTCTTCCTTCCAAGGATTTCTTTAAGATAACCCTTGGCCAAAAGAATGGAAATCTCCCTTCTTAACATTTTGCAATCTTCAGTAAGATGGCCAAAGTCTTCATGATATGCACACCATTGACTGGTATCCTTCTTTTTGTAATAAGAATCATTCTTCTTTTGTGGCCACCATCTCTAAGTGCCATTATAATGCCAGGTGTTGATACTGAGAAGCAGTATGTTGAGAGGGTAGGATATTCGACCCCATCATCTTCTTCGACTGCACTCACTTGATTGTCAACATGTCTTGTGTAGGGCTTATTTCTTGGCTTAAATACTGGAGTTTCTGCTTTCCTATTTGGGCGATCATATGATAAAGTTTCCAGTTTTGAAGATGTCAGCTCATTTTCTTCAAGCCTTATAAATCTTGCAGCCCTTGCTTTGGCTTCATCGAGATTTCTGCATGGTGTCATTATAAGATCTTCTTGGAATTTAGATCCTTTATGGAGACCCCTCTGCAAAGCTTGTATAGCAGTTAGCATATCTAATTTAGGAATATTAAGAGATTCTTTTGTAAATCTAGTCATAAAATCCCAAAGTGATTCGTGTGGTTTTTGAGTAATTTTATAAAGATCATCAGTTAATTTTTCAAAGGTTCTACTGCATGAAAACTGACTATAAAATAAATTAGTTAAGTCAGCAACCCCGCCAAATCACTTTGGCGAGTTATGACTATAAAGGACCATAACACAAATTGTACAGAGAACGACTACTAAACGTGTCGTTTTTATTTATTAAACATAATATTATTGTCTTTAAAACATAACTTCTACAATAATAGTAACTTCAAATTACATAGGAGCTTATTCTTAATAACTAGTGCCAGACTCTTGAACGGTCCATAAGAGTTCCCTACTCTGCTCCATGAAATTCCAATATACTAGTTCCCTGAGAAATACATGCTAAAATGTCAACATAAAGTTGGTGAGTCATAGGTTTATCATATCAACATAGTTTATGGATCACAAGGTTTTCATAATATATGTGTATATATAGTACTATAGCACTGAGCTCCCAATACCGAAGCTCTAACGA
>CM067174.1:105673374-105710807 GCA_034093135.1 Erigeron breviscapus | reverse complement strand
CAAACTTTACACAACATTTTAAGGAATTAAATGCTATTCCTTAAATGTCTCAACCATATTTGTACGGCCAAAGTTAACATCCCAATGTTAACTTTGCCTATAAATACAAGTCATTGCACAACAAGAAAAAAAGAAGACATACTTTGCAAACCTGCAATATTCTTGGTGAACTTGTGCAATATTCTCTCAATCGCTAAAAGGAACATTTCACAACTCTAAGTGTTTCGATTGTTTAGAGAATTTCCAAGTGTAGATCAATTGTATTTCATAGGTTGTTAGGATATTTACATACTTTGTATTATCTTGGTTCCGCAACAACCTTGTAATTTGTTTAACATCAATAAATAAATTACACTTGAAAATTACATATTGTCTCACCAATTTACTTTACAAGTACTTTGTATTATTGCATTGTTCTTTACTTATTGTCACTTAAATAAGTAATCTATCTAGAACTTGGTATATACTCACTGTAATTGGTCGTCTCCAGTTCAGCGCTTATATTGCAAAGTAACTCCACCATCGACATAGAGGTGTCTTCAGTAGTACCATCTAACGAGTTGGGACTTACAATATATATATATATATAATATATATATATATATATCAAAAGTAAATATCAAAATAATAAATAACAAAACAGGTGAAAAATAACAAAACATGAACAAAACAAATTTAAAAAAATAAACCATTTTGTAGTAGAATAATTAGTCATAATCAAACTACAATTGACAACAAACTAAATTAAAAGAGATGAAAAATAACAATAACATAACAATTCAATATCAAATAATAAACAAACGCGAACAAAGTACCAAAAATAAAATTAAAGTGATATAAAAAACCGTATGTTTTTTTTTTTTTGAGAAATTTCGTGAGGTAGTCAACCTTTTTTTTTTTTGTTGAGAATTGGTGAGGGTTTTTTCCTAGGTTGTATATATATAATAATTTTTGGAAGAGTTTTAAGGATAAAAAGATTTGTTTTTTATTTTTTTTAATAGAATAAGAATATAGGTCGGCCTAGAAAATTTATAAAAAATATATAAAAAATAGAGGATTAATTAGGAGGGAGAATGATAAAAAGATTTGTTTTTTATTTTTTAATAGAATAAGAATATAGGTCGGAATAGAAAATTTTAATTATAAAAATATATAAAAATAAAGGATTAATTAGAAGGGAGAATTAGGCTTAAGGAGGTAGATTAGTGGTGCCAAGTGTACCCCCAACCTGCTCTTTTTGTTATAATATAGATTACCTTAACGTCGTTAAATGGATAGTTTGGGCAATTGGTACAGGTTAAAAGATACCAATATATTAAGTTTCGATATTTTTTATAATATTATTTGTCTTTTATTCGCATAGGGGTGTGAATAAGGTCGGGTTCAGATTGACGAGTTGAAAATACCCAACTTGATAAATTTTGGGTCGGAAAACTAACCCGAACCTACTAACCAGATAACCCGAAACTAACTCACAAACCTAAAATAATCAGGTTGGCAGGTTGGTGGACGGGTTTAGGGTTGATAGGTTAAACGGGTTGCTGGGTTGGTAGGTTAACTGGACACATTTAATGGGACGGAGGGAATAGTATATTATTAGCAATGTACCCACATGTTGCGGCGGTGATGGCAGCGGAGACGGTGTGGTAGTAGTGGCGGCAGAGAAAGGTGGTGGTGACGGCGATGGGTGGTGGCGGCGGGTGGTGGTGACGGCGGTGATGGGTAGTGGCGGGTGTAGAGATATATGTTGTAAATTAATTTCATTAAGGGTATTATAAAAAAAACCAATGTTTAGTTGTTAGGAGTAAGCACAGATAAAGGGGAGAATTATGCTTAAGGAGAGAGATTAGGGTGCCAACTGTACCCCCAATCTGCTCTTTTAGTTACTCCCTCCGTCCTATTTTAATTGTCCTATTTTAACTGGTCAAGTCTTTTTCTTCCGACTTTGACCGTAAATATCTTTGTTTGTATTATATATTAGTTAATGAAAGTTATATCAATGAAAAATACATTTAAAACTCAATCAATTCATATATGTTATACTAAGTGTTATATAATATAAACAAAAATATTTACGGTCAAAGTTGAAAGAAAAAGACTCAAAAAGTCAAACTATGACACTTAATATGGGACGGAGGGAGTATAATTTATATAAATAAATGTCAGTTTGCAATTGCCAGTGGAATGGTCCAAGTACTTTGTAACACCCGACATTTAAAAACATGGGTTTTCAAAAATTTCCACCTAACGGTGTTAAAAGATGCGGAAGAAAACTTTAAAAGTTCAAAACCGATAAAAACAGTTCGGTTCTGCATTTATTGGTGTTACATGCCATACCATCAAAATGTCTAAATGAAAACCCAACGGTTGCCCAACACAAAACAACCGTCTACATAGTACTTCATAAAATCTGCATAATATCAAAATGTAAATAAAGTCTAATGAGGTGTAGGATCTATGGGTAGCTAAAGTCTTCATCAAGCATTCTACCCAATTCCTCACTTTCATTCAACGTCTACCTCGGCTAAGCTAAACCTGAGGGAGCAACACATTTCAAAAGACAAGTGTTAGCTAACGAATTAGCTAAGTAAGATAACACTAAAGTTATAAAGCATTGTCCAATTAAAACATTTCTACTTTGTTGACAAAACATTAAGGCACAACCCACATAACACACACACATACAACCTGCATATCAACTTAGGATGAATCACCCTAATTGTGCCTATCCTTCTTTTATTAAACACATAATCACACGTATCTTCGTTATCTGCATATAAGTGTGCCCTGCATCACACCCGACTAGATGATCAACCAAAAGGCTACTCATCATACGTCGTTAAGGAATGGCAAGCCAATCCCAGAGTAATCCGTATATGGAGGTGGGTCAGACCCCTCGTATTACTCACCCTGCGTTAAATGACCATGTTGCAAGGAGCCACCCAAGCAACCTACGTTCACGCACTCGCCGGGCTAGGGCAAGTACGGGTTAAGCTTAACACTTCCCTGCATTATAATTTACGAGCTTGGTTTCACACATTATTAGTTTAGGCATCACACAACCTAAACATTTTCACACATTATTAGTTTAGGCATCACACAACCTAAACATTTTCACACATTAACAAAAAAAAAAAAAAAAAAAAAAAAAAAAAAAAAAAAAAAAAAAAAGTGAAAAATTGAAAAAACAGAAAACAAATAAAAAAAAAAAAAAAAAAAAAAAAAAAAAAAAAAAAAAAAAAAAAAAAAAAAAAAAAAAAAAAAAAAAAAAAAAAAAAAAAAAAAAAAAAAAAAAAAAAAAAAAAAAAAAAAAAAAAAAAAAAAAAAAAAAAAAAAAAAAAAAAAAAAAAAAAAAAAAAAAAAAAAAAAAAAAAAAAAAAAAAAAAAAAAAAAAAAAAAAAAAAAAAAAAAAAAAAAAAAAAAAAAAAAAAAAAAAAAAAAAAAAAAAAAAAAAAAAAAAAAAAAAAAAAAAAAAAAAAAAAAAAAAAAAAAAAAAAAAAAAAAAAAAAAAAAAAAAAAAAAAAAAAAAAAAAAAAAAAAAAAAAAAAAAAAAAAAAAAAAAAAAAAAAAAAAAAAAAAAAAAAAAAAAAAAAAAAAAAAAAAAAAAAAAAAAAAAAAAAAAAAAAAAAAAAAAAAAAAAAAAAAAAAAAAAAAAAAAAAAAAAAAAAAAAAAAAAAAAAAAAAAAAAAAAAAAAAAAAAAAAAAAAAAAAAAAAAAAAAAAAAAAAAAAAAAAAAAAAAAAAAAAAAAAAAAAAAAAAAAAAAAAAAAAAAAAAAAAAAAAAAAAAAAAAAAAAAAAAAAAAAAAAAAAAAAAAAAAAAAAAAAAAAAAAAAAAAAAAAAAAAAAAAAAAAAAAAAAAAAAAAAAAAAAAAAAAAAAAAAAAAAAAAAAAAAAAAAAAAAAAAAAAAAAAAAAAAAAAAAAAAAAAAAAAAAAAAAAAAAAAAAAAAAAAAAAAAAAAAAAAAAAAAAAAAAAAAAAAAAAAAAAAAAAAAAAAAAAAAAAAAAAAAAAAAAAAAAAAAAAAAAAAAAAAAAAAAAAAAAAAAAAAAAAAAAAAAAAAAAAAAAAAAAAAAAAAAAAAAAAAAAAAAAAAAAAAAAAAAAAAAAAAAAAAAAAAAAAAAAAAAAAAAAAAAAAAAAAAAAAAAAAAAAAAAAAAAAAAAAAAAAAAAAAAAAAAAAAAAAAAAAAAAAAAAAAAAAAAAAAAAAAAAAAAAAAAAAAAAAAAAAAAAAAAAAAAAAAAAAAAAAAAAAAAAAAAAAAAAAAAAAAAAAAAAAAAAAAAAAAAAAAAAAAAAAAAAAAAAAAAAAAAAAAAAAAAAAAAAAAAAAAAAAAAAAAAAAAAAAAAAAAAAAAAAAAAAAAAAAAAAAAAAAAAAAAAAAAAAAAAAAAAAAAAAAAAAAAAAAAAAAAAAAAAAAAAAAAAAAAAAAAAAAAAAAAAAAAAAAAAAAAAAAAAAAAAAAAAAAAAAAAAAAAAAAAAAAAAAAAAAAAAAAAAAAAAAAAAAAAAAAAAAAAAAAAAAAAAAAAAAATAAGTTAAGTGGTAAAAATAAGAAAAAAAAAAAAAAAAAAAAAAAAAAAAAAAAAAAAAAAAAAAAAATAACTACGTTACCGTGCAAAGCAACCAGCCTCGTCTACCTAAAATTAGTAAACAATCATAAAGCAACCTATTACTCACGTTAATAAAGTCATATCTCAGGCCTACACACCTACAACATGACTCAAGACACGACATACGCATTGGAGGTTCAAACGTTACTTCATTTTATACTTAAACTCTGTTGCGCCGCAATCACACACATTGCGCCACAACTTATACTACTGTAATTCAATTGCGCCGCAACTAACCCGTTGCGCCGCAACTCAGACCTCCAGTTGCGCCGCAACCAATACGTTGCGCCGCAACTTATTCTTCTGGAAACTAGTTGCGCCGCAACTAGACGTTGCGCCGCAACCCGACACGATTCTGCACAACTTCGACCAAAAGGACCCCAAACCAGATCCAAACGACTCCAAGTCAATTACCAGACTTTGATACATCAAAATCCTTCATTTTTAGATCATTAAAATGCAATTATCTTCTTTATTAAACCACACATGATTTGCATTATTAAAACAAACGTTAATTCGACATCAATTGATCCTCAAAGACCTAGATCTGATGGCAAATGACTCATATGATTGAAAAGATATAAAATTAATGATAATATACCTTTCCTACCTGTAGATCTCAAAGAGGATGCAATAAACTTGATCAAACACACTTGAATCACACGTTTTGAAGGATTTTCGGCTTAGAATTTGATAGGGAATCATGGGGGGCGGCTAGGGCTTGAGAAGGAGGTTATTTTTCTGCATATTAACATCTAATGACTCCTTCCTAAACCTTAATCCCGTTTTTGACTTTCACCACATGTCAAATTTGGTCCCTAGGCTTCATAAGGTCATATTATTAGCCCAAAACACCTCTATGGACTATATACAACTTGATACACACTTTGAACACCTTTAAAAGGCATAAAACTACATCTTTAACACATTACTACATCCGTCAGTCAGACATCCAAGTCTCCCACATAAACTACGTTAACCACACATAAGCATTAAATCTTCCTATAGATTTAACAGACACGTTAGGTTGACTTAACGACTCTAGTCAACCGTTAAATAAAAAGTTTAGGATGTTACAATTACCTCCCCCTTAAGAGGATTCCGTCCCCGGAATCTCATCAGAAAGGAATAACTCCGGATACTTCCCCTTCATTACTGCTTCGGTTTCTCACGCTAAGTTTTCTCCATGATTATGCTTCCACTTGATCAACACAAGATCAATCAATTTCCTACGTAGCTTCTTTTGCTTCCTTTGAAGCTTCTTTGACTTTTGGTCAAGGATCTCAATCCGACCAACTACAAACACACGTTATCATCAATACTCATATCTCTCCACGGATGCACATTGGTTTCACCTCAACCAATACGTCATGTCATCGTATACTTGCATCTTAATCCATGTCTTATATCACATTAACATGGACTCACCACTTACACGTAACTTCATAGCACATCTTGGCATATCACACATAAATTTTTCTCACATATTCATTTTAGCACTAGCTTCACAATAAGCACGATTATCCACATCTTACGTACTAACATTACATCTAGCACGATTTACTACATCTTACATATTACTTTAACATTAGGTACATTCATTACCTAATTAATCCCACGTCTACTTCAATGTTTGGTCTCACTAACATATATATCTCATTATGATTCATACGTGTATCTAGTGAACTAGACACACCATATTTAAGCGCCACACATAAGTCATTTCAACATACATATATTCCCATACTACATTCAGCGAATACTATTCATTCAACAATTAAGCCTTTCGAACACGTACCCTTGCTAACTTGCTATCACATCTCTCATAATTCATTTGAACAAAGGGTCGTCCCTCCATAACTTTCAATGCATAACATATCCCTCCATAATGGCTTATGGTTAAACCATATTACCCACTTTGCGCATAATAAGCTTCCCTTGTTCACCACAAAACCTTTAGACAATTTTGAGCTAACCAAAACACTTCTTTTACAATTCCAACTTTATGAACTATTGCCTTTATGATCTTTGATTCTGCGCTTTTCCTTTCAATAACTTGCCAAATCATGAAATGACATCCAACATCTATAACATGATCATTGATGCATATGATCACAACAATAAATCTCAAGGCACCATCACACAATCATATGGTTTTACCAAGTTTTATACCCCATTCATTCTTCTTTCCATCAAACTAAGAGTGATAGGCATCACATGTGTTCACCATTTTTCCCCTCACATTTGTCAAACATCTTTAAAAAATCTCATATAATGGCCGTCTCGATTCAAACATTCCACCATTTACTCTCACACTTTAAAAGCACTTCTTAATCACACATCTTTTCTTTCATGTCCAAGGTGACATGACCACTCACTTTCGTCAGGGGATCATTAACTCCTTGTATTGCCACCAAACTTTCGGTGTCTAGTCTTGGCTTTTAACCCATTCACACTTCAACATATAAAATTTACTACACCTTGTACCATAATAGGTCGTATCACACTTCAGGCGACATCCAAATGAACACATCATTACGGTTCATGAACTCCCTCAAGTACTACTTTTGGTCATTTCGTTCTTGGATACCGAAGTCTTACTTTTTGACTTATAGTTCCATGCTGGTTATTCATGAACTTTCAGAATCTACTCTCATAATACCAACATCTTCGTCTCTAGAAACATCACCCTTGACTGGCTCGTTATATACAAGTGCTTACCATAACCTCATAGTCATGGAAGTAAACTTCAAATGGGACCTTGTCCCTTTCAATTCTACGCATCAGCTTCTACTTTAACTTTTACTCACTTTGGGCGAATTTTAAAATCAGACCTCTACTTGTAGAAAATCGTAGTAACGTTCCTTACACGGCATGATGTTCTTCATCATACATAGAATAGATAGTAATGTCATCACCGAACGTAATGACTGAACGGTCTAGAGAAACTTTGAACTTATCCCTTAAGTTCGCGACATGGTAAGGACCCTTCGTTATCGTGCAGGTACTTCAAGAAACTCAATTGAGTCATAAAGAGCGTATACTTATCCCAAGCAGGACTTTCATCATCAACTTCATCGTATGGTAGTACAAATCGTAAATCCATCTTGTAGAAATAAATAGAGTCCACAATCGACATCGTTAACTTCTTTCTGTAAGTGAGGACGAAACGAAAGGTGTCTTTGAATAAAGGTAGCACTCGTCACACATCAATAAAAGGTTCGACCTCACGATCGCAACGAAACCTAGAACATCAACAAAACATCTCGAAACTACGGGTGACCTCGACGTTAGAAGTACAATCTTTTCCTTACATAAGTAGATCATATAGGCGAGAAACATGATCAATTCGGAACCGAATGCTTCTGAAAACTTCTACTTCTTGTGATTTAAGAGACTGCAATTAAATCCATCATTTTTCTTCTTAACTTCTCTTAAGGGAAAACTCATTATCTTGAGAAGCAGCCATACGTAAAATTCTGTGAAAACATAGGATCTCCATATCATCTTCACGTCACACCGGCGAAGGCAGTAAGCGATAGAACTGCTGGAAGGTTCATGTGTTAGTTCGCCATTCATTCCTGCAATATGAGAAAGAATCTCCACCTCGTCGTTTGTTCTTAGCGGCTTCCACCGTCATTCGAAGAACCTGAACTCCCGTCTTTGGAGCGGCTGCATTCTTTCCTTCGTTCTTCATCTGAGGGCAATCGGCAATAAGATGTCCTGTTTCATGACACTTGTAGTAATGATACTATCCTTATAATTAGCTGTAATGTGCCCCAATGAACCACACGTAAGGCACCCTTTGGTCTTGTCTAAATTAATGACCTTCATGTGTAATCTTGCAAGTTGGGCACCACGTGCCACTCTTCTTCTTGTCCTTACTTCTATTCGAAATAGAACTACCTTTAAACTTCTTATTAGAACCCGAAGAACAATTAGATCTTCTCTTGAATCTCGACTTCTTATCATCGGCTTTCTCAACAACTTTTCAGATTTGAGGCCATCATTCAACCTCTTAAACTCCTTTATAGTTGTAGACAAGGTAGTGTGCTGCCTACATAAACCACGTTAATTAGCCGGGAGGCCATCACAATAAGCCTCAACTCTCAAGTTCCCACATACTCTTCCAAGAACTTCTCCTTAAATGTACCCCAAGGCATCACCGCTAGTACCTCAGGAGCTTTTGACACCGTAGTAGCCCTCTACCAATTACGGGCATTCTTCTTCAGCATTCGAGTTGCACACACAACCTTCATGTCATCAGGACAATAACATGAAGCAAGGACCACCTCAACGTCCGCTATCCATTCCATTGCACCAACTGCATTTTGTGTATCGTCAAAATCCTTAGCTCCGCAATTCGAAAAACCTGAACTCCCGTCTTTGGAGCGGCTGCATTCTTTCCTTCGTTCTTCATCTGAGGGCAATCGGCAATAAGATGTCCTGTTTCATGACACTTGTAGTAATGATACTATCCTTATAATTAGCTGTAATGTGCCCCAATGAACCACACGTAAGGCACCCTTTGGTCTTGTCTAAATTAATGACCTTCATGTGTAATCTTGCAAGTTGGGCACCACGTGCCACTCTTCTTCTTGTCCTTACTTCTATTCGAAATAGAACTACCTTTAAACTTCTTATTAGAACCCGAAGAACAATTAGATCTTCTCTTGAATCTCGACTTCTTATCATCGGCTTTCTCAACAACTTTTCAGATTTGAGGCCATCATTCAACCTCTTAAACTCCTTTATAGTTGTAGACAAGGTAGTGTGCTGCCTACATAAACCACGTTAATTAGCCGGGAGGCCATCACAATAAGCCTCAACTCTCAAGTTCCCACATACTCTTCCAAGAACTTCTCCTTAAATGTACCCCAAGGCATCACCGCTAGTACCTCAGGAGCTTTTGACACCGTAGTAGCCCTCTACCAATTACGGGCATTCTTCTTCAGCATTCGAGTTGCACACACAACCTTCATGTCATCAGGACAATAACATGAAGCAAGGACCACCTCAACGTCCGCTATCCATTCCATTGCACCAACTGCATTTTGTGTATCGTCAAAATCCTTAGCTCCGCAATTCGAAAAACTCTCGTATTTGAAGTTAGTGGTACGAGGAGCAACCACTACACAAGGCTCCACCACGTTACCTCCACCATTCACTCTGCAACAACATTTTCAGGAGCAACTTGCGACCTCACATTAGATGGCTCAGCTTCATTAAAGGGATTTAGAGTTATTCTCATCGGTTTGCTCATCCCGACGCAAGTTAGCTTCTCATTTCAGCATCACTTTCGACCCTTTCTCGAGCCAATTCTTCTTCATTCGGATCAACACAGACTCAGTCACACAAACACACACAAGACATCAACGTCATTAAAGTTTTACACATGCTATTTTCACACATAAGTTATATCACACGTTTATTAAATTCAGTTGGGGAAATGGTACATTACCTCAGGGGCCGTCTATGGTAGCAATAGGATAACTAGCGACGGAGGAGCGAGAAACGGAAGAATAAAGGCTAAAACACATATCCACATATCAATAAACAATCATCAAATAGCCTTAATCCTACACTCTCACTCAATCCCAACCCGTCCTAAAGTACTTCATCTCAAAGCTAGGCACACCTACAAAAGCCTAACTTGTCCTACATCGGTTTAAGTCCAATTCCTATGGCACACTTATAGTCATTGGTTCACTTAAACCATTTCTCTGATACCAACTTGTAACACCCAACATTTAAAAACATGGGTTTTCAAAAAATTCCACCTAACGGTGTTAAAAGATGCGGAAGAAAACTTTAAAAGTTCAAAACCGATAAAAACAGTTCGGTTCCTGCATTTATTGGTGTTACATGCCATACCATCAAAATGTCTAAATGAAAACCCAACGGTTGCCCAACACGAAACAACCGTCTACATAGTACTTCATAAAATCTGCATAATATCAAAATGTAAATAAAGTCTAATGAGGTGTAGGATCTATGGGTAGCTAAAGTCTTCATCAAGCATTCTACCCAATTCCTCACTTTTCATTCTACGTCTTCCTCGGCTTTGCTAAACCTGAGGGAGCAACACACATTCAAAAGACAAGTGTTAGCTAACGAATTAGCTAAGTAAGATAACACTAAAGTTATAAAGCGTTGTCCAATTAAAACATTTCTACTTTGTTGACAAAACATTAAGGCACAACCCACATAACACACACACATACAACCTGCATATCAACTTAGGATGAATCACCCTAATTGTGCCTATCCTTCTTTTATTACACACATAATCACACGTATCTTCGTTATCTGCATATAAGTGTGCCCTGCATCACACCGACTAGATGATCAACCAAAAGGCTACTCATCATACGTCGTTAAGGAATGGCAAGCCAATCCCAGAGTAATCCGTATATGGAGGAGGGCCAGACCCCTCGTATTACTTGCCCTGCGTTAAATGACCATGTTGCAAGGAGCCACCCAAGCAACCTACGTTCACGCACTCGCCGGGCTAGGGCAAGTACGGGTTAAGCTTAACACTTCCCTGCATTATAATTTACGAGCTCGGTTTCACACATTATTAGTTTAGGCATCACACAACCTAAACATTTTCACACATTATTAGTTTAGGCATCACACAACCTAAACATTTCACACATTATTAGTTTAGGCATCACACAACCTAAACATTTTCACACATTACCTTCATTACGTTTGGGCCCTTAAACGTGCACGTGACATGGCAACTTAGCAAGTCTAGTGTTCTAGATGAGCAAGCCATTAATACATGCCCACAACAACATAAACTACGTCATACTGCATTTCAAGATTCTACATGCTACTTCATATAAAAACACTACATTATCCTTCATACCATAACACATACTACATTATACTTCATTTCATAACATGTACTACATTACATGTCATGAGGGACTGCATTTCAGGTCTCATAGGGCAACTACATAACCCATATTACCTCCCGTGTAACCCCATATACCCATAAACAAGATATGTTACCAATTGGGAAGTTTTAATTATGAAACCATTCTTTTCGTTGAACCCTCAGCGTGTCAAAAGTAGTGTATCTTACCTCGAAGAAGCGCACGGCAAGTGATAACTACGTTACCGTTCGAAGCAATGAACCTTGTCTACCTATAATTGGTAAACGATCATTAGACAACCTATTACTCACGTTAATAAAGTCATATCTCAGGCCTACACACCTACAACATGACTCAAGACACGACATACGCATTGGAGGTTCAAACGTTACTTCATTTTATACTTAAACTCTGTTGCGCCGCAATCACACACATTGCGCCGCAACTTAACACTCTGCTTTACAATTGCGCCGCAACCCAACTCCCCAGTTGCGCCGCAACCAATACGTTGCGCCGCAACTTATTCTTCTGGAAACTAGTTGCGCCGCAACTAGACGTTGCGCCGCAACCCGACACGATTCTGCACAACTTCGACCAAAAGGACCCCAAACCAGATCCAAACGACTCCAAGTCAATTACCAGACTTTGATACATCAAAATCCTTCATTTTACTTAGACGTTGCGCCGCAACCCGACACGATTCTGCACAACTTCGACCAAAAGGACCCCAAACCAGATCCAAACGACTCCAAGTCAATTACCAGACTTTGATACATCAAAATCCTTCATTTTTAGATCATTAAAATGCAATTATCTTCTTTATTAAACCACACATGATTTGCATTATTAAAACAAACGTTAATTCGACATCAATTGATCCTCAAAGACCTAGATCTGATGGCAAATGACTCATATGATTGAAAAGATATAAACTTAATGATAATATACCTTTCCTACCTGTAGATCTCAAAGAGGATGCAATAAACTTGATCAAACACACTTGAATCACACGTTTTGAAGGATTTTCGGCTTAGACTTTGATAGGGAATCATGGGGGGCGGCTAGGGCTTGAGAAGGAGGTTATTTTTCTGCATATTAACATCTAATGACTCCTTCCTAAACCTTAATCCCGTTTTTGACTTTCACCACATGTCAAATTTGGTCCCTAGGCTTCATAAGGTCATATTATTAGCCCAAAACACCTCTATGGACTATATACAACTTGATACACACTTTGAACACCTCTAAAAGGCATAAAACTACATCTTTAACACATTACTACATCCGTCAGTCAGACATCCAAGTCTCCCACATAAACTACGTTAACCACACATAAGCATATTATTTGTCTTTTATTCGCATAGGGGTGTGACTAAGGTCGGGTTCAGATTGACGAGTTGAAAATACACAGTTTGATAAATTTTGGGTCGGAAAACTAACCCGAACCTACTAACCAGATAACCCGAAACTAACTCACAAACCTAAAATAATCAGGTTGGCAGGTTGGTGGACGGGTTTAGGGTTGATAGGTTAAACGAGTTGCTGGGTTGGTAGGTTAACGAATTAATTTCAAGTTTCGATATTTATTATAACATTATTTATGTCTTTGATTCATATACAGTGTCAATAAGGTCGGGTTCAGATTGACGAGTTGAAAATACCCAGCTTGATAAATTTTGGGTCGGAAAACTAACCCGAACCTACTAACCAGATAACTCGAAACTAACTCGCCAACCTAAAATAATCAGGTTGGCAGGTTGGTGGACGGGTTTAGGGTTGATAGGTTAAACAGGTTGGTGGTTGGTAGATATACGAATTAATTTCAGGTCATATAAGTTATGGGTTAGCGGGTTGGTTTCATGTCAAAGAGGTTAATATGTCGTATTTTATACCCATTTCCCACGGATTAATTAGTTGTTTTTAAATGGTTTTCAAGTCGTTTTCGTATACATTTGGTGCGTTTATGGTATTTGTTAGTGTTTCAGGATATTAACAGGTACTTGAGCATAAATCTGGAGAAAACGATGTTTCTGAGGTGAAATGAGTGCTTACGGATGATTTACGAGGCACGAAACTGAAGTTAGAAGCTGGTCAAAGCAGGTCAACGTAAGTCAACCAGGAACTGCGACGCAGTGCTGGACTACGCCGCAGTGAAAATACAGAGAAACACACTGCGCCGCAGTGAAAATACAGAGAAACACACTGCGCCGCAGTGGAACCAAACTGTGACGCAGTGGGACCATGTACAAGCCAGCATGTCGGTCAACGATTGTCAAAGTCAACGAAGGTCAAAGAATACTGCGACACAGTGAGGAGACTGCGACGCAGTTTGAGTAGGATTTTTGGCATCTTTTTGAGAAACTATAAATAGCTTGCAAAACATTCAAAAACCCTAACTTTACTTTCCAGCCGATTTTGAAGACCTTTTTGGAGATCTTTTCACCTATTGAATCATCTTTAAGGATTTCAAGCATGATTGGATTAATTTCGTTAATTGCTTTCATTCCCTTGTATTCGGTAACGATGAATTCCTCATATTTGATTTGTTATTCTTATTTTAATATGAGTGGCTAATCGCTTCATCATCCATCTTGATGGAGTGAGACAATATGTAAAGATTGCACAATTTTATTAATTCAATGTTGATTTCGTTTAACGTTATATCGTGATCTTAGCGTATTTCTTCCTTTTAATTTATCTTGAATTGATTGGTGATTTATGTGTGTCTTTAATGGTAATTATTGATTTCATATATTTCATTTTGATTGTTTGGGTACAAACAATTGGGTCTATGACGGGTACGGTAGATAATCGCGGATCGCTCTTTCCAATATCCCATGGGGATAGCGGAAAACTTGCAAATTAAGGTGGGCCACATGGTATTCCCGGTCGACTTTGTCATTCTCGAGATGGAGGCGGACGCTAAAGTCCTTCTCATTCTTGGCCGCCCATTCCTTACACTGCGGATGCTATCATCCGGGTTAAGGCTAAGGAGATTTCCTTAGGGGTCGGTGATGACCGGATTATTTTTAATGTTGATAGAGCACTAAAGCATCCTTACTCCTCTGATGATACTTGTTTCAGGATAGATGTGATTGAAGAAGAAGATGCTTTGGAGACGGAGTTAATGGACTTTTTGGACATGGAAGAGGGAGAAGCGTTGCTTGCTTGTAGTGGAGAAGAGCAAGAGATGGTTGGAGAGATGGTGAGAGAAATAATGGCATTAAGTGTTGATGAAACTCCACCGGAAGACAAAACCTTTGAAGAGATAACGGCTAATGGAAGCACACGGGTGCTAACCTCGGTTGAGAATCCACCTACCGACTTGGAACTCAAGCCTTTGCCGGATCATCTTGAATATGCTTATCTCGAAGGTACATCTCTTTTACCTGTTGTGATCTCATCCTTATTGTTGGAGGATGAGAAATCTAGACTTATGACCGTCCTCAAGGCCCATAAAAAGGCCTTTGCTTGGAAAATTTCAGACATACCGGGTATAAGTCCTGAATATTGTAAGCACACCATTAATTTTGTTGATAATGTCAAACCGATAGTGCAAAGACAACGTAGGCTTAACCCGAACATGAAAGAGGTTGTTAAAAAGGAAGTCATTAAGTTGTTAGACGCGGGAATCATATTCCCGATTTCAGATAGTCAATGGGTGAGTCCGGTGCATTGTGTGCCGAAAAAGGGTGGGATGACCGTTGTTTTGAATGAGAAAAATGAGTTAGTTCCCACTAGAACTGTCACGGGATGGCGGGTGTGTATAGATGTGTGATGCTAGCGACTTTGCCTTAGGAGCCGTTCTAGGCCAAAGGGAGGATAAACATTTCCGTCCCATTTCTTATGCTAGCAAGACCCCCTCAACCCGGCTCAACAAAATTATACCGTGACTGAGAAAGAATTGTTGGTCGTAGTTTATGCTTTTGATAAGTTTCGACCCTACTTGGTCCTTAACAAGACTATTGTGTATACCGACCATTCCGCATTAAGGTACTTGTTCTCAAAACAAGATGCCAAGCCCCGTCTTATCCGTTGGGTCTTGCTTTTGCAAGAATTCGACATTGAGATCAAAGATAAAAAGGGGCTGAAAATGTGGCGGCCGATCATTTGAGTAGGCTCGAAAATCCTCACCTTGAGGAGTTGCAAGAGCATGAGATTAATGATGCTTTTCTTGATGAGTGTCACTATGGGCCAACCGGTGGTCATTATGGACCGTCTGTTACCGGAAAGAAAGTATTCGATGCTGGATTTTATTGGCAACCATTTTCAAGGAGGCGCAAACCTTGGTGGAGGTTTATGATGTGTGCCAGAGACAAGGTAATATTTCTAAACGTGATGAAATGCCTCAAAACTTCATTCAGGTACATGAAGTTTTTGATGTTTGGGGCATAGATTTCATGGGACCTTTTCTCCCATCGAATAAGAATTTGTATATCCTTGTTGCTGTTGATTATGTTTCTAAGTGGGCCGAGGCTAAGGCCTTGCCAACGAATGATGCACGTGTTGTCATTCACTTTTTGAAACAACTTTTCTGTAGGTTTGGTGTGCCCAAGGCCTTAATAAGTGACCGCGGAAGCCATTTCGCGAATCACCAACTCGCTAAGGTACTTAAGAGGTACGGTGTCAACCACCCTTTTTCAACCTCATACCACCCGCAAACGAGTGGCCAAGTTGAAAATACTAACCGGGCATTGAAAAGAATTCTTGAGAAAACCGTAGGAGATAACCCAAAGTCTTGGTCTACCAAGCTTGATGATGCTCTATGGGCATTTAGGACCGCCTACAAGACACCGATTGGGACTACCCCATTTTGGTTGCTTTATGGCAAGACTTGTCATCTTCCTATGGAAATTGAGCATAGAGCCTATTGGGCGCTCAAGAATTGTAACATGGACTTAGTGGAAGCCGGTGAGTTGAGATCTTTGCAACTAAATGAGCTAGATGAACTTAGGTTGCATGCTTATTATAACTCTAGACTTTACAAGGAACGAACTAAAGTGTGGCATGACCGTAGGCTTAGAAAGAAAGGATTTTAAAGCCGGTGATAAAGTTTTGTTGTTCCTTTCCAAGTATAAGTTCAAGCAACCCAAGTTGACTTCTAGGTGGACCGACCCTTTTGTGATCAAACATGTTTATCCGTCTGGTTATGTTGAATTGTTTAAATCGGATGGAGCTACTTTTATTGTTAATGGTCACAGGTTAAAGCTTTATAGTGAAGAAAAGGAGGAGGTGGGAGTCGTCTTTGACGAGCTTCCATTCTTTGAAATGGATCAATGAAGAAGGATATGGAGTCGAGCTAACGACTCACTAATAACCTTAGCGCTTCGCGGGAGGCAACCCGTGTTTTTGTATTTCTTATTTTCTATGAATTTTGTTTATTTTTATGTTTTTAAGGTGTTTGTATCGAGATTTACAGGTCTGGGGGCTTTCCACGCGCACCGGTAAGTTGATTGTGGAAAATCAAAAGGTAAGTGTGGGGGAACCCACTGCGCCGCAACCATCAGACTGCGACGCAGTCATTTTAGACCAATGCGACGCAGCCATCAGAATGCGAAGCAGCGTAAATCTCTGAAATAAGGACTGCGCCGCAGTAGGTTGAGTGCGACACAGTCATGTGTTGTTTTTCATAAAATTCGAAAATCATATTTAAAAATAAAATAAAATAAAGAATGAATTGCATTTTTGGTCCCTGTGTTATCACACCTTTTGCAAGTTTGATACAAAAATGTGAAAAGTCGCGAAACGTATCCCTGTCATATCACACCTGTTGCAATTTTGGTCCAAAAGTAACGTGTCGTTAGAATTCAGCCGTTAATGCCCCCATGTGCTTGTCACATGGGGGGTAGTTTCGTCCATTTATTGCTCATAGGACCATTTCTGCAAAAAAAAAAAAACAACAAAAAATTTACAAAATAAACCCAGATTCAAAATAAACCAAGATTCATTTACAATTTTTTACAATTTTACGCATATATCAATCATTAACTACAATTATATACATATCTTCTCTGGATTGTGAAATCAAATATTGAAACATTGCTCATTACCTGATCTGTTAAACAAATCAAATACAACAACTACCTCCTCCATTCAATCTTTTTTCTAAACTTGATGACAATCATCTATCTATCTTCTCTAACTTCGTGTCAGAATCAGATCAGAAATCTTACTAGATTAAAGGATGTGATCATAAATTTTCTCTAACTTCTCCATCAGACCACCACAGCCACTCTCTCCCCGACCACCGCCGTCATTCTTCTCCTCGTCGTAGCCACCACCCTGTGCAAATCTGGAATTGTTTTTGAGATATATAGATCTGGAAACAAGAACAGGAAACAAAATTAATTGATTTCCGAAACCTTGTAAGAAGAAATCAAGAATTACATGTCTATATCTCTGAACAATAGGGGAAGGAAGAAACTCCGGCCAGATTTCAACGTTGAACGCGAAGAAACTCCGGCGAGATTCAAGATCTTCGAGATTTTCGGCCACCAATATTTTTTTGTTGATGTAAACCTTTTGAAACAACTTTCAGGGATTTTTTTTGTTGATATCATGAAAAGAGGGAGGTTGTTGCCGGAGTTTACACAGTGGCGATTGGCGGCAGGACGGTGGCGGCGGAATGGTGGTTAGTTGTGGCTCAGGTGAGTTGAAGTGATTAATAAAAAGGATCTGGTATTCATCTTTCTCACCTCAGATTTTTGACGGTTTTATTGAGATTTCTTCTTTATCATATCCGGCCTTGTAGACTCTCTTAGCTTCGATTTTACACATCTGATCTTGTATTTATGTGTTTTTTTTATAATAGATGATTAAAATCCCAAAGTTGAAGGTTTGGGTTTCATTTTTGTGCGTATATGTAATTTTGTGGTGTAGTTAATTCTAAAACTTTGATGATGAATTTAATTTTTGGATGTGGAAGAGATGGTGATGACTGATGATATCTGGAAAAAGTTTTCCTTTGTATCAATTTTTAGAAAATTTATATATGGAGATCTAGTAAAATTTTTTGCTAAAAGATATATTTTTTTATTTTAATGATGGTGGTGATTATATACACATATAACTATATATATGTTTTTGGTTTTGTTTGAATATCTGATTTTTATGGAAAAAAAGGTGGATTAAATTGGGTTTTGATTTCTGAGGCTGAACAATGGCGAAGAAGAACACACGGGTATTGTTTGAATATCTGATTTATTTATTTTTATTTTGCAAAATTGGTCATATGGTCATTAAATGGACGAAACTACCCTCCACGTGATTGGCACATGGTGTCACTAACGGTGAAAATTAGACGAAAAGTTAACTTTGGACCAAGGTTGCAACGGGTGTGATATGACAGGGATGCGTTTCGCACATGTTTGTATCAAACTTGCAAAAGGTGTGATAACACAGAGACCAAAAATGCAATTCGTTCTAAAATAAATAAATAAATAAAATTAATAATCAACACTGCGATGCAGTATGTTGGACTGCACCGCAGTCCCTTTCAGACCGGGTCAAAGAGTTTGGGGGCTAGGGTTAATTCTCACTTTTAACAAAACTTTCAAATACACTTGTCTCTCAAAAATTCCGACCGAGTTTCTTTTTATTCATCTTTTCTTCTATTTTGTGCTCATTCTTCTTCAATTTAACCACCATGACTCGAACAGGAAAGGTATGTTCTTCTTGCTCCCCTCATCATCCTTCTCCATAGCTCTTATTGCTTGTACCATGCTTTAATTTCGAATTAATTAAAAAAAAAATTATGCTTATTTTATGTTTGGAATTCAAATTGATGGTTAGATATTGTTAATGGGGGAAGAGGATTGTTGATTAATTGCTAGATTGATGATTTTCTTCCACAAACATCATGATTAGTAGGGTTAATTAGTAATTTATGAGTTTTGATTAACTTTTGTTAAACGCTAAGTAATGGGAGTTGGATTTTTCGTGTTATTGCTGTTTAAACCCTGAATCGCCCAGTTTCCATATGACTGCACCGCAGTCACCACACTACGACGCAGTCGTAAAACAGAGATATACACTGTGACACAGTGTGGGGGAACTGCGCTGCAGTGCCTCCCTTTCCTGGCCTGTCCCCTGTTTTGCTTAAATATGGTTTTAATTATGTTGGGGTTGTTTTATTTTGATGTTCTTCGTGTATGTGCAGAAACCTGCTACAGGTGGACGTGGTTCCAGGGATGCCAACATATCCACAACTTCGTCTGCACCTAGCGAGGGACCCTCTAACGTCCTTCCCGCTCAAGAAGAAGGTCTTGATGTGGGGTTGTCGGACCATGCCTGGCTCAAATGGCCCCGTGCTTCCCTAGAAAAGAAGGCGGAGTACAATACCAGGTTAGCTAAGATAATTCATAAGGAAATTGAGGAGCCAAGGTATCTAGTGGGTAATATGCTTGACATGCTTGGTATTCGGGAAGATATTAGTAGTTTGATGCGCCTTATGGGTAGGGCGAATGATGCTTTTGGTAACCCAATTGATACCAAGTTTAGCATGTGGATAGAAATTTTTAGGAATAGGGAACCTGTTTGCAAAGAATGGTGTCTTGAAGTATATTCCACCATTAATGTTAAGAAAATTGATAGTGCTAGAAGTATTTTTGATGAGAACGTGATCTCCTTTCGATGTGGGGGTAAGATCGAGATCTTTGTCTATTGCTGAGTTCGGTGTGGCTACAGGGATGTATAGTGGGGACTTGATAGAAAACAACCAGGCTTTTAAAAATTTGTTGGAATTTGCTTCTAGGACTGATATGGGGTTTGCCGAGGGTGATCAGCGGTCCTATTATACTCAGATTTCTGGGGGCCAAGTGTGGGATTCTTCAAAAGGGGCGAATACCATTCAGTCGCCCATTTTGCGTTTGTTTCATAAGATGATTGTTTATTTCATTGTCCAGCGTTCAAATCAGCGGGACAAGATTTATTTGGAAGACTTGTGGCTTTTGAGGTTGTTTCAGGAGGGCGGCCCTTACAAGACGGCTTGTGCTCCTTATGTTGTAGCCAAGCATATGGGTACCCGTGGGATGCGGGATCGGAAATTGGTTTGTGGCCATTTTATTACGAGAATGGTCAAGTTTTTTGGATGTGATGGTGAGAGGGCTAACACAACGTTTAACTTGAACTGGAAGCCCATGAAGGAATTTACATACAATGATTTGAAAAGGTTTGGATTGCTTAAGCCCCAAAAGCACAAGGATCTTTATGAGTTGATTGACTTTGGAGATGTCGCCTCTAAAGGCGAGGAGGGGGATGAAGGTAATGATGATGATGCAGAGATGGCCGAGGCACCCGAGCAGCCTCCTGTACGACGTACTAAGCATCGTACCACCACTTCTTCTACTGCTGGTGCCTCCTCATCCGCTGCTCCATCAGGTACTTGGGACTTTTCTTCGTTGGAAGCCACTGTGAATAACATGTGGAATTCCCAGCAGCAGTTCCAGACCAGGATGGATGGTGATTTTAGATGGGTGGGCTCAGGGATGAGCCGTGTTATGTTTGATCAGCAGCGCTATCAGCCGATGTAGGAGGCTCAGTATAGGGGTGAGGAGTTCTATCCACCTCAGCAGATTCCAGATTACCGCCCTTCCAGTATTTTTATTCCAGGGCACAGGACTGGTGGTGGTTTCTATTACCCACCGGAGCGTCAGTTTGAGCAGCCTCCTTCCCACGATCTCGGGGGACGGGGTCCAGATTATCCTGTCTCTTTTGGTTCTTTTGCAGGTATGCAGACTGGTGATGCAGGAGTTGGAGGATCAGGATCAGCAGAGCCTACATACGCTGAGCGCGCGGCTGCATCGTTCTTTGGTGGTGCTATGCCTGGTTACCTGCCTCCTCCCAGTTGATTGATTGAGATGATTGGATGATGAGTTATTCCGTCTATTGGGTTCTTGATGGCTTGTATCATGTACTTGTTTGAACAATTTCAATTTCCGTACTTTTCTTTATTTTTAATTTGTTTGGTTTGTATTCACCCCACGGGGTGATGAGACATCGTATTTTCTTTTTTTTTCATTTTGTTTGAATAAGTAGGGAGAATGGTATCCATGCTTTATTATATCATTTTGCTCGTTAATCGTGTGTTCATGTTGAATAGCAAATGGTTGTCATATGCATATGCTGGCAGTAAGTTCAACGACATATTTTATTGGCATCATTCAAGCATGGAACACCCGTCATACCCGACAAGTTTTTCTTGTTCTTGATTTTGTTTTTGTTTACTTTCCCTATTTCCCATAGTTTGCCTTAGTTCATTGGACATTGAGGGCATTGTCCAACTCAAGTGTGGGGGGGGGTAAATAGGAAAAAGTCGGGTATTTTTAGAGGATTTTTAAACTTTTGCATGCTTGTCCTTGTAGTTAATTGCTTTTGTCACTTAATTATAGATATTAATGAGCAATTTGACTACACCCTTGGTACAAAGTTTAATTGGTGGAATATGTTTTGACTGATTAATTAGCCAATCCCTTCTGGATTAATAATATGACTAGCACGCTTATAGCACCAAAACACCAAATTTGTGAGATTATTGATTCACTTCTAGATATGTTAGGTGTTTACGGGTTTGGATTTATTGGCCTTGTAAATTTGTCCCTCTCGTAGGCTTTTGGATTTATCCAAGAGTAAGGGTTCTACTTAGAACTCTGAACTATGATGTGCAAGTTTGAGGTTGGTTTTTCCATTTCCGGGTTATTTTCATTTGCTATGAGTGTGCCGGTGATTGCGTTGATTATAGAACTTGTCCTGGTTGATTGTTCCGTGTTATTTATCAGAAGAGGCAAATTTAGGATAAAACCTTTTGTTCTTTGTATGTTCACCCGTTGTTTCGTAAAAATTTGTTATGTGCATGTTTTGTTAATGTGCTTAGTAGTTAACTACACTGGTTAGTGAACCACATGTTAAAACCTTTATGTTGCACTCACTTTTAGTGCAAGAAACAATAGAAAACATGTTGTCACTAGCCTGTTCTTTGTTATTAAATCCACCTTAAAAATACACCTTTCCTAGCCAAACCGATAGTCGAAGTCCTGGTGGGTCATTGGTTGCCTATGCTAGTGGATGGTTTGGGGTTGTCCTTTATGTCGGGTTGGGATATTCTCGGTTACTGAGAATAGATTGATTTCGTCATGCTTGTTTGGATTAAGTCTGGATCGTTCATTTCAGCATATGAGTAAATGATTTGTCATTGTTCAATGTTACTTAGAGAATACCAATTAGTCAGAGTAAAAGTAGCTCACAAAAAAAAAAAAAAAATGAAAAAAGAGCTTGGGCTGTCAGTTGGTATTTCTCACTTTTGGTCAAATCATTTTTGTAAGTTGGTTCATCAATTACACCAACAAAAGAATTGTAATGGAATATTCTCCAGTTATCATATTTCGGTTGGCAAGTTTGTTTAAGCCAACATGGTTAGTCTTGGTTGATAGAGTTGTTTGATGTCATACACCACAATGGTGTCGGTTTTTAATCGGTCTATTGGGGGTATTGTCGGGACAACTTCTAGGGTTTTGGACCGTTGGCAACTAATGACATGGGATTTAAAGGATTAGACTATTTTGTGAAAACTTTGTTAAATGTTGTGTTATTTTCTTTTTAACACCATTTGTTATTCCAAATTTCCATTCCCTTTTAAATACCTTGTTTAGCTCCAGAATTCATTGAAACCCTTGAAAGACCTCTTTTGATAGACGTTGTGGTGCTTGCACCATGGCGGTGAAGGAATGAACCTAGTACAAGCCTATGGTAAAAGATTATGCATCACGACTAGGCTTTGAGTGATTATTCAAATATTCAACCCCAAAAGTAAGTTCGTTGGAGTAGGATAGACGAGATATCATTGATTCGATTCTTTTGTGCTTAGTCGTGTTATTGAGGCTTGTGTATCAGTCAAGTATTGTCAAACATTCCAGTTTTCATTTAAGATTAAAACTGCCTAACCATCTATTTTCATTTTCATTTATGGTTGAGCTTCTTTTTGATTACTGAAATGTATTTTCCATGAATGTACCAAGGTAGTTTAAAGTTTTGAAGTTTGGATATGTTTGAGGACAAGCAAAGCTTAAGTGTGGGGGGATTTGATATGTCGTATTTTATACCCATTTCCCACGGATTAATTAGTTGTTTTTAAATGGTTTTCAAGTCGTTTTCGTATACATTTGGTGCGTTTATGGTATTTGTTAGTGTTTCAGGATATTAACAGGTACTTGAGCATAAATCTGGAGAAAACGATGTTTCTGAGGTGAAATGAGTGCTTACGGATGATTTACGAGGCACGAAACTGAAGTTAGAAGCTGGTCAACGTAAGTCAACCAGGAACTGCGACGCAGTGGTGGACTGCGCCGCAGTGAAAATACAGAGAAACACACTGCGCCGCAGTGGAACCAAACTGCGACGCAGTGGGACCATGTACAAGCCAGCATGTCGGTCAACGATTGTCAAAGTCAACGAAGGTCAAAGAACACCGCGACACAGTGAGGAGACTGCGACGCAGTTTGAGTAGGATTTTTGGCATCTTTTTGAGAAACTATAAATAGCTTGCAAAACATTCAAAAACCCTAACTTTACTTTCCAGCCGATTTTGAAGACCTTTTTGGAGATCTTTTCACCTATTGAATCATCTTTAAGGATTTCAAGCACGATTGGATTAATTTCGTTAATTGCTTTCATTCCCTTGTATTCGGTAACGATGAATTCCTCATATTTGATTTGTTATTCTTATTTTAATATGAGTGGCTAATCGCTTCATCATCCATCTTGATGGAGTGAGATAATATGTAAAGATTGCAGAATTTTATTAATTCAATGTTGATTTCGTTTAACGTTATATCGTGATCTTAGCGTATTTCTTCCTTTTAATTTATCTTGAATTGATTGGTGATTTATGTGTGTCTTTAATGGTAATTATTGATTTCATATATTTCATTTTGATTGTTTGGGTACAAACAATTGGGTCTATGACGGGTACGGTAGATAATCATTCAATGATAATAGAAAGTAATGTGTTAACGGTTGAGTACAATCGGTAGATATAATTGTTATCTTAATAACCAAAACCATTGTTTGATTAGGGAAGTTATAAAAGATGTCTTGGGGTACCGGTCTTTGTAATGAAAATAGTTTAAGCAAGAGAGTCAAATGATGTCATTAACTTGACGGGTACGGGGTTGGTGCTTTGTTTGAGTCTCGGTTATTTAATCAACTTAGTTTGGATTTGAACTTCATTTATGTGCAATCTGAGCGTAATGTTGAGTGAAATCAAGATGGATGCCTTTTAATATTATTGTCATTAAAATCATTTTTACTTTCGTCTTCAGACGAACCCTGCCCCGGTCATACCGGATTTAATTTATTTACTTTTACTTTTTGCAAAGTGACAATTCGGTCACAAAACCCCCTTTTACTTGAATTACTTTATTTGAACAATTACTTACTTAGTCCTCGAGATCGACCTCGGATTTACTAAGTTTACTATACTACATGCGATCAGGCTCACTGCCTGTGAGTGTGTTGTAGTCAGTCTTTTGGTAGTTCGTGTTTATAAATTTTATTACTCGATTTCACACATCAAGTTCAAATGGGTTGTGGATTTTGGGTTTCATGTTGGATTTGGGTCAAATGGGTTAGTGGGTCGACGTGTTATAAAAGATTATATAGATTTAAAGTATCTTCGGTTTGACGCGTCGACCTATTAACCCCAATGGCAACCAAAAATTGACCTTAAAAAATGAGGTTGACGAGTTGAGATTACGTGACCATAACCTGGTTTTTGTATGGTCGGTTTAATGTCAGGTTTCGGGTTGGATCAAGTATTGAATATTGAGTACCCTACAATATAGCTTATAGTAATTTATTTTTGATGGATTATTATATTCAACTTTATTTTGGGGTAAGATAACTTGATGCATATTTGTCAAAACATATGATACATCTTTTGTATATGTTAAGTATTTAAGTTTATTTTTAAACCCGGTTAGGGTCATTAGACGTACATTATGACGATACATATATGGTGTTTCTAATGATATGCTCGAAGTACATAGTCTTATATCTTTACCATGAACTTCTTGCACCGTCAATTTATTTATTTGAACATCTAGAGCTTAATTGTTTTTCAGTTATCTTATGTTTGGATTTTTAACGTTTTATGTTACGCGTTATTAATAAAAGTTGGATATTTGTACTTTTGTTAATTTATTTTAGCTTTGTATAAAGTTCAACTTGTTTCGTGTACTCTTAACTATATATCTATATGTGTATATATATATTTCATTTTAATATGTTATATGTTATCTTATATATATATATATATATATATTGTTTCTAACCCGGTCAACGACCGGGTATAGATCTAGTTATATTCAAGATGTCTTGTTTTCTTTACATATTTTTTTTAATATAAATTAGCTTAGTTAATATGAAATTATAAACAAGATAAAGATGTTTTAAAATCAAAAAACAATTTGATAGCATGTTGTGATTTTTTGTTGGAAAAGCATGTAAGATTCTCTTTTATTATTATACTAGATTATGTCCCGTGCGATGCACGGATGTAGCAATATAATTAAATTGATCATAATTAAATTTTAAATAATATTAATTGAAAATGATGATTAACATATTGATGTGTCGTTTGTGTACAATGAAAAACGGTCAAGTTTTAAATTTATAAAATCAAGGAAATACCAAACTAAACACACACTCACGGACAGTGGATCCGTTCGTTTGTAATATAGCTATTAGGTAAGACCAGGTTCATTCGCAGAGACTATGTTTAAGAACTAAGCGAGATCAAGTAACACTAAGATTGGTTGTGGGTTTTGTGACCTAGTTGTCACGTTGCTTTTAAAATCAGTTAGTAAAAAGATCTTGTTAGTAATTCCGAAGAATTAATCGAAAGAGAGTTGTTTGAACAATAAAATTAAGAGCATCATCTACTTCGAATCAGATCCATAACATGTTTCGGTTGCATAGATTAATACAACAGTAATTTCGTCTACTAGTTTACCAAACTATTAACACGTTGATTCCTATTAATATTATCCTGTACTTTATCATACCATGAATTAAGCAATCGTTTACCAAACAATTGAAATCATATAATCATGCAAGTAATACCATTAAAAGCATAATCATACAATCAACAAGACAATAATTAGTAATAAGAAATCAATACATTAAGATCACGACAAAACACTAGCTACAGTCACAATAATAAACACAACCGTCACATAATCATGTCACTTCATCTTAGTAGATGATTAAATATTTAGCTACTCATAATAAAAGAACAATCACAATCAATAATATATGAAAACATAATGTACCGAAAGTGAAATAGAGAATTGATTGATGATAATGATGAAGAGAATCGATGTCTGATCTTCGGGGTGATATGGCGGTGTTACGAGGGTTTAGATCTGATGAAAATACCCTAGAAGCAGCCCCAAAGTCGACTGGAATGAGTTATTATCGAATTTTAGGGTTTAGGGGGGTATTTATAGGTTTTCGAAAATTCCAGATCTGAACCGACTTCACCAGCGGCGCTGGTGAAGTCCCAGCGGCGCTGGAGTGAAAGAAGCGGTGTTGCAGGCTTCAGGTTCAACACGAAAGTTGTATATCTTTCTCTCGCCTTTCTGTGGACAACTTATATGTCAGAAACGGAGTTCGTATGAAGAAGTTATGCCCAAAATACTAACACATGGTCATAGGCTTCATGTCGACACAAGTTTCGTCTTAAGTCTTGAATCTCGACCCGAATCTTCATCGAACCATCATTTATCTTCCTTTAAGTCCTTTATCACCATTTCTTGACATTTTCCTTCATGCCACGAGCAATGAACCTGAAATCACATATACATGACATTAAGTATCATAAGTTCACTCAAATGACTATAAAATGGCCAAAACTAGTGCGAGAAAAGTCTATATAATTACCGCTCATCAAATACCCCCACACTTAAGCTTTTGATTGTCCTCAAGCAAAGTGTCCAAAAGAATAACATTTAAAGATGAGCGGACAACTTAAGTGACAAAACTTTTCTACTTTTCAAAACATTCAAAGGTTAGTCATGCAAATTGTTTTTGAGAAAGCTTAAGACAAAATCAGTAAACTATAGCTAGAGGTAAAGATAAGCATTCAATCAAAACTAAAAGTTAACCTTATATTTGTGTTAATACCTCTAAAACCGTTCTATAATTCCACATGTCCTACAACTCAATCTTACTTCCTTTTGCTGACTAGTTAAGCACTTAAGTAAAGTTTGTATAGCAATCAGATCTACTAGCTACTAGCAAGGCATTTATATCTTATCGTTTGTGTACTTGTGATTCACTACTTAGACATACTCTCACACTAACGTCATGCTCGCTAGCTAAACACTAAAGCAGTTATACGATATTATCATCTTTAATAGTTGAGACAGCGGTGACAGGTCGGTGGTTCCCCACGCGCAGAGCGACATAACTCAACTAATGGTTAGAGTTTATACCTTACATCAAGATAGCGGTGACAGGTCGGTGGTTCCCCGCGCGCAAAGCGACATAACTTGATGTGTATAAATTTTACTCGTTAATAGTTCTTTGAACTCTTTTTATTAATCTACTGATTGCCTTTTCTTGAGATTACTACATTATTCATGCAATATACATTATCAGAGATCCCAGATGACTCATACACTTACTCAGTATGCAACCAGTTCACAATCAATAGTGTAAGAATTAAGGCGAACCATACGTCTAAACAAGTTCCTACACAAGCACTTATATCACTTTAGTCCAATTAATACACCTATAGTAATAACTTATATCACTTTAGTCCAATTAACTGGACAGTTCCAATTGCTAGGCATATTAAAGTCCGGTTAAGTGTGCTGTTAGGTCCATTTTTACTGGACTCGCTCCAGACTTGATGACTGGAGCGGCACTGAAGATTTGTCCAGAAATAATAGAAGACTAGTTAGTTGTTTACTTGTACAGGAAATCTGGAATACTCCAGATTAGCTCACCGGACTTCACTCCAGTCAAGATCGTTTCTACTGAAGACATTCTTACTGAAGTCAAAGACTGAAGTATGAAGAAAGAAGACTGACAAGCAGTGGAGCCCACTGACAGTCTTACCAGATCTCCCGACTGGAGCCTTAACAGTGTTCTAGACCTTACAAGTCTGAACACTAATTACGAGGAATTGACTTTATGCCTTTACACACTTTTACACGGACAACCCATTTGTCTATTGATAAAAGTACAATACGTGTGTAAAGGTGGTTGGTTAAAAGGATGACAAGTCACATCAATATGACTTTATCCTTCTACTTTAACCAATGCATTTAAGGAATTAAAGTAGTTGCCTTAAATGCATGCAACCATATTTGTACGGCATAATAAATTCACTGTTGAATTTATTTGCCTATAAATACTGTTAGGACCAGTTCACCTGGTAAACTGGCCAGTCTCCAGTTGCACCTGGAGACCCAGTGAAACTGTCCAGTGAACTGGAGACCCAGAAGATTTGTCCAGAAATATATTGAAGTCCAGTTGCACCGTACAGTCAACGCAACTGAAGACTTCCTCCAGTTGAGAACTGACCAGTTGAAGAATCATTCCAGTTGAAGTCGAAGACAACAAATGGAAGATAGAGAATGGCAATGGCAGCGAAGCCCAGTTGACATTCTAGTCAGTTACAAACTGGAGACCATCACTGGAAAGCTCTTACAAAGCTTTACACTGATTACGAGGAATTGACTTTTGTGCTTTATGTCCTTTTACCCGGATAATAAGACTTATCTTATTATTTAATTACTAAAAGGTACATAAAGCTGGTTGAATAAAGTTGCTTTATCCTGCAACTTTACACTGCATGTTAAGGAATTAAATGCTATTCCTTAAATGCTCTCAACCACATTTGTACGGCTAAAGTTAACATCCCAATGTTAACTTTGCCTATAAATACAAGTCATTGCACAACAAGAATATTCAAGTGAAAACACACTTCAGACTTCTTCGAATACACTTCGATAGATTTCACACTTTGCATACCTGCAATATTCTTGGTGAACTTGTGCAATATTCTCTCAATCGCTAAAAGGAACATTTCACAACTTTAAGTGTTTCGATTGTTTAGAGAAATTCCGAGTGTAGATCAATTGTAGTTCATAGGTTGTTAGGATATTTACATTCTTGTATTATCTTGGTTCTGCAACAACCTTGTAATTTATTTAACATCAATAAATAAATTACACTTGAAAATTACATATTGTCTCATCAATTTATTTTACAAATATTTGTATTATTGCATTGTTCTTTACTTATTGTCGTTTAAATAAGTAATCTATCTAGAACTTGGTATATACACACTGCAACTGGTCGTCTCCAGTTCAGTGCATATATTGCAAAGTAACTCTACCATCGACATAGAGGTGTCTTCAGTAGTACCATCTATTGAGTTGGGACTTACAAGTGGTATCAGAGCAGAAGGCTAATAAACTTGCCTAGATCTGCTAAGATGAACACTACTGAAGGTGGAGATGGTTCTGGTTCAGGTGAAACCCCCTTGAATACTAATGCCCAACCTTTTCAAAATGTTAATACAAACCCTCCTCCTCCTACTGCCCCAAATCACGTCCATGTACATTATTCTAACACTCCTGTTCCCAAATTCGATGGAAACAGTGAGACTTTCGGTACATGGAAGGCTAGAATGCTTTTGCATTTTGGTGGGATAGAGAGGTATATGTTGAAAATCCTTAAGGATGGACCATATATACCCATGTCTCTTGGGGTAATTCCTCTTCTAGATCCAACTGGAAGAAGAGGTTCAAGAGAAAAGCTCGAAGACCATTGGTCTGATGAGGATCGTAGACTTGTTGATCTGGACACCAGACTCAAGAACATGATCCTTGGAGCTGTCCCTGAAGATCTAATTCCAACACTTGTGTTGTTCCCCAGTGCAAAGTCAATGTGGGATGAATTAATTATTCAGTTTGAAGGAGGTGATGACACTATTGTCACCAGAAAAGTTGCCTTGAACAAGAAGTATGAATCCTTCTTTGCCTTGCCCAATGAAAGTCTAACTGGTACATACACCAGATTTTCTACCCTCATTAATCAGCTGAGAGGCTTGGGTGTAGAGAAGGATAAGGATATTCTTCTTGAGAAGTTTTGTGATATTCTTCCTTCCAAATGGGAAAACATGGTTCTTGTCTTGAGACAAGGTAAAACCTTGCACAACCATACTCTTGCATCGCTCTATGGAGCCTTCAGATTCACTGAAGATAATAATGCTGCAAGACTGGTAGCTGAGCAAGATGCCATGAACCATGCCCAGAGTTCCAAGGTTGCTAGTGTACCTGAGCGACCTTGTGCTGCCTTAATGTCTGTAGAGAGTGTCCAGGCACACTCAATGAAGGAGATGTTAAACAGTTTCTTAAACTCTGGTCTGACCACTGAAAACAGTGATGGTTGTAATGAAATTGACGATGATGATCTGGTAGCCATGATTGCTAAAACCTTTAACAGGTTTAAGCATAAATCTAAAAGATTTAATGGCCCAAACAATGCTTCCAGCTCCAGCTCTCTGGGTAAGACCAATCTTACATGCTATAAGTGTGGTAAGAAAGGTCACTTTATGAAGGAATGCAGATCTAGTCAGTTGAACAACCAAACTGGCCCCCTGTCCCTAATTTCAATCGGCCTGATGATAGCTACAAAGCTAAAGACAAGAAGCTTAAGGCCTAGATTGCCCTCCTGTCCATGGAAAAGGAAAAGGATCAGTGCTTAATGGCACAAACTGAGGAAAATGGGAGTACTCTGATGACTCATCAGCTGATGAAGAAGAGGAAAGGGACATGTGTTTCATGGCCTTGGAAGATCAACAACAACATGTGGTAAAAGAAGATGTCATCACTGGAAGATGGGTGGACATCATCTTGAAAAAGGTATGTGACTATGATAACCAGGTTGACCCTGAACTGAAACTGGACCTGGCTGAATCATTAAGTGGTGATTTAGCTTTTGTGGAAACTGTTAGAGCTGATAGTGAAAGATATCTTGACACTATCTTAATTGAACTGAACAACGTTAAGCCACAACTTAATGATTTACAAAGTGTCCAGTTGGCTCTCAAGGAGTCAGTTTTAAAGATTGAGGCTTTGGAACTTGATAATCAAAAACTATTTTCTGATCTTGAAAAAGAACAAAAGATTATCAAGTCATGGGTAAAAGCATCTGGTAAAAACTATGATGCATTTTCAAGAACTATCGATGCCCAGAAGAATGCATGGAAATCTGGAGATCTGGAGATGGCAGCTCTCATACCAGATCTTCATGCATTGCCTTCAGCTCTCAAGGTTGAAACACCTTATGATCAACCTGAAGCTGTTGAAACTGAACCTATTGAGACCACCCCCTTTGAGGTTAAACCTGGAGCCAAACAGGCTAATGCTCCAGTTAAAAAGGCCACTGGTAACAAGCCTTTACCTCAAAAGTCTAAGGAGCCCAAGACCCGACAGACTAAAACTCTAACTGAACCAAGGTCCAAGGTTCAGTTGCCTGATGAAAATAATATTTTGTTTAATCTGGAAAGTCAACTCCAACTTTTGTCTCGACAGGTTCAGAGTTGTACTGCCTGGATTAAAAATCTGGAAGGAGGTTCATTACCTCCAGTTTTCAAACAAAATATTAAACCACTCCCTTCAAAACCTAATCAAAAGAATGTTCCATCTGGAACTAAATCTGGTAAAAATAAGGGGAGAAAGTATCAAGTACCAATCGTTTTTACTCCTGCACCTGGAGCTGGTGAAAAAGCTCCAGATGCAGCCTCCGGTTCAACATCACAACAATCTACTGTGACTTCGGTAGAGAAGTCCAGTGAACCCATCAAGAAAAGATGGGTTGACAAAAATAACTAATGATTTTTGTGTGTGTGCAGGGCGATCGAAAGAAGAATATCTGGTATCTGGACAGCGCTGCTGGCCAGACTATGACCGGATGTAAGCCCCTGCTTGAAGAGTTCACTGTCCAAGATGGACCGACAGTGACGTTTGGTAATGATCAATCTGGAAAGACTGAAGGATATGGTGTGCTCAATAATGGACAAGTCGAATTCAAAAGAGTTACATTTGTGAATGGTTTGAAATACAACCTGATCAGTGTCAGCCAACTTTATGATGATGGCTTCAGAGTTTTGTTCGATATTGCTCAAGGCACCATATTTAACAAGGATTGGAAAGTGGTGATGGTTACACCAAGAAAAGGAAATGTGTACATCATGGATATGGAACCAGCTCCAAAAGAGCAATGTTTCTATACCAAGGCTGATGAGGACACCAACTGGCTATGGCATAAAAGATTATCCCATCTTAATTTTAAAAATATTAACAAGTTGTCTCGCAAACAACTGGTTGATGGGATACCTCAGATTTCTTTTAATAAAGAAAAGCCATGTCCAGGGTGTGAGATGGGCAAGCAGAAAAGGGCCAATTTCAAAACTAGGCAAAACTTTAGCATCACTGAACCTCTTCACATGCTACATATGGATCTCTTTGGTCCAGTGAATGTTCAAACTAGAGTTGGAAAGAAGTACACTCTAGTTGTGGTTGATGAATTCACCAGATACTGCTGGGTGGTATTCCTCAGATCCAAAAGTGATGCACCTGCTGAAATCATCTCTCTCATCAAAAGAATTGAGCTCAAGTATACTCGAAAAGTTTGTCAGTTGCGAAATGATAATGGTACTGAATTCCAAAATAAGGTACTTGAAACATTTTGCAATGACACTGGCATCTCTCAAAACTTCTCATCAGTACACTCTCCAGAGCAGAATGGAGTTGTGGAAAGAAAGAATCGCACACTGATAGAAGCAGCCAGAAGTATGCTATCTGAATCAGGTCTACCCACCAGTTTTTGGGCTGAAGCAGTTGCAACTGCTTGTCACACCCAAAACCGGTCAGTCTACATCAAGAGACATAAGAAGACTGCCTATGAAGTACTCAGGAATCGTAAACCAAATATTGGATACTTTCATGTATTTGGTTGTCCAGTTTATATCTTAAACGATTCCAGTCAGCTTGGAAAGTTTGATGCAAAAGCTGATGAAGGGGTATCTTTAGGTTATTCAGATATTCGAAAGGCCTTTAGAGTTTATAATTATAGACTCCAAAAGGTTCATGAGACAATTCATGTCACATTCGATGAATCAACTGAAGCAATCAACAAGAGACCAAGCCTTGATATTACTCCAGTCGTTCCAATCAATTTTGGTGAAACTGACCAAGTTCATCAGTCAGTTGTTTCACCAAAAGATGTTTCCAGTTACAACAAATTGGAACCAGTTAATAAGAAGAACAGCACCAGTGACACATCATTTTATCCCTCCATCAATTTCAACTTACCACAAGAATTGGTGATTAGATCTGATGTACGTGCCACTCCAATATCAGCACCAGTTCAAACTCCAACTTCTCCAGTTCTTCAAGAAATGCCTTTGAATGAAGAATTTCATGATGCAAATCATGACCTCATTGACTCTGATGAGGATGTAGAAGTAGTTTGGACTGATCCTCCTCCAGATGCTGCGGCAACTGAAGAAGATCGCCAGGTGACTTGCACTGATATTGTTGTGCACCAGCCTAGTCAATACACTAGATGGACTCGAGCACATCCTATTGAACAGATTGTGGGAGATCCAAATAGTGGGGTTCAGACTAGAAAAGCCACCAGTGAGCAATGCTTAAACGTCACCTTCTTATCTTTAATTGAACCAAAGAAGATTGACGAGGCTATGGCAGACCTAAGCTGGGTGGAAGCTATGCAAGAAGAGCTCGTCCAGTTTGAAAGGAACAATGTTTGGGAGCTTGTTCCTTGTCCACCAGGGTTAAAGAAAGAACCCATTGGTACAAGATGGGTCTACCGAAACAAGATGGATGAAGATGGCCATGTTGTAAGAAACAAGGCCAGACTAGTTGCCCAGGGTTATTGTCAAGCAGAAGGCGTTGACTTTGATGAAACTTTTGCTCCAGTTGCAAGACTTGAAGCCATCAAAATATTTCTGGCTTATGCAGCCCATCTGCAGTTCAAGGTCTTCCAGATGGATGTCAAAAGTGCGTTCCTTAATGGAACATTGGAAGAAGAAGTATATGTTAAGCAGACTCCAGGTTTCATCGATGAGAAGCATCCTCATTGGGTTTATAGACTGAACAAAGCATTGTATGGTCTAAGACAAGCTCCAAGAGCCTGGTATGATACTATAACTAAACATCTTCTTAAAAATGGCTTTCAAAGAGGTGCAATAGATAATACCTTGATCATCTTGAAAGAAAGAGGTAATATCTTATTGGTACAAATTTATGTTGATGACATTATTTTTGGTTCAACTGATGATGCAATGTGTAAAAAGTTTTCTAAAATCATGTCATCTGAGTATGAGATGAGTTTAATGGGTGAATTAACATTTTTCTTAGGTCTTCAGATTAAGCAAACTGAAAATGGAATTTTCATAAACCAAGGAAAATATGTCAGAGATTTGTTAAGAAAATACAAATATGATTCAATCCCATCGAAAAACACACCTATTGCAGCACCATTAAATTTGGACTCTGACCCAACTGGCAAACCAGTGAACATAACTGACTATCGTGGTATGGTTGGTTCACTGATGTACTTAACTGCCAGTCGACCAGATATAATGTTTGCAACATATTTATGTGCCAGGTTTCAGGCTAACCCTAAAGAATCACACTTTCACGCTGTAAAGCATATCTTTAGATACCTGAAAGGGTGTCCTAATCTTGGTCTTTGGTACCCCAAAGGCTCAGGATTAGATCTAATGGGTTATTCAGATTCTGATCATGCAGGTTGTAAGATAGATAGAAAATCAACAACTGGTGGTTGTCATTTCCTTGGAGGAAAACTGGTAAGTTGGACCAGCAAGAAGCAGACTTCAGTCTCTATGTCCACTGCTGAGGCAGAGTACATTTCTGCGGCCAATTGCTGTGCCCAGATTCTCTGGATCAAGAACCAGTTACTAGATTATGGTCAAAAGTATTCAAGGACCCCAATCTTTTGTGACAGCACCAGTGCAATTGCTATATCTCACAACCCAGTGATGCACTCCAAAACAAAGCATATTGACATCAGGTATCATTTTATTCGTGATCATGTTATGAAAGGAGACATTGAATTACATTTCATCCCCACTGACAAACAGTTAGCTGATGTTTTTACAAAACCTCTCGATGAAAAAACCTTTAAACATCTCATCAGCGAACTGGGAATGTTAAATCCTTAAAACTGGAGCTTTCTTTGTTATTGAACGCGTCAGTGACACTGATGAAGTTCTCCAGTTGAGGAGGTCCAGATAATCTTTGCTCGCCAGGCTATCGAACGCCTTTGTGATACTATCCTGGCACTAATTGATTTCTGGATCATCATTTTAGGGGGAAAGACTCAAAAATAATTTTCTTACTAAAATTCGTTTTTTTGTTTGAAAATGGCAACTGGAGAACTCTTCAGTTGGAAACTGGTATTGGACTGATCCTCCAGTGACCAGATTCAGTCTTGTCTTATTTTTATAACGTTAGAAATACTTGGTCAATATTTGTGACACGTGATGGTACTCGAGTGTTTTAAACCACTTGGTATCGTGATCTGACGTGTTTAAAGCCATTTTAGTACTTGACAACTGTTTGTATTGGGAAAATAAAAAGTGAGTGGGCGCGTGGGTAAGATAAGCCGTCGTAGCATTTAATGCTGACATGGTAGCATTTAATGTTGACATGGCAAATTATGATTTTATTTCAAAATTCAAACTTCTTTTGTTAAAATATCTACAAAGTTGTTTTGGTTAAATAAAATATAATTTTTGTATTTCATTGGGATCATGGATCCCTTATAAATACCCTTATTTACTCCGAACTCATTTACTTCCTTCTATATTCTTTCATTTACTTCCCAATCATCAAAATTGCTTCATTTCTCTCTCTGCTTCACAAATCAAGAACCCTAATTCCCAAATTTCATTTTCATTTTCCAATGGCTCCTAGATCATCCCATTCAAGAGATGTAAATCTCTTGACTGTTCCATATGCCCCTTCACCAGATGTCAAACCGGCATCTGGTGCTCCTAGTAATGCTTCGGTCATCAAACTCAATCCTAATAATCCGATGGCAAGCTTACAAGGATCTCAAGGGTCCAATACCCTTATTGGTAGAATCCAAAATTTTTTTAAGGATTCTCCAATAGGACCCTCATTCTCTCTAAACCCACGCAAGTTGTTTCACAACTACTTGTGTGAGTTTTGGTACACTGCCACTCTTTCTTCCGATTGTTCCTCCATCAGTTTCACATTAAAGGATGGAACAATCCAGTGTACCTTGTCCGCTGACGTATTGAGGGATGCCTTACACCTCAATTACTGGAGAGAGGGTGAATCTCCAGTCGTCTTACCCTCAAATGTTAATTTTTGCCAAGTCCTCCTTGAAATGGGACACAAGGAGTGCTTGGAGAATGGAGTTTTGAAGACGAAGGGTGCGATGACCATGAAGGGTCTTACACCTTCATGGAGGTACTTTTTCATCCACCTGGTGGAGAGTATGGGTAGGAGTTCTGGTGGTCTTGACCAGATCAACTCCTCACAAGCAGAGATGGCTTACTGCTTGTGGAATGGATTGAGAGTAGACTTTGCAGACATCTTGTTTAGAAGCCTAGTACAAAAGCTGAAGGGCACAAGGGGTGTTTGTATCCCCTTCTCAAGGTTTCTCTCTCTCTGTTTTAAACATATTCTGGGCAGAGAAGCATACTTAAGTACAGATTCACCGTACACTGCTCCAGATATGTTGAGGAATTTAGACTCTCTGGTATCTGAAGCTGGAGAGGTCGAAATTCTAGAACGAATGCAACTGGCATTCGCTTCAACTGATGCACCAATTGAAGGTGAGTCAGAAAGACAACTGG
>CM067174.1:105648374-105668374 GCA_034093135.1 Erigeron breviscapus | reverse complement strand
TTTCGACCTCGAAATCTAGACCGTATCGAGTAATTTAAATATATACTTATACTCATATAGTATAGACCACTTATACACTTATAGTATAGCATAACCGATTCGTCTAGACATAGGTAAGTCTGACTAAAACACTATACAAAATTCAAATTCACTTTATCTTCTATATTTGACCGTTAGAAACGGCTCCTTTTTAGACTATATAATAATACCTTAACATACTTTTCTCCATGCCATATCAACTTAACATTTTCCTTTCTTCAGAATCTAACCAAAACCCAAAACCTAATATCAAAAATGTTGAATCCTTTCCTAATCGTAATCTACATTATTATCATAGTGTGGTTAATTACTGTGGCTCAACTTCCATTGGATGAGGCTTATCCGTGATTAGTAGCGTTTGTTCTTGGTGTGGTTTGTTATAACACGATTTATAACACCGAATTCAAGTCATCAATGGTGGATTTGGTGAGTGTGTGTTCTTGGTGTTTGTGTGTGTTTTGAGAGAGAATTGTGTGTAAAAGTTATCAGGTATTAAAGTTATGAAAGGATTATCCCAAAAGTTATGATCTATAAGGTATGAGAGGGCTATTTATAGTCTAACTACACAATTATGCTAATTGTCACAATTAGCCCCTCAACCTTAGTGATCATTTATCTATGATTTAATAACAAGAAATTCCTCTAATCTAGATTACAATTTATCACTATTTTTGGATTTCTAACATTCTCCCCCTTAGTGATACATTGTAATGAATGAAGTACGTGTTATATTGTCTTGTAGGAATGAATTTGATGAGCCCGGTGGTGAAGACAATTGGAGTGTTGAAACAAGTCTTCAAAGCTTTCTCTTTTGTCTTTGAAAACTTGATTCAGTCTTGGTCTTGGACTTCTTGAAATTAAATCATGTGATGATTCTCAATGTTCTTTTTGAACAGAGAATAATGAATGCGTGTATTTTGAATCTTTGAGGATTGTTGAATCATGAATCAGAGTTGTCTTTTGAAATGCGGAAGGTATGAATCTTGGTTTTGATTTTTCAATCTTCGATTCTTGAGTGAAATTCAACTTTTTGATTCTTCAGTTTTGATTCTTGAATGAATTTCATCTTCTTGAAGTAAAGTATCATGAATATGAATTCTCCCCCTTGATGTATGCATTGGAGTTTCTTGATAAAATGTTGTTGTATGAATTGAAGATCTTGAATGAAGTATGTTTGATGAAGATTCTTTTGAAGCTTTACTTCTTTGACTTGAATCTTCTAACAAATCTTTCAACCTTTTTGATGCTTTGATCTTTGTCACATCAACTTGAACACTTTGGAGAGTAATCATTTGAATGAAGTTTGGATGAATTTCTTATGAAGTAATCATGCTCCCCCTCAATCCATGAGTATAAACATTTTTGGAGCATCTTTGAACTTTTGAAGCATCTTGAGTGAAAATCCTTTCATCTTCGGTTTCATTCTTAATTTTTTTAAGTCGATTCAGATTCCCCCTTTTTGTCTAATGAAAATCTGTGCACAAGAGACTGAAATATTGACACATCATGAAGAATTTTCTCCCCCTAAACACAAACTTTGATAAGCCTAAAACTTTGATAAGCCTAAAACTTTGATAAGCCTAAAATCGATTGAAACAACCAACCACAAACTTTTCTCCTTGTTTCCTTATTGATCAGTAAATCAATCATAATATTTTCTCCCCCTCATAATGACAAAATTGGGAACCAATGTCATTATGTACACATTTGATTGATTAAATGTCAAAAGGAATAACAATATCTAATGTACACATGGAGAAATGTCAACCATCAAAACATCAACCCAAACCATTAGCCCAACCCAAGAAATCCTAGGGGTGACTAAAATGGAAGATTGAAGTTGTTGGTACAAATGTTATATCATGGTGTTGGTGTTTTCTGTGTTTGTGTGATGAGAAATGAAACCGGATAAGAATGATCCGTTAGCATGTTCAAAAATCGAAAGGATTAATGAAATGACCGATTGAAATGTATAACATTTTTCGGATTTCCTATGTATCATCGAGATATGCACAAAACAATTCTCTAACATAGTTCGATCTGCGGCTTTGCAACCACGAGATTGCTTCAAAGAATATAAATCATGGTTAGTACAGCCGAAGCATTTGATAACCACAATCTTTTATCCTTAAAGACTTTTTAGGGAAAACCGAGGTCACTTAGACTTCTCGTTAACTCAACAAATTCATAAAATGAAAATGTGAGACCTACGTTCAATGTTGGAAAGGATGTTAGCATTGGTAGGATTTCCATTCGATCATCGTGGAATATCAATTAAGATATCACTACAAATGTTCCGGCTATATCACAAAGATAAGCAATAATATCACAAAGATATGACTCGATTGTGTCCAAAAAAAATGAATGATGATCAAATTAATGACCGATCAAGATAGCTCTAGACACAGCGTGATCAAATGAAGTCGGGGACTGGAGCAGAATGTCGCCCTTTTTCAATATCAACATCTTCCAAATGAAGAGTTAATAGAAATGTGAAAATCTCCGTGAGAAATAAAACAAGTATTTGTTAAGAAACACTTGAGTGGTTAGGGAAAGATGTGCATCGCTTCACTGGGTCCATGAAGACTTCTTCAATATCAAGAAATCAACAAATGAAATCCGATAGAAACGTGTTTACCCGGCTTTTTGAGAATTTAGGGAGGGCTTTTGTTTATTTTAGCCCTTTCTCACATCATATCACCTTAACCTCTCACTTTTCGACTTTACTCCCTCCATCCTATTTGCACGAAAACAACATCACTCAAAATACCCGCACTATCTAATGAAAGAAGTGAATACTCCGGGGTTAGAACTCATCGGCGATGATGAAATTCATGGAGTCAATTTTGAGAAAACCTATCGCTCATGTGCAAACTAATCACCGAACTTCTTTTGATTGAAAATCATTGGAAAAACATCAAATGTGTGAATGAAAAAAAAATTGAAACACATTTGAAGTTTTGAAAGTTTTTGAAATCACAAACTCCTCCTTAATCTATGCAAGAATAGATCAAAAATGTTTTCCATAGAAAGGTGGAGCAAAAATTGTTTTTGTGAGATCAAAATGTGGAAAATCTTTGTTGTGATATTTTCGAAAAACGTTGAGAGTCTAAAGTGAACAAGATTTTTTTTATTTGAGAAACACAAAGTTTTGCGTCAACAACAATGTTGAGAGTAAGACAGCTAGGGAGTACACAAAGGCGTTCAATCCGTCGCATCTTACAACAACACGTTGGAGGCAATTAAAACATTTAAGCAAAAAATTAACCCAAGCAATTGTACAAGATGAGACAACAAGGGAGTACACAAAGGCGTTCGATCCTTTGCGTCTCATATCAACAATTGAGAGTTTGAAAATTTTTATTTGAAAAACTTGATTGCTATTACACATACATATTCATATAAGAACACTTGGAAGTACACAAAGGCGTTCGATTCCTTGTTATCTTATATCAATCTATATGTATAATAACAAGATGTTAGAATGTATAAACATTCCAAAGATAAATATATCATTTAAGAACGGGTTGCATACATAGTATATGCAAGCCACTGAAATATATCTTTTTGTTTATTTTTGAAAATATGCAATTTTGTATTTTGGTTTTCTGGAATGTGTCAAGAATTCCTTCAAAAGAGTTAAGGTTTAAGATTTAACATACCTAGCTTGGAGATAAGAAAGTTAAACCTCTTTTCATCCAGTGGTTTTGAACAAATCTGCAAGTTGAATGTCAGTACCCACAAAGTAGAGCTCGATGTCACCTTTCTCAATATGATCTTTGAGAAAATGATATCTAACATCAATATGCTTTGAGCGAGAGTGGTTTACTGAGTTGACTGCAATGGCAATGGCACTCTGAGAATCACAATAGATAGGGATATGATCATATTTCAGACCATAATCAGTTAGTTGTGTCTTCATCCATAAAACTTGAGCACAACAACTAGCCGCAGCCACATATTCTGCTTCAGCCGTTGATAGAGACACACAATTCTGTTTCTTGGAAGACCAACTCACAATTTTATCGCCTAAAAATTGTAAAGTACCGGAAGTGCTCTTGCGATCAAGTTTACAACCTGCATGATCTGCATCTGAATATGCAGTTAGATTGAATCCAGTATCCCTTGGATACCAGAGACCTAAATCGGGTGTCCCCTTCAGATAACGAAAGATTCGTTTCACAGCTTGATAATGTAAATCAGTTGGAGCAGCTTGATATCTAGCACACATACATGTTGCAAACATTATATCTGGGCGAGATGCTGTTAGGTACAACAACGAACCAATCATACTTCGATATCTCTTTTGGTCAAACGGTTTTCCATTTGTATCAGTATTTATGTTTGTTCGAGCAGCCATCGGAGTAGAAATTGAAGAACATGAAGTCATGTCAAACTTTTTCAACATATCATTTATGTATTTACCTTGTGATATAAAAATACCAGTTGGTAATTGTTTGATTTGAAGACCCAAAAAATAATTCATTTCCCCAATCATGCTCATTTCAAAATGATTAACCATAAGAGATGAAAAGTTTCGGCAAAATGTTTGACTGGTCGACCCAAAAATAATGTCATCAACATATATTTGAACAAGTAGAACGTGCTTACCTTGTTTGCGAATGAACAAGGTAGGGTCAATTGTGCCTTTGGTAAAGCCACCTCTTAGTAAGAAAGTAGTTAAAGAATCATACCATGCTCGGGGTGCTTGCTTAAGACCGTAGAGAGCCTTGTCTAACCTGTAGACATGGTTTGGCCTTTGAGGATCAACAAAACCTTCTGGTTGATCAACGTAAACTTCTTCTTTGAGGTCACCATTCAAGAAAGCAGTCTTCACATCCATTTGAAACACAGTAAAGTTTCGGAATGCTGCATAAGCTAAGAATATTCGAATGGCCTCCATTCTTGCAACTGGAGCAAAAGTTTCGTCGAAGTCAACACCAGGTTGTTGGCAATAACCCTTTGCAACAAGTCGAGCTTTATTCCTTACTACCACTCCATTCTCATCCTTTTTGTTTTTGAATATCCACTTTGTACCGATTGGATCATCTTTTCTAGGATTTGGAACTAATCTCCATACCTTCAGTCTTTCAAATTGTGCGAGTTCATCTTGCATTGCCTTAACCCACTCTGGATCACGAAGAGCTTCAGATACCGTTTTGGGTTCAATATTGCTAAGAGAAAGTGCAACAAGACACTCATTTACTGAGGTACGAGTAGTTACTCCTGCTTGTGGATCTCCAATTATTTGATCAGTAGGATGGTCTTTCTGCATTCGTGTCCACTTGTGAGCATGAGGAAGAGGATCTTGTTGTTGAAGATCAACATCACCATCATTAAAACTTGAGTTTTGTTGAGAGATGGAGTCATAACTTGGTATAACTCTTTCCTCATAAGCTGGATGATCAAAATCAAGTGGTACATACACATTTGGAGTGTTTAATGGATTTTTTGTCTGAGTTAATCGAGAAGGTTGTTCTTGAACATTCACTTGAGAAGAATTATCCTGAGAGGATGGTGGAGAAATATCAGTAGAAGAGGATTCTTGCTCTGAAGAACTTGATGAAGATTCATGAATGTTGTCAGGAACTGGATCGTTGTTATGAAGAGGTTCATTGTTTTGAATTGGTTCAAAGATGACCTGAGGTTCTTGATCATGAATCGGTTTTGAATTATAGAATTCTTCAAAAAGAATATCTAATTCATCACTTGTTGGAGTTGGAAACTTCTTGAATATAGAAGCTAAGGTAGAATTCCTTGTAGAAGTACTTGAAGTACTTGGATCATTACTTGTTGGCAGCAAACCTTCTTGCTCAAAAATCATGCCTGACATCTCATCAAACCAAACATTCATTGTTTCTTGAATTGTGTTGGTTCGACGATTATAGATTCGATAGGCAATTGATGTTTTGGAATAACCAACAAAATATCCTTCATCACCTTTCTTCTCGAACTTTCCAAGATTCTCCCGATCATTCAAAGTATAACAAACACACCCAAATATATGAAAGTAGTTGATGTTGGGTTTGCGTTTGTTAATAACCTCATAAGGAGTCTTTTCGAAACGCTGATTGATAATGGACCGATTCTGAGTGTGACATGCAGTGTCAACAGCTTCAGCCCACATATTGGATGGCAATTTGGAATAAGCAAGCATTGTCCTTGCTGCTTCCACCAGCGATCGATTTCTCCTTTCAACAACACCGTTTTGTTGTGGGGTGCGAACTGCTGAGAATTGATGAGTGATACCTTTGGATTTGCAGAATTCATCAAAAACAGCATTCTTGAACTCAGTTCCGTTATCCGAACGGATGTAACGAACTGGAAGTTGAAGATTTACTTGAGTATTAGTGATGAAATCTATCAACATCTGAGTTGTTTCATCTTTGGATGCAAGGAACTTGACCCAAGTATATCTTGAATAATCATCAACAATAACCAAGATGTATTTCTTCCCATTTCGGCTTTGTACTTTCATCGGCCCACAAAGATCCATGTGAAGCAAATGAAGAGGTGCTAAAGAATTTGGAGATTTCTTCGGTTTATGAGAAGCTCTCTTAATCTTCCCAACAGCACAAGAAGGACAAACATGCTCACTTTCATACTTATAGTCAGGTAAGCCTTTAACAAGATGCTTGTTGACCAAAATATTGATGGTTTGAAAATTCAGATGCGACAGCCTTCTATGCCATAACCAAGAATTCTTTGAAGTAGCCTTTGAAATGAGACAAATATTATCGGTTGGTTGGTTATCATCGAGATTGACGGTAAAAAGATTATCATCACGGTCACCACAAAGAATATCAACTCCATCTAGAGTTTGGACTTTGCAAAGAGATTTTCGAAACAGAACTTGAAGATTGTTATCACAGAATTGTCCAACACTGAACAAGTTGTGACTTAATCCTTCAACATAGTGAACTTTCTTGATGATAATTCCATTTCTTTCAATGTCTCCATAACCTAAGATAGGAGCGAAATTGTTGTTTCCAAAGCGAACTGTTCCCATGAATCTTTCAACAAAATTCTTGAGCAAAGATTTATTTCCAGTCATGTGCTTCGAACACCCGGAATCGAGTATCCAAACACAGATGGTTATTTCCTGCAATCAAAGAAATTTAACTGTTTTTAGGTACCCACTTGAAGACGGGTCCTTTATGGTTAGTTAAAACAGGCAGGGTATATAACTTAGGATATGCATTCAAACATGTTTTCGAATCAACATAAGCATTAACAAGCACATTATCAACAAACACATTTGAATAAAAAGTACGAACATTCACATGAGAATTAAAAGTAACATGTTTACAAGCATCATCATCAGATACACAAGTATGAGAATTAAGATTGTTTACAAGCTCACAAGGTCTTGCCTTGGCATTTTCAACAATATTTGACAAAGAAAAATTGTTTTGATTAACATGAACACCCTTCCTCCTATTAACAGCCTTTCTCCTCTTTCTTTTCTTCTTTTTCTCAACATCCTTTTGATTACTAGTGATCCTAGGTACTAATGTATTAGCGACCCATTTAGCACCACTAGTTATGCTCTTTCCACCTGTTGAATTGAAACTAAGAAGATTAGAACTAGGAGTTTTAAACACTTTCATCTTTTTGGAATCTTTTGGAGGTGAGGAAACTTCTTGCTTCTTTGGTTTATCATGAGAAAACCATCCATATCTATCCCTATATCTAGTTGTACCATTTGATGTATCCTTAGTTAGCGAAACTGAGCTAGACTTAGACACTTTAGGTATAAAGCTAGATTGAGAGCTAGATTGAGAGCTAGATTGAGAAGCATTAGGATAGTCTTTCGGAAGTTTCACTTTGGTGTACTTTGTCCTGAGTGGGGTTTCAGCTTGTTCCTTTTTGACATGTTTCACTGGGGTAGCAATAAAGGTTTCTAACTTAATGGTCTTTGGTTCAGTCTTGACTAGTTTGGTCTTAACTCGTTTCTTTGAGTAATATGAAGTTGGAGCTTTGGACCATGGTTTTTGAGATTCCACTTTTGTTTCCACTTTGATTTTGGTAGATTCAATCTTTTTCTCAGTTTCTGAATTAAAAACATATTCTCCCTCCATGAATTTATCAAAATCATTCTTTGTGAAATCTTTGGAAAAAGAAAATTTCAATGGAGATTGATTAGTTTCAGATTCATTTGAAAGTTTTGAACAATCAGGAATCTTGGTGTCCAACTTCACAATATGGGTAGTCTCAGAAATTAGGTCAACTTGAACTGACACATCTTTGGTTTCACAAGAAAATTGAGTAGAAGTATCAACACCTATACTAGCACTAGGCTTAGGGTGAACAACTAACTCATCAACAGTGTTGCATGTGAAAAACCTATAGAAGTACCATATCAAAACTAAACTATGTGCAAGTTCTTCATTAGATAAATCAGATTGCACATAATCATCAGCTATAAATGTAGCAGTATTTTGACAAGTACACTGAAGAAAATCAGTCAAGGTCTGGGTAGAGGTATTGGTAGATGAATCACAAGTAGTTTGGGTAGAATTGTCTACTAAAGCACTTTGGTTAGTTTGAGTAGAAACATTCTCACAAACTTTCTTAGTATCAACAACAATACATTTATCCTCTGAATTCGGACTTTGAGACTTGAGGTGATTAATAACTTTTTGTTGAGATTCCACTTTTGTTTCCACTTTGATTTTGGTAGATTCAATCTTTTTCTCAGTTTCTGAATTAAAAACATATTCTCCCTCCATGAATTTATCAAAATCATTCTTTGTGAAATCTTTGGAAAAAGAAAATTTCAATGGAGATTGATTAGTTTCAGATTCATTTGAAAGTTTTGAACAATCAGGAATCTTGGTGTCCAACTTCACAATATGGGTAGTCTCAGAAATTAGGTCAACTTGAACTGACACATCTTTGGTTTCACAAGAAAATTGAGTAGAAGTATCAACACCTATACTAGCACTAGGCTTAGGGTGAACAACTAACTCATCAACAGTGTTGCATGTGAAAAACCTATAGAAGTACCATATCAAAACTAAACTATGTGCAAGTTCTTCATTAGATAAATCAGATTGCACATAATCATCAGCTATAAATGTAGCAGTATTTTGACAAGTACACTGAAGAAAATCAGTCAAGGTCTGGGTAGAGGTATTGGTAGATGAATCACAAGTAGTTTGGGTAGAATTGTCTACTAAAGCACTTTGGTTAGTTTGAGTAGAAACATTCTCACAAACTTTCTTAGTATCAACAACAATACATTTATCCTCTGAATTCGGACTTTGAGACTTGAGGTGATTAATAACTTTTTGTTGAGATTCCACTTTTGTTTCCACTTTGATTTTGGTAGATTCAATCTTTTTCTCAGTTTCTGAATTAAAAACATATTCTCCCTCCATGAATTTATCAAAATCATTCTTTGTGAAATCTTTGGAAAAAGAAAATTTCAATGGAGATTGATTAGTTTCAGATTCATTTGAAAGTTTTGAACAATCAGGAATCTTGGTGTCCAACTTCACAATATGGGTAGTCTCAGAAATTAGGTCAACTTGAACTGACACATCTTTGGTTTCACAAGAAAATTGAGTAGAAGTATCAACACCTATACTAGCACTAGGCTTAGGGTGAACAACTAACTCATCAACAGTGTTGCATGTGAAAAACCTATAGAAGTACCATATCAAAACTAAACTATGTGCAAGTTCTTCATTAGATAAATCAGATTGCACATAATCATCAGCTATAAATGTAGCAGTATTTTGACAAGTACACTGAAGAAAATCAGTCAAGGTCTGGGTAGAGGTATTGGTAGATGAATCACAAGTAGTTTGGGTAGAATTGTCTACTAAAGCACTTTGGTTAGTTTGAGTAGAAACATTCTCACAAACTTTCTTAGTATCAACAACAATACATTTATCCTCTGAATTCGGACTTTGAGACTTGAGGTGATTAATAACTTTTTGTTTTTGTTGGCTAAAGAATTGATATGAGTTGTTAAATCTGATAAAGCTAATCTACATGACTCTTTGTCCTTAATCAAAGAAAAAGTAGAGTCGAGATTTACCTCATCATCTGGGTATTCATCATCAGTGCTTTCTGCTTCAAAGACTTTGTTCTTGGCCAACCTTGCCATATAGCAAACATTAGCAGAGAGATCTTGATCTTCATCATCTGTGAGTAACAGCCATTTGTCATCTTCAGCTAGCAATGCATGTCCTGCTTCGACTTGTTTGGCTAACAGCATCTTCTGCTTGTAATACTCATAGTTCCGCTTTCGAGGTTGTTTGCAATCAACAGCAAAATGTCCAGGAATACCACAATTGTAGCACTTTTTGTCTGATGCCTTACCCTTCTCAACAACTTGTTTCTCATAGACTTCCTTCTTTTCACCATACCTTGATCCATTAGCTTCACCTAGCTCATTACTCTTAGGATGATAGTGTTCCTTCTTGGGAAATGCACTTGTAGAAGAAGTGCGGAGATTGTTGTTTGTTGGCCTCGCTTTGTAAAATTTCCTCTTGATATGCTTTGTTACCGCGGCAAGAGCTTGATATAGTTCATCTGAAACACCATCTCTTGTAGCCATCAGATCATCTCCCTCCTCATCAGATGAAGAAACAACTACCATTTGCCTCTTAAGAGCTTCAGAAATCTTCCTTTCGAATTCAACATTGTTTGGTTTAGCTTCTTGAAGCTTTTTATTGAGAATATCAACATCCATTTGTCTTGCATTTGCCCGAAGCCATTCATTGGACTTTTGAATTTCAAGATCTTGATTGGTCTTTTCAAGATCATGAATGGTCTTTTCTAGATTTTGACATTTTTGTAATAACTTAGAATCAAGAGAGACATTCAACTCACATTCTTTAACCAACATCTTATCTTTGTAAGCTTGAAAATCTTGTTTAATAGCATCATGTTCAAAAAGTAATTTTGAATGTTCTTCAAGAAGGTTTGAAAATTCACTTTTAGAAAATGAAATGCTATTTTTCAACTTTTTGTTTTTGTTGGCTAAAGAATTGATATGAGTTGTTAAATCTGATAAAGCTAATCTACATGACTCTTTGTCCTTAATCAAAGAAAAAGTAGAGTCGAGATTTACCTCATCATCTGGGTATTCATCATCAGTGCTTTCTGCTTCAAAGACTTTGTTCTTGGCCAACCTTGCCATATAGCAAACATTAGCAGAGAGATCTTGATCTTCATCATCTGTGAGTAACAGCCATTTGTCATCTTCAGCTAGCAATGCATGTCCTGCTTCGACTTGTTTGGCTAACAGCATCTTCTGCTTGTAATACTCATAGTTCCGCTTTCGAGGTTGTTTGCAATCAACAGCAAAATGTCCAGGAATACCACAATTGTAGCACTTTTTGTCTGATGCCTTACCCTTCTCAACAACTTGTTTCTCATAGACTTCCTTCTTTTCACCATACCTTGATCCATTAGCTTCACCTAGCTCATTACTCTTAGGATGATAGTGTTCCTTCTTGGGAAATGCACTTGTAGAAGAAGTGCGGAGATTGTTGTTTGTTGGCCTCGCTTTGTAAAATTTCCTCTTGATATGCTTTGTTACCGCGGCAAGAGCTTGATATAGTTCATCTGAAACACCATCTCTTGTAGCCATCAGATCATCTCCCTCCTCATCAGATGAAGAAACAACTACCATTTGCCTCTTAAGAGCTTCAGAAATCTTCTTCTCAACTATCAATGCCAAAGGATCAGAAGATACAACTTCTGGCATTTTGTTTGATGAAGCTTTGTTTAGGACTTGGTTTTCATTTAGTTTGAAAGATTCATAAAGAGTATGAATGGTGAACTTGGTCAGATTTTGATGTTGCTTGATCTGTGTTCCAAAATCTTCCCATTCTGGACCAAGAGCTTTGATGAATTTGATGTTTAACTCAATCTCTATTTTCTTGACATTGTTCTTCCTCAGTTCATTTATGACATTGCAAAATCTGTAGTAGACAGCTTCAAGAGATTCATTAGGCAATTTGGCGAAGTTGTCAAACTCAGTCAAAATATTGGTCAATCTTATCGTCGAAGTCACATCAGCTCCTTCCATCTGTCTAGCCACCTCATCCCATATCTCCTTGGCTGTATCATAAGAATCAACAGAGCCATAGATTTCATCTGGTAGAGCTTTGTATAAGCATGACCTAGCTCTGTTATCTGCAGCTGTTCGATCTTTTTGTTCAGCATTCAAAAGATCAGGAAAAAATGATCAGTTGAAAAACGATCTTGAAAAATGATTTGATAAAACGATCTTGAATTAAAATGATTTTGGATAAAACGATCTTGAATTAAAATGATTTTGGATAAAACGATCTTGAATTAAAATGATTTTGGATAAAACGATCTTGAATTAAAATGATTTTGAAAAACGATCTTGAATTAAAATGATTTTGGATAAAACGATCTTGAATTAAAATGATTTTGGATAAAACGATCTTGAATTAAAATGATTTTGGATAAAACGATCTTGAATTAAAATGATTTTGGATAAAACGATCTTGAATTAAAATGATTTTGGATAAAACGATCTTGAATTAAAATGATTTTGGATAAAACGATCTTGAATTAAAATGATTTTGGATAAAACGATCTTGAATTAAAATGATTTTGGATAAAACGATCTTGAATTAAAATGATTTTGATAAAACGATCTTGAATTAAAATGATTTTGGATAAAACGATCTTGAATTAAAATGATTTTGGATAAAACGATCTTGAATTAAAATGATTTTGGATAAAACGATCTTGAATTAAAATGATTTTGGATAAAACGATCTTGAATTAAAATGATTTTGGATAAAACGATCTTGAATTAAAATGATTTTGGATAAAACGATCTTGAATTAAAATGATTTTGATAAAACGATCTTGAATTAAAATGATTTTGGATAAAACGATCTTGAATTAAAATGATTTTGGATAAAACGATCTTGAATTAAAATGATTTTGGATAAAACGATCTTGAATTAAAATGATTTTGGATAAAACGATCTTGAATTAAAATGATTTTGGATAAAACGATCTTGAATTAAAATGATTTTGGATAAAACGATCTTGAATTAAAATGATTTTGGATAAAACGATCTTGAATTAAAATGATTTTGGATAAAACGATCTTGAATTAAAATGATTTTGGATAAAACGATCTTGAATTAAAATGATTTTGGATAAAACGATCTTGAATTAAAATGATTTTGGATAAAACGATCTTGAATTAAAATGATTTTGGATAAAACGATCTTGAATTAAAATGATTTTGGATAAAACGATCTTGAATTAAAATGATTTTGGATAAAACGATCTTGAATTAAAATGATTTTGGATAAAACGATCTTGAATTAAAATGATTTTGGATAAAACGATCTTGAATTAAAATGATTTTGGATAAAACGATCTTGAATTAAAATGATTTTGGATAAAACGATCTTGAATTAAAATGATTTTGGATAAAACGATCTTGAATTAAAATGATTTTGGATAAAACGATCTTGAATTAAAATGATTTTGGATAAAACGATCTTGAATTAAAATGATTTTGGATAAAACGATCTTGAATTAAAATGATTTTGGATAAAACGATCTTGAATTAAAATGATTTTGAAAAACGATCTTGAATTAAAATGATTTTGGATAAAACGATCTTGAATTAAAATGATTTTGGATAAAACGATCTTGAATTAAAATGATTTTGGATAAAACGATCTTGAATTAAAATGATTTTGGATAAAACGATCTTGAATTAAAATGATTTTGGATAAAACGATCTTGAATTAAAATGATTTTGGATAAAACGATCTTGAATTAAAATGATTTTGGATAAAACGATCTTGAATTAAAATGATTTTGGATAAAACGATCTTGAATTAAAATGATTTTGGATAAAACGATCTTGAATTAAAATGATTTTGGATAAAACGATCTTGAATTAAAATGATTTTGGATAAAACGATCTTGAATTAAAATGATTTTGGATAAAACGATCTTGAATTAAAATGATTTTGGATAAAACGATCTTGAATTAAAATGATTTTGATAAAACGATCTTGAATTAAAATGATTTTGGATAAAACGATCTTGAATTAAAATGATTTTGGAAAAACGATCTTGAACTAAATGATTTTGGATAAAACGATCTTGAATTAAAATGATTTTGGAAAAACGTCTTGAAATGAAATGATCTTGAATAAATGATTTTGGATAAAACGATCTTGAAATGAAATGATCTTGAACTAAATGATTTGGATAAAACGATCTGGAGAAGATCGTCTTAGGTTTCTGTATGCTGAGACGATCTTGGTGAAGATCGTCTTAGGTTTCTGTATGCTGAGACGATCTTGGTGAAGATCGTCTTAAGTTCAGAAGAAATGGGACGATCTTGGAGAAGATCGTCTTAGGTTTCTGTATGCTGAGACGATCTTGGTGAAGATCGTCTTAGGTTTCTGTATGCTGAGACGATCTTGGTGAAGATCGTCTTAGTCTTCTTTCTCAAAAGTTTTCAAGTATAAAACTTTCCAAGTATTTGAATTGACCCAACCAATCCTTCCGGATTAGTTAGCCACAATCAAACACTTCCCAACACACAACCACTTGTCAAGACGATCTTGAGGAGATCGTCCTACTCAAACTGGGACGATCTTGGTTGAAGATCGTCTTAAGTTCAGAAGAAATGGGACGATCTTGGAGAAGATCGTCTTAGGTTTCTGTATGCTGAGACGATCTTGGTGAAGATCGTCTTAGGTTTCTGTATGCTGAGACGATCTTGGTGAAGATCGTCTTAGAGTCATCTTCTTCATCTCATCAGTTTTCCATAAAAACTCCATTAACAACTTCAAAAAGCTTCAATATCTTTTGAATTACTAGGAGTTAGATCACGAAATCACTTGCAAACTGATTGTATTCACTTCCGCAACAAATTTATGAACAACATTCAACACAAAACACAACAGATTCAAATCCCTCAAATTCGCGCCAAAACTGCAAAATTCAATCTCGAGAATTAGATTGAATTGGAACTTGAGACTTGACAGGATTATGTTTTCAATAACCACGAATCTATTGGTGAACAAATAACTGTGATTTTATGTGATTTGGAATGTGAATTTTGATGAACCAGTAGGTGAAAAAGACGAACAAAATTGTAGATAATTTTGATTTTTGATGAACCAGTAGGTGAAAAAGACTAACAAAATTGTAGATAATTTTGATTTTTGATGAATTTGTGATTGAATTCAGTTATGGATCGTCATCTGATCGATGTTTTTCTCTGATACCACTTGTTATAACACGATTTATAACACCGAATTCAAGTCATCAATGGTGGATTTGGTGAGTGTGTGTTCTTGGTGTTTGTGTGTGTTTTGAGAGAGAATTGTGTGTAAAAGTTATCAGGTATTAAAGTTATGAAAGGATTATCCCAAAAGTTATGATCTATAAGGTATGAGAGGGCTATTTATAGTCTAACTACACAATTATGCTAATTGTCACAATTAGCCCCTCAACCTTAGTGATCATTTATCTATGATTTAATAACAAGAAATTCCTCTAATCTAGATTACAATTTATCACTATTTTTGGATTTCTAACATGGTTCCCTTACTATTCGTCGCCACATGGGTTTCTTTGTATGGTTTTTAAGTATGTTGTATCCCTAATTGTTGTATTTCCGCTTAAATAATGTAATAAGTTTCACTTGTATTGTACGAATAATGAAATACAACTTTCTTCGATCTCTTTGGGGATTGTTGTCGATTAGGGAAATTCCCCAGTTAAAAGAATTTCCCATATTTGTCTTGATAGATTTTTATACCAAGTTCATTTGTCTATTTTAATCGTTGATTGCCCATCATAATTTTAGCCTTTCAAATAATTCTTATTTTCAAATTTGAAGTTCTTTTACCAAGACACTACTGTTATCCAGTTGGAAAAGTCGACATATTTTTGTTGATAACATTTGTCTCATTTTCTTAAATTCAATCATTAAAGGCGATCCATGGGTCAAAGAAACAAATATTACCTGGATCACTCCTGAAACAATAGTTTGGATCAAAAATTCATCTAGGTTTCAAAAAGATAAATTATCAATTGATATGGTTCTTGAAAAAGCAGCAGTGAAGAAAAATAGTGATGTGTGGAAGACGGTCTATTCATTAAGCTATTAATTAAGTTGAGGATTTTCTCAACATAGTATACGCTTTTGAGTAAACTGTTCAGCTCTTTTCAACCTTGATTAAAGGGATGATAAAGTTTAGAAATTTTATCTTTTTTTTTTTTTTTATAAATAATTCAGTAATTACTAATTATTGTAACAATGATTAAAATTACTGTAGTTTATGCACACCTGTCCGTTCTTCCAGGTCACATTTCCCTTTTCATCCTCTATAATGGAAACGCGTTTTCTTAAGGAAGAATGCACACTAAATCTTCTTTCTCTATCTCTTTATTTACTTAGTTCTTCATCTGCTAATTTGTTTTTAGCTATTCCGTTCATAGCCAGCTTGTGTTCTAACAGATCTCCGACTTTCTCTTTGGTAAGCTACATTTTTGTGCTCTTTCTTTCTCATCTTGGATAATATACTATCTATTTATATGTTTATATAAAACTTTTATCTTTTAATTCATGTTGGCTTAATTAACAATATTGTTCCACCGATTTATCATAAGATAATGAAAATTTTCGGTGCCTCTTCGAGCGATCCAAAAGGCAAAAGGCCAATGACTCAAGAGGATCTTGAAGATCTTGAAACAAATAGGGTCAAAAGGATTAAGCAGGAGGCCGTAATGTTAGGTATTTCCTTTGAAGATTACAAGGAGATGGTAGACGAAGATGTCCACCTTTTTGAGAAACAAACTTCTGAAGATGAAAAGTTAGCAAAACTTTTATCTAAATTTTTAGAAGAGGAGGAATCTATCCTTGTGAATCGTCAAATAAAAGAAGATGAAAAGTTTGCAAGAGCCCTAGCTCAGCAAGACGAAGATAATCTCTCTCAAAGGGAGAAGTCCATTTTTGCCATGTCATCTGAAGAAGAAGAAGAAAATCCCAATATTCCACCTCTTAAGAGAAGAAAAAGAGATGCTGCTGGAGGAAGTAACATGTCAGGGTCGAGTTCTGACAGAACTCCTAATTCTTGAAATCAAGAGAGATTTTATAGAAATATTTGGAATCTGTTATAAATTTTTATAAATCAGATCTTAAGTTGTCCAGAATGTGTTTTTAAATCAGAATAATATTGTTGATAATGTTTCTTATGTATTTGTTATGTCAATTGTCTGACCAAAACTTATTGTAGATAAGAAGAACTCAATATAATCATGGACGCATGGCAAACCAGATGATTGGTACTAGTGAATGGGGAACATCAATCGATGATTTTTGCCAAGACTGGCTTCTCCAAAATACAGTACCATCATCACAGTTAGAACCCCCAACAGAAAATGTCGGCGCATCGTTCCCAACTCTTGTTGATGCAGTACATCATGGAGTTTCATCTCCAATCCCAATGAACCCTTTATATCAAAACTTCTCTTTCGATACCCCAGAAGCAACATTCCAGTTGAAATCAACATTCCAACCGGAACCATCATTCCAACCAAAATTTTCCGAGGAGGGTAACAGGGCACCAGGCGAACGTCCAATGTCAGACTCGCCCACACTATACCCCAATCCGATTGGTGACACATATTATGAGGTCTCAACCTCGAACAGGGTGGAACCGGTTGATACGATAATGAATCATGGACCAGAGTTTGAGAAGCACGTAGAAGACTCATGGGCTTATATTTGTAAGCTTTATAGTCGTAAGAAAAAGTCCGCAAAAGTATCGTCCTCGAAAGCCCAAAGAAATGTAAGGTCAAAAGGTCTTACCAGTTTGTGAAACAAAATACTACTTTGGTAGTATTTGGGGAAGAAATGAACATATCAGAGATGCCAACACCGATATGCTCATGCACAGGGATACCTAGGACCTGTCGCGGGTGGAGTACAGAGGGATGGACCTCCATTTGTTGTACAGCTTCTCTTTCCATGTATCCGTTGCCAACATATGTCGGGCCAAGTCGTATTGTAAGGTTGCCGGGGAGAAGAATGGGTTGTAGTACATTCTCAAAGGTCATAGAGAAATTATTGTTAGAAGGGTACGATCTCGATTGTCCAATTGACTTGAAAGATCATTGGGTTAATCATGGGACTAACAAGTATGCATTGAATAGATAAATGTGTGATCTTCATAGATTTAGGAATTTGGCTACTTAAACTATAAAGTAGGATTACATAAACAGTTAGTGATCTTCATATGTCTATTTCCCTCTTTTCTTTATTGCGAAATTTATATATAATTTGTTTGTAGTTAACACTTTTATTATTACTTTTATCAAAATAGTCTGATAAAGCCATCCTACTTTATCTTGTTCCATCAAGATCCAGATATCTTATTTGTTGTCGGCCATTTTGAAAATTATTTTCATTTGACGTCATTGCTTACGTTATATAAGCGAATAGTACTTCATAGTAAAATCATGTATTCTTACCTTAAAGTACAAATCATTTAAGAGTAAAAACTACAAGACTTTATTCCTGCATATAATCATTTAAGTTCATAATCTTCTACGACCATCGTGTTTGCTCTTATTCTAGTCATTTCTTGAACACATTCATCAAATTACTAACCTAAGCTCCATGTTCGTAAAAAAAATGCCTCTTAACACACTAGATCTATTAATATTTCATAATATCTCACTTTACTTAAACATTATAGTTTCCAAAAATCTTAGCTCATTCTATCAGTCAATCGTAACTATAAGTTTGAACTTAGTCTATAGTTCATAATAAATCATTGGTCTACAATTATAGATTATAAGTATCTAGGATCTTAATAAGCATGTATTCTAGATCTTATTCTCATACTGTTATTCCAACAATGACTAATAATTGTAGACAATTATAAGTAATATAGCTTAGACATGGGCCATCCGGTAATGCTTATAATATAAGGCATACCATTTGCCAGCCCATCACATTACCAACTTATTCAAAATCCCCTATACCTGTACTACTATTTCATTTAACATAGATTTCAATTCCACACTAATTTTAACAAGTTCCAACTCATATCGCATCAGTCAAGCTTTTGTTCACAATATATCGTTTCAGTTCGAATTTATGACATACTGTTCAAATTTCAAGTTCATAACATATCATTCAAGGTTCAAGTTCTCAATACATTATTCATATCATAATACTAAGGCAAATGTATTAATGTCTTAGCTATCATGCCATCACGTCAAATTCATAATAACTTATCATTATTCATATAATTACAATCACGAAACATTTAACACTATATAATAAAAGGGGTCAAGTCATAACAAGGTGGGTAAAGCATAGTCCGAATTTTAACTTCAACATTCGACACATTAAAAGTGTTTGTATACAGGGTGTACCATCGGCTAACCCTCCACACCGTTAATATATAGAATGGATGTCCAAAACTCAGTTCCGATATGTTCTCTAAGTGTTGACCGGGTATGTATACAGGGTGTACCAGCGGCTAACCCTCCACCTAACCAACACTCATTAAACATACCGGGTTAGCTACTATACTTATCCACGAGGCGCAATCCATGAGATCATTAACTTTATATGACATAGGATAACCATAGAGGCGCCTCTAGGGTTATCGAATGTTATACTCCATTAATGCCATCATTTCATTTTGCTGGGGGACAAATAATAAATGCATCCAAGATTCCACACACATCAACGTTTATCACAATAATTCCACAATTCACGGTGTATCCTGACACTATCATATACGTCCATCAAGTTGTCATATAACAATCAAGTCATCAAATCATAAGTGACCTACGAACTCCGTTTAAACCATTTTTATGCATCATACAGTTCACGTTGCACACAAAATTTCCTATCATGCATGCTAATATGAAATGTGGGTGCAATGGCTATAGAT
>CM067174.1:105605586-105647374 GCA_034093135.1 Erigeron breviscapus | reverse complement strand
AACGTTAAAATGCTAATATAAACCCTCCTCCTCCTACTGCCCCAAATCACGTCCATGTACATTATTCTAACACTCCTGTTCCCAAATTCGATGGAAACAGCGAGACTTTTGGTACATGGAAGGCTAGAATGCTTTTGCATTTTGGTGGGATAGAGAGGTATATGTTGAAAATCCTTAAGGATGGACCATATATACCCATGTCTCTTGGGGAAATTCCTCTTCTAGATCCAACTGGAAGAATAGGTTCAAGAGAAAAGCTCGAAGACCATTGGTCTGATGAGGATCGTAGACTTGTTGATCTGGACACCAGACTCAAGAACATGATCCTTGGAGCTGTCCCTGAAGATCTAATTCCAACACTTGTGTTGTTCCCCAGTGCAAAGTCAATGTGGGATGAATTAGTTATTCAGTTTGAAGGAGGTGATGACACTAGTTCTCTATCCCAGTGCTAAAACCATGTGGGATGAACTGGTGAACCAGCATGAGGGAGGTGATGACACTGTTGTTACCAGAAAGGTCTCCCTAAACAAAAAGTATGAGTCATTTTTTGCTCTCCCCAATAAGTCTCTAACTTATACTTACACCAGATTTATGAGCATTATAAACCAGTTAAGAGGACTGGGGGTTGAGAAAGACAAGGATATACTTTTGGAGAAATTTTGTGATATTCTTCCCACTAAATGGTCTCACATTATTCTGGTCTTGAGACAAGGTAAAACCTTGCACACCCATACTCTGTCAACATTGTATGGAGCCTTCAGATTCACTGAAGAGAATCAAGCCCAAAGGATTGAGGCTGAAAAAGATGCTTTAAATCATGCTTCCAGTAGTTCCACATTGGTCAGTAATACTGAACCACCTTGTGCTGCATTAATATCTTCCTAGAATGTATTTTCTATGAAGAAGATGATGTCTGAACTAATGGATTCTGGAGTCACTAATGATATCTCTCCAGACTGTGATGAAACTTACAGTGATGACCTGGTTGCAATGATTGCTAAAACATTTAATCATTTTAAAGCAAGAGCAAATAGGCCCACTGGACAACATGCACCCAGTTCCTCTACTGACAAGACCAATCTGACATGCTTTAAGTATGGCAGAAAAGGTCATTTCATGAAGGAGTGCAAGTCCAGTCAGTTTGTCTCTCAGTCTGGTCCATCTACTTCTTATAACAAGCCTGATGATAGTTATAAGTCCAAGTACAAAAAGCTTAAGGCCCAAATTACTCTCATGTCTCAACAAATAGAAAATAATAAATGCATGATAGCAACCACTGAAGAAGCATGGGTTCCCTCAGATGATTCATCAGTTGATGAGGAAGAGGAAAGAGATTGTTGCTTTATGGCTCTGGCAGATCAAGAGCATCTGGTGAAGGATGATGTCACATCTGGTCGATGGGTGGACATTGTTATAAAAAAGGTTAGTGAGTATGATAATGAAACCGATCCTGAATTAAATTGGACATTGCTGAAGCTCTAAATTCTGATTTAATTTTTGTGGAAACTGTTAGATTTGACAGTCTTAATGGCTTAGAAACAGATTCCTCTGAAATCGCTGCTTTAAAATCAAAATTAAAAGAACTTCAAGATATTGAACTGGCATTTCAAGCACAAGTTTTGGTAACTGAACAACTGGTTCAAGAAAAACATGACCTGGAAATGATTTTGCAAAAAGAAAAACAGGTCATTAAATCATTGTTAGAAACTAAGAAGCCATATGATGCTGGAGTAAACCAATTTCCATCCCAAAAATGTGCATATTTGGATGGAAATACTCATGTTGCAACATTAATACCAGTTATTGACCGGTTACCAGAGGAGGTTAGACCAAGTACCATTTATGATGAACCTTCTACCCCAAAAACTTGTATTATACCACCTCAACTATCAGAGGTTAAGACTGGAGCATTCCAGATGACTGCTCCAGTTAAAAAGGTCAATCAAAATAAACCTTTGCCTCAGACTGCTTCTAAAGAACCCCAGGTTCAAAAGAAAAAGACCAGTTCCCTTCCTAAGCCTAAAGTCCAGTCAACTGGAAAGGCTCAGGTGTCATCTGATGAATCTATTTTGTTAAGGATGGAGAGCCAGTTTCAACTACTGGCTCGTCAAATTCAAAGTTGTAATGCAAGATTAAACAATTTTGAGGGTACTTCATCTGGCCCTAAACAAAATACAAAACCTTTTTCAAAGAAAGAAAAAATTATTACTCCAGTTGAGAAAAAGAAAAAGGTTTCAAAACTATCAACCCCAGTGGTCTTTTCAACTAAGACTACTGTTGAAGAAAGTGAACTCAACCAGATACCCCCAGGGATCCATAAGGGAGGATCCAGTGAACCCATCAGTCGGTAGGTTCCCAAATCTAACTGATATATCTGGTGGATGTGCAGGGCGATCGAAAGAAGTTTATCTGGTATCTTGACAGTGCAGCTGGCAGGACAATGACCGGATATAAGACCCTGCTGGAGGAGTTCATAATTTCTGATGGACCCTCCATTACTTTTGGAAATGATGGTTGTGTAAAAACTGAGGGGTATGGTGTTCTGAACAATGGACAAGTCAAATTCAGACGAGTTGCATTTGTGAATGGTTTGAATTATAACCTGATCAGTGTCAGTCAACTGTGTGATGATGGCTATCAAGTTCTATTCAATATTGCTCAGGGCATTGTATTCAACAAAGACTGGAAGGTGGTATTGATTGCTCCCAGAAGAGGGAATGTATATGTGATGGATATGGAAAGCTCTCCATCAGAGCAGTGTTTCTATACTCAAGCTGATGAAGACACAAACTGGTTATGGCATAAAAGGTTATCCCATTTAAATTTCAAAAATATTAACAAGTTGTATAGAAAACAACTGGCAGATGGGATACCTTCAGTTTCCTTCAAAAAGGAAAGGCCATGTCCAGGATGTGAGATGGGAAAGCAGAAACGTGCCAGTTTCAAGACCAGACAGAACTTTAGCATAACTGAACCACTTCACATGCTTCATATGGATCTCTTTGGTCCAGTGAATGTTCAGACTCGTGCTGGTAAAAGATACACCCTGGTGATCGTAGATGAATTCTCCAGATATTGTTGGGTGATCTTTCTCTGGTCTAAAAGTGAAGCTGCTGCTGAAATCATCACTCTTATCAAGCAGATTGAACTCAAGCATAAGCGAAAGGTGTGTCAGTTAAGAAGTGACAATGGAACAGAATTCCAGAATGCAACTCTGGAGTCATTCTGTACTGACACTGGCATCTCCCAGAACTTCTCCTCAGTAAGAACTCCAGAACAGAATGGAGTTATAGAAAGAAAGAATCGAACGCTGATAGAAGCTGCCAGGAGTATGTTGGCTGAATCTGGTCTTCCTACCAGTTTCTGGGCTGAAGCAATTGCTACTGCTTGCCACACCCAAAACAGGTCTGTTTACATCAAAAGACACAAGAAGACAGCCTATGAAGTCTTAAGAAATAGAAAACCAAATATTGGTTATTTTCACGTTTTTGGATGTCCAGTGTACATTCTGAACGACTCCAGTCAGCTAGGCAAATTCGATGCCAAAGCCGATGAAGGGTATTTCTTAGGCTATTCAGCCATTCGCAAGGCCTTCAGAGTCTACAACAAGAGACTGGAGAAGGTCCATGAGTCAATACACGTTACATTCGATGAATCGAATAATGCAATTAATAGAAAGCCAGTCCTTGATTCTCCCCCAGAAAATCCAATTATCTTCTGTATATCTGATCCCATCAACTGTAAAGATTCACCTGAAGAAGTTTCCAGTCATTCTGACTTGGAACCAGCTCAAAAGAAGAAAACCCCCAATAGTACACCTTTCTATCCTTCAATAAGTTTCAAACCACCCTCTGAACTTGTTATTGGATCAGATGTTCGTACTACTCCCAGTATCAGTATCAGTTGAAATTATACCAGAAATATCTTCAAATGAAGAATTCCAAACTGAACCAGTACTTCAAGAAATGCCTTCAAATGAAGAATTTCATGATGCAAATCGTGATCTTACTGATTCAGATGAAGATGTTGAAATAGTCTGGCGGGATCCTCATCCTGAAACTCAATTGAACTCTTGCACTGATATTGTTGTCAGTAACAATCCTGGTCAGTACTCCAGATGGACAAAAGCTCATCCTATCGATCAGATCATAGGTGACTCCAGTAGAGGGTTCAGACCAGAAGAGCCTCCAGTGATCAATGCTTATATGTCAGTTTCTTATCACTGAATGAACCAAAGAAGATTGACGAGGCTATGGAAGATCCAAGATGGGTGACTGCTATGCAAGAAGAGCTTCACCAGTTTGAAAGGAACAAGGTTTGGTACCTGGTCCCTTTCCCAGTTGGCAAGAAAGAACCAATTAAAACAAGATGGGTCTTCAGGAACAAGGTAGATGAAGATGGCCACGTAATCATAAATAAGGCCAGACTGGTAGCACAAGGGTACTGCCAGTCAGATGTTGATTTTGATGAATTATTTGCTCCAGTGGCTAGACTTGAAGCGATCAGAATATTCTTAGCATTCGCTGCTCATCATAAATTCAAGGTCTACTAGATGGATGTAAAGAGTGCCTTTTTGAATGGAAAATTAGAAGAGGAAGTGTATGTCAGACAACCACCAGGTTTCGTTGATGAAAAGCATCCTCACTGGGTATATCGTCTAGACAAAGCACTTTATGGTCTCAGACAAGCCCCACGTGCCTGGTATGATACTCTGACTAGACACTTATTGAAAAATGGTTTTAAAAGAGGTGCAATTGACAATACCTTATTTATTCTTCGTGAAAAAGGTATATATTATGCTGGTACAAATTTATGTTGATGATATTATTTTTGGGTCTACTGATGAAAACATGTGCAAGAAATTTCTAAAATCATGTCCTCTGAATATGAAATGAGTTTAATGGGTGAATTAACATATTTTCTAGGACTCCAGATTAAACAAACCAAAGATGGTATTTTTATTAATCAGGAAAAATATGTTAGAGATATTTTAAAGAAATATGATATGAACTCTTCACCATCAAAACCCACACCAATTTCTGCACCACTGACACTGGACTCAGATCCTGATGGAAAACCAGTGAACATCACTGTCTATAGAGGCATGATTGGTTCACTGATGTATTTAACTGCCAGTAGACCAGACATAATGTTTTCAACATGTTTATGTGCCAGATATCAGTCTAATCCAAAAGAATCTCATATGCTTGCTGTAAATGCATACTAAAATACCTTAAGGGTGTCCCCAGTTTGGGTCTTTGGTATCCCAAAGGCTCAGGCATGGATCTAACGGGTTATTCAGATTCAGATCATGCAGGTTGTAAGATAGACAGGAAATCCACTACTGGTGGATGTCATTTCCTTGGTGGCAAACTGGTCAGTTGGACCAGTAAGAAGCAAACTTCAGTTTCATTGTCAACTGCCGAAGCTGAATACGTGTCTGTAGCAAGTTGTTGTGCTCAGATACTCTTGATGAAAAACCAGTTGCTTGATTATGATATTAAATATTCGAAAACTCCTATATTTTGTGATAATACCAGTGCCATTGCTATCTCAAACAATCCAGTTATGCACTCAAAGACAAAGCACATCGATCTCAGGTATCACTTCATTCGTGACAATATTATGAAAGGTAACAACATTGAACTCCATTTTATTCTCACTAACAAACAACTCGCTGACATTTTCACTAAACCACTGGATGTAAAAACATTTGAATATCTTGTTGGGAATGTTAAACCCTTAAATTTGGAACCTTGGTATTGAACGCCTGTGTACTATCAGGGATCCTTGATTTAAAGATTTATAGATCTATGACTGCTTAGATATCGAACGCCTTTGTGTACTATCTTTGCATTAATAGATTTCTGGATCAACATTCCAGGGGGAAGACTCAGACCATATATTTTCTTGTCCTTAAAATGTTTTAATTTCAGGGGGAATTTATTAATTTATTTTCTCACTGGACAAAATTTTCTGGAAATATCACTGGTACCTTGTAAATGTGTCCCTCTCACTGGTACTTAGATAGGTTGAAGTGCATGTTAGAGGTAACTTCTGTCTCCTTGTAAATGTTTCCTTCTCACTTGTCTGTATTAGTTGATGTGCGTGTTTGAGGTTGCCAGTCTTTCAAATGGTTGGTACTTTACTGGAGTGTCCCTCCAGTGTACCATCAGTGCATGCATCACTGGCCTAATCCACCAGTGATACTGGAGTGTCTAGTCAACCTCCAGATGCACTGAAATGAGTCATGGTATGTCACTCATAATATTTTAATACTTGGTCTTTGTGCGTGCCACGTATGCAAACTCTTTAAAAGATTTTTATCTTATTATCCTACGTGGCATGTAATTTTTTCAAACCTAATGATGGAACTTTTTACCTTGGGAAGACAAAAGGAACTAGTGGGTAATGTTTGTGGGCTGTAAACCGTCACACATTTATGTGTGATGTGATGTATTTAATGCGGATTTCAAAATCCGATCAAAATTACATTTGATAATTTCAAAAATAACCGTTTGAGTTCCACACTCTCTCTCTTATATAAATACCCTCATTCCCTTTCATTTTCATTTACTTCGAAAATCATTTACTCCCAATTCTTCAAATTCCTTCATTTACTCCTTTTTCATTAAATTTCCAATCATCAATCTCTCTAATCTCTCTCATATTCAATTCATCAAATCTTCATAAATCCCTAATTTCATCTTCCTTTTCATTTTTATATCATATTCAATGGCCCCTCGACAAACAACTTCTGTCAAAAATCTTCTCGCTGCTGAATATGCTCCCGTTGCCACTGTAGTAAAGGCACCTCATATTACTTTAGAGGCAAAGTCAATCAGAATAAATATGAATAATTGGATGGCTAGACTCACTAGCACCACTCATGCTCCCACTTCTCTCATTGGACGACTGAATGCCTTTTTCCTCAGTTGTCCACTCTACGGTGCTCTTACTCTCAATCCCGGAAAAATGTATCACGATTACTTATGTGAGTTTTGGTACACTGCTGTGTATGTTGAAAACACTCAATCCATCAACTACACATTGCAACAAGGCACCAGGGCCTTAACTCTCACAGTTGACTCTCTTAGAGATATTCTTCAGTTGAATTATTTGGCTGAAAATGAGATGGCCATTACTCTCCCTACTGGTCTAAATTGACTCTCTGACTCTCTTAGAGATATTCTTCACTTGAATTATTAGGCTGAAAATGAGATGGCCATTACTCTCCCTACTGGTCTAAGTTACAGGGATGTGTGTAGACTGATGGGACATACTGATATACTGGATGAGCATGGCCAGTTATCAAGAAAAGGCACCATCTACATGAGCAGCTTACAGACTCATGAGATACTTCTTCACTCATCTTGTTGAGTGTTTGGGTGGCAGCTCTGGAGGGTTGGACCAGATAAATCAAATGCAACTCCAGATTGCTTACTGCCTATGGTTTGGATACAGGGTCGACTTTGCTCAGATCTTTTTCGATGACCTTGTTGAGCGTCTAAAAGTGAAAGGTAGAAAACCTCATATTCCATATATTCGTTTTCTGTCACTTGTTTTTTAAAGAGCTCTAGGTGATCAGTATGATTTCGATACAAACCATTTTTCTGTGTGTGACTATCTGAGGGAGTTGAGTTCATTAAAATCAAGAGCTGGTGAGGTTGAAATTCCTGTAAATATGCTAAACCATTTTAGAAATGATGCACTCGATGCATCATCATCAGATGAGCCAGAAGAGGCTCCAGGTGGGAACCAAATTGGTGAAGGACCCTCTGGTGTCCTCAATGCTGAAATTGTGCCACCAGTATCCCAAGTGGCTCCTGAAATTGTTGTACCTCTAGAACTCCCCACTCGACCAAGAACTTCCAGACGTCTTAGGAAGGATGGAGTTCAGGTCAATCCTAATAGAGCTGAATCGAGCCATCCAGGTGATATCATGAATGAAGATGGGTCTCTTATTGTTGAGCAAGTAGAAAATGTTGTACAGGATGATGAGCAGGTGATTGGTGAGCAAGATGCTCAGTTGGATTTAAATAGAGAAGTGGATGATCAGACAGTTGGGACGACTCCAGATTGGGATGAGGTAGATTCCCCAATGTCTCTAAGCCGAGGCTCGGAATATCACGGAAATCACATAGCACCAGGTGGAATTACAATAGAACAAACTAAATGCAATTAAGGATTTGGTGAATCCAATACAATGCAAAATAGATGACATAATACAACAGGAGCAAATAGCCATCAAAGTTAACAAAACCACATCCAAAGATGGCAAACGATCCTAAGTATAATGCAAACAGAAGGCCAATGAATCCTTGATCCATACAGTCCATAGTCCGGGTTCACAGCAAGTAAAACCTCTAAACTCCACGCCCTGGGAGAACCTGGTTACCTGAAAAGTGTACTAAGCATAGTCAACACAAGGTTGGTGAGTTCGTAGCAACTGATACCTGATTACCTGAAAAGTGTACTAAGCATAGTCAACACAAGGTTGGTGAGTTCGTAGCAATGATTCATAAAGAACCAACAACAATAATCACAATATAAGAACAGAGGCTAGGCGTGACTTACAGCGAGCCTCTAAGCAACACAATATCGTCTCACAACACGATTACACAAGACAAGCAAAATGTGTAATAAGCACAATGATATATGAATCAATGTAAGTGCCAAATGCAAAAAAGACAGCCTTTAAGGGATACGACTAAGCGAAACCGAACATTGATGCCAATTCGCAGGGCTGACCAACTGAAAAAAAATAAAAAGAGGTAAGAGAACACCAGCGACAGAAATTCAGGATAACACAAAATACCGGGGCGGACTACTTGAAACACAGGTGAATAGTGAAAAAGACGAAGAAATAAGAAGCGGAAAGGTGAAGCAAAGAGAAAAGTAGAAGAACGCGACAAACTGAATGAAAAGAACGGGCGCAGAAGAGCGAAAGAGCAAAAAACGACGTGCAGAGCCAAAGGTAGGGGAGAAAAATATAAACGAGTCAAGAAAGAGCTCACAGTAAAAAGAAAAAGTAATTGGAAGAGTAACGGTGAAGATGGAGCGAAGAGAGATAGAAACAAGATCTGTGACTGAATAGTCGAAAAGAGAGGGCAGAAAGAAAAAAAAAATAAGAAAGAGGAGTAGCCAGGGACGAATAGGATAAAAGAATAATAAAAATAAACCGAGGGAAAAGAGAAGACAAGGGAGAACGCGAACACAGTCAGGCATAGGTTCCAGCGACCAGAATCGGCGGAAATCGAAGGGGACCGGGCAGCCGGAGGGACCACCAAAAGAATCCGAGAAAAGAAGAATAGTAAGGGAGAAAGGAAGTGAGAACAAAAGGTAATTGGTGAGCGGGAAGAGAAAAGTGACAAGGGGAAGAAAAAAGTAAATGGGTGTACATGATAGTGGGGGAGGCCAAAAGCGCGGCCAAAGGGTCGGTGAAAAACCAATCAAGAAGAATATAAGAAGCAAACCACGCCGAACACAAGAAAAGACGTATGGAAATGAGGTGATGAACATAAAAGATACACGCAAGGGTAAACAAGAACAAAAGGGAGAGAAGCGACCAGAAAACCAAGCAGGATTCAGAATTTGAAAATAAGTAAGGGAAGGTATAATAAAACCAGGCTCCTCAGGGGACAAAGAAACGAGAAAGAACACAAGCGAGGCCGAGCGAAGAGGTGAACAGAAAAAAGCACGCTACAACGGCGAAAGGGAAACGGTTAGAAGGGGAAGAAGAAAATCCGTAAAAGGACAAGAGGGGGGAAGAATGAACGAGACGGTGACAACAGGAAGAACAGAGGGTGGCGAGGGCACCAAGGGGCAGAGGGAAGAAAGAGTGAATAAAGAAGGGAGCTAGGAACAGAAGAAGTGGACAGTAAGAGAAGACGATACGCAGGGAAAACCGGTGAACTCAAGTCACCGATGCACGATACCCTTCTGTCATCACAATGAACAAGGCTGTATCTCAAAATCATCGAGATATATATGTCTATATACTCGGAGTCAGGGCTACATCCAAAATGGGTGCATACATCTATGCACCAGGATGTCGGCAATCCCCTGCCGAGGGTCATCAACAATGTATGCAATGCTTACAATCAAATGTAAATGCATCAATCATAAACCAATCAATAATCGTCAATCATAAACCAATAATCAACATTCGACAAACCTGAACCAACAATCAATAATCGCAACGGGGTACACTTGTCAACAGAGGGACAAGGCCGCACTTCAACATACATAAGTCACATCCTCTATCAGTGGGATTATGCACAACATTCGACAATTAAGCCACTAACCACATTTAAACCAACTATACGTACATATACTTTAGAGGATTCTACTTCCTTCGAGTCCCAGATGCTTATATATAGGGTCACCCGCAGCCTTCCCACCACATCTAGACCCAATGAAGGCATAACCGACTTCCATGTATGCACGTCTATCCTAATATAAATGTAATACTTAACTAAAACATAACCCAAGTCAATCAAACGAGACGAACTGTCACGTCAATCCAACAATCCAGTCAAACAATCAACAAATCAATAAATGCAATAAACACGCCAGGTTTACACTTTTCAGCCCGAATCTCAAGCGAGTAGGGAGATACGAAACTCACCTTGTCCGGCAAAGAAGTTAGTAAAAGATTACAAACGAGTAATAGGGTCCACACGTCCACAACCTATAATTATACATCATAGAACTGAAATGTCAATTATACAACCTCAACAAGTTGAAACTCGACACACATATAAACACAGTGACCATCCACTGCGCCGCAGTGGGCCAGAACTATGCCCACTGCGCCGCAGTGGCTAAACTGAACCAGGACCAGAAACAATGCACTGCGCCGCAGTGGGCAAGAATCATGCCCACTGCGCCGCAGTGGCTAAACTGGCCCAGAACCAGTACAAAGGCACTGCGCCGCAGTGAGCAAAGGTGAAGCTCACTGCGCCGCAGTGACCACCTCCTGCAGTCCAGCACCAGCAGTTTCATCAAGAAACACGAACCCAAAAACCCCCAAATCGACCCAAACCAACCCAAATCGATTTGTAAAGACTTTTAACCTGTTTTGAAGCATAACTTAGCATCATTGAACATAAATACACATAACCCAACCCACAATTTCGACCAAAACATCAAAATCACTCACAAATCATTCAAACCCTAACCCTAAATTCCATTTTTACCATTTCAAAGACTCGAAATCACCTCAAATCAACTAGAAACATATGAACAAGCATAAATGGAAATAAATGGGATGATTTTGACTTACACAAACACCTCCTTGAGCTTAAACCCGAAATTAGGTCAAAATGACTAAGAATGGAAGATTTCCACCTTTGATTCTTCGATAGGAAGCAAACGAGATGAAGATGGCTATGATTCTTGTATTATGGTAGTTTCAAACACAATGTTGATGCAAGAAATGATGAAGAACAAGAGGTGGTGCTTTTACTTGAGAGAGAAGAAGAGAGATAAAGAAATGAAAGGGGAAGAAAGAGATAAGGGGGGGGATGGGTCATTGGGGCTTGGTGGGTCATGGACTACCCACGGGCCGACCCGTTTCCCCTTCTCAACCACAATACCATTAGTTGCACAATTTCACCGACTACACATACAACGACCCGACTAACATACCACATAGCCATATAATCACAAATGGGCCCAATTATTTCATTCAACAAGTTTGTTAGTCAATTTACACAAAAGTCAACGGGTCAAAATTCACGGGTGTTACATTATCCCCCCGTTAAAAGAATTTCGTCCCGAAATTCAACAAAACCCTAATTATTAAACAATTGCGGATACTTAGACTTCATGTGATCCTCTCGCTCCCAAGTGAACTCGGCTCCACGTCTAGCGTTCCATCTTACCTTCACAATGGTGTAGCGCTTCTTCTTGAGTTTCTTTTCTTGACGGTCCAAGATCTCTACCGGTTCTTCAACAAAGTTTAGGCTCGAATCAACCCTAATTTTGTCCATAGGCACATGATGTGTAGGATCCGCCAAACACTTGCGCAAATTACAAATATGAAACACATCAGCTCTTGGGGCAAAGTTCAAATTCGAATCAACCCTAATTTCGTCCATAGGTACATGATGTGTAGGATCCGCCAAACACTTGCGCAAGTTACAAATATGAAACACATCATGCACACCGCTAAGCTCTTGAGGCAATTCTAGCCGATAAGCAACTTTCCCAACCCGTTCAAGAATCTTGAAAGGACCAACATACCTTGGTGCAAGTTTTCCCCGCTTCACAAATCGTACGACTCCTTTCCAAGGTGACACTTTCAAAAGTACAAATTCACCAACTTCAAACTCCAACGGTCTTCGTCTCACATCGGCATACTTCTTTTGACGCTCACGGGCCAATTGCAACTTCTCCTTGATTTGAGATATTACCTTGGTTGTTTCAATCACAATTTCTGGCCCGATAAGTTGACTCTCTCCAATTTCCGCCCAAGCTAGAGGAGAACGGACATACCTACCATACAATGCTTTAAAGGGTGCCATTTGAATGGTAGCATGGTAGCTATTGTTGTATGAAATCTCAACTAACGGCAAATGGTCTTCCCAACTTCCACCAAAATCAATTGCACACGCCCTCAACATGTCTTCAAGTGTTTGAATGGTTCTCTCGGTTTGCCCATCCGTTTGAGGGTGAAATGTCGTGCTCATGTCAAGTCGAGTACCCATGGCTTTTTGAAAGGCTTCCCAAAATTTTGATTTGAAACGGGCATCTCTATCCGAAATGATAGAAATCGGCACTCCATGCTTAGATATTACTTCCTTGATGTACAAACGAGCCAAAGTGTCAAATTTATCGGTTTCGCGAATGGCTAAAAAGTGAGCCGACTTCGTTAACCGATCTACTATCACCCAAATCGTGTCACGACCGCTTCTCGTCTTCGGTTGTTTAGTAATGAAGTCCATTGAAATATGTTCCCACTTCCATTCGGGCATCACCGGTTGTACCAACAATCCGGGTGGCTTCTTGTGATCGGCCTTGACTTGTAAGCAAGTAAGACACTCAATCACATACTTTGCCACATCACGCTTCATGCCCGGCCACCAATACAATTCCTTCAAGTCAAAGTACATCTTATCCGACCCGGGATGGACCGAATAAGGCGATTGATGAGCTTCATTCATAATAAGCGTCCTAAGTTACCAAAGATAGGAATCCAAAGTCTTTCAACCATGTATAGTCCATTATCATTCTTTCGGTCGAAAAGTTGCTCCATACCGTCTAGGTTTTCATTTCCAAAGTTTTCCGGTAGGGTGGCTTGAATTTGGGCTTCAATGATCCGATCACGAATTTTTGGCCCTACCGTGAGGCTCATAGCTCTAGCCCGTCTTGGTTTCACTCTCTCCTTTCGGCTCAAGGCATCGGCTACTACATTTGCCTTGCCCGGGTGGTAACGGATGTCACAATCATAATCACTAAATAGTTCTAACCAACGCCTTTGCCTCATATTCAATTCACTTTGGTTGAAGATGTGTTGGAGACTTTTGTGAGCGGTATAAATCACACATTTGGTGCCGTAGAGATAATGTCTCCAACACTTCAAAGCAAACACAACCGCTCCCAATTCCAAATCATGTGTCGGGTAGTTCTTCTCATGCACCTTCAATTGACGAGAGGCATAAGCAATGACTTTACCCCTTTGCATCAGAACACAACCCAACCCTTGCCCCGAAGCATCACAATAAACAACAAAATCTTCGATTCCATCCGGTAGCGTCAAAATAGGAGCGTCACATAACATATCTTTAAGAGTTTGGAAGGCGTTTTCTTGTTTTTCGCCCCATTCAAAGTTTCTATCTTTTTTAGTCAAGAGGGTGAGTGGTTGTGCAATACGGGAGAAGTTTTCAATGAATCTTCTATAGTAACCCGCCAATCCAAGGAATTGACGGATCTTCGGATGGCGTTTCGGGTCTTCTCCAATTCTTGACCGCTTCAATCTTGCTTGGGTCCACATGAATACCATCCTTGCTCACTACGTGACCAAGAAGTGGACCTCTTCCAACCAAAACTCACACTTGGAGAATTTGGCATACAACTTCTCCTTCCTTAGTAGTTCAAGCACCTCACGCAAGTGCTCAACATGCTCCTCCTTCGTCTTCGAGTATACAAGTATGTCATCAATGAACACAATGACAGACTTGTCTAAGTATGGTTGACACACCCGGTTCATCAAGTCCATGAACACCGCCGGTGCATTAGTCAACCCAAATGGCATCACTGTGAATTCAAAATGGCCATACCTTGTGCGAAAAGCCGTTTTGGGGATGTCATCTTCATGTACCCGGAGTTGATGATAACCCGAGCGAAGATCGATTTTTGAGAAGTGCTTAGCTCCTTGAAGTTGATCAAACAAGTCATCAATTCTTGGGAGAGGATATCGGTTCTTCACGGTGAGCTTGTTTAATTCCCGGTAATCAATACACATTCTGAAGGATCCGTCCTTTCTTTTTGACGAAGAGAACAGGAGCACCCCAAGGAGATTGACTAGGGCGAATGAAACCCTTCTCTTGGAGTTCCTTGAGTTGAGTTTGTAGCTCCTGCATTTCAGTTAAGGCTAGTCTATATGGAGCTTTTGCTATGGGCGCGGCTTCGGGAATAAGATTGATACGAAAATCAAGTTTACGGGTTGGAGGTAATCCCGGTAAGTCATCCGGAAAAACATCGGGAAAATCACAAACGATAGGAACGGTCTTCAATTCTACCTTTGAGATGGTAGCACTAAAGACTTTAGAATTTGAGGAATCGGAGATTTCACCTTGAACCCTAAGAATTTTACCGTTAGCCAAAGGTATCTTAACAACTCTCTCGCCACAATCAATGGTTGCATTCACCGCCGTCAACCAATCCATACCCACTATAATATCAAAACTACCAATGTCAAGGGCATAAGGTCAATGAAGAAGTCGACATCTTCCAAAGTCAAGACACATTCTCGAAGTATTTTACTAATTCTAGTTAGTGACCCGTTTACCATTTCAATGTCAAGCACATAGTTTAGAGCACACGGATGCACATCAATCAAAGGAACAAAGTTAGAAGACACGAGGCTAAAATCGGCCCCGGAATCAAATAGAACGGTTGCATAGAGACCATTAAGGAGAAAAGTACCTGCTACTACGTTAGGATCATTGCGGGCTTCATTTGCATTGGCCGCAAAGGCTCGGCCGCGTGGTTGCACTTGGTGGCCTTGTTGTCCCCGGTTTTGATTAGGCCCGACCATTTGTAGTTGGTTGGGGTGAACGGCTACTTGAACTTGTTGTCCCACCCATCGAGGACAATTATTACGGTAGTGGTCACGGCTACCACATTCAAAACATTCGCCTCTTCTTTGGTTACCTTGAGGAGGAACGGCCCGAATAGGAGCCGCATTCATTGGGCCGGCTCTTGGAGCTCTACAATTCTTGGATGCGTGCCCAACTTGGTTGCAATTATAACATGCCCCACATGGAGTAGTGGCGGGATGGTGCCTGTTGCCCCTCCCACAGAAAGGATGAGGCCCGGTATAAGGCCTCCTAGCCGGTTCTACCGCCGCCATTACCCTACCCCCACCCTACCCCTATAAGCATTCTTGGGGTCAAACCTTCCCACTTTCTTTACCCCGCACTAGACTCTCCCATTTCTTTCCTCTTGTTTGATGAGGACTTACTCAAAACACCACATCTCAATAAATCTTCAGTCACACTCCCGGCCTGGTTGACCGCATTAGCCAAGGAAGTAGGCATGTTGGAGTTTACATAAGACCGAACTTGAGGATTCAAGCCCAATACAAACTTCTGGATGGCCTGTGACTCGGTACCCACCAAGTGAGGAATGAGGGTGGACAACTCTTGAAATCGTCTCACATAACCCTTGTAGTCGGCTCCCTCCATGTTTAGATTTGCGAATTCAATGGTTAGATTTTGTAGTTCATATGGAGGACAAAACTTTGCTTTTACTTTGTCTTTGAAGTCAATCCATTCCAAGTTTTGAGTTCGCCCCAAAGTTATTTCCTGGTTCCACCAACTCAAGGCGTCATGCCTAAACATGCCGGATGCATAGGAAATCCGGTCATCATAGGTGCAATGACTCCTTTCAATCACTGCTTCTATCGCCTCAAACCACCTTATACATTCCGTGGGACCCCCTTTCCCATCGAACTCCGGTGCCCCACAACTCTTAAAATCTTTGAATATACACCCTTGACGGTACCCACCATATTGGTTATTCATGGGCATCCCGATATTAGCTCCCACTGGCCCCTCTCCTTCATCCTCTACGGCGTGATGTTGATCATTTTCATTGTTTATGTTTTCTGGGGCTTCGTTGTTTTGAGCCACATTGTTTTGCCCAAGATTTGCCGTGACTTGAGCAATAATGGTGGGCATGATATTGGCGATCGTTTGAGCGATCACCTCAGCCATGTTTGGCTCAGGAACTTCACCGCGACCCCTACCACGGCCCCTACCACGACCTCTACCACGGCCTCTACCACGGCCCCTACCTCCCTGTACCTCCGGTTGAGCTTCCGGTTGAGGTTCTTCCTCTTCAGCCCTATAGTTCGTTCGGACTCTCCTTGGTCTCTCCATTTCTATAAGACAAGTGACACGTTGACCCGAGAGTTAGTCTCAAATGCTCGCATGTTAGTCACACAAGTAGTCAATGCTCTCATACCGATACCACATACTCATTTCATAACATTATGCTAAGGCAAAAGTGTTAGCATCATAAGGGATTTTTACATATCATAACATCAAGTAATCATGCTCATACATATCAATCAACAACTAACACGAATGATTCAAAGTATAATCCGAATTCGTATGCTCTCTAGTTATTGACCAGGTATGTATACAAGGTGTACCAACGGCTAACCTTCCACCCAATCAACTTCCATTAAGCATATCGGTTCCTTATTATACTGTAAGCCATGCATGCGCAATCCATGATGTCATTAACTTGTTATAATGTTGGGCGACCATAAAAGAGTTGATCGGGTTCTTTTAGGGTTGCCACAATATTATACTAAGTTAATGGCATCCCATCATTTTGCCCTAAATCATCACATTACTTCCAACAATTAACAACAACAACCCATATTAACTACAATTCACATTCATCACATTGAATTCAAGCTATCATACAATAGGTCTTAACTACGAACTCACACGGGGATTCACATAATTCACATTGCACACGAATTTCTAACCATGCATGCTATATGAAGAGTTTTTAACTTAAGCCGTAGTCTAGGTCAAACCGCCTAATTCTCTACGACCACGCATGGGCCACCATTCTGTAACACCCCAAGCCGAGGCTCAGAATATCACGGAAAACACATAGCACCAGGTGGAATTACAATAGAACAATAATGCAATAAAGATTCGGTGAATCCAATACAATGCAAAATAGTAGCATAATACAACAGGAGCAAATAGCCATCAACGTTAACATAATACATCCAAAGATGGCAAACGATCCTAAGTATAATGCAAAAAGGAGGGTCAATGAATCCTTGATCCATACAGTCCACAGTCCGGGTTTACAGCAAGCAACAACTAAACTCCACGTCCTGGGAGAACCTGATTACCTGAAAAGTGTACTAAGCATAGTCAACACAAGGTTGGTGAGTTCGTAGTAATGGTTCGTAAAGAACCATCAACAATAATCACAGTATAAGAATAGAGGCTAGACATGACTTACAGCGAGCCTCTAAGCAACACAATATCGTCTCACAACACGGTTACACAAGACAAGCAAAATGTGTAAATAAATGCACGAATGATATATGAATCAATGTAAGTGCCAAATGCATGAATAAGCCAACATGCCTATCCTATGCGTGAACTCCGTCACCTATGCAACGATACCCTTCTGTCATCACAATGAACAAGGCTGTATCTCAAAATCATCGAGATATATATGTCTATATACTCGGGGTCAGGAACTACATCCAAAATGGGTGCATACATCTATGCACCAGGATGCCGGCAATCCCCTGCCGAGGGCTCATCAACAATGTATGCAATGCTTACAATCAAATGTAAATGCATAATCACAAACCGACAATCAATAATCGTCAATCATAAACCAATAATCAACATTCGACAAACCTGAACCAACAATCAATAATCGCAACGGGGTACACTTGTCAACAGAGGGACAAGGCCGCACTTCAACATACATAAGTCACATCCTCTATCAGTGGGATTATGCACAACATATGCATCAATCAAAATTAACCACTAACCACCATTTAAACCAACTATACGTACATACACTTAAGAGGATTCTACTTCCTTCGAGTCCCAGATGCTTATATATAGGTCACCCGCAGCCTTCCCACCACATCTAAAACCCAATGAAGGCATAACCGACTTCCATGTATGCACGTCTATCCTAATATAAATGTAATACTTAACTAAAACATAACCCAAGTCAATCAAACGAGACGAACTGTCACGTAAATCCAACAATCCAGTCAAACAATCAACAACACATAGCAAGTAAACAAGCCAAGGTTTACACTTTTCAGCCCGAATCTCAAGCGAGTAGGGAGATACGAAACTCACCTTGTCCGGCAAAGAAGTTAGTAAAAGATTACAAACGAGTAATAGGGTCCACACCTCCACAACCTATAATTATACATCATAGAACTGAAATGTCAATTATACAACCTCAACAATTTGAAAATCACACACATATAATCACAGTGACCATCCACTGCGCCGCAGTGGGCCAGAACTATGCCCACTGCGCCGCAGTGGCTAAACTGAACCAGGACCAGAAACAATGCACTGCGCCGCAGTGGGCAAGAACCATGCCCACTGCGCCGCAGTGGCTAAACTGGCCCAGCACCAGTACAAAAGCACTGCGCCGCAGTGAGCAAAGGTGAGCTCACTGCGCCGCAGTGACCACCTCCTGCAGCCAGCACCAGCAGCTTCAACAAGAAACACGAACCCAAAACCCCCAAATCGACCCAAACCAACCCAATTCGATTTGTAAAGACTTTTAACCTGCTTTGAAGCATAACTTAGCATCATTGAACATAAATACACATAACCCAACCCACAATTTCGACCAAAACATCAAAATCACTCACAATTCAATCAAACCCTAACCCTAACCCTAAATTCCATTTTTACCATTTTAAAGACTCGAAATCACCTCAAATCAACTAGAAACATATGAACAAGCATAAATGGAAATAAATGGGATGATTTTGACTTACACAAACACCTCCTTGAGCTTAAACCCGAAATTAGGTCAAAATGGTTAAGATGCAAGATTTCCACCTTTGATTCTTCGATATTGCGTTAATGTGGTATAGATGGTGATGATCCTAGTGTATTTATGAGTTTCAACACAAAGTTAAGGCAAGATTTGATGAAGAACCAAAAGAGGGTTCTTTTACTTGAGAGAGGATAGGAGGGATAGAGAGAAAAGAGAGAAATGAGAAAAGGATAAGGGTAAATGGGTCTTGGGGGGCTGGTGGGTCATGGACTACCCACGGGCCGACCCGTTTCCCTTCTCAACCACATTACCATTAGTTGCACAATTAAATACCGACTACACATACGACAACCCGACTAGCATACCACATAGCCATATAATCACAAATGGGCCCAATTATTTCATTCAACAAGTTTGTTAGTCAATTTACACAAAAAGTCAACGGGTCAAAATTCACGGGTGTTACACAATGTCTAAGGTAATATGTTTGATGTGAATATGAATTTCCTGGGTGATGAAGTAGAAAATGTGGTTACTTCTGTTATTGCTTCAGTCACCCAACCACTTATCTCTACTGAAATGCCACCACCACCAGAATCCATTATTGCACCACCACCACCACCACTTTCAATACCAAAACACTCCTTATTTCAATCCACCCTCACTTCAAATTTCACAAAATCAACCCCCACCACTTGAAGCACCACTGGACCTTCCTCGTGTGCTGGACTCGACTGTTACAACAACTGAAACATCTACTGAAGCAGTCCAGACACAAGTTCCATTGGTGCTCAGAATGGAATCTGAACTTACTCCTCCTGGTGGTCTCTCCACTTCTTCTTCCACCGAGGTCCAAGGCCTTTTAAATAAGGTGGCGGACCTGGAGAGATCACTCCAGTCATCTTCTCATGTTGTTTCTGATTTTAAATCTCTTTTATCAAATAATCTTTCATCAGAAATGAACCTCTTTGCTGGTAATGAAAAACTTGTTTTTGAGAAGTTGAATGAGCTTGTACTGGCCACCAATCAAAACTCTAAAAACTTCAAAGTGGCAGTCCAGGGCTTGGAGGAAAAGCTAGTGACTTCTGTTCAGACTGCAGTGAATGCTGAATTTGTTCAACCACTGGCAGGTCTAACAGAAGAGATTCAGAAGTTGACCACCAGAATTGGCAATCTGGAAAGCAGACCAACCCTTGACCAGAATTCTGTTGTAAGCACCCTCAGTGATGAAGTTGTACGCAAATTTAGAGGTGATATGCTGAAAAAATTACTTCGGAAATTTCTGGGTCAGTTCTTAGAACCATTCAAGATGGGTTGTTGCCCCAGGTGGTCAACATGATCAATAATGAAATGCCAAAACACTTGCCTCAAGAACTTCAGATTATTAAGAATGAAGTGACTGCTTTGAGGAGTACTGTGAATATCACATCTCCAGTAGCAGGCAGAACATTTGGGTCATTAGACCGTCACATGCTTGAACAATTGTGGAATGATCTCAAGTCAAGAACTGGTGATCATTCCAAGGGGGAAAAGTCTAAAAAGAATGTGCAGGTTGTTGAAAAGAAGAAGGATTTGGCTGCTGCTATTGAGAAAGCCTTTGCAATTGAGAAAGTGACTGGTACTGATGCCAGTGCACAAGAAGTAGTTGGTACTGAAGCCAATGTGCAGGAAAAAGAGGCTGCTGGTACTGATGCCAGTGAGCCCCAGTTTGAAGCATTCCCAGATATCACAACTTCTCTGAAGTCAGTAAAAAGAAAGCAACATGTGGTATCTGGAGGAGAAATTGAAACTACTCGGAGTTCATCAGAATTTCCTACTGCTGATAATGACACTTCAAAGAGACTGGAGCAGGAGTGCATAATGATTGAAATTTATAAGAAAAGGCAAAAGGATGAACTCAGGCCACAAAATGGAATGGCAAAAATAGGGACTCTTGAGTCTTATAATGCTGGCAGGTTGGGCATACATGTTGATGTATATAAAAGAATGAAGGAAGACCCCAAGTTCATCAATGTTTGGATGCAATGGATGATGTCTATGTTCGCTCCAGGTACTCTTTAGAAGAACAAACATATGATGCAGTGACTTATGGTGTCAGCATAGTTGAGCTGATCAGAAAAAGAACGGAGGAACTGGTGAACCTCCAAAAGAAGGTCAGACAAAATGCTGCAGCTCTGGAGATTGAATATCGAAAGAAAATAAAGGGTTTACCCAAACTTACTGCCAAACAGATCAAGGCAGCCAGAGATGCAGACCTCAGTACCTTCATTCCCTTGGATACTTCATTAAGAATAAATCGTGAAGAAATCCAGTCTGCCTTGGAACAAGAAAAGGTATCCAGGGAAACTGAAGCAATGATTCAGGCTGCCAAATTGAAAGATAAGTATAATGAACTGATGACGTTCAGGGCTGATGCCAGAAAGATCATAAGTGCTGAGATTAAGTTTGCTGAAAATCATGAACAGATGACCAGGTTTCAAGTGAAGTTGACCAGAGAGGGTAACTTTACTGATGAAAGGAAGAATGCTTCAGTCCAAGCTTTTGGATGGACTGAATTGAAGGAGATAGGCTTAACATTCAAGGGGAAACTGATTTAACTACTGATGTCAAAGCATTTATGAAGAGGATTGAGAAGGTCTGGAAGAGAATACAACAGATGGAAGCTGCTCTGGGTATGCGACCACCAGTTTCTGTACCATCCTCTCCATCTCCAAAGAGAAAGGCCACTGAAGACGCTCCAGGACAGACTTCAAAGAGAAGGCCTGACTCTTCATCATTTACTTGTATTAAAATTTCTTTGATCAAAATTGTAACTGCTTATCAATTGATGTATGTAAATATAGTTGCAATTTTTGATTCACAAGTAAGTGATCAGATTTAGTCTAAGTTAGAACTAAAAGATGAAACTGGAACACTGATGATCTATAAAGTGTTTTCCAGTAACTTAATTTTTTAGACTAAGTCAAAACAAGTGTTTTTCAAGCATACATTGTATAGATAGAAGCTTGAAAAACCTTGCATTATTTCTAAACAAATAGGGGGAATTTGTTAGGTCCAGATTTACTGGACTCGCTCCAGACTTGATGACTGGAGCGACACTGAAGATTTGTCCAGAAATAATAGAAGACCAGTGAGCTATTTACTTGTACAGGAAATCTGGAATCCTCCAGATTAGCTCACTGGACTTCACCTCCAGTCAAGATCGTTTCTACTGAAGACATTCTTACTGAAGTCAAAGACTGAAGTATGAAGAAAGAAGACTGACAAACAGTGGAGCCCACTTACAGTCTTACCAGATCTCCCGACTGGAGCCTTTAGCAGTGTTCTAGACCTTACAAGTCTGAACACTGATATCGAGGAATTGACTTTATGCCTTTACACACTTTTACACGGACAATCCATTTGTCTATTGATAAAAGTACAATACGTGTGTAAAGGTGGTTGGTTAAAAGGATGACAAGTCACATCAATATGACTTTATCCTTGTACTTTAACCAATGCATTTAAGGAATTAAAGTAGTTGCCTTAAATGCATACAACCATATTTGTACGGCATAATAAATTCACTGTTGAATTTATTTGCCTATAAATACAAAGTCACATACCTCGTACAAATTACTTTTTGCAATTTGGTGAACTTGCTAAAATACTCTCGATCAAAACAGTTATACTTCACAACTTTAAGTATATCGATCAAGGAGATTATTTAGCAAGTATAGATCACTTGTAATTCAAAGATTGTTTAGATACTTACATACTTGTAATATCTAGGTTCCGCAACAATCTTGTATTTTGTTTATCATCAATAAATAAAATACACCTGAAAATTACATTTGTGTTCCATCATTTATTTACTTGTTTAAATATTGCTTTAAGTCATTACTTTATTTATATTCTTGCATTTTATTTAAAGTAATACTAGTCCAATCTAGTTCATACTTGACTTGTTATTTTACACTCGTGGGTTTAAACCATCGTGTGAGGGACTTTACAATTGTGTATCAGAAACGCATATACAGTTTCAGTATAAGCTCTAATCCATTTGGAAAATGAACAGCCACAAATCTATAGTTAAACTAACAGTCCTAACTAACCGTTCATCTACCAAAGCTAATATTGCTTAGTTATCGTCATCTTTTGTCTACTTGCAAAGCTTATTTCTCAAAATGTTTTTCAGACACAAGAAAAAAATTTAAATTTGCATGAATTAAGTAGTAAAAAACTTATGATATTTCAAACAATTAAACCACGGGTTTTTCCTATTTCACCCCCCACACTTAAATTGTACAACGTCCTCGTTGTACTAAACATGACATAACAGAAAGGGTAATAGGAAAAACACGAAAAATAAAGGATTTACGAAACTTCCCGGGCTTAAATTGCAGGAATGTTGAAGATGGCATGTGTGGAGCGACTATGAATGATGTATGTCTTCAAAGGCTTGAGTCGTCTCCGTTTGATGGCGATCCATTGTTGCTTCTCCATCTTCTTCTTTTTGGTATTTTCTGATTTTTTGATTTTTTTTGGATTTTTGGGTTTTTCTGATTTTTTTGGATTTTTCGCGATCTGGTGTGCAGACTGGAACCTGGGAGCGGCGCTGGAGCTTGAGGTTCAACACGAAAGTTGTAGATCTTTCTCTCGCCTTTCCGTGGACAGCTTATACGTCAGAAACGGAGTTCGTATGAAGAAGTTATGCCCAAAATACTAACACATGGTCATAGGCTTCATGTCGACACAAGTTTCTTCATCTTAAGTCTTGAATCTCGACCCGAATCTTCATCGAACCATCATTTATCTTCCTTTAAGCCCTTATCACCATTTCTTGGCATTTCCATCATGCCACGAGCAATGAACCTGAATTCACATATGCATGCCAATAAGTATCATAAGTTCACTCAAATGACTATAAAATGGCCAAAACAAGTGCGAGAAAAGTCTATATAATTACCGCTCATCACATATAAAAACAAAATATAATTTTATTTACTTTAATAGATTAAATATCAATCAAGTTAAACTAAACATAATGATATTTTAATTTTAGATTAATAATTTTTAAAATTTGAAACTTTTTAAAACTCTATGATATTGATCTTTTATTCATAGATATATTTTAATTAATATTACTTGAAGATAAGGATAAGTATTATACAATTTTGATAACATATTGAACATAATGCTCAGTATATGTAAAAGAATATAATCATTTTATTTATATTTGAAAATGAAATATTACGATTAAGATAAACATAGGATATCTTTGTTTTTATTACTCCACTTTTTTAATTTGAAACTTTTTAAATTTTGAATCTATAACTTTATTTACAATAGAAGTTTAAAAATTAAGTTAAAATGAACATAATGATATTTTATTATTGATTAATAACTTTTTAAATTAAAATTTATCAAAACCTTTTAAAACATGATTTTTGTTAATTTGACTAAGTATTACCTTAAATAATGGATTTCTCTCTATATAACTAAGAGAGGATATGTTTTTCTCTTAGTTGGCAATTATGAGAGCATGCCATGTAGGATTTTTCATGATGTGTTATTTTTCCATTAATTTCCTAATTTTAAGTATCCCATGTCATTTAAATTATTCCTAATCACTAATCCTAATCATCATAATTAATTAAAAATTCTTTTTAGATGCCGTTAGAACTTTATTAGATATATAAAAGTTGTGCAAATCTTTATGCAAATCTTTAGTAACTTAATAGAATTTTAAAAATTATTTAATTTTTATTTTAATAATATATAATAAGTTATGCAAATCTATAATTCATAACTAAGACATGTTATATGGATAGACTTTGTATATCATTATTTTTGTTATTTGTTATTTGTTATTAACGTATACATCATCTTAAATCAAATTAATTCTATCATCATATCTAAAATCTATTCTATATCTATTTATCTATTTATATAATTAAGAGATAATATGTTAAATCTTATATGACAATCCTTTGATCTTAACAAATCATCATTTTGTATATGTGTCAAAATTTGTTTATTTTTCATTTAATTTTCTTTATATATCCAGCTCATCCAATTTAATATTAATCACTAATAAGTTAGCAATAAAAAAAATGTTTCAATAATATAGTTGTCATATCATATTTTGCTTAGTTGTTACTTTCTCTTCTATTTCTATTTTCTTTATGTATTTTTATTCTCAATAACAAACCCTTCTTCTTCATTAATTACAACATTCTCATTTTCTTCTTCTCATTCTTCTTCTTCTTCTTCTTCTTCTTCTTCTTCTTCTTCTTCTTCTTCTTCTTCTTCTTCCTCTCTCCTCATTTATTTCCCGTCCTTTCCGTTTCCTTCCCTCCTGTTTTTCCACTCTCTGGACCTCTCCCTTCTCTCCTCTCTTCCTCCCCTCCTCCTCTTCTTCTCTGCCTCCGTCGTCCTCTTCTCGCTTATTCTGCTCTCCCCCCTCTTCCTCATCCTGTCCCTTCCTCTCTTTCCTTTACCTTCTTTTTTCCTTTCGTTTTTTTGTTCTTTTTCTTCTTTATTATTATTACTATTATTATTATTACTCTCACATATAAATTTGTTATAACTTAATATTACGTTTAATTAATCATGTTTTAACATATCAGACATATATCATATATTCATAAAAATCATAATCTTATTATTTGAATCAGTCGTAATCTGATTTTATATCATAAACACTATGAATAATACTGTAACTGTCAATATTTTTTATTTACGTTTCGGTCGGTCCGTCCGGACAACGTCCGGGTTTAATCTAGTAAGTTATAAAAGAATTTAAATTAGTTAATAATTTACCGAGGGTTCAAGTAGTTGCCGAATACTTCGTATGTCAATTGTCAACTAAGAAAATGAAGTGTCATTACACATCACACATGTTATTAATATTAATATTATTATTTTTTATTTAAATAAAATGATTATGGTGTAAAAAATTGACAAGTAAGCAAAATAAGGTTGCTACATACGAAAAAACATATTCTCTCTTAGAGATTAGTTTTTATATTTTCAAAAAGGTTTAAATTTGAGAGAATTTTAAATAAAAATTTAGGTAAAGGGTAGAAATGTACCCCGGTAAGTTTGTATTCCACAAAAAAACGATAAGAGTTCAAACGGTATGGTTAAGTTGCCATATCGACTATACACAAAAGTTACAATTGTGCATCAAATGAGCACCTAAAACCCAAGGAACAACACACTCCATATCTCATCTAGATGCTATATAACCCACATAACAAGCTATACATAAAACATCTAGACACAGACACAGCTTAAGGAACATAAGGGTTGTTCTTTACACAAAAACTTACCAAATTGTTCCAACTATATTTTTCCATTTGGCAAAACATGATCAACTAATATGAAATTAAGGAACATAAAGTTGTTGTATAAATATAATTATGTGGCTTCTGAGTGACATACATAGAATTGCTTCTGAAGATTTAAAAAAACACATTAAGAGCTTGTTAATAAATTGTTTGTTGATTATGTATATTATATTGAAAACCTTAAGTACAAAATGTTATTGTAACAACCAAACCTCATTTAGTAAAAGAGTACAAAAGTTAAATTTTTTTTTTTTTTTTTTTTTTTTTTTTACAGCAACATACCACTGCGCCGCAGTGGGGTAGGACTCCTCCCACTGCGTCGCAGTGGAAAGTTACTGGTCAGCGGGTCGAAATCCCCCACTGCGCCGCAGTGGGGTTAAAGCACTTCCACTGCGCCGCAGTGGAAAGTTTCTGGTCCAGACCTGCCCAAAAACCAGCAACCCAACATTTCCTTTTAACACAATATCAACATTTCAACACCCAAATTTTTAAACCACACTTTGAATCAGAACGTTTCATACTTCAACATAATATTGGACACCACAGATAATACTTACAACCAAAGTTTTGAGCCAAAACGATAAATGTCATCAAACGGGTCGTTTTGACCTAAAGAAAGAAAACGACCTAGTTACCAAGTTATGACCAAAACAACCAGGTGACCCAAAATCCTTACATGTTTATAGACTTTTACAACCAAAAGACTTGATCAACCAAAACAAACTTGTATCAAGAGCCGAATGGTCAAAAGGGAATTATCTACCGGAATTACCCAAGTTGCCAACCTTCAAGATGGCTCTAACTTCGTCAATGATCACTTCACTAGATCAAGTCCTTGCCTTTGCTACTACTACCAACTCCTATAAAAGAATTAAACAACTAAAACATAAGCAACGCTTAGTGAATGCATATACATATAATCATAATCAAGTTACCAAGCAATGTGCCTCAAGCACCACATATAGCCTATCCAACGATAGCAAAGTCAATCATGACATAATTTCTCTTTCACATGGCCATGGAAACATGCTAGTAGGAATTTACCCACCTACTAGCAAAATCACAAATGGATTAGTAGGAATTTACCCACCTACTAACCCTAATAACAAATATGCTAGTAGGAATTTACCCACCTACTAGCAAAATCACAAATGGATTAGTAGGAATTTACCCACCTACTAACCCTAATAACAAATATGCTAGTAGGAATTTACCCACCTACTAGCAAAATCACAAATGGATTAGTAGGAATTTACCCACCTATGACCCCAAATAACAAGAACATGATTATATGCATATACACTCACTTTGAACTTGGCTAATCGATTCTATGGCTATAGGCTCAACTAAAAGGTCTTCACCACCTATACATAATACAATACATATATCTATGAGTTCTATAAACTCAACTATTTCACAATCATTTGCTTGAATTCAACATGCATTCTATTAACATGGTGTTTGGCATTCACAAAACATTTTAACAATTTTCCATAATCAATTTCATATCACAATCTAGCCAAACACCCAAAACATAAAGTTGATTTCTTTGGGTTTCATTAAAACTCAATTGCCTTTACCCAAAGCTTCTCCTTTTAATTCATTAGGGTTCATCATCAAAATCCCCAAATTGACAAATTCCCAAATTCCAACTAAGAACCCAAATTCCATGATCAAGAACCCTAATTTCTTAATTTAACAATTTGGAAGAATTTCTTACCTCAAAAGAACAATAACACAATTGAAATCAATTTTTCATTCCTTTCTTCCTTGCCAAATTTGATCCCCACCAAGCCACCACAACTCTCAATTAGTTTCTTAGCTCTTCAATTTAGATAGAAGAATTTTAGGGAATGAATATCTTAGATCATTTTTTGTGAATTAGAAGAATGGGTGGAAGAAGGATTTGAGGGGGAAGTAATTTGGTGGAATTGTGATTCATCAAAATGAAGTGGCTGGACACTCTTCCCTCATGCCACGTTTTTATTTTATTTTAGTGGGTATTATACCCGCTAGCCACTAAAGCTCCAACTAAATTAACCTCTTATCTCAAAACAAAATACTAGGAATTTAATTAAATGTCAAAACTATGATAAGGGTTAATTTTATATTACCTTAAAATATTGGGGTGTTACAAATCTCCCCCACTCAAAATCGATCACGTCCCCGTGATCCAAGCCATATGCAAAGACGGGTAATACACCAACATGTCATGCTCGGTTTCCCAAGTATATTCCGAGCTCCTTTGGTGCTTCCATTGTACCTTGAAAGTTCGTACCGTCTTATTGTTTATCTTTCTCAACTCTTCTTCCACAATAGTAACCGGTTCCTCAACGTAAGTCAATTTCTTATCTAGTTCGATTTCATTCAATGGAACGCACGTTGCATCATCAACAAGACATTTTCGGAGTTGAGATACATGAAAAGTGTCATGAATTCGAGATAGCTCTTCGGGTAACTCTAATTGGTATGCCACTTTGCCAATACGGGCTAAAACCCGAAACGGGCCAATGAACCGTGGGCTCAACTTTCCACGTTTGCGAAATCGTAGTAAGCCCTTCCATGGAGATACCTTTAACAAAACTCGGTCACCAACCATGAACTCAATGGGTCTTCTTCTAACATCGGCATACGACTTTTGTCTATCTTGAGCCGCTTTGAGTCTTTCACGAATCTCATCTATCCTTTGAGTAGTCTCAAGGACAATATCGGTCCCACCTAATTCTCGTTGGCCCACTTCTCCCCAACAAATGGGAGTTCGACATCTCCTACCATAAAGCATTTCATAAGGAGGCATCTTAATGCTAGAATGGTAACTATTATTATACGAAAATTCTGCCAAAGGCAAATACGCGTCCCATGGTCCTCCAAAATCAATAATGCATGCACGTAGCATGTCTTCCAACGTTTGGATGGTTCGCTCACTTTGCCCATCCGTTTGAGGATGGTACGCGGTACTCATGTGTAACTTAGTACCCAGGTCTTCATGAAATCTTCTCCAAAAGTGGGAAGTAAACCGTGTATCCCTATCCGAAACAATAGAAACGGGAATGCCATGCCGAGCTACCACTTCTCTCAAATAAATATCGGCTAACACTTCAGAAGATGACGATTCACGAATGGGCAAAAACAAGGCACTTTTCGTCAATCGATCTACGATCACCCATATAGAGTCAAATTGATGCTTGGGCGTTTTAGGAAGTTTGGTAATGAAATCCATAGTCAAGTGCTCCCACTTCCATTGTGGTATATCAAGCGGTTGGAGCTTCCCGTATGGCTTTTGATGCTCCGCCTTAACTTGTAAACAAGTCAAACATTTTTCCACATACTTGACTATGTCCCGTTTCATACCCGGCCACCAATAATCAACCTTCAAGTCATAATACATTTTCGTTGCACCGGGATGAATAGAATATTTGGACTTATGTGCTTCATCGAGAAGAATTTCTTTCAAAGGGCACGAAAAAGGAACCCAAATTCGTCCATAACGAACCGTAAGACCACGAGAGTCTTTAGAAAAATGCTTCATTTGACCCTTAATTCTTTCTCGTTTAGGATCACGTTGTAAAGCTTCATCTTGAGCTTCTTTTATGCGTTCCAAGAAATCATTGGTAATCATCACCCATAAGGGTGAAACACGAATGAAAAAGTGAGAACTTTTTCGGCTTAAGGCGTCGGCCACCACATTGGCTTTTCCGGGGTGATACAAGATTTCACAATCATAGTCTTTCAATAAATCTAGCCATCTTCGTTGACGATTATTAAGATCTCGTTGCTCAAAGAAGTATTTAAGACTCTTATGATCGGAATAAATGGTAAACTTAACACCATAGAGATAATGGCGCCAAATCTTCAAAGCAAAAACAACCGCAGCAAGTTCTAAATCATGAACAGGATAAGACTTCTCATGAAGTTTTAGTTGTCTTGATGCATAAGCGATGACTTGCCCCTTTTGCATAAGAACACAACCAAGACCATTAAAAGATGCATCACAATATACCGAGAAGTCTTCAACTCCATCTGGCAAAGTTAGAACGGGTGCTTGACTCAACTTCTCTTTTAAAGTTTGGAAGGCATTCTCTTGTTCATTCTTCCATTCAAACTTCTCGTTCTTTCGGGTCAATTTAGTAAGAGGCGAGGCCAATTTAGAAAAATCTTGAATAAAGCGACGATAATAACCCGCCAAACCAAGAAAACTACGGATTTCAGTCGGAGATTTGGGAGGTTCCCATTTTGTGATTGCACTAATCTTTGCCGGGTCTACTTTAATTCCTTCTTTATTCACAACATGTCCAAGGAATTGGACTTCACGTAACCAAAATTCGCATTTAGAAAACTTGGCATACAATTTCTCGCGACGGAGGGTTTCAAGAACTTCACGAAGGTGTTTCTCATGATCGGGCTGACACTTTGAATAGATCAAAATGTCATCAATGAAAACAATAACGGATTTATCAAGGAAAGGACGACATACACGATTCATAAGATCCATGAAGGCTGCAGGAGCGTTTGTCAACCCAAAAGGCATGACCAAGAATTCATAATGACCATAACGGGTCCTGAACGCAGTTTTTGGAATGTCTTCTTCACCAACCTTTAGTTGATGATAACCCGAACGAAGATCAATCTTCGAAAAAATACGATGCTCCTTGAAGTTGATCAAAAAGGTCGTCGATACGAGGCAGAGGGTATCTATTCTTGATGGTAACTTTATTAAGCTCACGATAATCAATGCACATCCGCAAACTACCATCTTTCTTTTTAACAAACAGAACAGGAGCACCCCAAGGAGAACTACTTGGGCGTATAAAGCCCTTATCAAGAAGTTCTTGGAGTTGTTCCATCATTTCTCGCATTTCAGTTGGAGCAAGACGATATGGAGCTTTAGCGATGGGTGTAGCACCCGGAATGAGATCAATCTTGAAATCTACTTGTCTATCAGGAGGAAGACCCGGTAGGTCATCGGGGAAAACATCAACAAATTCGTTAACAATCGGAATGTCAGGAATTGATTTAGATTCCTTATCGGAATCAAGAACATGAGCAAGAAAAGCTTTGCATCCACGGGAAATAAGTCGGCGAGCTCTAGCATAAGTACACAGCGGTAAAGAGTCTTGATTTCTTTCCCCGAAAACCACCATATCCTTGCCACTAGGAGTTTTGAGTCTGACACTTTTATCACTACAACAAATACTCGCCCTATGTCTACCGAGCCAATCCATGCCCAAAATCACATCAAATTCACCCAAACCCATAGGTATAAGATTGGCTTTAAAATTTTCAAAATTTATGGTCAAGCTACAATCTAAATACACATTTTTAATTACATAAGTTTGATCACCCGCTACTTCCACTAATAACGGAGGTTTAAGCAAAGATACTTGTAGGGGAATACATCTAGTGAATCGAGTAGCTACAAAGGAACGGTTTGCCCCGGAATCAAATAGAATTTTAGCGGGAGTGTCATGGACTAGAAAAGTACCTGACACAACATCGGTTGATTCCTTAGCTTCCACCACCGAGAGTTGGAAAGATCTCCCTTTAGGAGTCCTACTTGTCTCACCATCCTTTTCTCATTCATTTTTCTTACTTCCGCTTGCCTTTCTTCATTTGACAACAATGGGCAATCACTTCTCATATGCCCCTCTTTAAAGCATTTAAAGCACACGGTAGGCTTGTTTGGAGAGAACTTGCAATCACGACTAATGTGACCCGGTTGGCCACAAGTGAAGCACCCTTTCTTGGGTGATGAAGGACAAACTCCGAAATGATATTTCCCACATTTGTTACAAGCGGGGGCGTTTCTCCTAAATGTATTATTTCCCGAGCTTCCACTTGGTCGGAACTTCTTGTTTGGCGAATCAAATTGCTCCGCTTTCCTTTTGGAGGAGTCTTCATCCGGCATGCCTTGTTCCACCTCATACCACCTTGCTACATCAATCAATTGATTGAAAGATTCGATTTGGAGAAGAGTGATCTTCTCACGAATATTCTTGCGGAGTTTCCGATAGAAGTGTTCCTTCAACAACTTATCATCTTTCAAATACTCGGGACAAAACTGTGCTTTGTCAAGAAACCGCACACGAAATTCATTTACGTTCAGCGAACCTTGAGATTCATTCATGAAATCACTTCTAAGTTTAGTCACATCGGCCTCGGATCGAAATTCTTTGAAGAAAGCCGCTTTAAAATCTGCCCACTCCATACTCATCACTCCTTCACCCTTTGTCACAATTAAGCTGTCCCACCATAACTTAGCCCGGTCTCTCAACATGCTTGACCCATACAACGTTTTGTCTTCAATTGGAGTCTTGGTAATGCGGAAAGCTCCTTCTATCTCATACACCCACTTGGTGCTTACAATGGGGTCGGGGTTCCCATTGTATGTAGGAGGACTTGTAATGGTGAAATTTTTGAGATCATAAGGTTTTTCATTGGTGTTCTTTGGAGGATTCTCATTTGTTTGTGTTTCCGGTACTTTGCCTTTAGGAAAACGCTTATCGAACTCTTCTTGTACCGACAAAGCTACTTCCTCCCTAATTTTGTTAGCAATGGCTTCACTCATTGCTCCTTCTAGAGTCTCATTCAACTTTTTAGTGATAAATGGAGAGAAGTTCTCCAAGGCCTTGCCTATTTGCTCACTTATAAAATCACCGGTGAGGACTTCCCGTTCCGACGATTCTGCATTCTCTATAACTTTATCCCTAATCCGAATTGATTCGTCTTCGTTTTGAAAAGATTCCATACTACAAATTTAACAACTTATAAATGAACATTCAATACACTTATTTGTCTCTAATACCCGAACGCTCACATCCGATCGTTTCCATATTTAGTAAGTTTGATTTAGAACGTAATAGCTTATGACCAATAATAGGCCGGCTCTATTAAGCTCATAAACTATTTCATTTTAAATCAATCTTACTAACCATTTCCACTTTCAAACGTGAACACCCAAATCCTAAGGTCAAAGTCAATCCAATGGTTCAAGTCTAGGCATCCTATTCGCAAAGATCGAATACCTAAATCCCTTGAACCATGGCTCTGATACCAAAAATGTAACAACCAAACCTCATTTAGTAAAAGAGTACAAAAGTTAAATTTTTTTTTTTTTTTTTTTTACAGCAACATACCACTGCGCCGCAGTGGGGTAGGACTCCTCCCACTGCGCCGCAGTGGGAACTGACTGGTCAGGGTCGAAATCCCCCACTGCGCCGCAGTGGGGTTAAAGCACTTCCACTGCGCCGCAGTGGAATGCTTCTGGTCCAGACCTGCCCAAGAACCAGCAACCCAACATTTCCTTTTAACACAATATCACATTTCAACACCCAAATTTTTAAACCACACTTTGAATCAGAACGTTTCATACTTCAACATAATATTGGACACCACAGATAATACTTACAACCAAAGTTTTGAGCCAAAACGATAAATGTCATCAAACGGGTCGTTTTGACCTAAAGAAAGAAAACGACCTAGTTACCAAGTTATGACCAAAAACAACCAGGTGACCCAAAATCCTTACATGTTTATAGACTTTTACAACCAAAAGACTTGATCAACCAAAACAAACTTGTATCAAGAGCCGAATGGTCAAAAGGGAATTATCTACCAGAATTACCCAAGTTGCCAACCTTCAAGATGGCTCTAAATTCTTCAATGATCACTTCACTAGATCAAGTCCTTGCCTTTGCTACTACTACCAACTCCTATAAAAGAATTAAACAACTAAAACATAAGCAACGCTTAGTGAATGCATATACATATAATCATAATCAAGTTACCAAGCAATGTGCCTCAAGCACCACATATAGCCTATCCAACGATAGCAAAGTCAATCATGACATAATTTCTCTTTCACATGGCCATGGAAACATGCTAGTAGGAATTTACCCACCTACTAGCAAAATCACAAATGGATTAGTAGGAATTTACCCACCTACTAACCCTAATAACAAATATGCTAGTAGGAATTTACCCACCTACTAGCAATAATCACAAATGGATTAGTAGGAATTTACCCACCTACTAACCCTAATAACAAATATGCTAGTAGGAATTTACCCACCTACTAGCAAAATCACAAATGGATTAGTAGGAATTTACCCACCTATGACCCCAAATAACAAGAACATGATTATATGCATAAACACTCACCTTGAACTTGGCTAATCGATTCTATGGCTATAGGCTCAACTAAAAGGTCTTCACCACCTATACATAATACAATACATATATCTATGAGTTCTATAAACTCAACTATTTCACAATCATTTGCTTGAATTCAACATGCATTCTATTAACATGGTGTTTGGCATTCACAAAACATTTTAACAATTTTCCATAATCAATTTCATATCACAATCTAGCCAAACACCCAAAACATAAAGTTGATTTCTTTGGGTTTCATTAAAACTCAATTGCCTTTACCCAAAGCTTCTCCTTTTAATTCATTAGGGTTCATCATCAAAATCCCCAAATAACAAATTCCCAAAAATAACAAAAACCCCAATTTCAATAATCAAGAACCCTAATTTCTTAATTTAACAATTTGGAAGAATTTCTTACCTCAAAAGAACAATAACACAATTGAAATCAATTTTTCATTCCTTTCTTCCTTGCCAAATTTGATCCCCACCAAGCCACCACAACTCTCAATTAGTTTCTTAGCTCTTCAATTTAGATAGAAGAATTTTAGGGAATGAATATCTTAGATCATTTTTTGTGAATTAGAAGAATGGGTGGAAGAAGGATTTGAGGGGGAAGTAATTTGGTGGAATTGTGATTCATCAAAATGAAGTGGCTGGACACTCTTCCCTCATGCCACGTTTTTATTTTATTTTAGTGGGTATTATACCCGCTAGCCACTAAAGCTCCAACTAAATTAACCTCTTATCTCAAAACAAAATACTAGGAATTTAATTAAATGTCAAAACTATGATAAGGGTTAATTTTATATTACCTTAAAATATTGGGGTGTTACAATTAATGTTATCTCTGTTATATATAAAGAGGATGATGTCTACAAAATCTATAAGATTCAAATTTAAGAAATAAATAAAGTGACTATTTTTCTCTTTTGTAAGAAAATGATGTGGTTTACACTTAAAAATTCACATATATCTAACATATGTTAATTTGGAACATATTTGTTTTACGTGACTTAAACACTTACATAATTATAAATTGTGACCAAGACATAGATTTTGTCATTCTGTTTCTTGAAGTCAAAGCTTCATTAGGTGGGATTTAGACATGCATGGCCCCCACACTCTTACCTATATCATTTATGCCACTCTTATAACTTGCTTTCATCCCTTCTCTCTAGCTAATTCATGTACACTCCATATACAAATGCTTACTATTTCACTCATACATTGCATTATTTTATACTGGACTTTAGCCATAAATGATCAATGATTATTTCAAAAATGTACTTATATATAATGTAATAAAAATCCTAATGTAAATGGGAAAGAGGAGGATAGGATAGGATATGTTTTCGGCGACAATGACATTCCATGTGCGTTTGACTCCTTAAACAAAAATTTATACAATATATATGATGTGGTTATATATGCTCGTCACATGGCAACTTGACAAACATAAAAGCTATTCATGACTATTAAATCCAATTTAATCCACCAATATATGTATTTGTTTTACTATATATTTATGTTCCAACAAAAGCCAACAATATGGAAAATATACTCAAACTTATTATATTATATATATACTATATTATAATTATAATACAGTACTATATTATAATGTAACTTATTTATAGCTTATACAAGACTTTAGTTTCGTTATATATACAAAGAAACTCGTATTGAAAGTTGTACATTGTTTTAACATTGCAAGTAAGAGAAACGAAAAAACAACATTATGGATGATCTAATTAAATTGAAAATGAAACTTTGCCATTAATATCAAGGAAATGAATAAGGGGACAAGAAAAAAAACTCCAAACAGAATGGAAACGAACCCATACCCCATGGACATGAGGCCTATACATGAATTGACACATGAATTTGGATCACAACACTCTTATCAGCAAACTGTTAGCATAATGTACTAATCAATTTTTCTTTTAAAAAGTATATGGGTTTTTCTCTTATTATTGTTAGACAAACTCTAATTATGTGCAATCATGTATCAAAATCAACATACTTAATCATCTTATCTTAAAAAAAATTGCTTAATGCTATAAGCTGGCATTGTTAGTTCATTCGATTTAAGATATGTCAAGAAGATTATGAAAGGGATTTAGTGGAATCCACATGTCATATACACATGGTTATAATCCTTAAAGAGATTTAGTAGAATCCATATGTCATAAACTTTTTCAAGCTAGTGTACTCTATACATAATGTTTTAGCATATGCATGGAATTGATATATAATGCGATGATGGTAGATAGTTTCTGATAATTCATCCTTTTGTTTACAACTTATAATAACAATTTTTGACAGTTTTCTGTGATAGTGTGAGAGAGAGAGAGGGAGGGATTAGCGGGTGTCTATATAATTTCTTAAAGGTTGTAATGATTGAATCAAAATAATTATGTCCAATTCGATCAAAGAATTTTGCATTATTATAATGCATATATCAATGCCATAACATCTTCAATCAGTTTTCTAATTTTCTTTCTTAAAGGCTATAATGATTGAATCAAAATCATTCGAGTAGAGGATTAGCTTACAGAGAAATATTAATTAAGTGCATATTATATGGAAGGAGAGATGTTTATTTAAGAAATATCTGTTAAACTATCTAAGATGGATTATTGAACAATTTTAAAGTCATTCATGCATAATAAAGAAAACAAAAATGTTGCCTTAAAATAACGGTTGATTAAAGAAATATTATTGGGTATTTTTTAACTTTTCGTTTGTGACATCTGAATGAATTGTCAATTCTCTCATGAGAATCGAAATTTACTCAAATTAGGTTGTAGGTATATGGATTTTGCTACACTTTTGTTCCGGAACACATAAATGAGTAAATGACCTTATCTTTTAGAAAAATACATCTAATGTTAATTAAATTAAAACTAATTTTACCTTCTTCAATAGAACTTCATTTTTTAGATGAATCATAAGTACTTCGATAAAAAAAAAAAGGAGTTTATCAGCTACAGATTATCAAAACCTGCAGTGTTTTGATGATACATTTTTTTCCTAGTCTTTCGAGGCATCAACGGTTTGATTTTAAGTCGCGGTCATATTTCGCCCCGGGTATACAGTAACTGCTTCCATGTTTTCCCCTAATTTCAGCATTTTTTTATTCTTTCAGAGACAACAGTGAAGATAAAGTGTGCTGGATAGCAATGCAGCATTGCGTAAATTATGTTTTGCACTCTCAAACTGTGACTACAACAAACACAGTAAACTTATATTTATACAATATACTTTTTAGCATAAAAGAAAACTACAAATGTTATCAAAAGCAACTTATAAAACGTATGCATATTTGGATTATTTAAACTAATTTATAAATCCAACTAAAAAAATACACAGATAAATATTAAGGGTTTGCGGATGCAAATGTATATCATCATAACATATAAATCAACTAAATCATAAGGTGAAAGCTAGTGTCACAATTTGATACTACAAAACATAAACCATTTTCCCTCTTTTAAATACCTTTTTTTAAGAGTGGTTTTTAGGTTCAAAACTTAACTTAGTCCGACTCCCTTAAGCTTTCGCTTGTGAGCCAAAGTTTCTTTTGGACTATCAGCACAACATCGTCTCCATCTGATTCTGAGGATGAATCTGCCATTGCGACTGTTTCCCAGTGTATTGCGGGTAAATACTTCTTTACAAAGTCAATGACAGGTTTTTTGTCACGAACAATTAGGAAACCGGTGGGCCTCAGAATGCGATCCATCTCAATCAATAGATCTTCACCACTGCAACCCTTCTTTTCGATGACGTCTGAGAACACGTTGCTGGCATGGAGTAGATCGTATGTACGAGGGTAAGTCGAGTATGCTTCACACCTGAACAGAATATAAGCCAAAGATTTAATAAAATATGCACCAATAATATCTCACAAGTATAAAAAAGAAAATCGTTATTGGCATTATTATTCACAGTCATCTTTTTAAGTGGCAAAATCATAATGGCAGGCCATGTTAGGTAACAGGTTCCGTCAAACGGAAAAAACTTAGCAAGTCAAAACAGATGGCTGGACCCAAAAACGCTTTCTTGATCGTTTTCTATATTTTATAAATCACTAATGTGTCAAATACAGTTGCAGAGCTATACAATTACAATTAAACTCGAAACATTTCAGATTACTTTCAACTCGAATCACTTACATTTCAGATTACTTCATATAGATTATTCTTTAAGCTTTTCACTCATTTACCACGTTAGAGAAAAAAGCTAATTCGATCTGTATGACTGTATAAATGAGACAAAAATTGAAACCTCTAGTCTTATAGTTGGGTTTATATCTTTTTTTTTTACCTCAATAATTAATGGTTCTTCTATCTAATATACCATGTTAAAGAACCGATCCTGAATTCTGTGCGACTCAAAACAGGTTAGAAGTTATCAAAACCAGAACAAGATTAAAATTTCTGTTCTTGATCTTTTAGAAGAAACTATTTTTGAAATGAGTATGTACATATCTACCATCATGCCCTAGGACTAGTAGTACACAAAAAATTTAAAAAGCGTTTATCAGTATAAAGTATCTGAAAAAAACATAAAAAGCGTTTTATCAGTATAACATTTCTGATTCACAACTCACTGGAAGCCCATTGAGACCAAGACACTTATATGCCCAGTTCAAATGAATTCAGTTTTGGGTTTCAATACAGTAATGTTAGATGGCTATTCAGTTTCCATTCCGCACCTTGAAAACATTATAGAACCAAAAGTCGTGGACAGAGAAAGGCATACCAGTTATGTGTTGAGCCGATTAAGCCTCTATCATAAATAAGCTTCAATGTGTTCGGTCCATCTTCAGGAACAACATTCATCACCCAAACATCTTTTGTCTTCAAAGCAGCTCCAAATGAACCCATATTAGCCTTCATGTCCATCACATTTCTTATTGTATTTGTTGATATTTTTGGGCTCAACAGATCCCAGTAGTTCTCGACCCTCTTACGCCACAACTCCTGTAAAAGTATTTGCTAAATTTTATGAAGGGATCAACGCTCTAATCCTATAGAAGAGAAGGAATGTTGTATATATACCGTATCCTTTTCAAACATATCACTTGAATAGCCAAAGTCGGCAAGACGAGGAGGTGGAGATGTTAACCTAGCAGGCCATGGAGCCAATCCACTTCCTTTACTAGAATGATCATCTGATGAAGACAACAAATAAGTTCAACTTTTTCAACATATTCAAACTTACAGAAAATCAATATCTGAGAGTAACAAATGTAGAGTAAAGTCTGAAAAGTATAAGGAGAGTGTAGCAGTTTAAAGATGCTCTATTTGTTGCTAAACTACAGTCTCTGTCTAACTTTTTAACAGTAAAAGGAATCACTTACCATCTTAATCGACATATCATTAGTAGAAAACATGACATCTAAATTAAAATCTATTTGAAACATAAAATATCAAACAACATTGAAGATACACAGGGAGATATAAATTCAATCCCAGCTTTGAAACTTGAAAAGAATCCTATTTGACTCTTAAAGGTTAGACAAGGTATCATTTCCGACTCTGTTCATCTTATGAAATCCATGATAAGATTAGCAAGAATGAAAAAAAATATGGGTCATTAAACAAACCCTTTTCATACTGGAATCAAATCATGCCATCAAATGTAATTGAAATGGTATAAGAAACTTACGGTCAGAGTATGGAGTAATGCAAGCTTCCATGTTGACTCCATAAACTGCATCTGGATCATCATTTGATCGGCAAAGAGGAGGTTGAGTGCCAGGAGCTCTCTCCATGTAACAATCATTGGTCAAAGGTTTGACCCAAATGACAGTTTGATTCCTTTTTGCAGCTATTTTCCAGCACATACGTTCCACAAGTGCACTCATTTCTTTCCATATTCTAAGATCCTCTTCATCTTGGGCGTATGCTTCCGGGGACGAGTAGGCAAAATAGCCACCTGGTCTGAGCAACCTGTCTAACTCAAGAAGAAGAATGCCGTCCCTTTGTAGCCAATCAATTCTACAACGAGAACAGTGAGCGAGTTCAAAAGATCTGCTGGGATAAGGAAGTCTCTTAGTGCCAAGAACCCCAAGATATGCAGGAATGCCTCTCTCCAATGCAAACTGGATCTGATTTTGATGCACATCATTAGGTGCTAAAGACATTGTAATGATGTCAGATGAGAGAAGATAACCCCCAAAACTTGCAACACCACAACCAACATCAAGAATAGTTCGTAGATTTCCCTCGTTGTTCATATTATCTTTTGGGAAGTTAAGCATCTGACAATTAAATTGTTCATTAGATGCAGGAAACAAAACTACCTATGGTTATTAGGCGTAAACAAAAACATATGATGATATTTACATTTGCAAGTGATTTGATGTACTTATCAGCTCCATAATGGAAATGAGTTCCTCCACCTGGGAATATAATCTTTTCACCTTTAACAACCATCCAGTTCTGGTCAGATTTTTCATGTGCAAGGTGGGTATGTGGTATGTTTGCTTTCCAAACTTCATCTCTGCTCTTTGGCCACTTGATAGGGACCTGCGCATCAACAGATGAACCCAGGAAGGAAGAATAATTAGATCAACTGAACTAAACTACAAAACTAGAAACAAATATTATCTACAAATTCCAAGGTTAGTCGATTATATCCACACCTTGTAACCATTTGGGGGAGGAATCAAGCAGTTGAAACGTCTTTCAGGCAGAGGGCAATGTCTTTCGTAGTGCTCCATCAAAGATAAATCCAACTTTAATCTCATCTGGTAGATAAGGTTCCGGTCTAGGCAGGGTATCAACTCAGAATATCGATCGTCACAGACCTTCATGGAAAAAAGATAACAGATTAAAATAAGAAGAATACTAGTATAAGCCACGAACCTAAAGTTTTCTGACAGCAACAATCTATAGGTATGATGGACGATAGCAACAGAAGCAACATAAAAACCTACTCTATGTGAATAACTTACAGGAAAGCTCTTTGGTACGATACCATCTTCATCATCCAGGCCAAACTTGAAATCATCTTTGGCACCAAGATCGGCTTCTTCAT
>CM067174.1:105538301-105604586 GCA_034093135.1 Erigeron breviscapus | reverse complement strand
ATCATCATCATCATCATCATCATCATCATCATCATCATCATCATCATCATCATCATCATCATCATCATCATCATCATCATCATCATCATCATCATCATCATCATCATCATCATCATCATCATCATCATCATCATCATCATCATCATCATCATCATCATCATCATCATCATCATCATCATCATCATCATCATCATCATCATCATCATCATCATCATCATCATCATCATCATCATCATCATCATCATCATCATCATCATCATCATCATCATCATCATCATCATCATCATCATCATCATCATCATCATCATCATCATCATCATCATCATCATCATCATCATCATCATCATCATCATCATCATCATCATCATCATCATCATCATCATCATCATCATCATCATCATCATCATCATCATCATCATCATCATCATCATCATCATCATCATCATCATCATCATCATCATCATCATCATCATCATCATCATCATCATCATCATCATCATCATCATCATCATCATCATCATCATCATCATCATCATCATCATCATCATCATCATCATCATCATCATCATCATCATCATCATCATCATCATCATCATCATCATCATCATCATCATCATCATCATCATCATCATCATCATCATCATCATCATCATCATCATCATCATCATCATCATCATCATCATCATCATCATCATCATCATCATCATCATCATCATCATCATCATCATCATCATCATCATCATCATCATCATCATCATCATCATCATCATCATCATCATCATCATCATCATCATCATCATCATCATCATCATCATCATCATCATCATCATCATCATCATCATCATCATCATCATCATCATCATCATCATCATCATCATCATCATCATCATCATCATCATCATCATCATCATCATCATCATCATCATCATCATCATCATCATCATCATCATCATCATCATCATCATCATCATCATCATCATCATCATCATCATCATCATCATCATCATCATCATCATCATCATCATCATCATCATCATCATCATCATCATCATCATCATCATCATCATCATCATCATCATCATCATCATCATCATCATCATCATCATCATCATCATCATCATCATCATCATCATCATCATCATCATCATCATCATCATCATCATCATCATCATCATCATCATCATCATCATCATCATCATCATCATCATCATCATCATCATCATCATCATCATCATCATCATCATCATCATCATCATCATCATCATCATCATCATCATCATCATCATCATCATCATCATCATCATCATCATCATCATCATCATCATCATCATCATCATCATCATCATCATCATCATCATCATCATCATCATCATCATCATCATCATCATCATCATCATCATCATCATCATCATCATCATCATCATCATCATCATCATCATCATCATCATCATCATCATCATCATCATCATCATCATCATCATCATCATCATCATCATCATCATCATCATCATCATCATCATCATCATCATCATCATCATCATCATCATCATCATCATCATCATCATCATCATCATCATCATCATCATCATCATCATCATCATCATCATCATCATCATCATCATCATCATCATCATCATCATCATCATCATCATCATCATCATCATCATCATCATCATCATCATCATCATCATCATCATCATCATCATCATCATCATCATCATCATCATCATCTCTCTCATCATCATCATCATCATCATCATCATCATCATCATCATCATCATCATCATCATCATCATCATCATCATCATCTGTCATGATCACTATCGGAGTTGCAATTGAAACCCCCTGTCTTGGATGTTGTTAAACTATTTAAGTCATCTGAACTGTCATCTGAACTGTCATCTGAACTGTCATCTGAACTGTCATCTGAACTTCATCTGAACTGTCATCTGAACTGTCATCTGAACTGTCATCTGAACTTCATCTGAACTGTCATCTGAACTTCATCTGAACTGTCATCTGAACTGTCATCTGAACTGTCATCTGAACTGTCATCTGAACTGTCATCTGAACTGTCATCTGAACTCATATAATCATCTGTGTCAACTTCAACACTATCATCACCACCATCATTCCCATTATCAGAATCATCATCAGAACTGTCATCTGAACTGTCATCTGAACTGTCATCTGAACTCTCTTCATCTTCATGATCAGAGTTGTCTTCATCATCCACTAACATATCGTCCTCAAAACGAGAGCGATAATTTGGATTAATCAGATGACCAAACAGTGGTGGATCAGTCAGACCAGCCACATTGCCTGTGTTAGCTGCCAAATCAGCATATAAACGTAATGGCCAAGCATGAGGTACATAACGAGGACCTTGATCAAATATCAAGTTAGGACAAAAGTGCCTAACGATTGCCATAACAAAACGTGGATACAAAAGAAACCTATTTCTCGGTTTAGCATTAATTTGACCAATAAACTCATGAAAGAAGAATGTTGAAAACGGATAAGGACGATTATAGACCAAAGCAATCATTTGTGAAGAAAGCTGAGCAGAAAGTTGATCAAACCCCGCCTTGCGATTACTCAGACTTACTAACAAAACGTAAGCAAGGTATCTCCAGCGTCCTTGAAAACCACTCTTATCAAATGGAAGCTTTATCTGACCAGCAAACCCCATTCTTTGAAAGCATCGACGAATAAAGTCAAAATCATACGCTAATTCTACTGCTTCGTCTGATTCCTCACCCAAGTGCAGAATTTCACGAAGTATCGCAGCATTAAAATCAAAGGTAATTCCTGCAACAGTTGCTCGAATAGTGCTACTACCATCAACCATTACTTGATGAGCAGTTCTCCAGAAATCATCAATGTACTGTCTAACCAATCTTGGTGAATCACAGAATGCAAAAGACAGTCTTGAACGAGCAATAAAGGTAAACATTTCATGATAGCAAAAAAAAAAAAAAAAAAAAAAAAAAAAAAAAAAAAAAAAAAAAAAAAAAAAAAAAAAAAAAAAAAAAAAAAAAAAAAAAAAAAAAAAAAAAAAAAAAAAAAAAAAAAAAAAAAAAAAAAAAAAAAAAAAAAAAAAAAAAAAAAAAAAAAAAAAAAAAAAAAAAAAAAAAAAAAAAAAAAAAAAAAAAAAAAAAAAAAAAAAAAAAAAAAAAAAAAAAAAAAAAAAAAAAAAAAAAAAAAAAAAAAAAAAAAAAAAAAAAAAAAAAAAAAAAAAAAAAAAAAAAAAAAAAAAAAAAAAAAAAAAAAAAAAAAAAAAAAAAAAAAAAAAAAAAAAAAAAAAAAAAAAAAAAAAAAAAAAAAAAAAAAAAAAAAAAAAAAAAAAAAAAAAAAAAAAAAAAAAAAAAAAAAAAAAAAAAAAAAAAAAAAAAAAAAAAAAAAAAAAAAAAAAAAAAAAAAAAAAAAAAAAAAAAAAAAAAAAAAAAAAAAAAAAAAAAAAAAAAAAAAAAAAAAAAAAAAAAAAAAAAAAAAAAAAAAAAAAAAAAAAAAAAAAAAAAAAAAAAAAAAAAAAAAAAAAAAAAAAAAAAAAAAAAAAAAAAAAAAAAAAAAAAAAAAAAAAAAAAAAAAAAAAAAAAAAAAAAAAAAAAAAAAAAAAAAAAAAAAAAAAAAAAAAAAAAAAAAAAAAAAAAAAAAAAAAAAAAAAAAAAAAAAAAAAAAAAAAAAAAAAAAAAAAAAAAAAAAAAAAAAAAAAAAAAAAAAAAAAAAAAAAAAAAAAAAAAAAAAAAAAAAAAAAAAAAAAAAAAAAAAAAAAAAAAAAAAAAAAAAAAAAAAAAAAAAAAAAAAAAAAAAAAAAAAAAAAAAAAAAAAAAAAAAAAAAAAAAAAAAAAAAAAAAAAAAAAAAAAAAAAAAAAAAAAAAAAAAAAAAAAAAAAAAAAAAAAAAAAAAAAAAAAAAAAAAAAAAAAAAAAAAAAAAAAAAAAAAAAAAAAAAAAAAAAAAAAAAAAAAAAAAAAAAAAAAAAAAAAAAAAAAAAAAAAAAAAAAAAAAAAAAAAAAAAAAAAAAAAAAAAAAAAAAAAAAAAAAAAAAAAAAAAAAAAAAAAAAAAAAAAAAAAAAAAAAAAAAAAAAAAAAAAAAAAAAAAAAAAAAAAAAAAAAAAAAAAAAAAAAAAAAAAAAAAAAAAAAAAAAAAAAAAAAAAAAAAAAAAAAAAAAAAAAAAAAAAAAAAAAAAAAAAAAAAAAAAAAAAAAAAAAAAAAAAAAAAAAAAAAAAAAAAAAAAAAAAAAAAAAAAAAAAAAAAAAAAAAAAAAAAAAAAAAAAAAAAAAAAAAAAAAAAAAAAAAAAAAAAAAAAAAAAAAAAAAAAAAAAAAAAAAAAAAAAAAAAAAAAAAAAAAAAAAAAAAAAAAAAAAAAAAAAAAAAAAAAAAAAAAAAAAAAAAAAAAAAAAAAAAAAAAAAAAAAAAAAAAAAAAAAAAAAAAAAAAAAAAAAAAAAAAAAAAAAAAAAAAAAAAAAAAAAAAAAAAAAAAAAAAAAAAAAAAAAAAAAAAAAAAAAAAAAAAAAAAAAAAAAAAAAAAAAAAAAAAAAAAAAAAAAAAAAAAAAAAAAAAAAAAAAAAAAAAAAAAAAAAAAAAAAAAAAAAAAAAAAAAAAAAAAAAAAAAAAAAAAAAAAAAAAAAAAAAAAAAAAAAAAAAAAAAAAAAAAAAAAAAAAAAAAAAAAAAAAAAAAAAAAAAAAAAAAAAAAAAAAAAAAAAAAAAAAAAAAAAAAAAAAAAAAAAAAAAAAAAGAAATTTGTGAAGAAAATGGAACAAAAACATACCTAAATCACTAGTAACAATACTGATCGTAACAAAAATCAAAGGATCGAGTGATTGAAAGTGATTTGGAACGATTAGTTATAGGAGCTGGAAAGAGTTATATTCGTTTGAAAATATTGAAAGTATAATAACCTAAAACGAAAAAGAACTCTATATATATGTACAGTGAAGCGGATCAACATGGGTCGGGTTAGGTATCCGGTCACGAACTTGTTCAAACGAAGATAAAGAAACGAAGAATAAATTCGTTAGAACTAAAGGAACCAAAAATTTCTAACTATTTGAACGAAGATAAGTGATATCTTCGTTAGAACAAACAGAACGAAATTAGAAGAATATTCCAGATTCAGCCAAGTCCATGAAAAATCAGTTTAACCTTAGAAAATTTCAGATTGTCCATCACTAATTTCCCATGACGCGATCGTTTACCTAATCCTGAAAATAATCAATCGTCATACAAACAGAGTAACCAACCATGACCATGAGACGGAGAACAGTTCACTAATCACTGAGTTGCTTGACGGCAAACCATCTTGAAACACTTAAGTCCCATACCAGATGCCGTCTACAAAACTAACAAACAATGAGTAGTCCAAAATTCAATGAAGAACTTTATAAAATTTCCGGAGTCATGTCATAAGCCAAGATACAAAAATCAAAATAAACAAGTATCACATTGATTATTTTCACTAAATACATGAATATTAAAGTAAATAACTACTCCAAAAACACGTTCATGTATTATTCCTTCACGTGCTCATATCTGCAACACACCTATTGTCACTACACACCAAGGATCGTATCTCCATGATATCATCCGTATGAATAACAATGTATTTGCAGAAAACAGCACTCCAACTTAATCTTTTTAACCTGAATACTGCACACTTGCCAAAAACTCATTAACACATTGAGAACAAACATAGTAATGCAGAAAATTCAAGCTAAAAACATACAAAATTAGAGTTAACCAATACGAAATACCAAGATATCTAACAAAAGATCAAGGGAGGTCATTTCATTGTCAAACCCTAAAATGTCACCAAGTTATTAATAAAATTCGTAACTTGTAACAACTTAAAATTGTGAAATTTCAAACACTGTGACTTTTCACATAACACTTGAAAGATCATTTTCTAAACTTAAACAAATTAATGTCCATATTAGAAAATCTTCTTTTTAAACAAACCACACAACCTCATCAAGAATTCTCATGAATGAATTCAGTAAGACATATACTCAGAATTGGAATAGGATCTCTCGTGCAATAAGAACTTATAAAAATACTATTTTGACTCAATATAAAGAAAAATAAATTAGAATAAAAATAACAGAATAATAAACTAAGCTATACACTAATTAACTTGAATTTATTCATCATTTATTCATTATTTACATGATGCTTGGTTACTGCTGACTAGATCAGTTTAGCAATTACATAAGCCTGACTGCGAGAAATAATTCTCTTATTATTAGTTATGAACAGTGATCCAAAAACGATTACCAATATGTTTGTCCTCTTAAACACTCGGTACTTCCAGTCTCCTTTTTGGTTTGTGGCACTTTCGTATTACTTGAGCCAAGGACAGTCACCATGTAACCTAGTAAGTTACTCATGCCACAATTTTAGTTTGCGAACTTATGTGCCCCATATTCAGATACACTCTCACAATCGAAACAAGCACTAAAATTAAGACATTTGGTGATTAAAGTGAGAAAGTCTTTAAGAATCAAGTCAGCGGTGACAGGTCGGTGATTCCTCATGCGGAAAGCGACATAACTTGACTCACGTACGGAAATATACTTAACATTGCATAATGCCAAGTACTTGCATATTTGTGACATTAATTTACTTTAAAGCACTTATGAAAACCCGTGACTTTCTATGAGACCCGTGTAGCGAACTTTCTGACAACCTATCCCAAGTTGAAAACTTTAGGTAGGCTAGGTATACAAGGACACCCCAAGGACTTACTTGTTCGAATCTCAAAGGCCACATTAGCTTCATACTTTCAATAGATTTATTTTGATATTTGCATATCTTGTCACAAATATACATCCGAAAAAGCAATACATACACATATATGTATCCGAGACCTTCTTTATAAAGACCAAATATACCTAATTACAATGCAAGATCTTTCATAAGATTTAAAGGAAAAAAAAAAAAAAAAAAAAAAAAAAAAAAAAAAAAAAAAAAAAAAAAAAAAAAAAAAAAAAAAAAAAAAAAAAAAAAAAAAAAAAAAAAAAAAAAAAAAAAAAAAAAAAAAAAAAAAAAAAAAAAAAAAAAAAAAAAAAAAAAAAAAAAAAAAAAAAAAAAAAAAAAAAAAAAAAAAAAAAAAAAAAAAAAAAAAAAAAAAAAAAAAAAAAAAAAAAAAAAAAAAAAAAAAAAAAAAAAAAAAAAAAAAAAAAAAAAAAAAAAAAAAAAAAAAAAAAAAAAAAAAAAAAAAAAAAAAAAAAAAAAAAAAAAAAAAAAAAAAAAAAAAAAAAAAAAAAAAAAAAAAAAAAAAAAAAAAAAAAAAAAAAAAAAAAAAAAAAAAAAAAAAAAAAAAAAAAAAAAAAAAAAAAAAAAAAAAAAAAAAAAAAAAAAAAAAAAAAAAAAAAAAAAAAAAAAAAAAAAAAAAAAAAAAAAAAAAAAAAAAAAAAAAAAAAAAAAAAAAAAAAAAAAAAAAAAAAAAAAAAAAAAAAAAAAAAAAAAAAAAAAAAAAAAAAAAAAAAAAAAAAAAAAAAAAAAAAAAAAAAAAAAAAAAAAAAAAAAAAAAAAAAAAAAAAAAAAAAAAAAAAAAAAAAAAAAAAAAAAAAAAAAAAAAAAAAAAAAAAAAAAAAAAAAAAAAAAAAAAAAAAAAAAAAAAAAAAAAAAAAAAAAAAAAAAAAAAAAAAAAAAAAAAAAAAAAAAAAAAAAAAAAAAAAAAAAAAAAAAAAAAAAAAAAAAAAAAAAAAAAAAAAAAAAAAAAAAAAAAAAAAAAAAAAAAAAAAAAAAAAAAAAAAAAAAAAAAAAAAAAAAAAAAAAAAAAAAAAAAAAAAAAAAAAAAAAAAAAAAAAAAAAAAAAAAAAAAAAAAAAAAAAAAAAAAAAAAAAAAAAAAAAAAAAAAAAAAAAAAAAAAAAAAAAAAAAAAAAAAAAAAAAAAAAAAAAAAAAAAAAAAAAAAAAAAAAAAAAAAAAAAAAAAAAAAAAAAAAAAAAAAAAAAAAAAAAAAAAAAAAAAAAAAAAAAAAAAAAAAAAAAAAAAAAAAAAAAAAAAAAAAAAAAAAAAAAAAAAAAAAAAAAAAAAAAAAAAAAAAAAAAAAAAAAAAAAAAAAAAAAAAAAAAAAAAAAAAAAAAAAAAAAAAAAAAAAAAAAAAAAAAAAAAAAAAAAAAAAAAAAAAAAAAAAAAAAAAAAAAAAAAAAAAAAAAAAAAAAAAAAAAAAAAAAAAAAAAAAAAAAAAAAAAAAAAAAAAAAAAAAAAAAAAAAAAAAAAAAAAAAAAAAAAAAAAAAAAAAAAAAAAAAAAAAAAAAAAAAAAAAAAAAAAAAAAAAAAAAAAAAAAAAAAAAAAAAAAAAAAAAAAAAAATAAAAAAAAAAAAAAAAAAAATTTAAGTTCTTTGAGAGAAACTACTCGGCATTCTTCATACCATTGAGTTGATATAACAACTCATGACGAGGTCTATCAAAAGCTTTAGTATAAAGATCAGCAAGGTTATCATCAGTAACAACCTTTTCTAAATGAATAAGCTTTTTCTCAAAACAGTCACGCAAAAAATGATGCTTTATATCTATGTGCTTGGTGACTTTAAAGTTTTTCGGATTCTTAGTAATATCTATGGCAGACTTATTATCAATACAAATAGGAGAGTCTGAGATATCCATACCATAGTCGCGCAATTGTTGCTGTATCCAAAGTACCTGAGAACAGCATTGACCAGCAGCTATGTACTCTGCTTCACAGGTAGACTGTGCAACAGATGTCTGCTTTTTGCACTGCCACGATATAATTCTCCCCCCTAAAAGTTGACATCCACCTGACGTTGATTTCCTATCCGAACTGCAGCCACCATAATCCGAATCAGTATAAGCTTTGAATTCAAAGGAACCATGCATGGGATACCAAAGCCCTAGACGAGGCTTGGCCTTCACATAACGAAGAATCCTTTTCGCAGCTTTCATATGTGACTCTTTCGGATTAGCCTGATATCTAGCACACATGCAAACAGCAAAGGTAATGTCTGGACGTGAAGCCGTCAGATACATCAAGGAACCAATAATAGCCCGATATTGAGTTGCATCGACTTCTGGATCATTAGTCTTATCAGGACACAGCCCATGATTAGTCTGAATGGGAGTAATTGCATCTTTAGCATCGGTCATTCGAAACCTTGTGAGAAGATCCTGAACATACTTGCTCTGATGAATAAAGAACCCATCCTTCAGTTGATCCACCTGTAATCCAAGGAAGAAAGTTAATTCCCCCATAGCACTCATTTCGAACTTAGCCTTCATGCTCTGCTCAAACTCCTTGCACATGGTCTTATCAGATGAACCAAAAATGATATCATCAACGTAAACCTGTACAAGCAAGTAGTCCTTCCCTTTCCATTTGATGAACAACGTGCTGTCAATAGAACCTCGAGTAAAACCATTTTCATGCAAATGAGTAGACAGTTTTTCATACCATGATCGAGGAGCCTGATGTAAACCATATAGAGCCTTATCAAGACGATATACTCTATTGGGAAAATCTGGATCCTCAAACCCCTGAGGTTGATCTACATACACTTCTTCTCTAATTTCTCCATACAAAAAGGCACTCTTTACGTCAAGTTGATACACCTTTATACCTTGATAGCTAGCAAATGCCAGAAATAATCGAATAGCTTCTAGTCTAGCTACAGGTGCAAAAGTCTCATCGTAATCAAAACCTTCTTGTTGCTCAAATCCTCTAACTACCAACCGAGCCTTATTGCGAGTGACAACACCTTTGTCATCCTTTTTACAACGAAAAACCCATCGCGTAGACAAAGGAGATTCACCATGAGGTAAGTCAACTAACTTCCATACATCAAGCTTCCGAAACTGAGCCAATTCTTCTTGCATCGCCTCAACCCATGACGGATCTTTAAGAGCCATACCAACATTCTTAGGCTCAACCTGAGAGATGAAGCAATAGTACAAGTACCAAGTAATCGCCCCAGTATCCTTAACCTCAGCAAACATACTTGACATTTGCTTATGCTGATTCCTCGTGCGAGTAGAGGCAGAGGCATCACCAATAATTTGATCTACTGGATGATCCTTGTTGACTCTTGTCTGAGGAACCTTATCGACCGTAAGATCACTTCCCAAGTTTGTCTGCACATGATGTTCTGGAGTTTTAGGCTCTTCCTGATTTTCACCTTCCGTGTCATCAGTATCATAGAACGGATCATCAGGTAGCGGTATATGTAAAGGATCAGTAAGATTTTTAGGAGCAGTATCTAAAGTAGAGTCTGCTTCTTTTGTCCCACTTGATTCACCAGATTTGGAAGCAGGCTCAACGAATGGAGAGGAAACAGGAGTGGAAACTGGAACCGGCCCACCATCAATTGGATCATGTAGAGTAACTACATCTTCCACAATCGGAACACCTGTAAAAGAAACAGGACCACGAAAAGAAGTGAAAACACCATCATAATCAAAGTTATTAGCAGGACCAATGTGCACAGCAGGTTTATGACTGACAATTACGACATTTGTACCAAAATCGACTTTGCCAGTTTTCTGATTGTACACACGCCGAATCGGTGTACTTGGCACATAACCTAAAAAGAATCCCTCCTCAGATTTAGGATCAAATTTCCCTTGAGGAAGAACTTTCAGAAAAGTACACGGAACACCAAACGGCTCAACATTCTGCAAATTGGGCTTTTTGTTGTGCAACAGCTCATAACAAGTCTTCTTAAACCGTTTAACTGTTAAAACCCGATTCAAAATGTGGCAAGCTGTATTCACCGCCTCTCCCCAGAAAGTAATAGGAAGCCCTGAATCAGCAAGCATCGTCCTGGCTGTTTCTATCAATGTCCTGTTCTTCCTTTCAGCTACTCCATTCTGTTGTGGCTCATAAGGTGCACTGAATTGATGTTGAATTCCTTTTGTCAAGCAAAATGCAGTAATCGTATGATTCTTGAACTCAGTGCCATTGTCACTCCTGATTCTCTTAACTTTAATCTCATGGACATTCTCGACTTGTTTAATGAAATCCATAAATCGAGCAGCAGTCTCATCCTTGGTCTTCAAAAAGAATACCCATGAGAATCTTGAGTAATCATCAGTGATCACCAAACAGTAAGACATCCCTCCAATGCTTCTTATGTTCACAGGACCAAAGAGATCCATATGAAGTAACTCGAATGGTTTGGATATAGAATTTTGCACCTTTGATTTATGGGGATTCTTATGTTGTTTCCCTTTCAAACAAGGTACACATTTATCTTCCATCCCAAACTTCTTTACCGGAACACCTTCAACTAATTCAAGACTGATAAGTTCATTCATCTTCCGAAAGTTGATATGTCCCATTCTTCGATGCCATAGGAGAGATTCCGACTCATTGGCCTTGCTCAACAAACAAAGGGACTCCTTTGGATTATCAACACCTAAAACTAAACCATAGATGTCTCTCTTCCTAGGAGCTCTGAGCATAATCCATTCTTCAGGAATAACAAAACCCGGCTTCAAGATGAATGCCTCCTTTTCTGTGAAATGAACATTGTTGCCCTTGTCACAGATCTGTGAGACACTCATAAGATTATGAGTAAGTTGTTCCACAAAGTTTACTCGTTCTAGAGTAAGTTGTCCATTGACGACATCTCCTTGACCGGTGATGTTACCGCCCTTGGATCCAGCAAAACTAACATATGACCCATGTATATCAACATAATTGGACAAAAGCTTCTTGTCCCCTGTCATGTGCCTGGAGCATCCACTGTCAAGGTACCACAAATGAATTGGTTTCCTAGGAACTCCCTGCACATAAAATGAGATAAGTTAGTTTTCGTGTGGGACCCAAACCTTCATTGGTTTGGGTCGTCCCTTCTCATCCTTGAGAAGAAGTTCAGTCCAATATCCATTGCTAGAAGCCTTGGATGGAACACGTTTCTCATCTTGTCTTCTCACTGGAGAAGTCTTCGGACCTCTCGTTGGAGAAGTTCTAGGAGAATGAGGGCCAAAAGAAGGTCGAACACTTGAGTGAACCCGGTCATAAAATGAATTACAACTTTGAGACTGACTCGAACTCCCAGTGGGGGTCGTGAATCTATCTTCTCTAGGTGATATACTCCTAGATTCAGGAGATACTTTCCTTTTTTGAGTTGAATTCCTATGAACATTTCCTGTAAAACCTTTTGGTGAAGATTCTCTTCGTTGAGGTATAGTAAACGGTTTTGGAGAAGATTGAACTTTAGTCTCATTAACCAGTTTATCATTACCCAACCCTCTTTTTCCTTCCGAGGTTGAAACCTTTGAAGGAGAACCTGATCTCCGAGGTCTATTAGGACAAACACTGTAAACATGACCTTTTTCATGACACGCAAAACAAGAAAGGACCTTGACCTTTTTCTTTGTATCTACCTTTTTATCGGTACCTACAGAATCAATTTTAGTCCTAGTGTCCACTGTCTTACTTGTTTTTCTAGTATCATCAAAGTCACGTTTAATTGGTGAATTCCTAGACTTTCTAGCATCATCTATCTCATCCTTACCTATTGGAGACTTCTTAAGTACAGGCATAAGGATTTGCTTCAAAGTCCTAGTAGCTATTTCATCAACACCTAAACTAAACCATAGATGTCTCTCTTCCTAGGAGCTCTGAGCATAATCCATTCTTCAGGAATAACAAAACCCGGCTTCAAGATGAATGCCTCCTTTTCTGTGAAATGAACATTGTTGCCCTTGTCACAGATCTGTGAGACACTCATAAGATTATGAGTAAGTTGTCCATTGACGACATCTCCTTGACCGGTGATGTTACCGCCCTTGGATCCAGCAAAACTAACATATGACCCATGTATATCAACATAATTGGACAAAAGCTTCTTGTCCCCTGTCATGTGCCTGGAGCATCCACTGTCAAGGTACCACAAATGAATTGGTTTCCTAGGAACTCCCTGCACATAAAATGAGATAAGTTAGTTTTCGTGTGGGACCCAAACCTTCATTGGTTTGGGTCGACCCTTCTCATCCTTGAGAAGAAGTTCAGTCCAATATCCATTGCTAGAAGCCTTGGATGGAACACGTTTCTCATCTTGTCTTCTCACTGGAGAAGTCTTCGGACCTCTCGTTGGAGAAGTTCTAGGAGAATGAGGGCCAAAAGAAGGTCGAACACTTGAGTGAACCCGGTCATAAAATGAATTACAACTTTGAGACTGACTCGAACTCCCAGTGGGGGTCGTGAATCTATCTTCTCTAGGTGATATACTCCTAGATTCAGGAGATACTTTCCTTTTTTGAGTTGAATTCCTATGAACATTTCCTGTAAAACCTTTTGGTGAAGATTCTCTTCGTTGAGGTATAGTAAACGGTTTTGGAGAAGATTGAACTTTAGTCTCATTAACCAGTTTATCATTACCCAACCCTCTTTTTCCTTCCGAGGTTGAAACCTTTGAAGGAGAACCTGATCTCCGAGGTCTATTAGGACAAACACTGTAAACATGACCTTTTTCATGACACGCAAAACAAGAAAGGACCTTAATCTTTTCCTTGAAAAATCTTTCTTTATCATTGACAGTTAAATCCTTTTTAATTAGCCTATCTCTCTCTGATTGTGCAGCATTAACAATAGATTCTAAAGGGAATTCTAACTCAGTGTATACCCTATGACTCTTGTGAAGAGTAAAGTGTGTAACACTATCTTTCTGACCAAAAGAATTAGACTTATTTTGAACAATACCTTTCAATTTCTGTTCCTTTTTAGGTTGAGAAGAACCTCCTACAGACTCTTTTGTTTCCTTAGACAACTTGGCTTCGGGAATTGAGTCTTTTGGTTTACTAGCTTCAGTACTAGATTGAAGTAGAACTTCAGGAATGTTGGGTTCAACGGAGGTATAATTGTTGTTGAAAGGTGGAGGAACATCGTTATAAGAGATCTTAACTGGGTCTAGACTCTTAGTGGAAGAATCCTCAAATTTGTTCATATGCATTAACAGTTCAGAATGCCTAGCAGAATCTAATTTAGCATTTAAATCCAAAATCTCTATCTTAGCATCAGCTAGTTCTTTTTCAATAGTGGCACACTTCTTTGCTAACAACGAGTAAGCTTCACCACCTACTCTTTCTACAGCTACTGACTGTTTGACTTTGTCCTTCATTGCACTTAGATCAGACTCTAAGGACTTAATCTTTTCCTTGAAAAATCTTTCTTTATCATTGACAGTTAAATCCTTTTTAATTAGCCTATCTCTCTCTGATTGTGCAGCATTAACAATAGATTCTAAAGGGAATTCTAACTCAGTGTATACCCTATGACTCTTGTGAAGAGTAAAGTGTGTAACACTATCTTTCTGACCAAAAGAATTAGACTTATTTTGAACAATACCTTTCAATTTCTGTTCCTTTTTAGGTTGAGAAGAACCTCCTACAGACTCTTTTGTTTCCTTAGACAACTTGGCTTCGGGAATTGAGTCTTTTGGTTTACTAGCTTCAGTACTAGATTGAAGTAGAACTTCAGGAATGTTGGGTTCAACGGAGGTATAATTGTTGTTGAAAGGTGGAGGAACATCGTTATAAGAGATCTTAACTGGGTCTAGACTCTTAGTGGAAGAATCCTCAAATTTGTTCATATGCATTAACAGTTCAGAATGCCTAGCAGAATCTAATTTAGCATTTAAATCCAAAATCTCTATCTTAGCATCAGCTAGTTCTTTTTCAATAGTGGCACACTTCTTTGCTAACAACGAGTAAGCTTCACCACCTACTCTTTCTACAGCTACTGACTGTTTGACTTTGTCCTTCATTGCACTTAGATCAGACTCTAAGGACTTAATCTTTTCCTTGAAAAATCTTTCTTTATCATTGACAGTTAAATCCTTTTTAATTAGCCTATCTCTCTCTGATTGTGCAGCATTAACAATAGATTCTAAAGGGAATTCTAACTCAGTGTATACCCTATGACTCTTGTGAAGAGTAAAGTGTGTAACACTATCTTTCTGACCAAAAGAATTAGACTTATTTTGAACAATACCTTTCAATTTCTGTTCCTTTTTAGGTTGAGAAGAACCTCCTACAGACTCTTTTGTTTCCTTAGACAACTTGGCTTCGGGAATTGAGTCTTTTGGTTTACTAGCTTCAGTACTAGATTGAAGTAGAACTTCAGGAATGTTGGGTTCAACGGAGGTATAATTGTTGTTGAAAGGTGGAGGAACATCGTTATAAGAGATCTTAACTGGGTCTAGACTCTTAGTGGAAGAATCCTCAAATTTGTTCATATGCATTAACAGTTCAGAATGCCTAGCAGAATCTAATTTAGCATTTAAATCCAAAATCTCTATCTTAGCATCAGCTAGTTCTTTTTCAATAGTGGCACACTTCTTTGCTAACAACGAGTAAGCTTCACCACCTACTCTTTCTACAGCTACTGACTGTTTGACTTTGTCCTTCATTGCACTTAGATCAGACTCTAAGGACTTAATCTTTTCCTTGAAAAATCTTTCTTTATCATTGACAGTTAAATCCTTTTTAATTCTGTTTTTCTTCAGTAGTGGATCTCCTTCACAATGTGCTTCAATAGCATCGAACAGCTGCTTTGAAGTTTTGTATTCTTGTTTGGGAAACAAATGCACTAACTCTTGTGGAATGCACATCCGAAGAGTCGAAAGAGCCTTTACTTCGATTGCATATGCAGTCTTTTCTTCTCCTTTTAATTCTGTTTTTCTTCAGTAGTGGATCTCCTTCACAATGTGCTTCAATAGCATCGAACAGCTGCTTTGAAGTTTTGTATTCTTGTTTGGGAAACAAATGCACTAACTCTTGTGGAATGCACATCCGAAGAGTCGAAAGAGCCTTTACTTCGATTGCATATGCAGTCTTTTCTTCTCCTTTTAATTCTGCCATCTTGTATGTCGAAGTAACGCCATTGACTGTAAGAGTAGGCCACTCATATCCTTCAGTAATCATAATCCACATATTCAAGTCTTCTCTTTGAATAAAATCCTCGAATCGACCTCTCCACGCCCAGAAATCAGCTAATGAGACTAACTTCGGTGGAGAATTAGTCCTTCCGACTAGATGATCATGATAAACCAGAGAATTCAGATATTGTGCAACAGCACTGTTGACAGACGATGTGGAAGCCATGAGCTAAAATAGCAAAAACCTTAAAGAAACGAAGATAAATGAATGAACGAAGATAAGATTGGAACGAAGATAGAACTACAAACGAAGATAAACTAAGTTCGTAAGAAATTCTAAGTTCGTAAGGTGAAACAGAACGAAGATAAAATTAACTTCGTAAAGAGAGTTCAAACGAAGATGGCCTAAATTCGTAGACAAAGATTTGAACGAAGATAAGAATACAAACGAAGATACTAACGTAAGGTGAAACAGAACGAAGATAAAATTAACTTCGTAAAGAGAGTTCAAACGAAGATGGCCTAAATTCGTAGACAAAGATTTGAACGAAGATAAGAAATTCTACAAACGAAGATACTGAACGAAGATAGAATACAAACGAAGATAAATAAACGAAGATAGTACAAACGAAGATAGAACTACAAACGAAGATAAGGTTGGAACGAAGATAGAACTACAAACGAAGATAAGATGGAACGAAGATAGAAATTCAAACGAAGATAAACTACAAACGAAGATAAACTAAGTTCGTAAGGAATTCTAAGTTCGTAAGGTGAAACCGAACGAAGATAGAATTACAACGAAGATGAACTACAAACGAAGATAAGTTAAATTCGTGGACAAAGATCGGAACGAAGATAGAACTACAAACGAAGATAAACTAAGTTCGTAAGAAATTCTAAGTTCGTAAGGTGAAACAGAACGAAGATAAAATTAACTTCGTAAAGAGAGTTCAAACGAAGATGGCCTAAATTCGTAGACAAAGATTTGAACGAAGATAAGTAATTCTAAGTTCGTAAGGTGAAACAAACGAAGATAAAATTAACTTCGTAAAGAGAGTTCAAACGAAGATGGCCTAAATTCGTAGACAAAGATTTGAACGAAGATAAGTTAAATTCTACAAACGAAGATAAGGCTAAAACGAAGATAAACTAAGTTCGTAAGGAATTCTAAGTTCGTAAGGTGAAACAAACGAAGATAAAATTAACTTCGTAAAGAGAGTTCAAACGAAGATGGCCTAAATTCGTAGACAAAGATTTGAACGAAGATAAGTTAAATTCTACAAACGAAGATAAGGCTAACGAAGATAAACTAAAACGAAGATAAATAAATTCGAAATAGATTCAAAACGAAAATGAAATTAACTTCGTTTGATGAAATTTTGAACGAAATTGAGTTAACTTCGTTTCCTATCTTCGTTGAGCAACTTCGTTTCACTAAGTTCGTAGAGCCAACGAACTTAGCAGCCCAGCCCTTAGAACGAATATAATCTTCGTTCGTTCCTAACGAAGATCATCTTCGTTAGTACTAAAAACCATCAACATCTTATGCTTAGTTATTTTCCTAGTACTTTATGTACAAGAACCTAACATATATTATGATTGTACTTGTATAACATACATAACAACCATCATATATAAACATATATAAAACACCAAAACATGTAATCAATCATTACTAAAACACAAAGTCCATAATCTATCAATTACATATAAATGAATAAGACATAATCAAATCTAAGTTGCTGTTGTCACATCAACGTGCATCAACAGATGGCGGCGGTGGAACCGGCTAAGAAGGCTTATTTTGGGCCTCATCCTTTCTGTGGGAGATGTAACAGGCATCATCCCGCCAATAACCAATGTGGAGCATGCTTTAATTGCAATCAACTCGGGCACGAAGCTAGAAATTGTAGAGCTCCAAGGGCGGGTCCAATGAATGTGGCTCCCGTTCGGGCCGTTCCTCCTCAAGGTAACCAAAGAAGAGGCGAATGTTTTGAATGTGGTAGCCGTGACCACTACCGTAATAATTGTCCTCGATGGGTGGGACAACAAGTTCAAGTAGCCGTTCACCCCAATCAACTCCAAATGGTCGGGCCAAACCAAAACCGGGGCCAACAGGGCCATCAAGTGCAACCACGCGGCCGAGCCTTTGCGGCCAATGTAAATGAAGCCCGCAACGATCCTAACGTAGTAGCAGGTACCTTTCTCCTTAATGGTCACTATGCCACCGTCCTATTTGATTCCGGGGCCGATTATAGCCTCGTGTCTTCTAATTTTGTTCCTTTGATTGATGTACATCCTTGTGCTCTAAACTATGTGCTTGACATTGAAATGGTAAACGGGTCACTAACTAGAATTAGTCAAATACTTCGCGACTGTGTCTTGACCTTGGAAGATGTCGATTTCTTCATAGACCTTATGCCTTTGGATATTGGGAGTTTTGATGTTATTGTGGGTATGGATTGGTTAACGGCGGTGAAAGCGACTATTGATTGTGGTGAGAGAGTTGTTAAGATACCTTTGACTAACGGTAGAATTCTTAGGGTTCAAGGCGAAATCCCCGATTCCTCTAATTTTAAAGTCTTTAGTGCTACCGTCACAAAGGTAGAATTGAAGACCGTTCCTATTGTTTGTGAATTTCCCGATGTTTTTCCGGATGACTTGCCGGGATTACCTCCAACTCGTGAACTAGACTTTCGTATTAATCTTATCCCCGAAGCCACGCCCGTAGCAAAAGCTCCTTATAGACTAGCTCTAACCGAAATGCAAGAGCTACAAACTCAACTCAAGGAACTCCAAGAAAAGGGTTTCATTCGCCCTAGTCAATCTCCTTGGGGTGCTCCTGTTCTATTCGTCAAAAAGAAAGATGGATCTTTTAGAATGTGTATTGATTACCGGGAATTAAACAAGCTCACTGTGAAGAACCGATATCCTCTCCCAAGAATCGATGACTTATTTGATCAACTTCAAGGTGCTAAGCACTTTTCAAAAATCGATCTTCGCTCGGGTTATCATCAACTCCGGGTACATGAAGATGATATCCCCAAGACGGCTTTTCGCACAAGGTATGGTCATTTTGAATTCACCGTGATGCCTTTTGGGTTGACTAATGCACCGGCGGTGTTCATGGACTTGATGAACCGGGTGTGCCAACCATACTTAGACAAGTCTGTCATTGTGTTCATTGATGACATACTTGTATACTCGAAGACGAAGGAGGAGCATGTTGAGCACTTGCGTGAAGTGCTTGAACTACTAAGGAAGGAGAAATTGTATGCTAAGTTCTCCAAGTGTGAGTTTTGGTTGGAAGAGGTTCACTTTCTCGGTCACGTGGTGAGCAAGGAGGGTATTCATGTGGACCCAAGCAAGATTGAAGCGGTCAAGAATTGGAGAAGACCCGAAACGCCATCCGAGATCCGTCAATTCCTTGGATTGGCGGGTTACTATAGAAGATTCATTGAGAACTTCTCCCGTATTGCACAACCACTCACCCTCTTGACTCAAAAAGATAGAAACTTTGAATGGGGCGAAAAACAAGAAAACGCCTTCCAAACTCTTAAGGATATGTTATGTGACGCTCCTATTTTGACGCTACCGGATGGAATCGAAGATTTTGTTGTTTATTGTGATGCTTCGGGGCAAGGGTTGGGTTGTGTTCTCATGCAAAGGGGTAAAGTCATTGCTTATGCCTCTCGTCAATTGAAGGTGCATGAGAAGAACTACCCGACACATGATTTGGAATTGGGAGCGGTTGTGTTTGCTTTGAAGTGTTGGAGGCATTATCTCTATGGCACCAAATGTGTGATTTATACCGATCACAAAAGTCTCCAACACATCTTCAACCAAAGTGATTTGAATATGAGGCAAAGGCGTTGGTTAGAACTATTTAGTGATTATGATTGTGACATCCGTTATCACCTGGGCAAGGCAAATGTAGTAGCCGATGCCTTGAGCCGAAAGGAGAGAGTGAAACCAAGACGGGCTAGAGCTATGAGCCTCACGGTAGGACCTAGTATTCGTGACCGGATTATTGAAGCCCAAATTCAAGCCACCCTACCGGAAAACTTTGGAAACGAGAACCTAGATGGCATGGAACAACAATTCGACCGGAAGAATGATAATGGGCTATACATGTTGAAAGACTTTGGGTTCCTATTTTCGGCGACTTAAGAACACTTATTATGAATGAAGCTCACCTATCGCCTTATTCGGTCCATCCCGGGTCGGATAAGATGTACTTTGACTTGAAAGATTTGTATTGGTGGCCGGGCATGAAGCGTGATGTGGCTGGGTATGTGAGTGAGTGTCTTACTTGCTTACAAGTCAAAGCCGATCACAAGAAGCCACCCGGTTTGTTGGTACAACCGGTGATGCCCGAATGGAAGTGGGAACATATCTCAATGGACTTCATTACTAAGCTACCGAAGACAAGAAGCGGTCGTGACACGATTTGGGTGATAGTAGATCGGTTAACGAAGTCGGCTCACTTTTTAGCCATTCGCGAAACCGATAAATTTGACACTTTGGCTCGTTTGTACATCAAGGAAGTAATATCTAAGCATGGAGTGCCGATTTCTATCATTTCCGATAGGGATGCCCGTTTCAAATCAAAATTTTGGGAAGCCTTTCAAAAAGCCATGGGTACTCGACTTGACATGAGTATGGCGTTTCACCCTCAAACGGATGGGCAAACCGAGAGAACCATTCAAACACTCGAAGACATGTTGAGGGCATGTGCAATTGATTTTGGTGGAAGTTGGGAAGACCATTTGCCGCTAGTCGAGTTTTCATACAACAATAGTTATCATGCTACCATTCAAATGGCGCCCTTCAGAGCTCTATATGGTAGGATATGTCGTTCTCCCCTAGCTTGGGCGGAAATTGGAGAGAGTCAACTTATCGGGCCAGAAATTGTGATTGAAACAACTAAGGTAATATCCCAAATTAAGGAGAAGTTGCAATTGGCCCGTGAACGTCAAAAGAAGTATGCCGATGTGAGGCGGAGACCGTTGGAGTTTGAAGTTGGTGATTTAGTACTTTTGAAAGTGTCACCTTGGAAGGGAGTCGTACGTTTTGTGAAGCGGGGAAAACTTGCACCAAGGTATATTGGTCCTTTCAAGATTCTTGAACGGGTTGGGAAAGTTGCTTATCGGCTAGAATTGCCTCAAGAGCTTAACGGCGTGCATGATGTGTTTCATATTTGTAACTTGCGCAAGTGTTTGGCGGATCCTACACATCATGTACCTATGGACGAAATTAGGGTTGATTCGAATTTGAACTTTGTTGAAGAGCCGGTGGAGATCTTGGATCGTCAAGAGAAGAAACTCAAGAACAAACGCTACACGATTGTTAAGGTTAGATGGAATGCTAGACGTGGAGCCGAGTTCACTTGGGAGCGAGAGGATCACATGAAGTCTAAGTATCCGCATTTATTTAATAATTAGGGTTTTGTTGAATTTCGGGACGAAATTCTTTCAATGGGGGAATAATGTAACATCCGTGAATTTTGACCCGTTGACTTTATGTGTAATTTGACTAACAATCTTGTTGAATGAAATAATTGGGTTCATTTTGTGATTATATGACTATGTGGTATGTTAGTCGGGTCGTTAATATGTTTATTCGGCGTTTAATTGTGTAAATGATTGTGTTGTGGCTTGAGAAGTGAAAGGGTCAAATTCATCCCATCTCCATCTATTTATGCTTGTGTATATGTTTCTAGATGAATTGGTAAAATTACAAGTCTTGAATCGAGTCAAAAGACGATTTAGGGTATAATTAGGGTTTCGATTAGGGTTGGAACGATTTGGTATGAATTTGATGTTAAAGGTTGGATTTATGGTGTGGGTTAAGTGTGGTTATGTGTAACGATGCTTATGTATGCTTCAAAATAAGTTACAAACACTTACAAATCGTTTTGGGTTGTTTTTGGGTTATTTGGTTCGGACTTGCAGCTGCTGGTGTTGCTGAACTTGGTTTTGCCCAGTATTGGGCGTAACTTACGCCCCACCCAGGCGTAGGTTACGCCAGGTCTAATTTTATTGGGCGTAGGTTACGCCAGTTTGGCCGTAGCTTACGCCTATCCCTATCTTCAAAATGGACCTTACGCCAAAATCTAACTGTTTACGCCAACTTCTACGCCAAAAATGACATTTCTAGAGGGCCGTAGGTTATGCCCATACTGACCGTACCTTACGCCCAGTCAAAACTTGCCCAGCGTAGCTTACGCCCCTTTCCACCGTAGCTTACGCCTGTTGTAAAAATGCCACCGTACCTTACGCCCATATTGACCGTAAGTTACGGCCTTTGTAATTCTGAACTTTCCTTGTTTGACCTAGTTTGACCTTCTGGGCCTTTTTACGCGCCGAGTCTTAACCTAATTCACTTCTTATCTTATATAACATTGAATAGGAGTCTTAGAAGTCATTTAACGTCGAGAAACATTTTGAAAACCTAATTAGGGTTTTGTCGAGAATTGTTAAGTTACGTATAAGTGTTTATGTATGTTGATGTGAATGTATATGATCGATATTTAGGTGTTGGACGTGAAGTGAACTTTGTACGGCAATAACTTGACTCTATATCAATCTTAGCTTTTCTTAGCCAATCAAGGTGAGTTTCGTATCTCCCTACTCACTTGAGATTCGGGCTGAAAAGTGTGAACCTGGCGTGTTTACTTGCATTTATTGATTTATTGATTGTTTGACTTGATTGTTGGATTGATGTGACGGTTCTTTTCATTTGGTTGACTTGGTTATGTTTTGGTTAAGTATTTCATTTATGTTAGGATTGACGTACATACATGGAAGTCGGTTATGCCTTCATTGGGTTTTAGATGTGGTGGGAAGGCTGCGGGTGACCCTATATATAAGCATCTGGGACTCGAAGGAAGTAGAATCCTCTTAAGTGTATGTACGTATAGTTGGTTTAAATTGAAATTTGATTTATGATCGGTGATTATTGATTATTGGTTCACGTTCGTTGAATGTTGATTAGTGGCTTATAACTTACGATTATTGATTGTTGGTTCAAGTTCATCATATATTGATTGTTGGTTCATGACTGATGCATTTACATTTGATTGTAAGCATTGCATACATTATTGATAACCCTCGGCAGGGGATTGCCGACATCCTGGTGCATAGATGTATGCACCCATTTTGGATGTAGTGCCTGACTCTGAGTATATAGACATATATATCTCGATGATTTTGAGATACACCCTTGTTCATTGTGATGACAGAAGGGTATCGTTGCATTGGTGACTGGCGTTCACGCATAAGATAGGCATGTTGACTTATTTATGCATTTGGTACTTGCATTTGATATTCATATCATTGAGCATTCATTTACACGCATTTACGTACTTATGAAATTTTGTTGATTGGATATTGTTGTGTTACTTAGAGGCTCACTGTAAGTCACGTCTAGCCTCTACTTGTACATTATGATTATTGTTTATGGTTCCTTGTGGACCATTACTACGAACTCACCAACCTTGTGTTGACTATGCTTAGTACACTTTTCAGGTAATCAGGTTAATCCTGGGCGTGGAGTATAGTTGCTTGCTTGCTTGCTGTTTAACCCGGGAATTGGACTTGATGAATCAAGGATTCATAGACCTTCTCTTTTGCATTATACTTAGGATTAATTGTCATCTTTTGAATGCTCCTTTGTAACCTTGATGGTTATTGCTCCTTTTGTATTTTGGTACTTGTTTCGTCTTTGTAATGGATTCACTGAATCTTTATTTGCATTTAGTTCTTGTTCTATTGTAATTCCACCTTGTGCTATATGATTTCCGTGATATTCCGAGCCTCGGCTTGGGGTGTTACAGTTCTTCAGTAAAAGTTATTTTTTATATTGAGTTTTTATTAAATTATTTGTTAGAAATTTGTGTTAATTCGTGCAACGCACGGGCCAAAAACCTAGTATATATAGCAAAGTCCTAAATTCATTCATAAACAATTAGGAACCCTTAGATGAATTCAATTTTTGATTTAAAACCATTAGATCAAATTTAATTATTTCATCTTTATTAAATGACAATATCAATACTTATACTTTATATGATTAGTCAAAATATAACCCTCTTACATATATACTTTTAATAATATTAAATTAAAATACGAAACTTATAAATATGTTGATACTTGGTACTTGACTTTTAATATATCCTAACTATAATATAATAGTAATAAATTATGTTACATGTGATCGTAAAACATGTTAATTTGTATAGCTTTGTCCTCATGTATATTTTCTATACAAAAATTTAAATGTCATAAATATATCAACATATTTATGTTTTTTATGATAAATTAATCAAATTATTTTTTTTTTATTTTTAAAATTCACATTGTTTGATTTTGGAAGCTTTTATTATACATATAATATAACTAGGTTAAACTCATGCGTTGCATGATAAACAACATAACAACAATACAAGGTGATAGGAGGAGGAAAAGAAACGTTAATAATACCGGTAGTAAACTAGTAATTACGAAGAAGAAATTCGGATGTTTTTTTTGTTATCTAATTTGTATTCTTGACTTATTATGGATGTTTGTTGAGGAAAATTTGGGTTGAATCCTTGGTTGTGAGAGGATGATTATTGTTTGTTTTTAATAAGTGATTCAATCGAATGGCCCTGATCACTTTTTTGTCTTGTTTATTAGACTTTCAGCTTAAATTTACATTTTACACTATCATGAATTATATCTTTTCATCACGTAATGGAGATTAAAGACATAAAAGTTGATTTTTGAATTGTTGATAGGTAGTTATGTTGTAAAAAAAATTGTGTTACAGGGAAAGAAGTTATAATTTTTCTTAATATTATATAGAGTGTGAGATTATTTAACAATTAACATAGGTTAATTTTATTTATGGAATACGAATGATGTGGCACCTTCCACGTAAGTTAGTAATATTAGTTCTTCAGTAAAAGTTATTTTTTATATTGAGTTTTTATTAAATTATTTGTTAGAAATTTGTGTTAATTCGTGCAACGCACGGGCCAAAAACCTAGTATATATAGCAAAGTCCTAAATTCATTCATAAACAATTAGGAACCCTTAGATGAATTCAATTTTTGATTTAAAACCATTAGATCAAATTTAATTATTTCATCTTTATTAAATTATTTGTTAGAAATTTGTGTTAATTCGTGCAACGCACGGGCCAAAAACCTAGTATATATAGCAAAGTCCTAAATTCATTCATAAACAATTAGGAACCCTTAGATGAATTCAATTTTTGATTTAAACAAATAGGAACCCTTAGATGAATTCATTTTTGATTTAAAACCATTAGATCAAATTTAATTATTTCATTTTTATTAAATTATTTGTTAGAAATTTGTGTTAATTCGTGCAACGCACGGGCCAAAAACCTAGTATATATAGCAAAGTCCTAAATTCATTCATAAACAATTAGGAACCCTTAGATGAATTCAATTTTTGATTTAAAACCATTAGATCAAATTTAATTATTTCATCTTTATTAAATTATTTGTTAGAAATTTGTGTTAATTCGTGCAACGCACGGGCCAAAAACCTAGTATATATAGCAAAGTCCTAAATTCATTCATAAACAATTAGGAACCCTTAGATGAATTCAATTTTTGATTTAAAACCATTAGATCAAATTTAATTATTTCATCTTTATTAAATGACAATATCAATACTTATACTTTATATGATTAGTCAAAATATAACCCTCTTACATATATACTTTTAATAATATTAAATTAAAATACGCAACTTATAAATATGTTGATACTTCGTACTTGACTTTTAATATATCCTAACTATAATAATAGTAATAAATTATGTTACATGTGATCGTAAAACATGTTAATTTGTATAGCTTTGTCCTCATGTATATTTTCTATACAAAAATTTAAATGTCATAAATATATCAACATATTTATGTTTTTTATGATAAATTTATCCAGTATACTTATTTATAATATTTATCCCTCAACTTATAAAATAGCTACAATATCCCTCTACTCGCCGCCACCACCACCGCTGCCTGTCGCCACCATCACCATTTGTCATCGCCACCATCACGTCACCACCATTACCGCTTTGCACGAATACCCCTTTTGTATCCTATTAACGCAATTAACCTCCCTCTCTTCCAAAATCTCAAAATGACATACCAATTTCCGGACCATGGGGCCACATACAATCGACATATCTAACACCTAACAAACATGGTTTGCAAAAGATACCATTAATTTATCTGAAATATTAAAATAATTGCACTATCCCCTTATATATCAATAACCTATAATACTCACCGCCACCACCCATCCCCTGCCACCACACCGTCGTCGCCGCTACCACCATCGTTGCCGCATGACGCGAACATCCATCTAGCTATATTTGAATTATTCGTTCTACTTTTTTAAAAATACGAGCTTGAATTTAGCTTCTTTACAAGAATTGAATTAAGAAAATGAATTATAAGTATCTAACTCGTGAAATATTTAAGATCCCCACGTATTTATAAAGGAGAATTCACTTCTTCTGCTCGATTTATCAAACAATATCGAAACAGATGAACGAATAAAGTGTTTACTACCAATGAGGCTTAGATCAATTGATAATAGTCTAGGATTATTGTGAATACATGGATGATTTTTATCCTGAAGTTCATAATCTAGTTGGATCTTGTAGAATTTTTCTGTGTAGTATAAAATTATTATAGAGTAAACGACATAAATCGTCCCTGTGGTTTACTTAAATAGTCACCTTTCGTCCCTGAGAATCAAAAACCTCATGGATCGTCCTTATTTGGAAAATAAGCTTCGCCTTTCGTCCTTTGACTATTTGACCGTTAACCTCAATTCGTTAACCCCCCACGTGCCTACCACGTGAGGGGTATTCTTGTCTTTGCGCCCCCAAAAGAGTGCAGGCTGTCACTCTCTTTCTTCCTTTTGACCATATATATACACAAATATATGTATACAAAATCCCAAAACCCCTAATTTTATTCCTTCTCTTTTCTTAGCATACGAACCAAAAATCCAAAAATTTGAAGAATGGTGTTTTGTGGGTGCGGTAATCAAGCGATAATCGTAACATCATGGACACCCAAAAACCCAGGTAGAAGATTCTATGCATGTCCTAATCAAGTAAGTTTCCTACATTTTTTAATTAGGGTTCACTTTTTGGACCTAAATTGAATTGGGTTTTTTTTTAAAAGGGTTCCAAGTGCAAATTCATAGGATGGTTCGATCCACCAATGTGTCAACGTGCGATTGAGATCATACCAGGGTTGTTGAAGTCAAAGAATAAATTGGAAGCACAAATAAAAGAAAAAGATGGTGAATTGAAGAAATTGAAGATGTTGTTGGTTGTTGCTACAATTGTAATCGTCTATCTTGTGTCTTTGTTACTAGTTTGAATTGTGATGAAATGTATGTAATATTTTGGTATTTGTAATTGTAAGTTTTTGCAATATTCTAATAAATTGGGGATTTTGCTATCTATCAAATATTATATGTAGACAATGCAGAATATAGATTAGAAACAAGATATGTATAGCAAAAGACATACACCATGTATAACAGAATGTAGCATAATATCTTGACATACATAGCAAAAGAGATAAACCAAGTCTAACAGAATTTAGCAAAAGATCATACATAATCTGACTTGGACAACCCGCTCTTGACTTTGACCCCCTGCAGCTTGACTTGGACCCCTTGCAGCTTGACTAGGACCCCTTGCAGCTTGACTTTGGACCCCTTGAAGCTTGACTAGGACCCCTTGCAGCTTGACTTGGACCCCTTACAGCTTCACTTGGACCCCTTGCAGCTTGACTAGGACCCCTTGCAGCTTGACTTGGACCCCTTGCAGCTTGACTAGGACCCCTTGCAGCTTGACTTGGACCCCCTGCACCACACTTTGACCCCCTGCAGCTTGACTTGGACCCCTTGCAGCTTGACTAGGACCCCTTGCAGCTTGACTTTGACCCCCTGCAGCTTGACTTGAAGTTGGGTTGAATTGGCTTGACTGAGTTGGAACTCCTCCTCCTTGACTGGAACCAGCTTGATTTGACCCCCTGCACTTGACTTGGACAACCTGCTTCTTGACTTGGACCCCTTGCAGCTTGACTAGGACCCCCTGCACCAACAGTTTGACCCCCTGCAGCTTGACTTGGACCCCTTGCAGCTTGACTAGGACCCCTTGCAGCTTGACTTTGACCCCCTGCAGCTTGACTAGGACCCCTTGCAGCTTGACTAGGACCCCTTGCAGCTTGACTAGGACCCCTTGCAGCTTGACTAGGACCCCTTGCAGCTTGACTAGGACCCCTTGCAGCTTGACTGGACCCCTTGCAGCTTGACTAGGACCCCTTGAACCAACACTTTGACCCCCTGCAGCTTGACTTGGACCCCTTGCAGCTTGACTTGGACCCCCTGCAGCTTGACTTGGACCCCTTGCAGCTTGACTAGGACCCCTTGCAGCTTGACTTTGACCCCCTGCAGCTTGACTTTGACCACCTGCTTCTTGACTGGGACCCCTTGCAGCTTGACTAGGACCCCTTGCAGCTTGATTAGGACCCCTTGAAGCTTGACTTGGACCCCCTGCAGCTTGACTTGGACCCCTTGCAGCTTGACTAGGACCCCTTGCAGCTTGACTTTGACCCCCTGCAGCTTGACTTGGACCCCTTGCAGCTTGACTAGGACCCCTTGCAGCTTGACTGGACCCCTTGCAGCTTGACTAGGACCCCTTGCAGCTTGACTTTGACCCCTTGCAGCTTGACTAGGACCCCTTGAACCAACACTTTGACCCCCTGCAGCTTGACTTGGACCCCTTGCAGCTTGACTTGGACCCCCTGCAGCTTGACTTGGACCCCTTGCAGCTTGACTAGGACCCCTTGCAGCTTGACTTGGACCCCTTGCAGCTTGACTAGGACCCCCTGCACCAACAGTTTGACCCCCTGCAGCTTGACTTGGACCCCTTGCAGCTTGACTAGGACCCCTTGCAGCTTGACTTTGACCCCTTGCAGCTTGACTAGGACCCCTTGCAGCTTGACTAGGACCTGCTTCTTGACTGGGACCCCTTGCAGCTTGACTAGGACCCCTTGCAGCTTGATTAGGACCCCTTGAAGCTTGACTAGGACCCCTTGCAGCTTGACTTGGACCCCTTACAGCTTCACTTGGACCCCTTGCAGCTTGACTAGGACCCCTTGCAGCTTGACTAGGACCCCTTGCAGCTTGACTAGGACCCCTTGCAGCTTGACTAGGACCCCTTGCAGCTTGACTAGGACCCCTTGCAGCTTGACTAGGACCCCTTGCAGCTTGACTAGGACCCCTTGCAGCTTGACTAGGACCCCTTGCAGCTTGACTAGGACCCCTTGCAGCTTGACTGGACCCCTTGCAGCTTGACTTGGACCCCTTGCAGCTTGACTTGGACCCCTTGCAGCTTGACTTTGACCCCCTGCAGCTTGACTTGGACCCCTTGCAGCTTGACTTGGACCCCCTGCAGCTTGACTTGGACCCCTTGCAGCTTGACTAGGACCCCTTGCAGCTTGACTTTGACCCCCTGCAGCTTGACTTGGACCCCTTGCAGCTTGACTTGGACCCCTTGCAGCTTGACTTGGACCCCTTGCAGCTTGACTAGGACCCCTTGCAGCTTGACTTGGACCCCTTGCAGCTTGACTAGGACCCCCTGCACCAACAGTTTGACCCCCTGCAGCTTGACTTGGACCCCTTGCAGCTTGACTAGGACCCCTTGCAGCTTGACTTTGACCCCCTGCAGCTTGACTTTGACCCCCTGCAGCTTGACTTGAAGTTGGGTTGAATTGGCTTGACTGAGTTGGAACTCCTCCTCCTTGACTGGAACCAGCTTGTTTGCAGGACCTCTTGTTGTGACCCATTGTGCCACACTTCTTACAAACCACAGACCTAAGCTTCCTAGAAAGTCTCCCATTCTTGGACATTTGAATTTCTTCTTCATTCTTCCTTCTCTTCTTTCTAGGCCTCCCAATTGGAGTGTGATATTTTGGAGGGATGATGATTGTCCAATTTTCTGGAACCTGAGCCCACATATTCATACCATTGGTTGGGGTTATGGTATGCTGGTACATCATTTTCCAAGTGTCAAGCCTATAAATAGGGTCAACCCAGGTTTCAACAGCACCAACTGGTATACTATGATTAACCATATCCCAATTAACAGCAACTGCATGTTTACAAGGAATTCCTGTAATCTCCCACTTCCTACATGAGCATGTTTTTTCTACAATATTAACCACACATTGATCTCCCCAAGGACCACTAACTTGATACTTATCAACACCATTGAATATAGCTTTGTATCCACCAGCATCTGTTTTAACCAATTCTAGCATCCTAGTGGCAGTGGGTGTTAGTGGCCCTTTACTTTTTTGTATCACCTTTTGCACATTCCCAATTCTTATCATCAGATATTCCCTAATGAATTCTAAACAATGTATAATAGGCATCTGTCTTCCCTTAACTAATTTGCTATTCAATACCTCACACATGTTGTTTAGTAAAACATCAGACTTTGCCCTGCCTGTTTACAAACATAATGAACACCTTAATTGACCAATTAACTGCCTGTTTAGATAAATATAGTGTGATAAGGGTTTAATACCTGAGAAATGTGATCTTGCCCAATGTTGAGGTGGGATTTTGATCAACCAATTGTAAGCAGATTCACTGTAAATTTTGAAATCTTGCATAAACCTGTTGAATTCTGGGACTGTAGTAGCTGTGGCACACTTCCAAAGATGATTCTGTTGGGATTTTTGGGTTTTTATCAAAGTAATATTATCCTTATAATATTAAAACGCAGCGGAAAAATTGAACTTTTCAATATGTGTATATAGTTAAAAACCAAAGTTTAACTTATAAAAGAAAACCCAAACAATAAGGATCCATGTATATGAATAACATACATACAAAACAACAACCATAGGGTGTTTTAGAGAACTACCTTTCTTCCAAGCTAGTAAGGTAGAAATGAAGAATATGATGTCTTCAAATGGCAAGTCTTCAAACTAGAAGAACCTCAAGCTTGTATACCCCAAGCTTCCAACAAACACCCCAAAATAAGTTAGGAATTAAACTTGAAAAGTCTCTCCCTCTTCTTTCCCCTTTTGGCCGAAAATTGCAAGAGAAAAAAGAAAAGGAAAGCTACTTGAGAGAAAAGAGAGTTTTTGTCTTACAAATGCATGAGAGAAATTGATACAAACTATGTGTGTTATGTGTATGCTCTAAAACAAGTCCATGTGTTGTAAGTATATCAAAATACACTAAAAGGCACATGGGGGGGGGGGGCGGCCTCACATGAGGTTGTTCCAAACATTTTGTTGCAAATTTTATAAAACCATAACTTGTACATTTTATAGATAAAATGCAACATAACTTGTTACATATCTTATGTAACATATTACATATTATACACAACACACATAAGTGTTTATTTTGCCAAATAAACATATTCACATTTCTCTCAAAATAAATCATCCATATAATTTATTTATATTTCTCAAGTGCAATTATTTAGAAACTAACTTTCTAAATATTTCAAGTATTGATATTTATTTAAAGATCATATCATATAAATAAATATTATAGGTGTTTGTCTAGCTTGTTATTGGGTATGACCCGACTTGGATCATCACGTACTAGCCACGTCAATTTAATATGTGTCTTGGGCAGACGGATTCCTACAATCTCCCACTTGCACAAGATTCATAGAAGATTGACGCAAGCAGCAAATACCGCCTAACAACGGTTTGCTACCCCTAATACGTATGACGAAGTGCCATTCAATAACATCATCCCCTTCAAGTCCCTTTCTTGAAATGATTTAGGTGAATCGATCATTTATCCTTTTGTCACAGATGTCATGTTAAATCCTAGAGACACAGAGTGATCATTCTCTATTGATTTAACTTTGTAACAGGCCTTAGACATCTTACTCTCAACGAACAAGAGGGACAAATTCCATCTCGACTACATATGTCTTTCACAATCACCTTATATCATACCTGAGCTTAGTCTTATGTACTGCCATGTTTCAGAGCAGCGAAGAACTAAGTCAAAGTATAATATTCAGTGAATTTCAAGACCCAATATGTATCTCAGGTCTGAGGATACAATGATATTCACCTTTTAACTCAAGATTACTTATGATCAATCACAAAGATTCCATGTAGTAATGCTTGAGAGCAGGTCAGTCCAATATTTGTATCCCACAAATATCTATGAACCTTGGTAGCAACATTTTGCTCTATATTCAAAACCTTTTGAACATCTACCAATCCAAGTTCATAATAATCTTACATTCATATTTGTTCCCACAAATATGATCGACTACGGATATTTAGAATAATTAACTTATTCATGGATTTAAACATGCAAAAAATGGAACATAACATAATTTAAAGTAGAATATCAATATTCATATAAGGTGTTAATAAATACAAGTGTTCCGATATCCAAATACATAAAATAGATCAAATCCAATCACTAGAATATCGAAGTCCCATGGCACAAGTATGACTCTCATGCTTGGGCCTTTCAAGGAGCTTCGTGAGTGGATCCGCAACATTTTGATCAGTGTGAACTTTGCAAATACATATCTTTCCTTTTTCAACTTCATCCCTTATGTAGTTGAATCTCCGCTCAATGTGTCTAGTCTTCTGATGCGCACGAGGTTCCTTGATTTGAGCAATCGCGCCCTCATTATCACAAAGAATTTCTAGGGGTTCTTGAATGGAAGGAACAACCCCTAGATCGGTAATGAATTTCTTCAACCATGCAGCTTCTTGTGCTGCCAAAGAAGCGGCGATGTATTCCGATTCTGTAGTGGACAATGCAACCACATCTTGCTTTGAGCTTTTCCAAGAAACAGCTCCTCCGTTTAGAATGAAGATATACCCCGATTGTGATCGAGAATCATCTCGATCAGTTTGGAAACTCGCATCCGTGTAACCTTTTACAATGAGCTCCTCCTCACCAGATCCATATATTAAAAACATATCTTTAGTGTTTCTAAGATATTTCAATATATATTTGACAGCCATCCAATGACTATCTCCTGGATTTTGCTGGTATCTACTTGTCATGCTTAAAGCGCATGACACGTCCGGTCTCGTGCATATCATAGCATACATGATGGATCCTATAGCAGATGCATATGGGATTCCACTCATTCTCTCTTGCTCAGCTTTTGAGCTAGGAGATTGAGAAGTGCTCAATATAGTTCCTCTCTGAATAGGCACCAAACCTTTCTTGGAGTTTTCCATCTTGAACCTTTTCAAGATTTTGTCTATGTATGCACTTTGATTCAAACCTATTAAGCGCCTTGATCTATCCCTATAGATCCTTATTCCCAAAATAAAAGCGGCTTCACCAAGATCCTTAATGGAAAAGTAACTTCCAAGCCAGGCTTTTACACCTTCCAAGGTTGGAATATCATTTCCAAATAGTAGAATGTCATCGACATATAATACTAGAAAAGTAATGATGCTCCCACTAGCCTTCTTGTACACACAAGCTTCATCAGCGTTTTTGATGAAGCCAAATTTCTTGACTTCTTCATCAAAACGACGATTCCAACTTCTTGATGCTTGTTTCAATCCATAGATTGATTTCTTTAACTTGCATACTTTATTAGGATGTTTAGGATCGACAAAACCTTCAGGCTGATCCATATAGACATCTTCCTCAAGATATCCATTTAGAAAAGCGGTTTTGACATCCATTTGCCATATCTCATAGTCATAATGTGCGGCTATGGCAAATAATATCCTAATAGACTTTAGCATTGCCACAGGCGAAAAAGTTTCATCATAATCGACCCCTCGAGTTTGAGTGAAACCTTTTGCTACAAGTCTAGCTTTATAAGTACTCAAGTTTCCATGCATATCGTGTTTCAATCCATAGATTGATTTCTTTAACTTGCATACTTTATTAGGATGTTTAGGATCGACAAAACCTTCAGGCTGATCCATATAGACATCTTCCTCAAGATATCCATTTAGAAAAGCGGTTTTGACATCCATTTGCCATATCTCATAGTCATAATGTGCGGCTATGGCAAATAATATCCTAATAGACTTTAGCATTGCCACAGGCGAAAAAGTTTCATCATAATCGACCCCTCGAGTTTGAGTGAAACCTTTTGCTACAAGTCTAGCTTTATAAGTACTCAAGTTTCCATGCATATCGTGTTTCAATCCATAGATTGATTTCTTTAACTTGCATACTTTATTAGGATGTTTAGGATCGACAAAACCTTCAGGCTGATCCATATAGACATCTTCCTCAAGATATCCATTTAGAAAAGCGGTTTTGACATCCATTTGCCATATCTCATAGTCATAATGTGCGGCTATGGCAAATAATATCCTAATAGACTTTAGCATTGCCACAGGCGAAAAAGTTTCATCATAATCGACCCCTCGAGTTTGAGTGAAACCTTTTGCTACAAGTCTAGCTTTATAAGTACTCAAGTTTCCATGCATATCGTGTTTCAATTTGAACACCCACTTACTTCCAACTACTTTGGAATTAGGAGGTGCAACAACCAATTCCCAAACTTGGTTGTCATACATGGATTGCATCTCAGCGTTCATGGCTTCTAACCATTTTTCCGAATCTGATTTGGATATTGCATCATGGTAGTTGGTTGGTTCATCAGAAACCACCATATAGCATTCATCCATGAGAAATCCATATCTCTCAGGTGGATAAGTAGCTCTACCAGATCTACGAACGTTTTGTGTGTCTTGATCAACTCTTTGATCATCTTCAACATCCTTTTGTTGAATACTAGTGTCAACCAAGCGTGTATCTGTTTGTGGTTCTTGATCTTCTTCAAGTTCCACTGTTCTAGAACTAGCTCCTTCCATAAGGAATTTAGTTTCCAAGAACTCAGCCTTTCGAGCAACAAATACATTTTGCTCATTAGGATTGTAGAAATAATATCCTAAATCATCTTTAGGATATCCTACAAAAATACATTTAGTGGATCGGGGCTCTAATTTGCTTGAGGCATCATGTCTTACATAAGCCTCACAACCCCATACCTTTAAGTATGACAAAGATGGAACTCTTCCATGCCATATTTCAAAAGGTGTTTTCTCCACTTTCTTGGTGGGAGCCATATTTAAAATTCGGGCAGCAGAGATTATGGCATAACCCCAAAATGATAGAGGTAGTGAGCTTTTGCTCATCATGGAACGAACCATATCTAATAGGGTTCGATTCCTCCTTTCAGATACACCATTATGTTGTGGTGTTCCAGGTGGAGTTAGTTGTGAGATAATCCCACAACTTCTAAGATGATCTTGAAAAGCATCACTTAGGTATTCACCTCCTCTATCAGAACGAAGAATTTTTATTGACTTGCTGAGTTGGTTTTCTACTTCATTCTTGAAGGTTTTGAACATTTCAAAAGCTTCATTCTTGTGTTTTAATAAGTACACATAACCGTAACGACTATAGTCATCGGTGAATGTAATGAAGTATCTCTCACCATTCCTAGTCATTGGCTTAAAAGGACCACATACATCCGAATGTATGATTCCTAATAAATCTTTTGCCCTTTCATTAGTGCCATTGAAAGGTGCTTTAGTCATCTTGCCTTGTAAACAAGATTCACATACATCGAATGAATCATTTGTTTTTGTCTTCAAAAGACCATTCTTTCGAAGTGTTAATATGCGATTTTTATTTATATGGCCAAGACGACAATGCCAAATATAGGTTTCACTTAAATCTAATTTAAGTTTCTTGGTGGTAGCTTGGTACATTGAGTTATCATATGTTGTGTCTTCATGAACCAATTCATAAATACCATTTACAGGCATGGCTTTAAAATAAAATACATCATTCATAGAAATATGGATATCATTGTTAACAAAATTAAAATCATATCCAACATGTCTTAAACGGGAAACAGAAATAATGCTCCTAGTCAAACTAGGGGCATACAAAACATTGTTCAACATTATTTCCAAACCACTTGGAAGTTTCAAAAGATAGTCTCCTTGGGCTTCAACTTGTACTCTTGCACCATTGCCCATAAAGAGACTAATGTCTCCCTTCTTGATGTACCTCTTTCTTTTGAACCCCTGTAACATATTACAAATATGAGTTCCACATCCGGTATCTAATACCCATATGTAAGAAAAAACATTATTAAGCTCAATATATATCATAAATATTGTACCTGAGGTATGCCCTGCATCCCTCTTAGCTTTCAACTCTTTGAGATAGGTTGGACAATTTCTCTTCCAATGTCCTATCTCCCCACACTCAAAGCATGGGTCATTAACAGCAACCTTTTGCTTCTTCGGTTTTTGGGTTTCCATTTTTGCCTTTCCCTTTCCTTTGTAGTTTTTGTTGAATCCTTTTCCTTTGGCAACATTTGCCTTTGGTCCGGGATTGGGCCTTTTCTTTCCGCCTTCATTGATCATGAGAACGGGTTGAACTTTTCTTCCCATGCTAGCCTCGGCCGTTTTGAGCATCCCATGAAGCTCAGAAACGGTTTTGTCCCATCCGTTCATGTTATAATTTAATACAAAAGTTTCAAAACTTTTGGATAAGGAGTTGAGGATCAAATCCGTAGCCAACTCTGTTGAGACGGGACAATTTAACCTTTCGAGGCGATCAATGTAACTTTTCATTTTAAGAACATAAGTTGAGACGGATTGTGAATCATCCATGCGACATGCATGAAGCGCTCGAACCGTTTCGAAGCGTTCTACCCTTGCCTTTTGTTGGAACATTTCCTTAAGTTGGGTAATCATGTCATATGCCCCATGGTGTTCGAACTCCTTTTGTAGTTCAGGAGTCATACTCGCTAACATGATGCAACTAACTTGCACGGAGTCCTCAGTATATTTAACCCAATCATTAAAGGCTTCAGCATCTCCCTCTTCGGGCTCATCGGGAATAGGATCGTCTAACACATAGGATTTCTTTTCGTGCCTGAGAACAATTCTCAAGTTACGAAACCAATCCACAAAGTTGTTTTGGTTCAGACGATCCTTTTCGAGAATGGATCTTAGTGAAAAATTATGGACGTTTTGGGTGGGGTTAATTGCATTGTTAGCGGCCATCTACAAATTAACAAAGTCCTTTATTAGTATTTTCGATATCAAATATAAATTTTAATTGTTAATACCCTTTTATGTCTCATGGACAATTAATAATTAAAATCTAGAATCCAATGTTACATTTAAATGATGGTTAGGTGACCTTTATCCCATGATCTAAATTAACAAGGTAGTCAACGTTTGACAATTGCAACACTTTACAATTTCTAGTGGTATGGGACTGATTTAATATCTTATATTAAGTCGCATGTTTAATCCCATCAACGCCTTTGGTTACCATGCTTCGGTGACCCTAATCACATGGCTTTCAAATCAAGTTGTCCTACTTACACACACATGTAAATTTATATATACAAGTGGTTAGGTGACCTTTATCCCATAAGTATATTAAATTTACCTTAACTTATAAGTTCCCTCAAGGTAGTTAGGTGACCTTTATCCTACAAAGAGTTCCCAAATAATTAAGTGTTGTATAAAAGATGGCGTTTTAACTTGTTTTTTAAAGGGTCGTTTGAGTTTTTATATTCTAGTTAAAAACTATGTACCATAATGAATTTTGAAATTCATATTTCAAGGTTCTTTATAAAATCCATTTTTATAATTATAACCATTAACTTTTTAATAAAACCCATTTTTAATTTGCCAAGTTAATGTCAATTTTAGAACCAATTTTTAATTTTTATGTATGTCATTAAGTTGTAAGTTTTGAGCATCCACATGACAAAATAACAAACAACCACACAAACATAATAAGTGCACAACATTAGCCAACTAATTTGACCACACTTGTTAGCCGAAACAAGTGTGTCAAAAGGTCTCAACCTAAGGGACAAAGTGACACAAAATTTGTGTCGGTGAACTCCCACTTGATCTTGCATCCAAATGCTTCAAGTAACCTTTTGTGATGTGTTTTGAACACCTTTCTTCACCCTTTCTTTTGGCCTCCAACTTCAGCCCCAAACTTCTTTGATGCTTCCATGGAGATTACATTTACAAGAAAAAATGCAACTAATCTACTTATTACATACCAAATGGAATAAATAAATTACATAACCAAGTGAATGAAGAATATCCTATTTAACTATTACAACCATTTAATAATTAAATAAAATACAAATATATATCCACACATCACAAACAATCACAAGGTCTTTTGGCTAAGTTGTGACACTAAAATACACAAGAAAAAGAACCCTCTTTTTGTGTATAGATTTTGGCCAAAACAAAAAAAATGGCCAAAACATTGGATTTTGTCCAAACAAAATATCAACTTTTGATGTATGTATCCATATAACCGGCTCTAGATGCCATTGTTGGGATATTTGGGTTTTTATCAAAGTAATATTATCCTTATAATATTAAAACGCAGCGGAAAAATTGAACTTTTCAATATGTGTATATAGTTAAAAACCAAAGTTTAACTTATAAAAGAAAACCCAAACAATAAGGATCCATGTATATGAATAACATACATACAAAACAACAACCATAGGGTGTTTTAGAGAACTACCTTTCTTCCAAGCTAGTAAGGTAGAAATGAAGAATATGATGTCTTCAAATGGCAAGTCTTCAAACTAGAAGAACCTCAAGCTTGTATACCCCAAGCTTCCAACAAACACCCCAAAATAAGTTAGGAATTAAACTTGAAAAGTCTCTCCCTCTTCTTTCCCCTTTTGGCCGAAAATTGCAAGAGAAAAAAGAAAAGGAAAGCTACTTGAGAGAAAAGAGAGTTTTTGTCTTACAAATGCATGAGAGAAATTGATACAAACTATGTGTGTTATGTGTATGCTCTAAAACAAGTCCATGTGTTGTAAGTATATCAAAATACACTAAAAGGCACATGGGGGGGGGGGCGCTCACATGAGGTTGTTCCAAACATTTTGTTGCAAATTTTATAAAACCATAACTTGTACATTTTATAGATAAAATGCAACATAACTTGTTACATATCTTATGTAACATATTACATATTATACACAACACACATAAGTGTTTATTTTGCCAAATAAACATATTCACATTTCTCTCAAAATAAATCATCCATATAATTTATTTATATTTCTCAAGTGCAATTATTTAGAAACTAACTTTCTAAATATTTCAAGTATTGATATTTATTTAAAGATCATATCATATAAATAAATATTATAGGTGTTTGTCTAGCTTGTTATTGGGTATGACCCGACTTGGATCATCACGTACTAGCCATGTCAATTTAATATGTGTCTTGGGCAGACGGATTCCAAAGATGATTCTTGAAGGCTGTCCCTCTCCATTGAAGTTTCATATTCTCATGAATATGCTTGAGGCAAAATCTGTGTTCAGCAGAAGGATAAACCTTTGCTATAGCTTGAATGATGCCCTATATGTACCAATTCATTTAGATTTAGAATAAAACATGATGCTATCAATAAAACTTATAGTTAGAATAATATACCTTCTGCCTATCACTCATAAAAGTGTAATTAGACCTACTATCAAGGTCTAAATCATCACCTAAGCACTCTAGAAACCATGTCCATGAGTGGCAGCTTTCTGCTTCCACTACTGCATAGGCTATAGGGTAGATACCATTGTTTGAGTCAATGCTCACAGCAGTTAACACTTGGCCAGGGAAAGGACCAGACATGAAAGCACCATCAAGACCCACTAACTCTCTTCCAGCACTCTTGAAGCCCCTTTTCAATGGCCCTAAGCATACATAAATCCTTCTAAAAACTCTGAATTTGTCATCAGGATTCAAAGGTGGTTCAACCTCAAGTTTAACTGTAGTCCCAGGATTTGCAGTCTGCAACTCTAGTACATAGTCTCTTAACATGTTATACTGCTTTGTGTAATCACCTTTAAGTTGCCCCTTTGCAGCTCTCTTAGCTCTTTGAGCTTTTTGCTGAGATAATCCTAACTCAAATCTTCTTTGTAATTCCCCTTGTAAAGCTGCAGAAGGTATATCAGGATTTCCTATACAATTTAAGGAACATGAAAACAGTTTAATAGTTAGGCATGAATAATCAATTATTTAACAAAACAGTTTAATAGTTAGGCATGAATAATCAATTATTTACCTTCAATCTGCTGAACAATAGTCATCAAGTCTCCAATTTCACACGAATACCTGAAAAGTGCACTAAACAAAGTCAACACTAGGTTGGTGAGTTCGTAGTAATGGATCACAAGGAACCATCGACAAACAATCACAATATGAACAAGATAAAGGCAAGTAATAACTTACATGTAGCCCTTATACAACCATGACACGTAATATAGGTTTGCTCATGGCAACACCTTGTCACACACAAGTAATCATACAAGTAACTATACCAGATAGTTAGAAAACGTATAATGAACATGTACAAGTGACATCAATACAAGAGTGTACCAAATGCGTGTCAATGTCAAGAAATATGCTAAATGCATGCCAATATCAAGAGTGCAATCATATGCGTGTAATGAATATGCACAGGAGATGTCATTATCAATATATGTGTCGTATGCATGTCAATGTCATAATGCATATCATAAGTGTGACCATCAAGTCAACCATGCAACGATACTCACATGTCATCCCAATGAACAATGTGGCATCTCAAAATCATCGGTGTATATACGTCTATATACCCGGAGTCATGTACGTTTCATCAATTCAACACAAGTGTATACGTCTATACACTCGGATGTACTCATTCATCTCACCAACATTCATGTCATTTCATATGCGTGTTTACCTCAATCACAAATCCATCAACCATCAACCATCAAACCAACCAAAACTATACGTACATACACTTAGGAGGATTCTACTTTCAACAAGTCCTAGATGCTTATATATAGGGTCACCCGCAGCCTTCCCACCACATCTAAAACCCTTTGAAGGCATAACCGACTTCCATGTATGTACGACTATCCTAAATAAATTACAATATCACAATCATATGTGTAAACCATCAAACAATCAATCAAAACTATCCACCAATCAAAACCATAACTCAAATCAAACATCCAATCACACAATATATGATCTTAAACGAACGCATAGCAAATCAAATAACCAATCAACCATCAATAAGTCAAACAAACAATCAAACACGTATGTGTGCACTTTCCAGCCCGAATCTCAATCGAGTAGGGAGCTACGGAACTCACCTTGATCGGCAAAAGAGAAGTTAAGATCGAGCTAAGATGAGTTTATAAACGTTCAATGTTCGCCACGTGTCCACAACCTATAATTACAATAATATACGTGATATGGCTCAATTTATATATATCTTCACATCTTATTTGGACGTTTTGTATACGAATTATGGCCGTTTATACATGTTTTGTGGTGCTTTATGGTATTTGCTAGTGTTTTCAGGATTACAGCAGGTACATCGCTCACAAGTGGTAGAAAATAGCTTAAGAATGGTCCATATGCACTAACGATGAAGAACGAAGCTGAAATCCCAAATTCTGCAGCATTCGCGGCGCGACCAGACATCCTCGCGGCGCGATACAGTACAAAACTTCACCCCCCCCCCCCCCCCCCCCCCCCCCCCCCCCCCCCCCCCCCCCCCCCCCCCCCCCCCCCCCCCCCCCCCCCCCCCCCCCCCCCCCCCCCCCCCCCCCCACGCGACCAGATATCCTCGCGCGCGATACAGTACAAAACTTCACTCGCGGCGCGACCATGAAAAATCGCGACGCGACAAAAGTCCCTGTTTTGAAAGGCTACAATGTCTGCACGACTCGCGGCGCGAGAAGTACATTCGCGGCGCGACCAGACGCTGAACTGTCAGATTTCTCTCTCCTGGGGTATAAATACAACCCCCCACTTTACCCTAAACCTAATGTTGGACACTAGAGCCTCCATACTTAACTCCTAGCCATTTTTGAAAGGATTTCTAAGGGTTTTTCATCATCTCAACTATTTTGAAGACTTGGAGATTAATTTTGGCTATTGTTACTTATTGTAGCTCGATTGTACCCTCGATTTGGATTTTCTACTCTATATTTGGTACACTATGTTCTCTTCTCTAATTGAATACTTAGTTCTTTTCATTATGAGTAGCTAAATCGCTATACATCTATGAAGATGAAGTGAAACAATTAGTTATGGTTGCATATTATTTTGAATTCAAGTTGGTCTTACTTAACATTTTGTCAAGATCTTAATGAAGTGATTTCTTATACTTAATCTTGTGTACTTGGTGATATTTGCGTTTTTCGATAGTGGTACTAGTTGAATGCAAGTATTATTTTAGTTGTTTGTCTATGAACGACTCTTGCTAGGTCATGGTATGATAGTAAAGATACAAGTTTAATAGAAATTGCTTTGTTAAGTGGATTTAACGGATGGTGGTACCACGTTTCTTTCACAAAGATAGAATTGTACGTAAATAGTCAAACAAACTAGTTAGTTCAAGGAATTGTAATAGGGTTGGTGGTACCACTTGTTGCAAGAAATTGGATTGATTAGGTGATTGAGTCGATTTTACAAACGGAGTGCACGCCGAATGTGTTCTTGTCTTATCACGATTATGATCACCAACTTATATGAATTTTGAGCTTAACCCATATGCAACCTAGACTTTTTGTGTAGCGGATTCGACATAGATGACTTTTTAATTATTTGTTACAACTCAAACTACTTTTGCGTACTCTCGATTGACACCGGTTGAGTACTTAATTTTACTTGTTGGTTAAATAGCCTTAAGAAACGCACAGTGACAACTCGGTCACATACCAAACTTTCCCTTGTTTTACATTTTTCACAACCTTTAGTACAACATTCATTCCTTGTGTTCGATCCTGGTCTTGCCAGTTAACTATATTACATACGAACGGGTACACTGCCCGTAAGTGTGTGGTAGTCAGTAAACGGTAGATCTCGTTACAAATTTTTAAGCTAGATTTCACACATCAAGTTTTTGGCGCCGCTGCTGGGGAGCTGATTTTAAGTACTTTTGGTTGAGATTCTGTGAATCGATCCTTTTTCGTGCTTTGCACGGAGAAGTTACTTGCTTTATTTTATTATATTTTGCTTTTTATTGTACCCCAGGGGCTCTTAAGGTTTCGTGTGTTGTGTTGTGTTCGCAGATTATTTACAGGTAGTGGATGAACACTCGAGCTTCTGGGAAACCACTAGCCAAGACCACATCTAACCCCGAAAAACTTAAAAAGCGCACCAAAACACAAACGTCACAACCATCATCATCCGAACCAGTTTTCATAAACACCACTCCTTACCAAACCCACATACTTAACGAGACTTACTACGAGTCGGGAAGTAACGAGTGGGGGTATTTTTCCGAAAAAGAAGAACCCATTTCCGATAAGACACCAACTCCAACCGAATCGCCAAAACCGGACATCAACATGGCCGGTCAACAAAATAATCCACCCGATCTCTTCAACATGAAAATCGAGGACCTTCCTCGAACCATACCCACAACTCGCCGATCGGCCATCCGTACACCAGAGATCGACACTTTCGCGGTAAAAGGTAACCATTTACAGATGGTTAAGGATTTGTGTTTTGATGGATGGCATAAAAGAGACCCTCATGAGCATCTTGACAAGTTTGAGATGATTTGCAATCTATTCAACTATGGGGAAAACCAAGCCAACAATGTTAAGATGACGCTTTTTCCTATGTCTCTCACGGGAGAGGCTCACAAATGGTTGAAAGGATTAGCGCCGGATAGTTTGACTACTTGGGGGGCGGTTAAGGAAGCTTTTATAGATAGATTCTTTCCGGCTAATCGGGAAAGAGAGCTTAGGCTTGTTATCCGTTCTTTTAGACAAGACGAGGATGAGTCGATAGTCGAAGCTTGGTTAAGGATGAAGGATCTCTTGTGGGAATGTCCCGGGCATGGGGTGAGTGACACCGAAGTTGTGGGGATATTTTTGGATGGAATGAATAGGGAGAACTACGAGAAGATGGTAATGACTTGTGGGGGTAGTATTAGCTACAAAACCTCAAGTGAGCTTTGGAAGATGTTTGAGGATATGGCAAAAGCTCAAGTCTCTAGACCGTCGAATAGGGATAGGAGATCACGTAAGGTAGTAGCTCGGGTGGATGATGGTGAAACATCCGAAGTAGTTACTGAAATTCGGAAACTTTCAAACCGAATGGATGAAAGGTTCTCTATGGCGGAGAACAACTTTGGTGGGCTTGAGCGTGATGTGAAGATCATGGCGGGGGATGTCTTCATTGTGGTGGTCCACACCATCCCGATGAGTGTGATTCTATGGCACAAGAAGATGTGAACTTTGTGCAAAACCAACGCCAAGGAAATTATCAATCTCTCTTTCAACGTGGTGGCAACTACCAAGGCCGCCACCAAGGTAACTCTTCGAACTCTTCTAATTTTTATTCTAACAATCGTGGTGGTAATTTTCAAGGTAGGTGGCAAAAAGACGATACTCATGGAACACCTCAACAACAACAACCACCCTCACCTCCAAAGAAGGAGGAAAATCAAGATGAAAGCTCGCCTCTCATGACCATGATGGCCAAGTTTCTTGATAAACAAGACAAGAGGGAGGAAGCTCAAGAGAAGCGAAACGCTTCAATGGAAAACTATTCCAAGCTTTTGAATGAAAAGATTGGGGGGTTGCATGACAAGATTGACATTAGCAATAGCAACAACCAAGCTTTGATTTCCAACTTGGAAAAGAGAATCGATAGAATGGGAAATCAACAAAGACAACCGGGTACTCTTCCAAGCAATACCCAACAAAACCCAAATCAAGACAAAGGTCAATGGAGAAAGGGGGATGACAAGTACAAAGGACCCCAACACCGGAATGAAACCGTTAATGCCATAACCACACGGTCCGGGAAGGTAACTACACCTCCTATTGATAATTCTCGTATTCATAATGTTTCTCCTTTAGTTGGGCAGTTTGATGAGGAAGACGATGAAGAGGTAGAGATGGAATCACCACCGGTGGTCACTACTTCGGTTCCTAAAGCCACACCAATCAAGGAACCCGAAGTCAAGCCCTACAAGCCCAAGATTCCTTTTCCTCAACGCTTGAGGAAGGAAAAGATTCAAGAACAATACAACAAGTTCTTTGACATGATTAAAACGGTGACAATCAATGTGCCGTTAGTTGATCTCATTTCGGGCATGCCTAATTATGCCAAGTTTATCAAAGAACTAGTGACGGATAAGAAGAAGCTTGAGGAAGCAAAGGCAACGTTTTTCAATGAGGAATGCTCGGCGGTAATCCAAAATAAGCTTCCACCTAAGCTTTCGGATCCAGGAAGTTTTCTCATCACTTGTACCTTTAGTAGGAAATTGTCTTATAAGGCGTTGGCCGACCTAGGAGCAAGCATCAACTTGATGCCTTTTTCAATTTTTAGAAAGCTTTCTTTGGGTAAGTTGAAACCCACTAAAATGAGCATCCGCCTAGCGGATCATTCCTTTCAATACCCGTTGGGGGTGGCCGAAAACTTGCTAGTGCAAGTAGGCCAATTTGTTTTTCCGGTAGATTTTGTCATTTTGGAAATGGAGGAGGACACCAAGGTGCCCCTAATTTTGGGCCGACCATTCTTATACACCGCGGATGCTATCATCCGGGTAAAGGACAAGGAAATTTCCTTGGGTGTCGGGGGGGACCGAATTGTGTTTAAAATTGAAAAAACTTTACAACATTCTTATTCTTCCGATGACACTTGTTTTAAGATTGATGTTATAGATGATGCGGTTGAATTAGAGACGTTAGAGCTTGTTGGAATTGATGGTGAGGAAAATGATGGCTTGACTAGTATTGGAGAGGGAGATATCGCTAGTGACCAAGTTGAGGAGATTGAAGAGATTTTGGCACTTAGCATGGATGATGCTCCATTGGAAGATGAAGGATTTGAAGAAATTGAGGTAATTCCAAGTAGTAAGCTACCCACGTCCATTGATAATCCTCCTACGGATTTAGAGCTCAAACCATTGCCCGATCATCTAGAATATGCATTCTTGGAAGGTACATCTCTACTCCCCGTTGTTATCTCCTCATCACTTTCGGGTGAGGAAAAGGCTAGACTCATGACCATTCTAAAGGCCCATAAAAAGGCCTTTGCATGGAAGACATCCGATATACCCGGGATAAGCCCCGATTTTTGCAAACACAAAATCAATTTAATTGAAAATGTGAAACCGGTCATTCAAAGGCAAAGAAGGCTTAATCCTAACATGAAGGATGTTGTGAAAAAGGAAATTGTTAAATTACTTGATGCGGGGATAATTTTTCCAATATCGGATAGTCCATGGGTTAGCCCGGTACATTGTGTACCCAAGAAGGGTGGTATGACCGTTGTTACTAATGAGAATAATGAGTTGGTCCCAACTCGGACGGTCACCGGTTGGAGAGTTTGTATAGATTACCGCAAGTTAAATGAGGCCACCAAAAAGGACCATTTTCCTTTACCCTTCATGGACCAAATGCTTGAAAGGTTAGCGGGTAATGAATTTTTCTGTTTTCTTGATGGTTTTTCCGGGTACTTCCAAATACCCATTGATCCTAATGATCAAGAGAAAACAACCTTTACTTGTCCTTTCGGAACATATGCTTATTGCCGCATGCCTTTTGGTTTATGTAATGCGCCGGGAACTTTTCAAAGATGCATGTTGGCCATTTTTCAAGATATGATTGAAACCTCCATGGAAGTTTTCATGGATGATTTTTCGGTATTTGGTGACTCTTTCGAAAGTTGTTTAACAAATTTGGATAAAATGCTTGATAGATGTGAGAAAGCGCATTTGGTGCTTAATTGGGAAAAATGTCATTTTATGGTCAAAGAGGGCATTGTGTTGGGTCACAAGGTTTCAAGGGCGGGTCTTGAGGTTGACAAAGCCAAAATTGATGTCATGACTAAATTACCTCCACCTACCAATGTGAAGTCGGTAAGAAGTTTTCTAGGTCATGCCGGTTTTTACCGCCGTTTTATCAAAGACTTCTCTAAAATCACAAGACCCATGACTAAATTGTTGGAAAAAGATGTCCCTTTTGAGTTTAATGATGCGTGTCTTAATGCTTTTTCTATTTTAAAGGACAAATTGACCAATGCCCCAATCATGACCTCACCGAATTGGTCTCTACCGTTTGAACTTATGTGTGACGCTAGTGATTTTGCTTTGGGGGCCATTCTTGGCCAAAGGGATGAGAAGCATTTTCGCCCAATCTATTTTGCTAGCAAAACCCTAAACCCCGCCCAACAAAACTACACCGTGACCGAAAAAGAGTTGTTGGCGGTGGTGTATGCCTTTGACAAGTTTCGACCCTACTTGGTGTTGAACAAAACCATTGTGTTTACCGACCATTCGGCATTGAAGTACTTGTTCTCAAAACAAGATGCCAAACCCCGCTTGCTTCGTTGGGTCTTGCTTTTGCAAGAATTTGATATCGAAATTAAGGACAAAAGTGGGGCTGAAAATGTTGCCGCCGACCACTTGAGTAGGCTCGAAAACCCTCACCTTGAGGAGTTGAAAGAGCATGAAATTAACGATTCTTTTCCCGATGAGTTTTTAATGCAGGTTGAGGATGAGGAGGCACCATGGTACGCCGATATCGCTAACTATTTGTGTGCAGGAATTTTGCCAAAGGGATGGTCCTCCCAACAAAGGAAAAGGTTCTTTTCAGAAATCAAGCATTACTTTTGGGAGGAGCCATATTTGTTTCGGGTGTGTGCGGATGGTATGATCCGAAGATGCATTTGGGGTGATGAGACTAGGAAGATTTTGGATGAATGTCACTACGGTCCTACCGGTGGGCATTATGGGTCATCGGTGACGGGAAAGAAAGTGTTTGATGCGGGTTTCTATTGGCCCACAATTTTCAAAGAGGCTCAAACCCTAGTTGAGACATGTGATGCATGTCAAAGGCAAGGAACGATCACCAAACGAGATGAAATGCCCCAACAATCCATTCAAGTGTGTGAAGTTTTTGATGTGTGGGGAATTGATTTTATGGGCCCGTTTCCGCCATCCAACAAGTGCCTTTATATCTTGGTTGCGGTTGATTATGTCTCAAAGTGGGCCGAAGCGAAAGCCTTGCCAACAAATGATGGTAAGGTTGTGATTGATTTCTTGAAGGCTTTGTTTAGCCGATTTGGAATGCCAAGAGCTTTGATAAGCGACCGGGGCACTCATTTTGCCAATCATCAATTGGCGAAAGTCTTGAAAAGGTATGGAGTTACCCATTGTTTCTCAACTTCCTATCACCCACAAACTAGTGGGCAAGTTGAGAACACCAACCGTGCTTTGAAGAGGATACTTGAGAAGACCGTTGATGGAAACCCTAAGTCATGGTCCAAGAAGTTAGATGATGCCCTATGGGCGTTTCGAACCGCTTTCAAGACTCCCATCGGTACTACTCCATACCAACTTCTCTATGGGAAGACTTGCCATTTGCCGGTGGAAATTGAGCATAAGGCATATTGGGCTTTAAAGCATTGCAACATGGACTTGGTGGAAGCCGGAGAAACGAGAATGCTTCAACTCCATGAGCTTGATGAGCTTAGACATGGTGCTTACGACAATTCGTTGTTGTACAAAGAAAAGACAAAAGTTTGGCACGACAAGAAGCTCAAAAGAAAGGATTTCAAGGTGGGAGATAAGGTCTTGTTGTTTCTCTCTAAGTTCAAGATCCACCAACCAAAGCTTACGTCTAGGTGGAATGGACCATTTGTTATCAAGCATGTATATTCTTCGGGATATGTCGAGTTGTTTAGAGAGGATGGGAGCTCGTTCATTGTCAACGGACATCGGTTAAAGCTTTATCATGAAGAAGAAGTTGCGGAGGGAGCCGTGGTTGAGAAGCTCCAACTTTTTGCTTGAAATTGAGGTTTGATCGAGTCAAGCTAATGACTCGTTAATAAATAAAGCGCTTCTCGGGAGGCAACCCGTGTGTTTTATCATTTTTAGTTGTTTTCAGTATTTTTCCTTCTATCTTTATGTTTTTGTTGAGAATTACAGGTTAGAAATGGTTTGGGGTGAACCGGTATGCGCAAACGTGTGTTAACAAGCCAAAAATCTGAAGAAAGGCAGAAGATCGCGGCGCGAGTGGTACTCTCGCGTCGCGAGTTTGGGTGATTTTCGAGCTAATCCGAGCAGAGGTTTTTATCGCGTCGCGAGTTTGGCACCTCGCGTCGCGAGAGGCAATTTTAACAGGATCGCGGCGCGACCCAGGTAACTCGCGGCGCGATTGGTCGCGTCCAGGTAAGCTTCTTGCATTTTAAGTATTAAAATCAAAAAAAAAAAAAAAAAAAAACACACACACACACGCAGCCATCTCTATCTTCTCTCTCACTCTCTTCTTACTTTCTCTCAAAACACACACACACAAGATCTAACACACACACACTAGTTCTTTGTTCTTCTTCTTCCTCTCTTCAACCCTTCATCTTCTTCTCCATTCCATTTTCATCATCATGTCAAGAGGGGTATGTGATTCTCAACTCTTTCTATTCTCTTTTCAATTTTAATTCAATTTAATTAAGGATTTATTTATTTTCTTTGATTTTCTTTCAATTAATGCTTGTTAATCACTTCTATTAGTTAGTATTATTGTTTATTGTACCTAGGATTGATTAATTTTGCTTGAATCTTAGAAAACCTAATTAGGGTTCTTATATCTTAATTTGGGGATTTTTAAGATCTAGTCATCCTGTTTCATTTTAACTCAAATTAGCTTAAGCATTATTAATTAGACTCAAAACCCATTCTGAAAAAAAAATGGCAGACTCGCGGCGCGAGTGGGGAGCTCGCGAGAATTGTCCATTTCGCCTGTTTTTGCCATTTGTCTGTTCTAACCGTTCGTAAATGCCTCCATTCGTTTCCTTTGCCTTATTTAGCATATTTGAATGTTTTTGCAGAAACAACCCGTTGGACAAAAGTATGAAGGATCGGTGTGGCCAAACAACTATCAATTCGACTATGTCGACGATAGCTATACCCCCCCTACTGCTCCAGCGAGCAAACTATTTAGGCACCTCAGAACACAAACACATCCTTGGCTGCAATTCAAGGATGTTCCTAAGGCGGAACGCCAAGTGTTCTTGAATAGGTTGGCGGAAATCCAGGATTATGAGTTGTGTCCTCCTCGTACAATGGACTGGCAGATTATTCGTGATGCACTTTTGGATAATTACTTTGATGACAGATTTAGGACAACATATACCGATGAGGAAACGGGTTGGGTTGCAGACATCAATATGTGGGGCAGGGTCTTTGAGTTGAATAGACCGGCTAAGTTAGAATGGTGCCTAGAATTCTACTCCTCTCTTAGAGTGGGATTCTTACCTATCGATGATATCAGTGAGGATCGGGTGATCCATTTCCGATTAGGCGGCAAGCAGCGCCATTGCACTATACCCGAGTTTGGTTATCTTTGTGGCATGTTTGAGAAGAACGAGTTCAATGATGGTTTGGTTCAGTCGTTTTTGGAAGATAGCATTCTGGATACCTCTCACTTTGATGATGGGGTTACTTTTCATGAGTATTGGAGTAGGATTTCGGGGAAGCCTACGTTTAGCTCGGGGGTGAGCAAGGTGTCGGACATCCGGTCCAAGAAAGTTAGGCTTTTGCATAAACTTATTACATACTCTTTCATCCATAGGGGAAATGCCAACGACAAAGTGTGTAGCGACGATCTGTGGTTACTGAGGCAGTTCCAAGATTTCACCCCAACCCGATATGGTTGCGCTCCTTATATCCTTGCTCGCCACATGCAGAAGCACCGGGAGCATAGATTATTATGTGGTCATTTCGTGACCTCGATCATGGAAAGGTTGGGCATGGCAAACACTAGTGAGGGGAGGAGAGTGTCAGACATTGAGCCTACCATTATCATTGATTCCACAGAGTTGAAGAAGGCACGGTTGATGACAGCACCGAGTGATTTGGGTGATGATACTGAGGATGAGCAAGGACCGCCAGCTCAGAGACAGAGGGTGGAGCCGCCACCCCAAATGGAGCAACCTAATCCTTATCCTTCTTATGATTTTTCAGGTTGGGGAGGTAAGCTTGATGAGATCCTGGGTAATCAGAGGCAATTCCAGGACACTCAGGATATGATGATGGATGGTCAGGACCATGTGGAGCCAGGTGAACCGCATGGGCTTCCAGTGCGAGTCTTGGTCTCCCTACATTAACCATTGGATCAGACCGGACTCTCCACCTCCACCACCGCCTACTCAGGCCTATAGTCCTCCCTCCATCTTCATGCCAGCCAAACACCACTTTCGGGTTCTTCAGCCCGCACCCAGGTCAGCAGCATCCACCACAGGAGCACGGTTGGGCAGGTCCCAGTTCAAACACAGCAGGTGCCGGTAGTAGCACCGGGGGCGCTCAGGATATGCCCCACTTTGGGTCATATAGGCACACCACTGGTGAGCGCTATTCAGGGCCTGGCTATGATTTTTACAGGGGCATATTTGGCGGACCACCCGATCCTGATGCTGGAGATGGCGTACCTCCCTCCCATGACATGGAGGACGACTGATCTTGTCTATTTTTCTTGCTATTTTCTGAACTATTAAGACATTGCACTTTAGTTACTTTCGATGTGGTTGTAATTCCGCCGGGTAGGCGATGAGACATGTGTTTGCTTGTTTCTTGAATTTCCTTTACTATTACTATGCACTAGCTTCGTATTTTGTCTGTGGTAATTGTCAGGTGAAAATTTTGGGGTTTTGCAAGTTGAACTCTGGAAGATTGCTTTTTGAAATTTTGAATAAGCAAGCGGGTTTATGCTGGCAGTCAGTTCAGCACCCACTTGAATTTGGCTTCAACTTTGCAATGGTGATTTCTCGCTTTCACCCGGAGGTTTTTCATTGTTCCTTTCTACATTTTGCATTTTTTCCCTTTTTCCCATTATTCGCCTTAGTTATTCGTCCATTGAGGACAATGTACAACTTAAGTGTGGGGAGGGGGATGGTAAATTGGAAAAATGAAAATTTTTGAAGTTTCTTTCCTTTACTAGCATTTTGGTTATGTTTTTAAATTTTTGAGGCTATAGGTTTTATGCAAAGACGAGAAATGAGGACCTTGGATTTTGCTAATTTAGGACAAAACTAGAGATTAGTTACCTTTAGCTTTCCTTTTCTAGTGCTTGTGGCATTTCATCGTTCCAAGGGGTCATAGGCTTGTTCCGAACTTCAATATAATCTAGGTTGCCTGCTAATTGTACCCTAATGATGAAGCAAATGTGAATAATAGTTTCACTAGATGATGTATTGGTAGGCACCGCTTGAGGTTTTCCATTTGAATTTTGCAAATTGTGTGCACAAAGTGCTTGAAATATATTAAATATGCTTGTGGTAATTTGACTTAACATATGGTTTGCACACCGGATGTCCGGTCCTTAATTCTTATGCTATAGGTTGTGGCTCTAGTCATTATGTTTGGTCTTTATATCGGGGTGTCTGGGGTGCTTCGGCATCAAACGGGTGGCACATGCGGGAACGCGCACAAAACATTTTTCAATAGTCTAGTGCTAATGTGGGCTTTGAGATTCGAATAAGTAGGTCCTTGGGGTAACTTCGTTTTACCTAACTCACTTAAAGCTTCCAACTTGGGATGAGTTGTCCGAAAGTTCGTTACGCGGGTCTCATAGAAACTCACGGGTATTAAATTATAAAACATTTTGTTCTCGTATGTGTTAGTGTTTAGAGCATGGTCTCTGGATATGCAACCCAACCTTGAGTTCTGGCGTATGTCTCTTAACGATACTTAGGTATCCGTAGCGAACCGCTGGCCGGACGCTTAAAGTGCACTTTCGTATGATCACCTAATGTGTGGATAGAGTTGCAATTCTAGACCGTAGGAGTATGTTGTGTCGAGGGACTCATAAGTATAACGTAATGAAAACCTTATGGAAAACCAAGGGCGTGAGTGTTTTAGTGGACAAAAATACCGGTAATCATTGTGGATTATTGCTTATGTTGCAATAATAATTGTGAAGCTTGCTAGTGGATTATAAGCTTAGTAAGAACGAACTTAAGGTCAATTGGAACGATAGAAATGTTCAAGAGGTGTTAACACAAGCATAGGTGGGATTCTAATTGTAACTAAAAGATGGTTTTGCTTTAGATTAGTCGAATTTTCTGATTTCGTCTTAAACTTTGCTCATTAGTTTTTAAATGCATTTGCTTTTGGTATTCAACTCCGCTTGGCTAGAATTTCTGTTGAATAATTGTTTGTTACATTTAGTTGGTTATTGAGAATTGGTTAAAGTGCATACTTGCTTGAGGGCAAGCAAGGTTTAAGTGTGGGGAGGTTTGATGTGGCTCAATTTATACATATCTTTCACATCTTATTTGGACGTTTTGTATACGAATTATGGCCGTTTATACATGTTTTGTGGTGCTTTATGGTATTTGCTAGTGGTTTCAGGATTACAGCAGGTACATCGCTCACAAGTGGTAGAAAATAGCTTAAGAATGGTCCATATGCACTAACGATGAAGAACGAAGCTGAAATCCCAAATTCTGCAGCATTCGCGGCGCGACCAGACATCCTCGCGGCGCGAGCCTTAACAAAAATGGCCTCGCGGCGCGACCATGAAAAATCGCGACGCGACAAAGTCCCTGTTTTGAAAGACTCCAATTTTGGCACGACTCGCGACGCGAGAAGGCCATTCGCGGCGCGACCAGACGCTGAACTGTCAGATTTCTCTCTCCTGGGGTATAAATACAAACCCCCACTTTACCCTAAACCTAATGTTGGACACTAGAGCCTCCATACTTAACTCCTAGCCATTTTTGAAGGGTTTTCTAAGGGTTTTTCATCATTCCAACCATTTTGAAGAATTGAAGATTAATTTGGGCTATTGTTACTTGTTGTAGCTCGATTGTACCCTCGATTTGGATTTTCTACTCTATATTTGGTACACTATGTTCTCTTCTCTAATTGAATACTTAGTTCTTTTCATTATGAGTAGCTAAATCGCTATACATCTATGAAGATGAAGTGAAACAATTAGTTATGGTTGCATATTATTTTGAATTCAAGTTGGTCTTACTTAACATTTTGTCAAGATCTTAATGAAGTGATTTCTTATACTTAATCTTGTGTACTTGGTGATATTTGTGTTTTTCGATAGTGGTACTAGTTGAATGCAAGTATTATTTTAGTTGTTTGTCTATGAACAACTCTTGCTAGGTCATGGTATAATAGTAAAGATACAAGTTTAATAGAAATTACTTTGTTAAGTGGATTTAACGGATGGTGGTACCACGTTTCTTTCACAAAGATAGAATTGTACGTAAATAGTCAAACAAACTAGGTTAGTTCAAGGAATTGTAATAGGGTTGGTGGTACCACTTGTTGCAAGAAATTGGATTGATTAGGTGATTGAGTCGATTTTACAAACGGAGTGCACGCCGATTGTGTTTTGTCTTGTCACGATTATTATCACCAACATATATAGAATTTTGAGCTTAACCATATGCAACCTAGACTTTTTGTGTAGCGGATTCGACATAGATGACTTTTTAATTATTTGTTACAACTCAAACTACTTTTGCGTACTCTCGATTGACACCGGTTGAGTACTTAATTTTACTTGTTGGTTAAATAGCCTTAAGAAACGCACAGTGACAACTCGGTCACATACCAAACTTTCCCTTGTTTTACATTTTTCACAACCTTTAGTACAACATTCACTCCTTGTGTTCGATCCTGGTCTTGCCAGTTAACTATATTACATACGAACGGGTACACTGCCCGTAAGTGTGTGGTAGTCAGTAAACGGTAGATCTTGTTATAAATTTTTAAAACTAGATTTCACACATCAATACATCCATTAATCCACAAGTCAAACCCAAATTAGGTTTTCAAGTGCGATTCTCGTCCTATCATTGTTTATATACAACATAAGTATTGATGTGATTACGTGTACTAATTCTCATTTTCATTTATATAGTACGCGTATTAATATGTATGTGCATTTTTATATGCATTTACAAGTATACACATATACTAATTCATATACATATATATAGCTATATAGATAGAGTATATAGATAATATATCAATCGTTACATATAATGTGTGTGTGTGTGTGTGTGTGTGTGTGTGTGTGTGTGTGTATACATTTGATATGTATTTTTAAGTATGTTTTACGCTAGCTCGACGTCACTAGTTTAGGGTTTTCCCGACATCCGAACGCTTTTCTTTAACAGAAACAACACTAAGGAGTCCAAGAGGGTTCATATATAAAAGCTTGAAATGGTTTTTGTATCAAAACCCTAAACTAGGAAATCTGGAAAAAAAATGAAGGAAGCACACCACCGTAAGGTACGGTGGTGGGGCGTAGGCTACGGTGGGAGAGCATTCAAAGGGCGTAAGTTACGGTAAGGAGCAGTGTAACATACGCTGGGCAAGAAACAAGAGGCGTAAGATACGGTTAGGAGCACCGTAAGCTACGGTGGTCGGGAACTTTACGTTTTGGCGTCTGATGGCTTCATTTTGGGCGTAAACAGATGATTAGTGGCGTAAGGTGGAAATAAAACATGTAGGGCGGCGTAACCTACGCCATAAGGGGTGAGATTACGGTGGTGCAGGGGAGAAGCGATTCTGGGCAGCCAAGAACAAGAACACAGTTGACTTTTAAAGTCAACTTTGACTTTCGAATAAGAACCCTAATTTACGGCCGTGGGATCGATTTGTGATGGTTTGAAACTTGTTTTGGTGTAATTGCAGTCAAGATAAACCTAGATAAACACAACCCTTGACCGATTCGAGTCCAGATCCGTCAATTAAATTTTTATTTAGTTTTTGACTTCATTTTATAGTTAAAAACCCTAATTCGGTTTTCATGAGCTTTTAACACGAAATTTATACAAGTTTTCGTTTATACAAGATCAATAAACATGATTGTAACGTAACCCTTCCATAGAATCATCCATACGTCCAACAATTTCAAGAATTCGATCTTTGACCCGCTTTATAACCCAAAACCCTAATAATTGCTTAAAAACGGGTTTGACCTATTAGTTGACCCAAGATTGGTTAAAATTAACTAGAATACATTTGTAAACATAAAATGATCATATTAGGACAAGTTTGACTTACAAATTCTTCCACTAGAAGCAAAAATCCGAAATTAAGCTATAAATGGAGATTCCTTGCACTTTGACCAACCAATCTTTGATATGATGATGATATGAAGATGGTGATGATAATTCTTACATAAATTTAATTTAAACAATAATAAATGGGTGAATTAAATTAGAGAGAGAGTGTTTTGAGTTCTTGCAAGAGTTTAAGAGAGAAAGAGAGATGAGGGTGAATGGATGGATGGAAGGTGGAAGAAGTTGGTTGGAGGATAAGGTTGGGTTTGGGTTGAGGTTCATGAGTTGTGAGTGACCCATGGGTAACCCATCACCAATAACTAGTTACATCGTAAATCGTCTTGTATCATTTCCCGTAAATAGTCGAACAATTGACCCGTCAAACATATTTCTCATCGTAAATTCACGAATTGCACTTAATTATATCGCTTATTAACATCGTTAGTCAAATTATATATAAATTCAAACGGTCAAATTTTATGGATGTTACATATACAGTCGGTTGAAGTCTGCGGTTTCTCATGGTAATGTAAAGTTGTCTGAAGAGTTGTGCTCGAATTTATCATCAAATGAGAAAGAGGAGTTAATGACGGTTGTTGATACATGGGCGAGCAAATGATTGGATTTGACAAGGTGAAAGGTAATTGTTTTTCACCATTTAAGGGTAGACCGCCCAACACTTTAAGTGTGGGGGCGTCAGAGACCCCATCATGGTAATTATTTGGGGTAGGAGTCTAGCTAACGACTCGTAAAGAAATTAAGCGCTTCTCGGTAGGCAACCCGTGTCTTTTATTTTGTTATTTAAATTTAAGTTTTGCATTTTCCTTTTTGTTTGTGCTTGTGAATAAACTCTTTGATGATGGTTATGGTTATGCTATTTGATTGATATTCCTGTTATGCGTTGATTTGTGTGTTTATGTTGAATAGCAAGTTTTGTCATGCATATGCTGGCAGTAAGTTCAGCGCAATATTCTTGTTGGCATCATTCAAGCATGGAACACCCGTCATACCCGGCAAGTTTTTCTTGTTCTTGCTTTTGTTTTTGTTTACTTTCCCTATTTCCCATAGTTTGCCTTAGTTCATTGGACATTGAGGGCATTGTCCAACTCAAGTGTGGGGGGTGGTAAATAGGAAAAAGTCGGGTATTTTTAGAGGAATTTTGAACTTTTGCATGCTTGTCCTTGTAGTTAATTGCTTTTGTCACGTAATTATAGAACTTAATAAGCAATTTAACTACACCTTGGTACAAGTTTTAATATGTGGAATGTGTTTTGACTGATTAATTAGGCAATCCCTTCTGGATTAATAATATGACTAGCACGCTTATAGCACCAAAACACCAAATTTGTGAGATTTGATTCATTCTAGTTATGCTAGGTGTTTACGGTTTTGGATTTATTAACCTTGTAATTTGTCCCTCTCGTAGGCTTTTGGATTTATCCAAGAGTAAGGGTTCTATTTAGAGATCTGAACTATGATGTGCAAGTTTGAGGTTGGTTTTCCATTTCTGGATTATTTCATTTGCTATGAGTGTGCCGGTGATTGCGTTGATTCTATATATTTTAAGAGTTGGCGACCCACATTACTTATAATTCCTTAGAGCATGATATAACACCACGTATCTATATATTTTAAGTCCATGAATCGACAATTATAAATTCCTTATTATTTAAAGATTAAATTAAATATTACAATTTCCATTTTTCAATTCTACGTTAATTAAATCAATGGATATTAAATTTAGGCTCCATTTCATTATATATAATTCTTTATTTTTTTGCGCTCATGTGAAATATCTCTTTGCTCGCCAATTAGAACCCATAACCTCTAACCTTTAATGTGAAGCATAAACCTTTTAATCTAATAAGATTTTTGTTTATTTTTTGCAACACATAATAAATATACGGTCTAAAATCCCACAAAATTTATTAAATCATGTATATATAAAAGAGATATATAGTAATAGTTTCCTACCAAAAATATTGAAATATTAATAATATATTATGACATATATCTTAATAACATATTCCAAATTTACAAAAGTTTCTATATTTTAAAGATTTTGTCTAATTACCACTAAAAAATAATCATGATTCTTATTTTTTTTAGATATCTTTTAAGGATATAAAGTTTCTTATTTATATTCAACTTTTACTTTCCAATACAAATCTATTGCAAGAAGATAAGCTTTATATTGCTTGAAACATAAAAAAATAAAAAATAAAGTGAGAGTGATGTTATCACACTCAAGTTTAATTTATTATTGCTACGTTAGTTTTATAATTGTTAATAACAATTCACTACAATAACATTAATTATAATTATATGGGAAACGTGAATGTAAAGCTGTTATGTACCTAAGCTTAGGCATAAATACGTTCACATACTATCTTTTTATTATTAAGTTTATAATGAATAAGTGATAATATTCTCATCTCTTTTATAATTGTAAAATACGTGAACAACTATTAATTAAGATATAATATTAATTATATTATATTATACGAGTTTATGTTTAGTTTTATAACTATCTTTAACCCCCGTGTAACAACATGGGTTGTTTATAAAAAAAATCATTAATATTATAAGTATCATCAAATTTTTAATAACGAGTGAGCAAATTCGATGAATATGTTTTCTTAACCAGGTCTACATAAAGAGCCCACCCACTCACAATCCCTGATTACATCTCGCCTCTTTCATTCTAACATTTTTAGCAAATAGGTTATAGTGTTGATACAAAGTGATAGTGTGATGCAGACCTGTTTTATAACGTCATAACTCATTCATTAGAGTTCTTTGTATGCTAGTTGATATGTCGTATTCTATACCCATTTCCCACAATGTATTTAGTTTTTTGCATGATTTGAGTCGTTTTCGTATACATTTGGTGCGTTTATGGTATTTGTTAGTGTTTCAGGAAAATAACAGGTACTTGAGCGTATTTCTGGAAGAAACGACATTTTTGAGGCAAAAGAAGTGTTTACGGAAGTTTCTCGAAGCTGCATATAGGGTCAAGTCAATGAAAGTCAAACTGGAAAAGGGACCATTGCGCCGCAACTAGCCATTGCGCCGCAACCAGAAAACAGAAAGTTAAGTTGCGCCGCAACTTGGCTAGTTGCGCCGCAACACCTTCATTACCTAGCCAGCCTCGGTCAACGGAGGTCAAAGTCAAACAGTGGTCAAAGACCCATTGCGCCGCAACTACCCTAGTTGCGCCGCAATGGGTGCCGATTCTGGAGTATTTTTTAGGAAACTATATATAGCATGCTAAATTATTCTTGAACCCTACCTTTATTATTCCAGCCGTTTTTAAGAGTTTTTAGAGGGTTTTTCATCTGGAGAAACATCTTTGAGGATCAAGAACACGATTGGATCATTCTCGTTATTTGCTTCCATTTATTTGTATTCGGTAACGATGAATTCTCTATATTTGATTTGTTATTCTTATTTAATATGAGTAGCTAAACACTTTATCATCCATCTTGATGGAGTGAGACAATATGTAAGGATTGCACTATTTTATTAATTCAAAGTTAATTTCAATTATCGTTGTGTCGAGATCTTGATAATTTAATTCTTTATTAATTATCCTCATGATGTTGGTGATATATATGTTCTTCGTTAGTGGTACTAGTTGAACATATGTGTGATTTCAATTAATTATCTTTAATAAATTGTCACTAGTTCATGGTATGATAGTGAACCTCATTTTGATAAAAGGAAACGTGTTGAATAACGGTTGGTGGTACCACGTTGTCTTCACATAGATACAATTGTTAATTTGATAGTCAAATAAACTAGTTGGTTAGGGAAATTGTTTTAAGCATTGGTGGTACCGGCTTTTACAAAGAACTGATTAATTAGGTGATTGAAATGATTTTACAAACGTTGGTGGTACCAGTTTGTGTCTTTATTTTGTCACGATTATTGTCAACTTAATTGAATTTGAACTTCATTTATGTGCAATCTGAACGTGTTGTGAAGCGGATTCAAGATGGATGCCTTTTAATATTATTGTCATAAAAATCATTTTTACTTTCGTCTTCCGACGAACCTGCCCCGGTCATACCGGATTTAATTTATTTACTTTTACTTTTTGCAAAGTGACAATTCGGTCACAAAACCCCCCTCTTTACTTGAACTACTTTATTTCAACAATTGCTTACTTAGTCCTTGTGATCGAACTCGGATTTACCAGTTTACTATACTGCATACGATCAGGTTCACTGCCTGTGAGTGTGTTGTAGTCAGTCTTTTGGTAGTTTCGTGTTTATAAATTTTATTACTCGATTTCACACATCAGTTACCGTCTGATTCAAGTTATTACATGTTATATAAAAATAGATTGATTATCTAGAAAAAGTTATTAGAGAGTATGTAAACACATAGAAATGTGTGACCTTCAAAACAACTTTACTATATAAAAGAGTGAGATGGTTAAAATTATTTATAAATATATACAAAACATGTAATTTATAATGTATCCCGTTTTGGCTTTTATTTGTTAACCATTTTGATTTTTTGTTGTGTTACATAACGAGTTACCGTGAAAAATGTTGTATTAATTTAAATTGAATTTATGTTTTTATATACTATATGTTTAGTTCTTTGAGGATGGACGGAGTACGGGGGAGCAAGGTGGTGACCGATCGGTGACCGGGTGGAACGTCGCCCCGCCTATAGGTACCTATGGGGTGGGTAGCAAAGTGGTGATGGTGTTGACGGTTTCTTCCTCACCCTCTCACCTTATTTGTTTTATTTTCTTGTCTTCTTTTAAGTGGGAAGAGATGGGGAAATAATGGTGAAACAATCCTTACTTGTGGGAGGCGATAAGGAAGAATGAAAAAAGTGGTGATGAGGAGTGGGGAAGCACTCTGTCCACCATTAATATTTATAATTTTTTCATTGTAATAATGTTTAATACTTTGTGTTTTCTTGACATTTTACTTAAATTTCACAAAAATTCTATTCGTTCTTCAGTAAAAGTTATTTTTTATATTGAGTTTTTATTAAATTATTTGTTAGAAATTTGTGTTAATTCGTGCAACGCACGGGCCAAAAACCTAGTATATATAAAAGGTCCTAAATTCATTCCTAAACGAATAAGAACCCTTAGATGAATTCCATATTTGATTTAGAACCATTAGATCAAATTTAATTATTTCATCTTTATTAATACTATATTAATACTTACTTTATATGATTAGACAAAAAACCCTCTTAATATTACATATTTTAATAATATTAAATTAAAATACGAAACTTATAAATATGTTGATACTTGGTACTTGACTTTTAATATATCCTAACTATAATATAATAGTAATAAATTATGTTACATGTGATCGTAAAACATGTTAATTTGTATAGCTTTGTCCTCATGTATATTTTCTATACAAAAATTTAAATGTCATAAATATATCAACATATTTATGTTTTTTATGATAAATTAATCAAATTATTTTAATTTATTTTCAAAATCACAGCTTGATTTTGGAAGATTTATTATACAATAATATAACTAGGTTTTAAAATCATGCGTTGCCATGATACAACATAACAACAATACAAGGTGATAGGAGGAGGAAAAGAAACGTTAATAATACCGGTAGTAAACTAGTAATTACGAAGAAGAAATTCGGATGTTTTTTTTGTTATCTAATTTGTATTCTTGACTTATTATGGATGTTTGTTGAGGAAAATTTGGGTTGAATCCTTGGTTGTGAGAGGATGATTATTGTTTGTTTTTAATAAGTGATTCAATCGAATGGCCCTGATCACTTTTTTGTCTTGTTTATTAGACTTTCAGCTTAAATTTACATTTTACACTATCATGAATTATATCTTTTCATCACGTAATGGAGATTAAAGACATAAAAGTTGATTTTTGAATTGTTGATAGGTAGTTATGTTGTAAAAAAAATTGTGTTACAGGGAAAGAAGTTATAATTTTTCTTAATATTATATAGACTTAATATAGGAAATTAGTGTGAGATTATTTAACAATTAACATAGGTTAATTTTATTTATGGAATACGAATGATGTGGCACCTTCCACGTAAAGTATTATCAAAATTTGAACATTTTCTTTTTTTTTTGTAAAGTTAGTTTCGATTCAGACGTGCTGGAGACAATTTTAACCAGCGATTTGCTGTACCTCCAACCCCCTCCTCATGGAAAATACCTTGAGATGAGAAACCCAAGACTCGAACCCGAGACCTTGGGAAAAACTCACCTCCGGGACCCACATAGTGAATTTAGAAGATACCCCTGACCAACCCATCTAAAAGGTAACTAGTGTCGAATGGTGAATAAAATGTAAAATACTTATAACTTTAGTAAATGTAAATGATATATTTATCAATTTCTATTTATCAAAAGGGATTTGTATTGTTACGTGTCGAACGATGTGTCATAGGTTGCTATCTGTCTCTAAGTTGCTATCTATCTCGATCTATTATGCTAGTTATTAACAAAAACCATCACTTTTTTTAGGAAAAATAACTGATAATTAAAATATCTCTGAACTATATTATTCATGGTTTTAACTAATGTCTCCAGTATACTTATTTATAATATTTATCCCTCAACTTATAAAATAGCTACAATATCCCTCTACTCGCCGCCACCACCACCGCTGCCTGTCGCCACCATCACCATTTGTCATCGCCACCATCACGTCACCACCATTACCGCTTTGCACGAATACCCCTTTTGTATCCTATTAACGCAATTAACCTCCCTCTCTTCCAAAATCTCAAAATGACATACCAATTTCCGGACCATGGGGCCACATACAATCGACATATCTAACACCTAACAAACATGGTTTGCAAAAGATACCATTAATTTATCTGAAATATTAAAATAATTGCACTATCCCCTTATATATCAATAACCTATAATACTCACCGCCACCACCCATCCCCTGCCACCACACCGTCGTCGCCGCTACCACCATCGTTGCCGCATGACGCGAACATCCATCTAGCTATATTTGAATTATTCGTTCTACTTTTTTAAAAATACGAGCTTGAATTTAGCTTCTTTACAAGAATTGAATTAAGAAAATGAATTATAAGTATCTAACTCGTGAAATATTTAAGATCCCCACGTATTTATAAAGGAGAATTCACTTCTTCTGCTCGATTTATCAAACAATATCGAAACAGATGAACGAATAAAGTGTTTACTACCAATGAGGCTTAGATCAATTGATAATAGTCTAGGATTATTGTGAATACATGGATGATTTTTATCCTGAAGTTCATAATCTAGTTGGATCTTGTAGAATTTACAAATAATAATAGAGTAAACGACATAAATCGTCCCTGTGGTTTACTTAAATAGTCACCTTTCGTCCCTGAGAATCAAAAACCTCATGGATCGTCCTTATTTGGAAAATAAGCTTCCCCTTTCGTCCTTTGACTATTTGACCGTTAACCTCAATCCGTTAACCCCCCACGTGCCTACCACGTGAGGGGTATTCTTGTCTTTGCGCCCCCAAAAGAGTGCAGGCTGTCACTCTCTTTCTTCCTTTTGACCATATATATACACAAATATATGTATACAAAATCCCAAAACCCCTAATTTTATTCCTTCTCTTTTCTTAGCATACGAACCAAAAATCCAAAAATTTGAAGAATGGTGTTTTGTGGGTGCGGTAATCAAGCGATAATCCTTGGTTGTGAGAGGATGATTATTGTTTGTTTTTAATAAGTGATTCAATCGAATGGCCCTGATCACTTTTTTGTCTTGTTTATTAGACTTTCAGCTTAAATTTACATTTTACACTATCATGAATTATATCTTTTCATCACGTAATGGAGATTAAAGACATAAAAGTTGATTTTTGAATTGTTGATAGGTAGTTATGTTGTAAAAAAAATTGACAGAACGACTGATACGTGGTAGGGGAGGAAGGGCAGGTGAAAGAGAGAGTATAATTTTTCTTAAGGGGTATTTATACGACTTATATACGGAATTAGTGTGAGTTTTATGTTAAGACAATTAACTGGTTAATTTTTTTTATGGAATGCGAATATTGTAACTTCCCCGAGATGTATAAATCTTTTTTTTTTTGTAAAGTTAGTTTCGATTCAGACGTGCTGGAGGCAATTTTAACCAGCGATTTGCTGGACCTCCAACCCCCTCCTCATGGAAAATACCTTGAGATGAGAAACCCAAGACTCGAACCCGAGACCTTGGGAAAAACTCACCTCCGGGGCCACATAGTCGATTTAGAAGATACCCCTGGCCAACTCCAAGTCATTCTAGCATTACTCATCCACAATTGAATAAAAATGAAAGACATATTTACATTGCAAATTTAGTAAATGTAAATGATATATTTATCAATTTCTATTTATCAAAAGGGATTTGTATTGTTACGTGTCGAACGATGTGTCATAGGTTGCTATCTGTCTCTAAGTTGCTATCTATCTCGATCTATTATGCTAGTTATTAACAAAAACCATCACTTTTTTTAGGAAAAATAACTGATAATTAAAATATCTCTGAACTATATTATTCATGGTTTTAACTAATGTCTCCAGTATACTTATTTATAATATTTATCCCTCAACTTATAAAATAGCTACAATATCCCTCTACTCGCCGCCACCACCACCGCTGCCTGTCGCCACCATCACCATTTGTCATCGCCACCATCACGTCACCACCATTACCGCTTTGCACGAATACCCCTTTTGTATCCTATTAACGCAATTAACCTCCCTCTCTTCCAAAATCTCAAAATGACATACCAATTTCCGGACCATGGGGCCACATACAATCGACATATCTAACACCTAACAAACATGGTTTGCAAAAGATACCATTAATTTATCTGAAATATTAAAATAATTGCACTATCCCCTTATATATCAATAACCTATAATACTCACCGCCACCACCCATCCCCTGCCACCACACCGTCGTCGCCGCTACCACCATCGTTGCCGCATGACGCGAACATCCATCTAGCTATATTTGAATTATTCGTTCTACTTTTTTAAAAATACGAGCTTGAATTTAGCTTCTTTACAAGAATTGAATTAAGAAAATGAATTATAAGTATCTAACTCGTGAAATATTTAAGATCCCCACGTATTTATAAAGGAGAATTCACTTCTTCTGCTCGATTTATCAAACAATATCGAAACAGATGAACGAATAAAGTGTTTACTACCAATGAGGCTTAGATCAATTGATAATAGTCTAGGATTATTGTGAATACATGGATGATTTTTATCCTGAAGTTCATAATCTAGTTGGATCTTGTAGAATTTTTATGATATATATTTTATTATAGAGTAAACGACATAAATCGTCCCTGTGGTTTACTTAAATAGTCACCTTTCGTCCCTGAGAATCAAAAACCTCATGGATCGTCCTTATTTGGAAAATAAGCTTCCCCTTTCGTCCTTTGACTATTTGACCGTTATCCTCAATCCGTTAACCCCCCACGTGCCTACCACGTGAGGGGTATTCTTGTCTTTGCGCCCCCAAAAGAGTGCAGGTGTCACTCTCTTTCTTCCTTTTGACCATATATATACACAAATATATGTATACAAAATCCCAAAACCCCTAATTTTATTCCTTCTCTTTTCTTAGCATACGAACCAAAAATCCAAAAATTTGAAGAATGGTGTTTTGTGGGTGCGGTAATCAAGCGATAATCGTAACATCATGGACACCCAAAAACCCAGGTAGAAGATTCTATGCATGTCCTAATCAAGTAAGTTTCCTACAATTTTTAATTAGGGTTCACTTTTGGACCTAAATTGAATTGGGGTTTTTTTTAAAAGGGTTCCAAGTGCAAATTCATAGGATGGTTCGATCCACCAATGTGTCAACGTGCGATTGAGATCATACCAGGGTTGTTGAAGTCAAAGAATAAATTGGAAGCACAAATAAAAGAAAAAGATGGTGAATTGAAGAAATTGAAGATGTTGTTGGTTGTTGCTACAATTGTAATCGTCTATCTTGTGTCTTTGTTACTAGTTTGAATTGTAAGCAAATGTATGTAATATTTTGGTATTTGTAATTGTAAGTTTTTGCAATATTCTAATAAATTGGGGATTTTGCTATCTATCAAATATTATATGTAGACAATGCAGAATATAGATTAGAAACAAGATATGTATAGCAAAAGACATACACCATGTATAACAGAATGTAGCATAATATCTTGACATACATAGCAAAAGAGATAAACCAAGTCTAACAGAATTTAGCAAAAGATCATACATAATACATAAGTAG
>CM067174.1:105511470-105537301 GCA_034093135.1 Erigeron breviscapus | reverse complement strand
CATGGACTTATCGTTATGCCACAACATGTGGACTTTATCGTTATGCCACAAATGTGGACTTTATCGTTATGCCACAAATCGTGGACTTATCGTTATGCCACTAATGTGGACTTATCGTTATGCCATCAACATGGACTTATCGTTATGCCATCAACATGGACTTATCGTTATGCCACAAAAGTGGACTTTATCGTTATGCCACAAATGTGGACTTATCGTTATGCCACAAATGTGGACTTATCGTTATGCCACAAATGTGGACTTTATCGTTATGCCACAAATCGTGGACTTATCGTTATGCCATCAACATGGACTTATCGTTATGCCACAATATGTGGACTTATCGTTATGCCATCAACATGGACTTATCGTTATGCCATCAACATGGACTTATCGTTATGCCACAAAAGTGGACTTTATCGTTATGCCACAATGTGGACTTTATCGTTATGCCACAATGTGGACTTATCGTTATGCCACAAATGTGGACTTTATCGTTATGCCACAAATGTGGACTTTATCGTTATGCCACAAATGTGGACTTTATCGTTATGCCACAACCGTGGACTTAATCGTTATGCCACAACCGTGGACTTAATCGTTATGCCATCAACATGGACTTTATCGTTACTTATTAGTAGAAAAGCGTAATTTCAACCCTTCAACCTTAATATCAATTATTTTTTCTTGTGCTTATGAGATTCCCTACCCTCGTCATTTTTCTCCCACCAAAATACTTTTTCTTCTAATCACAGACACTATTTCTTCTATCTTCGTTCTCCCTCCCTTCCCACCCCCCCCTCTCACTCTCCCACACACACACAACTTTTTCTCTCTCTGCACTAGTTCACACGCTATGAAAACTTATTTCACTGCAATCCGTAGGGAGCCCTCAAGGGTGGCGGTTATGTTTTGGTGCAGGTAATGCCAGACCGTGAAAAGCTTGAGCTTCACTTCTTCCCTCTTAGAACTACCATCTAACAAAATTTTAAAATATATAATCACAAATCATTACGAATTTATGAGAAAAGTTATAGAATTAATGTTAGAGTTAAGTGTAAAAATTGTCCTTGTGGTTTGTCGTTTTTGCAGTTTTCAAACTCGGTTATCTTTTGGCTAAAATCATCCCTATGGTTTGCATCTCGTCCCTACCGTTATAATTTTGCCATTAACCCCCTCACATGCAAGTCACATGAGGGGCATTTTTGTCTTTTCACCCATTTTCATCCCCCCCAAAACAACAAACTCGTGAGTTTTACAGAGTTAAGTGCAAAAGTCATCCCTATGGTTTGTTGTTTTTGCATTTTTCATCCTCGCCGTTAACAAACCCAAGAGAACTTTTCATCTTCAACTTCCAAACAAGAATTTAATCCAAAACAAAACAAACTCAAATAAAAAACCTATATTGTAACACCCTAATAAGGCGGAATCATGGGATATCACAAGAAAAGCACAACAAGACATGGAAATTAAATAGAGGCGATACTACATGCAATTAAGGATTGGGCAATCCATGAATTAAGTTCAAATACGAGTACAAGTACAACATGGGATCACAAAATGCATAAGGAGCACATAGCCATCAAATGTTACAAAAGAATACAATCCAAAAATGATGGCCAATAATCCTAAGCATAACCCGTCAAGGGAATCAATGAATCACGGATCCAATAGTCAAGCCCAAATCCTAACAAAGCCATGCAAATCATCCATCACGTCTTTGGTTAACTTGATTACCTGAAAAGTGCACTAAAACGGGTCAACATAAAGTTGGTGAGTTCGTAGGTTTAAACGTTAAAATCATAGTGTCGGGATAACAACCGTTAAGAGTATACTAGGATGAAAATACTTACATCATCATCCATACATTCACAATTCGTCACATCAACGTTACGTTACAACTAAACGTTTCATACACTTTATACACTTTAAACAATACCGTCAATCACAACGTTATGCCACAAATGTGGACTTTATCGTTATGCCATCAACATGGACTTATCGTTATGCCATCAACATGGACTTATCGTTATGCCATCAACATGGACTTATCGTTATGCCACAAATCGTGGACTTATCCGTTATCTCAATCATACATCACAACAAGTATTTATAAATACGTTGATAGAAAAACATGTCAAACAAGTTCAATAATTCATCGTTTCGTAACAAATCATTTCAATTAATTCGTTAAATGTTTAATCAGGAAAGTACACTTTTCACCCCAAGTATGTAAGGAAAACGGGGCTACGAAACTCACCTCAATCCGCACAATGAGCTAATTATAAGATAGAAGTGTTCAACGATTCGTCACGAGCCTTCAACCTATCATTACGTTCAATATACGTATTAATATCACGTTTTATTCCTTTCAATATCTCATTGGAAAACCCTAATGGAATCCCGGACTTTGACCAGCTCGTATGACACGTATACATTACATGAGGAGTCAAGAAGGGATTCAATAGAAAGCTCGACTCGATGCTAGAACACTAGAAGGGAGGCTAGGAAGAAGTTCTGGAAAACGAGCAAACCAAGCCACCATCTCGGACGCCACACACAGCGTAAGAGACGGTGCAACAAAATGACCCAGCGTGCAGGACGATCAGGTACAACGTACAAGACGGTAAGCCAGTTACTGACCGGCGTTCCAGACGGTGAGGACCACCGTCTCAGACGGTGGTCTGGAAACACAACAATCAGCGTTTAAGGGGGCGTAAAACAGAAGAACATGGCGTCTGGGTGAAATGAATGTTGCAGCCCGCCGTCTCGCACGGTCAATGGAGCGTTTGAGACGCTACAACAGAAACAGCCAGCGTAAGAGACGCCAACACGGGCGTGTGGGACGGTGGACCAGAAAACAAACCGACATGCACATCCTTTATGAAGCTAAAATGACCCAAACACACACCATACACCACTTTAGACCTAGAAGTCGGTTTAGAGAGGTTCAAGGCTCAATTCAAAACATATTTAACACAATTGAACATAACAAAACATAACCCACCTCGAGAATTCGATCCATAACAACACATTTGCCCAAGATTACACTTGACCCATTTGGAAACCTTAACCAACCCTAGTTGGTTCAAAATCCGGTTTTGACTCGAAAGTTCGATAGGTAGACACTTTGACATGACTAAGAGCAAGCTAGGTAACATGAAATGATGAATTTAAAGTAGTATTAACTTACCCAAAATACCTCAAACTTTAAATTCGGGTTTGGTGGCTTTTGAAGAAGAAAAACACTTTAAAATGTAACATCCCAAAACTTTTTGACGTTGACCATTAACTTGTCGTTAGCGACCGTTAGTTACTATGTGTTTTATATGTGCTTACGTGAATTAATTGATTAACGTGAGATATGTGTTAAAGTGATTTAAAGTAATGAAATTAATGTTGATAATGATTTATAAAGTCAATTAGTGTTCCCGATAAGATATAAGAGTTGTTAAGTGTTCCCGGTTGCGTTAAACGAGTCATTAAGGGCCGAAACGAGTTGTAACGAAGTGCGAGGGCCTAGATGTAAAGTTTTAAAGTTGCCCCAGTATATATATGTCCTCTTGGTCGACCTAAAGGCTGGAGAAACAGATCAAAACCCTAGAAAAGTATTTCACACAAAACCTAGGTTAAATCTTCAATTTCTAGTCGATTTCGGGTGATTTCGGAAGGGTTTTTGCTTGCTTTTCGATCCATCAATCATCCCTACAGGTAATATGTCAGTAATATAATGTTGATTAAGTTTTAAAGTAGGTTTTATCTCTGTAAATTCAACCATGAGGGTTGGGATGGATTAAAGTTGATGTTTTCGGTTAAAAACGACGTTTTCGTGAGTAAAATCATTAATTGAGATGATTAACTGTATCAAGATATAAACTTTAATGATGAATAATGTTGTTGAGATGTAGTAGAGTGTATTCTAGGTGGTTAATTGGAAACCCACTTGAGGTATTGAGTTTTTGATCAACACGTTACCGATTTTACGTTTTTCGGGTGTTTTAAAGAATGAATCATTGTTGTATTTGATTCAAGGATCAATTAATGTTTTCAAAGGCTTAATAGTGACCTGATTAATGTTGATTTAATAGGTATAAGTTGTGGTGGAGGTTTGGGATTCGTTTGAAAGGAGTTTGAAGTGAAACGAAATCGCAAGTTCTGGTCGAATCCAGATATGCGGCGCACAGGAGGCTTGTGCGGCGCATATCGTGGTCTGGGCAAGTTTCTGAATTCTGAAAAAGTGAAATATGCGGAGCACAGAAAGGCCATGCGGCGCATATTCAAGTCTGATGGTCGTTTAGGCTTGTTTTAGTGCTCGTTTGACCCATAGACCTTATGCTTAGGTTACCTTATGTTATAGGGAACTTAGAGAGGTCTTTTGAAGCCACGTTTATGTTACATGTCGATTATATGTATGTGATAGGTAGTTGGGAACTCAAGAAAGATACGTTAAAGTTGCTTGTTGATCGTTGTGCTCGTCGTCAGGTAAGATACATGTCTTTTATCACGCTGGAGGCACAACAAAAGTAGTTTTCTTTAATTAACCTCTTAATCGGATTATCTTATGTGTGTTGGGTTATCCGGGTTATGCGGGAGGTTATATGGGAACATATGCATGTCGAAGTAGTTAATTATGTTGTGATGACGTTTAAAGTTGAAGTAATTACATGCATGTGTAGTATACTGCTTACGTTGATGTTGCTATGAATATGATATGTGTTATTGATTCATTTCGTTGTTATGATTTAATGTTGATATGTGATGACTTATATGTGGGACTTAAGTATGATATGTTTAGTTCACTAGATACACGTAAGAAATGTTATGAGTTGTGCACGTTAGTGGGATTAAATGTTAAAGTAGATGTGGGACTAGTTAGGTAATGTATATACCTAATGTTAAAGTAAAATGTGAGATGTGGGAAACCGTTCTAGCCTTAGTGTTAGTGCGTAAAAAGTAAGAAAGATATAAATACATGGGAAATGCTATAGCTAAATATGTGAAATTGACGTGGGAAGTGTTAAGCTTAACCCGTGCTAGTTTATGCCAAGCTAGTGCGTACGTGGTCGCTTGAGTGGCTCCTTGCGGCATAGTTACGTGGGACTAGTATTTCCGGGCGGAGTGACTAACCACCAATGTTAAAAGCATGACGGGATACTATGGAAATGGCATTGCCTTTCCTAAAAGATTATACGTGGGAAATCGTGCTAGTTGTAATGCTAGTGCGTAAGATGTGGGAAATCGTGCTAGTTGTAATGCTAGTGCGTAAGACGTGAGACGTGGGACTAATATGTAAAACGTAGAAATGAAAAGTGAGTACGAATCAGATTTCATATGACGTGAGATGTGATAGATAAGTGGGATATATATATGATAAGATGTGAACGATGGATATACATTAATAGGATTATAAACCCTATAATGATAAGACGAATATATGTGTAATACGTGGGAAATCGTGCTAGTTGTAATGCTAGTGCGTAAGATGTGGGAAATCGTGCTAGTTGTAATGCTAGTGCGTAAGATGTGGGAAATCGTGCTAGTTGTAATGCTAGTGCGTAAGATGTGGGAAATCGTGCTAGTTGTAATGCTAGTGCGTAAGATGTGGGAAATCGTGCTAGTTGTAATGCTAGTGCGTAAGATGTGGGAAATCGTGCTAGTTGTAATGCTAGTGCGTAAGATGTGGGAAATCGTGCTAGTTGTAATGCTAGTGCGTAAGATGTGGGAAATCGTGCTAGTTGTAATGCTAGTGCGTAAGATGTGGGAAATCGTGCTAGTTGTAATGCTAGTGCGTAAGATGTGGGAAATCGTGCTAGTTGTAATGCTAGTGCGTAAGATGTGGGAAATCGTGCTAGTTGTAATGCTAGTGCGTAAGATGTGGGAAATCGTGCTAGTTGTAATGCTAGTGCGTAAGATGTGGGAAATCGTGCTAGTTGTAATGCTAGTGCGTAAGATGTGGGAAATCGTGCTAGTTGTAATGCTAGTGCGTAAGATGTGGGAAATCGTGCTAGTTGTAATGCTAGTGCGTAAGATGTGGGAAATCGTGCTAGTTGTAATGCTAGTGCGTAAGATGTGGGAAATCGTGCTAGTTGTAATGCTAGTGCGTAAGATGTGGGAAATCGTGCTAGTTGTAATGCTAGTGCGTAAGATGTGGGAAATCGTGCTAGTTGTAATGCTAGTGCGTAAGATGTGGGAAATCGTGCTAGTTGTAATGCTAGTGCGTAAGATGTGGGAAATCGTGCTAGTTGTAATGCTAGTGCGTAAGATGTGGGAAATCGTGCTAGTTGTAATGCTAGTGCGTAAGATGTGGGAAATCGTGCTAGTTGTAATGCTAGTGCGTAAGATGTGGGAAATCGTGCTAGTTGTAATGCTAGTGCGTAAGATGTGGGAAATCGTGCTAGTTGTAATGCTAGTGCGTAAGATGTGGGAAATCGTGCTAGTTGTAATGCTAGTGCGTAAGATGTGGGAAATCGTGCTAGTTGTAATGCTAGTGCGTAAGATGTGGGAAATCGTGCTAGTTGTAATGCTAGTGCGTAAGATGTGGGAAATCGTGCTAGTTGTAATGCTAGTGCGTAAGATGTGGGAAATCGTGCTAGTTGTAAAGCTAGTGCAGTGCGTGATCGTGAGATGGGTAGATTAATAAAGGATTAGTAAGTTTCCCGAGACTTCCCGTTAGCCATTGTTTGGCTACTTATTAATGACTTATGTTGTATGTATTGATGTATGGCATTTATGTTGGTGCCATAACTTGGATTTATCATTTATTGTTGTGACGATACGATTTAGTAACACCATTTTTATGAAAGGTACCATCCGGTTACGGACGGGGCAGTTTTATATGTACGCTTTCCGCAAAGTTTGAACGCCGTTAGGCAAAGTTTTTGTAAATCCAGGTTTTTAAAATGACGGGTGTTACATAAAAACCTAGAAATTCTTGCACTTAAATGTTTATTATTATTAATGTTGTTGTATTTAATGAATTAGCATTTAAATCTCAAGTTCCACCATTAATATGAATTGAATTTAGGGTTTTATGTAGATGGGAAAAGTGTAAACACCCCAAGCCGAGGCTCGGAATATCACGGAAATCACATAGCACCAGGTGGAATTACAATAGAACAAACTAAATGCAATTAGAGGATTCAGTGAATCCATACAATAAGGGGAACAAGTCTCAAAATACAACAGGAGCGAGTAAACATCAAGATTACAAACGACAACAAAAGAAGGCTAACAATCCTAAATACAATGCAACATAAGGCAAATGGATCCTTGATCCATATCAGTCCAGTCCGGGTTCAACGGTAAGCAAACAATCAAACTCCACGTCCTGAATAACCTGGTTACCTGAAAAGTGTACTAAGCATAGTCAACACAAGGTTGGTGAGTTCGTAGTAATGGTTCGTAAAGAACCAACGTCAATAATCACAATATAAGAGTAGAGGCTAGACATGACTTACAGTGAGCCTCTACATAACACAACGTCGCCCAACAACAAGATTACACAAGACAAGTAAATGTGTAATGAGAATGCACAAATGATATGCGAATCAATGTAAGTGCCAAAAGTATGAATAAGCAAACATGCCTATCCTATGCGTGACCTTCAGTCACCTATGCAACGATACCCTTCTGTCATCGCAATGAACAAGGCTGTATCTCAAAATCATCGAGATATATATGTCTATATACTCGGGGTCACGTTCTACATCCAAAATGGGTGCATACATCTATGCACCAGGATGCCGGCAATCCCCTGCCGAGGGTCCATCAATAATGTATGCAATGCTTACAATCAAATGTAAATGCATAAATCGTAAACCAACAATCAATATATGATAAACCTGCGCCAACAATCAATATATGACCATCATACGCCAACAATCAACAATCAACAACATAAGCCACTAATCACAATTTAACCGACTATACGTACATATACTTCAGAGGATTCTACTTTCTTCAAGTCCCAGATGCTTATATATAGGGTCACCCGCAGCCTTCCCACCACATCTAGAACCCAATGAAGGCATAACCGACTTCCATGTAGGTACGTCTATCCTAATAATAATGTAATACTTAACCAAAACATAAACCAAGTCAATCAACATACGATGAACCATAAACTAATAATTCAATAGTCGTCAATCATAAACCAATAATCAATAATCGTCAATCATAAGCCACTAACCACCATTCAAACCAACTATACGTACATATACTTCAGAGGATTCTACTTCCTTCGAGTCTCAGATGCTTATATATAGGGTCACCCGCAGCCTTCCCACCACATCTAGAACCCAATGAAGGCATAACCGACTTTCATGTATGTACATCTATCCTAATATTACTAGATACTTAACAAATATAAACTAAGTCATTCAATCGTGATAATCATCTCAACAATTCAATACTCAAACCAATTTAACCAATCAAACGAAAGGAACCATCACACCAATCCAACAACTAAAACAATCAATCAATCAATCAATCAATAAATGCAAGTAAACACGCCAGGTTTACACTTTTCAGCCCGGATCTCAAGCGAGTAGGGAGATACGAAACTCACCTCGATTGGTTATGAAAGCTAAGATCGATATAAAGTTAAGTTATCGTCGTACAACGTTCACTTCACGTCCAACACCTAAATATCGATCATATACATACGCGTCAACATACATAAACACATATACGCAACTAATGAAAACACGGCAAAACCCTAATTAGGGTTCCAAAGCGTTTCTCGACGATAAATGGTTTCTAAGACTCTTAATCAATGTTATATAAGATAAGAAGTGAATTAGATTAAGACTCGGCGCGTAAAACGGTCTAGAAGGTCAAACTAGGTCAAACAAGGAACATTTCAGAAAACAACTGCCGTAACTTACGGCCAACAGGGGCGTAGGTTACGGCGGTCAGAATTCAACAGGCGTAAGATACGGTGGCAAGGGGCGTAAGCTACGGTCCTCTAGAAAGTTCACTTTTGGCGTAAAAGTTGGCGTAGACAGAAGCATTTTGGCGTAAGGTCCAAATTGAAGTTAGGGATAGGCGTAAGCTACGCCCCAAAGGGCCGTAACCTACGCCCAGAAGAATTATAACTAGCGTAACCTACGGCCCCAAGGGGCGTAGGTTACGCCCCATACTGGGCAGCAACATCACCAGCAGCAACAAGTGCAGAAAAACGAACCCAAAACCCCCAAAAACGACCCAAACCAATCCAAAACGATTTGTAGGAACTTTTAACCCAATTTGAAGTATAATCAAACATTATTAACCATAAATACACATAACCCAACCCACAAATTCGACCAAAACATCATAATCACCCACAAATCCTTCAAACCCTAACCCTAACCCTAATTTCCATTTTTACCATTTTCAAGTCTTGGAATCCCATAAAAACGACTAGAAACATAAGAACAAGCATAAATAGAAGTAAATGGGATGAATTTGACTTACCAAAACTTCCTTTTGAGCTAGAACCCGAAATTAGGTCAAAGTGGATAAAAAGCAAGAACTTCCACCTTTGATTCTTCGATATGACGATAATGAGATGAAAGTGACTATGATTTCTATGTTATAATCGATCCAACACTAATTTGATGCAAGAAATGATGAAGAAGATTGAAATGGGTCTTGCCCTTTTTACTTAGAGAGAAAGAGAGAAAAGATAGAAAGATAGATAGATAAGAGAATGAAAGGGAGAAAAGGGGAATAAGGAGGGGAGATTGGGTCTTGGGTGGCTGGTGGGTCGTGGACTACCCACGGGCCGACCCGCTTCTCATCCCAAGCCAAATTACAAACGTTAGGCATTTAAACACCGATTAAAACATATTATCGACCCGACGAATATACCACGTTGTCATTTAGTCACAAAACGACCCAAATATTTCATTAACTTAAATTGTTAGTCAAATTGCACGTAAAGTCAAACGGTCAAATTTCACGGATGTTACAATTTAGAGTAAATGAGAGGGAGAGAAAAGATAAGGTTTTGGTAAAGTGAAAATGATTGGGAAAGTGGGTGAATGGTGGTGGACGGTCATGGGGTCTCATTTTTGAGGCCCCGCTTCGCTAATTTCGACAAATAGCTAAACGTTACTTATTTAAACGCTAAAACGAAACCGCAAATATAATTAAACTCAACGTTACGTTAAAACACGACAAAACGTTCGATAATTCATATAAATTCACGAAATTCATTACATTTAATTATATTAAATCAAAAGTCAAACCGAGTCAAAAGTTGCGGATGTTACATATATATACCTACATTTGATGATCTAGTCAATCACCATCTAATGCAAACACCTACATATGAAAATTTGGCCAACTTCCTCATTTTAACCTGCATTTGAATATGAAGTGGGTTTTTGGACATAAATCTGAGTTAAAATGGATGACCATATCCTCATATGTGGATATTTGCATTTGAAGGTGATTGACTAGATCCTCATATGTAGGTATATATAAGTTTTTGATTTGAGTTTGTTTTGTTTTTTGATTAAATTCTTGTTTGGAGGTAGAAGATGAAAAGTACCCATCGGTTTTCTAACGACAAGGATGAAAAAGCAAAAACGACAAACCATATGAACGAATTTTGCACGTAACTCTAAAAGACTCCTGGGTATGTTGGGGAAGATGAAAATGGGTGAAAAGACATAAATGTCCCTCACGTGAACGGATCCAGGGACGCAATGCAAACCATAGGGATGATTTTGGCTAAAAGTTAATGGCGATGATGAAAACTGCAAAAACAAAAAACCACATGGACTAATTTTGCACTTAATTTTTAATGTTATTTATCAAATGCATGATCTTGATTGTTGCTTTTAATAGTAAATCTAGAATTCAAGTTTGTTGGGGTCCAACATATTTGTTTTAACAGAATAAATTAGTACCACAAAGTGAGGTCTACAAAATCAAAACACACAAATTTCTAACAAGTGGATTTTTTTTTCCGAACATTCAGTCGGTATACGACATCGGGGAAACCTCACCGTATAATGGTGAAGTCTTGCACGTACCCTAGACAACTAGATGTTGACCATGAGCCGTTAGAGGAAAAAACTCCAAGGTTTTGCCATCCCTAAGGATCGAACTCAAGACCTTGGGTAAAACCGGGAGTGCCTCTGACCAGTTGGACTGACCTTCATTGGCAACAAGTGGAGTTTATATAAACACTTTTCCAACATAAAATGTCAGTATTTAATACTAACACAATAAGCATTTAATATTTTCTTAAAATATAGTTAATTTCATTCTTCATAGAAAAATTCTACAAAATCCAACTAAATTTTGAACTAATATTTTCTTAAAATATAATAAAAGAGTAAACGACATAAATCGTCCCTGTGGTTTACTTAAATAGTCACCTTTCGTCCCTGAGAATCAAAAACCTCATGGATCGTCCTTATTTGGAAAATAAGCTTCCCCTTTCGTCCTTTGACTATTTGACCGTTATCCTCAATCCGTTAACCCCCCACGTGCCTACCACGTGAGGGGTATTCTTGTCTTTGCGCCCACTACAACATCTGTAATATTTATTTCCTTTTCCCTTTTCCTTATATAAATCAACAAAACCATTAATCCTAATCCATTAACATCCCCCCAAACGAAAAATCAATCAAAAAACCTCCTCCTTCTCCAATGATCTGAAATCAATCAACCCAAACCCTAAATACAATGTCTTGTCCATTATATAGTATCCGTCCAAAAGGTGAAGACCACTTATGGGATCTCGATCTATTTTATTGTAAGTTCCTTTATTTTTAGGGTTTTACTATATTTTTTTTGTATTTTATTTTATCAATTCAAAGTAGTAATTTTTATGGGTTATATTTGCAATGTAGATTCTTATACTGGTTTGTTCTCGTTAATGGTTCACCATGGAGGTTATTTCACAGAATGGCCAGGGTTGACATATGAAAGGGGTAAGATTGACTATGCTGACTGTATTAATATCGATAAATTTTCAGTTCATGAATTGCATGACATCATGGGGGATTTAGGTTACACTGGTGGTCAAGTGATGTACTATCACTTTCTAAAACCAGGGTTCTCATTAGATGATGGTCTGCAGCCCCTACTTAGTGACCAAGATGTTCACAACTTAGGTAAATATGTAGAAAATGCCAACCTAATATCTGTTTACGTAGAACATGGCATGTCAAATTTAACTGATTACTTTTTGCCAAGAAAATCACAAGTTGTTATTGAAGAGATTTGTGATAATGATACTATCATTTCATCTAAGAAACCCAAACCCAGACCAAAGAAAAATAGTGGAATTTATAAGAAATTATTGCTTGATTGGAATGAGGAACCTCAGTTAACTCCTAGTACTCAAGAGAACTTAGGAAATGACAATATGAGTTTACATGAGCCTGAAATTGTGAATAAAAACCCAAAAGACAAGGGTAAAGCAGCTTGTAGTGAGGAAGCAAATGTGAATCCAAAGCCAAAAGACAAGGGTAAAGCAGCTTGTAGTGAGGAAGCAAATGTGAATCCAAAGCCAAAAGACAAGGGTAAAGCAGCTTGTAGTGAGGAAGCAAATGTGAATCCAAAGCCAAAAGACAAGGGTAAAGCAGCTTGTATTGAGAAAGTGCAAGATGATTCTGAAAGTGATGATAGTCAGGATGATGATAGTGATGATAGTGACTTTATTGTGGATAAAGAAAATGAGATAGAGGAGGTAGAGGTGGATATGAGAGAGTTTCATCTGCATGTAGATGCAGATGTAGAGTTTTTAGGTGCTAATGTAATAGTACATGAAGAGGTACAAGGTGGTGAAGATGAAGAGGTAGAAGTACTACATAATGATCAATTTGAGAGTGGTTCAGATCCAGAAGAAGAAGTTAACAAGATTAGGAACAGGCTGTTGAAAAAAATGGGTAACAAAAAACCAACTAGTGAGCCTGCAATTTATAAAACTGGTTTTCATTTGGCCCAAACTTTTGGTAATAAGAAAGAAGTTATTGAAATGGTTAGGGCCCATGCAATAGAGACTAGGAGAGAGTTAAAGTTTGTGAAAAATGATAACATAAGGGTAAGGGTAGAATGTGTAGGAAAGTATCCTGCTTTTGATCCTACTGGTCCTGCTGGGCCAACTGAGACAGATACTGGAAGCAGACCACTGAATAATGAGTCCATTGGGCTCAAAGGTGGGCCTAAAAAGAAAGTGTCAAGCCTAAATGAAGATGCAGGGCCCAGTCAAGCAACAAGGTCAAAAAAGAAAGTCAGTAAGTCAAAAAAGGACTCATTTGTGGAAAAAGAGACATTGAATAAAGATGGGGTGACATGTGGGATGGTTGTTGAAGATTCTCCACCATTAAATAAAGCTGGTAAGGGACAAAAATCAAGAAAGAAACAGAGGACATGTCCATGGACTTTACATGTGTCCAAAATTTATGGGGCTGAGACATGGATGGTGAAAACATGTATTGAGGAACACACCTGTCTGCAATCAAGGTCCATTAAGCACTTCACATCAAAGTTCATTGGTAAAACTATTGTTCAGCAGATTGAAGGTAAATAATTGATTATTCATGCCTAACTATTAAACTGTTTTGTTAAATAATTGATTATTCATGCCTAACTATTAAACTGTTTTCATGTTCCTTAAATTGTATAGGAAATCCTGATATACCTTCTGCAGCTTTACAAGGGGAATTACAAAGAAGATTTGAGTTAGGATTATCTCAGCAAAAAGCTCAAAGAGCTAAGAGAGCTGCAAAGGGGCAACTTAAAGGTGATTACACAAAGCAGTATAACATGTTAAGAGACTATGTACTAGAGTTGCAGACTGCAAATCCTGGGACTACAGTTAAACTTGAGGTTGAACCACCTTTGAATCCTGATGACAAATTCAGAGTTTTTAGAAGGATTTATGTATGCTTAGGGCCATTGAAAAGGGGCTTCAAGAGTGCTGGAAGAGAGTTAGTGGGTCTTGATGGTGCTTTCATGTCTGGTCCTTTCCCTGGCCAAGTGTTAACTGCTGTGAGCATTGACTCAAACAATGGTATCTACCCTATAGCCTATGCAGTAGTGGAAGCAGAAAGCTGCCACTCATGGACATGGTTTCTAGAGTGCTTAGGTGATGATTTAGACCTTGATAGTAGGTCTAATTACACTTTTATGAGTGATAGGCAGAAGGTATATTATTCTAACTATAAGTTTTATTGATAGCATCATGTTTTATTCTAAATCTAAATGAATTGGTACATATAGGGCATCATTCAAGCTATAGCAAAGGTTTATCCTTCTGCTGAACACAGATTTTGCCTCAAGCATATTCATGAGAATATGAAACTTCAATGGAGAGGGACAGCCTTCAAGAATCATCTTTGGAAGTGTGCCACAGCTACTACAGTCCCAGAATTCAACAGGTTTATGCAAGATTTCAAAAATTACAGTGAATCTGCTTACAATTGGTTGATCAAAATCCCACCTCAACATTGGGCAAGATCACATTTCTCAGGTATTAAACCCTTATCACACTATATTTATCTAAACAGGCAGTTAATTGGTCAATTAAGGTGTTCATTATGTTTGTAAACAGGCAGGGCAAAGTCTGATGTTTTACTAAACAACATGTGTGAGGTATTGAATAGCAAATTAGTTAAGGGAAGACAGATGCCTATTATACATTGTTTAGAATTCATTAGGGAATATCTGATGATAAGAATTGGGAATGTGCAAAAGGTGATACAAAAAAGTAAAGGGCCACTAACACCCACTGCCACTAGGATGCTAGAATTGGTTAAAACAGATGCTGGTGGATACAAAGCTATATTCAATGGTGTTGATAAGTATCAAGTTAGTGGTCCTTGGGGAGATCAATGTGTGGTTAATATTGTAGAAAAAACATGCTCATGTAGGAAGTGGGAGATTACAGGAATTCCTTGTAAACATGCAGTTGCTGTTAATTGGGATATGGTTAATCATAGTATACCAGTTGGTGCTGTTGAAACCTGGGTTGACCCTATTTATAGGCTTGACACTTGGAAAATGATGTACCAGCATACCATAACCCCAACCAATGGTATGAATGTAACAATTGTCATTTTTGGCCCACTAATTGTTGGAAATAATGAAAACAAACTTTTTGAATTTATATTGCCGATATGATTTTGTTCACATTTTGTTCATATTATTGAGCCGAATGAAATATGAGGTTGGATTCCATGTCCTGTGATTGGGCTACAGTGATTAGACATTATTTGGAGGAAACGTATATAAGAAGCTTTAGTATAATGTACAGTTTCAGACAGTGTCGGTGGATAAATAATAATGGTACAAATAAGATCACATTTAAAGTTTGACAATATAACGTCAACTATTTAGATTAAATCACGGATTAAACATTTAGCAAATAATGATTATTACATCGACATAAATACAAATAATTATATCCGTGATTATCGGTTGGCACATGTTACTCTTCTGACAAAGAACAAATAATTAGTTTTTGTTTTGATTCTTTTTCTTCTTGCTCGTGATTCTTTGTTGGGCAGATTTTCTCTTCTCTTTTTCTTTTGATCTAGACAGCCACCCACCTTGTTTCTTTTTCTTTTGGTTGCTTCCGTTTATTTCCTCGTGATGCAACAGAAAGAAAACATCTTTCAAAATCTATCTTATTTTATATATATATATGAACACATACAAACACATAAAGAGATTATTTTGGCCAAATTTTCTTCAAATCTCTTTGTCTCCTCCTGCCGACACTACACACATGAGTATTATTTTATGTTTCTTTTGTTTTGATTTCCTTAAGCTTTCTCCTCCTTATGATTCTCGGCATTCACGCATACAAACATATAAATATATATGTATATACGTATAGATATAGATATTGCTATATCATCAAGAACTTCTCCACTGCAGCCATCTTCATGCCATAAGTTGCTGCTCGTAAACTGCTACTCTGTTCGCAGTCATCATGACAACCACCAGAGTATGGCTGCCGCCTTACTGCTACGTTACTCTTTATCATCACCATGACAACCTGCTGATACTTCAAGTCGAGAACCAGCCAACATGAAATGCTACTGCCGCTGCAAAATCTTCATCATCACCACGAGTTGCTGCTACTGTTTGGAAGGCACCATCGCCAAACTATTGCTACTACTAAATGCTACTGCTACTACTCGTTTTTAGAACAACCACCACAACTAGCAAGCTGCTCGCTGCTGGTTACCATCTTCCCAAGCAAACCCCATGGCTAACTTCCTCGAACCATCACCACCTTTCTCAATCACGACCATCACCAGGAATCACCATGGCCGCTGTTTACTACTCCTGCTCGGTTGTTACCATTGCTAAGCTGCCGCTGTTTTGTTGATGTTGCTGATCACGACCACCAGACCACCTCCCTTTCTCGGCTCCACACCCACGACCCTCACTACCATATCACCTTTCCTCTCGATCTTCCATATCAAACGATTAACCACCACCCCACAAATGGTTCACCACATCTCCTGGAAACAACCACCGAGCAACCATTGAACCATCAAACCTTACTGCTGCTTGAATACCACTACTAATGCTCTGTATAGTTGCTACTGCTGCATTGTTGTTACTGCCATCGAGCCACTGCTCGACTTTTGCTGCTACTTCTTGTTGCTACTGTTCGAACGAAACCATCACCACCGAACCATCACCTTTAAACACCATCACGAGCCACCACCATGTAACTACACCCACGAGCTGTAACAACCTGTTAACATCATCATCACCAACAGGAACCGTAGTTGAAAGCCAAGAAGAAAGGAAAGAAAGAAAAGAACGGTTTTGGGAAAACTTTAGATTCATGTTACGTAAAAGTTACACGTTAGTTTTCAATTCTGAAAGTTGCTGGGAGTTCGTTATTGATTCCTCTAGTTGTGTGGTGAGTTTCATTACAATTGGTGATCGTTTATTTTTGGAAGATTTTGTTAGTTTATAAGTTCTCGTAAGGTTTTCGGGTTAGATTTAAGGAAAATGGTTAAGACTTCCAAGTTGTTATTATAGTTATATGGATAGACTGGGGTACAGAGAATTTAGACAAGAAAACGGATTCGTTGAATCTCGTTTCGTTTACAAGTTATTCGCACCGCGAAATGCCCTGTGGAAGCATTTTACATAGTTTTATTAACATAAAACGTCAACTGGGTCTTGATACGAAGCAGCCAGAATCATCATTTAAACAGGTTATTTATCACTTATAAGTTTCCTATGTTGAATTAGAACAAGAAATACAAAGTTGTAATCTGACCGTTAAGACCGTTAGATTTTCTGACAGTTTCAGTCCTAAACCGTTAGATTTTCTGACAGTTTCAGTCCTGAGCCATTAAACTGTTTACAGTTTTAGTCCTTCGCCTATCAGTTGCTTACTAAACTGATAATTCTATAAAAATGGATTATTCTATACAGTTTCCTTTACCGAAGGCTAAAACGTTTGGGATATTCGGATACATTTCAGACTGTTACATACCTCCTACTGTTTGACAGACATTTCAGGTGAGTTTCGTAAACCCTCCCTACTCAATTGAGATTCGGGCTGAAAAGTGTACATGCTTGTTGATTGATTGTTTGTTTAATGTATTGACTTGTTGCTCGGTTAACTTTGACTTCGTTATGAACACTTGTTGTGCTTTAGATAGTTGTACATACATGGAAGATAATTATACTTTTTATGAATAGTAGATGTGGTGGGAAGGCTGCGGGTGACCCTATATATAAGCATCGATGATTCCTTTAAAGTAGAATTATAAGAAGTGTATGTGCATCGTATTTGTTGGTTGATTCACTTGTTATGATATGGACCGAGATGTCAATTTGCTTAATTGTTGATTGTTGATGTGAATGTTAATGATGATTGTCGCTTTGATAACCATGTAAGTGGTTTATCATGTTAGTAACACCCCAAGCCGAGGCTCGAAATATTACGGAAATCATATAGCACAAGGTGGAATTACAATAGAACAAGAACTAAATGCAAATAAAGATTCAGTGAATCCATTACAAATACGAACAAGTACCAAAATACAAAAGGAGCAATAACCATCAAAGTTACAAAGGAGCATTCAAAAGATGGCAATTAATCCTAAGTATAATGCAAAAGAGAAGGTCTATGAATCCTTGATCCATAAAGTCCAGAGTCCGGGTTAAACAACAAGCAAGCAAGCAACTATACTCCACGCCCAGGATTAATCTGATTACCTGAAAAGTGTACTAAGCATAGTCAACACAAGGTTGGTGAGTTCGTAGTAATGGTTCGTAAAGAACCAACATCAATAGTCATAATATAAGAATAGAGGCTAGACCTGACTTATAGCAAGCCTCTACATAGCTCAACATCGCCCAACAACAAGATTACACAAGACAAGTAAATGTGAAATGAGAATGCACAAATGATATGCGAATCAATGTAAGTGCCAAATGCATGAATAAGCAAACATGCCTATCCTATGCGTGAACGCCAGTCACCAATGCAGCGATACCCTTCTGTCATCACAATGAACAAGGCTGTATCTCAAAATCATCGAGATATATATGTCTATATACTCGGAGTCAGGCACTACATCCAAAAATGGGTGCATACATCTATGCACCAGGATGTCGGCAATCCCCTGCCGAGGGTTATCAACAATGTATGCAATGCTTACAATCAAATGTAAATGCATCAATCATGAACCAACAATCCATATATGATGAACTTGAACCAACAATCAATAATCGTAAGTCTTAAGCCAATAATCAACATTCAACGAACGTGAGCCAACAATCAAAAATCACCGATCATAAATCAATAATCTCAACCTAAACCAAATATACGTACATACACTTAAGAGGATTCTACTTCCTTCGAGTCCCAGATGCTTATATATAGGGTCACCCGCAGCCTTCCCACCACATCTAAAACCCAATGGAGGCATAACCGACTTCCATGTATGTACGTCTATCCTAATATATATGTAATACTTAACTAAAACATAACCCAAGTCAAACAAACGAAACGAACTGCCACATCAAACCAACAATCAAGTCAAACAATCAATAAATCTACAATGCAAGTAGACACGCCAGGTTTACACTTTTCAGCCCGAATCTCAAGCGAGTAGGGAGATACGAAACTCACCTTGTCCGGCAAAGAAGCTAATAAGATTACAAACGAGTAATAGGATCCACACGTCCACAACCTATAATTATACATCATAATACCGTAATGTCAACTCTACAATCATAAACAAGTTGGTTTAGCACAATTAAGTCAAGTCACAAGCCCTAAACACCTTTACAACTTTAACGAGTAGGAACAAGACGCATTTGACTCGACCTTTTTAGAAATGAGAAAGGATTCATACAAAAAGAGTGCTACTACTAGAAACTAGACTCTCTCACGATTCCAACGATAGGTCATACGACTTATTTGGACTTACGGATCAAAAGTTACGACCTTTCAAACTAAAACAGGTTTTGCTGCACTGGAGGAAAGGTGCGGCGCACCATTGATGAGGTGCGGCGCACCAAGCCAGGTGCGGCGCACCAAGGAGGGTGTGCGACGCACAAAACGATCAGGTGCGCGCAGTCCAAGAGGTGCGGCGCACCAGAGAGGTGCGGCGCACCAAGCCAGGTGCGGCGCACCAGAGAGGTGCGGCGCACAAACTGATCAGGGAACCCAGTCCAGATGGTGCGGCGCACCAAAGAGGAGGTGCGGCGCACCTGCGCCCAGATCAGTTCCAAAACACTTCAAACACGAACCAACTTAACCCAAACTCCATTTTTGATCACCAAATCGACTAGTGATGTTTCAAGACTCATTTTGAAGCTTACAAAAAACATATTTCAACATAAATAAACATAACCCCTATCTTAGTTTCGATTCAAACATCATAATCACATCCAAACCCTTCAAACCCTAATTAAACCCTAGTTTGACCCAAATCAAGATTTAAGCCGATTAGGACTTGCAAACTTTCAAGATGACTAGAAATGCATAAACAAACATAAGTAGGTACAAATGGGATGAATTAGACTTACCGAAACTCCTCCTTGAGCTAGAACCCCAAATTAGGTCAAAATGGGTAAAATGCAAGAACTTGGCTTTTGATTCTTCAATATGACGAAAGTGAGATGAAGATGGCTATGATTTCTATGTTATAACCGTTCCAACACTAATTTGATGCAAGAAGAGGATGAAGAATGAATTGGTTTTCTTTTGTTTGAGAGAAATAGAGAAGATAGATAGAAAGATATGAATGAAAGGATAAGGGGGGGGGAGGATGGGTAACTAGTTGGCCCATGGGTCATGGACTACCCATGGGTCGACCCGTTTCCCCCAAGCCAATTTACAATTGATTATACAATAAACGTTAAACAAACATATTAACGACCCGACTAACATACCACATAGTCATATAATCACAAATGGGCTCAATTATTTCATTCAACAAGTTTGTTAGTCGAATTACATCAAAAAGTCAACGGGTCAAAATTCACGGATGTTACATGTTAGGCGTATTGATTAATGATGAATGTCGCTTTGATAACCATGTAAGTGGTTTATCATGTTAGGCGTATTGGTTAATGATGAATGTCGCTTTGATTATCATGTAAATGATTTATCATGTTAGGCGTATTGGTTAATGATGAATGGCGCATTGATAATCATGTAAATGATTTATCATGTTAGGCGTAATGGTTAATGTATAATGGCGCATTGTTTATCATGTGAGTCGCAACGGGTTACGATATATGGCGCATTGTTTATCATGTAAGTCGTAACGGTTTACTGGCGCACTGTTTGACAGGTAAGGCGTAACGGTTTATGTATAATGATATTGTTGTTGAAACGTTGATTGTATTGATTTGTGCTAATGTGAAACCTTTTAGGGTTTCTTTGGACTTGATTAGATATTCTAATCCTCGCTTATCGTTAACGGTTGTTATCCCGATACATACTTGTTTCCTGTTACTTGTCCCTACGAACTCACCAACTTTATGTTGACGCTCTTTAGTACACTTTTCAGGAAATCAAGTTAATCAGAGATAAAATGGATGATTGCATGCTTGTTTGCTAGGATTGGACTAGCTTTGGACTTTCTGGATCCATGATCCTTACTTCCCTTTATGGGTTACTTTTAGGATTAACTACTATCGATTGAATTGTCTTTTATTATTGATTGAACATGTATTTCGATGAATGTTGATGATTGTATACGTTTGTACAAGTTTAAGGATTGTTTCAATCCTATGTTTTCAAATAGTTTGATTCTACATAATTTCCATGTCGTGTTGTGCTTTTCTAAGTGATACCCCATGATTCCGCCATGTTGGGGTGTTACAGAATATGTGGGCTCAGGTTCCAGAAAATTGGACAATCATCATCCCTCCAAAATATCACACTCCAATTGGGAGGCCTAGAAAGAAGAGAAGGAAGAATGAAGAAGAAATTCAAATGTCCAAGAATGGGAGACTTTCTAGGAAGCTTAGGTCTGTGGTTTGTAAGAAGTGTGGCACAATGGGTCACAACAAGAGGTCCTGCAAACAAGCTGGTTCCAGTCAAGGAGGAGGAGTTCCAACTCAGTCAAGCCAATTCAACCCAACTTCAAGTCAAGCTGCAGGGGGTCAAAGTCAAGCTGCAAGGGGTCCTAGTCAAGCTGCAAGGGGTCCAAGTCAAGCTGCAGGGGGTCCAAGTGAAGCTGCAAGGGGTCCTAGTCAAGCTGCAAGGGGTCCTAGTCAAGCTGCAAGGGGTCCAAGTCAAGAAGCAGGTTGTCCAAGTCAGGCTAGTGCAAGTATGGGAGGTCAAACTCAACAATGTGTCAGTATAAGAGCAAGTACCAGCAACATTGTGCGCAGTCCAGGTGGTAAAAGGTGTATGCTCAAAAGCAAGCCTTGATGTAGTTTGGTAACTTATGGTCATGTAATGATACTTATGTATTATGTCTGGTCTTTTGCTACTTTGGTTGGTCTATTGCTACTTTATGCTACTTATGTATTATGTATGATCTTTTGCTAAATTCTGTTAGACTTGGTTTATCTCTTTTGCTATGTATGTCAAGATATTATGCTACATTCTGTTATACATGGTGTATGTCTTTTGCTATACATATCTTGTTTCTAATCTATATTCTGCATTGTCTACATATAATATTTGATAGATAGCAAAATCCCCAATTTATTAGAATATTGCAAAAACTTACAATTACAAATACCAAAATATTACATACATTTCATCACAATTCAAACTAGTAACAAAGACACAAGATAGACGATTACAATTGTAGCAACAACCAACAACATCTTCAATTTCTTCAATTCACCATCTTTTTCTTTTATTTGTGCTTCCAATTTATTCTTTGACTTCAACAACCCTGGTATGATCTCAATCGCACGTTGACACATTGGTGGATCGAACCATCCTATGAATTTGCACTTGGAACCCTTTTAAAAAAAAAACCCAATTCAATTTAGGTCCAAAAAGTGAACCCTAATTAAAAAATGTAGGAAACTTACTTGATTAGGACATGCATAGAATCTTCTACCTGGGTTTTTGGGTGTCCATGATGTTACGATTATCGCTTGATTACCGCACCCACAAAACACCATTCTTCAAATTTTTGGATTTTTGGTTCGTATGCTAAGAAAAGAGAAGGAATAAAATTAGGGGTTTTGGGATTTTGTATACATATATTTGTGTATATATATGGTCAAAAGGAAGAAAGAGAGTGACAGCCTGCACTCTTTTGGGGGCGCAAAGACAAGAATACCCCTCACGTGGTAGGCACGTGGGGGGTTAACGGATTGAGGATAACGGTCAAATAGTCAAAGGACTAAAGGGGAAGCTTATTTTCCAAATAAGGACGATCCATGAGGTTTTTGATTCTCAGGGACGAAAGGTGACTATTTAAGTAAACCACAGGGACGATTTATGTCGTTTACTCTATATTATATTATAATAGAAAAATTCTACAAGATCCAACTAGATTATGAACTTCAGGATAAAAATCATCCATGTATTCACAATAATCCTAGACTATTATCAATTGATCTAAGCCTCATTGGTAGTAAACACTTTATTCGTTCATCTGTTTCGATATTGTTTGATAAATCGAGCAGAAGAAGTGAATTCTCCTTTATAAATACGTGGGGATCTTAAATATTTCACGAGTTAGATACTTATAATTCATTTTCTTAATTCAATTCTTGTAAAGAAGCTAAATTCAAGCTCGTATTTTTAAAAAAGTAGAACGAATAATTCAAATATAGCTAGATGGATGTTCGCGTCATGCGGCAACGATGGTGGTAGCGGCGACGACGGTGTGGTGGCAGGGGATGGGTGGTGGCGGTGAGTATTATAGGTTATTGATATATAAGGGGATAGTGCAATTATTTTAATATTTCAGATAAATTAATGGTATCTTTTGCAAACCATGTTTGTTAGGTGTTAGATATGTCGATTGTATGTGGCCCCATGGTCCGGAAATTGGTATGTCATTTTGAGATTTTGGAAGAGAGGGAGGTTAATTGCGTTAATAGGATACAAAAGGGGTATTCGTGCAAAGCGGTAATGGTGGTGACGTGATGGTGGCGATGACAAATGGTGATGGTGGCGACAGGCAGCGGTGGTGGTGGCGGCGAGTAGAGGGATATTGTAGCTATTTTATAAGTTGAGGGATAAATATTATAAATAAGTATACTGGAGACATTAGTTAAAACCATGAATAATATAGTTCAGAGATATTTTAATTATCAGTTATTTTTCCTAAAAAAAGTGATGGTTTTTGTTAATAACTAGCATAATAGATCGAGATAGATAGCAACTTAGAGACAGATAGCAACCTATGACACATCGTTCGACACGTAACAATACAAATCCCTTTTGATAAATAGAAATTGATAAATATATCATTTACATTTACTAAATTTGCAATGTAAATATGTCTTTCATTTTTATTCAATTGTGGATGAGTAATGCTAGAATGACTTGGGTTGGTCATGGGTATCTTCTAAATCCACTATGTGGGTCCCGGAGGTGAGTTTTTCTCAAGGTCTCGGGTTCGAGTCTTGGGTTTCTCATCTCAAGGTATTTTCCATGAGGAGGGGGTTGGAGGTCCAGCAAATCGCTGGTTAAAATTGCTCCAACACGTCTGAATCGAAACTAACTTTAAAAAAAAAAAATACATCTTACAAACTAATACTTACTAACTTACGTGGAAGGTGCCACATCATTCGTATTCCATAAATAAAATTAACCTATGTTAATTGTTAAATAATCTCACACTAATTTCCTATATTAAGTCTATATAATATTAAGAAAAATTATAACTTCTTTCCCTGTAACACAATTTTTTTTACAACATAACTACCTATCAACAATTCAAAAATCAACTTTTATGTCTTTAATCTCCATTACGTGATGAAAAGATATAATTCATGATAGTGTAAAATGTAAATTTAAGCTGAAAGTCTAATAAACAAGACAAAAAAGTGATCAGGGCCATTCGATTGAATCACTTATTAAAAACAAACAATAATCATCCTCTCACAACCAAGGATTCAACCCAAATTTTCCTCAACAAACATCCATAATAAGTCAAGAATACAAATTAGATAACAAAAAAAACATCCGAATTTCTTCTTCGTAATTACTAGTTTACTACCGGTATTATTAACGTTTCTTTTCCTCCTCCTATCACCTTGTATTGTTGTTATGTTGTTTATCATGCAACGCATGAGTTTAACCTAGTTATATTATATGTATAATAAAAGCTTCCAAAATCAAACAATGTGAATTTTAAAAATAAAAAAAAATAATTTGATTAATTTATCATAAAAAACATAAATATGTTGATATATTTATGACATTTAAATTTTTGTATAGAAAATATACATGAGGACAAAGCTATACAAATTAACATGTTTTACGATCACATGTAACATAATTTATTACTATTATATTATAGTTAGGATATATTAAAAGTCAAGTACCAAGTATCAACATATTTATAAGTTTCGTATTTTAATTTAATATTATTAAAAGTATATATGTAAGAGGGTTATATTTTGACTAATCATATAAAGTATAAGTATTGATATTGTCATTTAATAAAGATGAAATAATTAAATTTGATCTAATGGTTTTAAATCAAAAATTGAATTCATCTAAGGGTTCCTAATTGTTTATGAATGAATTTAGGACTTTGCTATATATACTAGGTTTTTGGCCCGTGCGTTGCACGAATTAACACAAATTTCTAACAAATAATTTAATAAAAACTCAATATAAAAAATAACTTTTACTGAAGAACGAATAGAATTTTTGTGAAATTTAAGTAAAATGTCAAGAAAACACAAAGTATTAAACATTATTACAATGAAAAAATTATAAATATTAATGGTGGACAGAGTGCTTCCCCACTCCTCATCACCACTTTTTTCATTCTTCCTTATCGCCTCCCACAAGTAAGGATTGTTTCACCATTATTTCCCCATCTCTTCCCACTTAAAAGAAGACAAGAAAATAAAACAAATAAGGTGAGAGGGTGAGGAAGAAACCGTCAACACCATCACCACTTTGCTACCCACCCCATAGGTACCTATAGGCGGGGCGACGTTCCACCCGGTCACCGATCGGTCACCACCTTGCTCCCCCGTACTCCATCCATCCTCAAAGAACTAAACATATAGTATATAAAAACATAAATTCAATTTAAATTAATACAACATTTTTCACGGTAACTCGTTATGTAACACAACAAAAAATCAAAATGGTTAACAAATAAAAAGCCAAAACGGGATACATTATAAATTACATGTTTTGTATATGGGGGGGGGGGGGGGGGGGGGG
>CM067174.1:105486470-105506470 GCA_034093135.1 Erigeron breviscapus | reverse complement strand
TGCTCATTAATATCTATAATTAGGTGACAAAAGCAATTAACTACAAGGACAAGCATGCAAAAATTTAAAAATCCTCTAAAATACCCGACTTTCTCCTATTTACCACCCCCACACTTAAGTTGGACAATGCCCTCAATGTCCAATGAGCTAAAGCAAATTATGGGAAATAGTGGAAGGTAAACAAAAAGCAAAATCAAGAACAAGAAAAACTTGCCGGGTATGACGGGTGTTCCATGCTTGAATGATGCCAACAAGAATAAAGCGTTGAACTTACTGCCATCATATGCATATGACAAAACTTGCTATTCAACATGAACACACGATTAACGCATAACAGGAATACCAATCAAATAGCATAACTCAACCATCATCAAGAGTTTATTCAAAAACACACACAAAAAGAAAAATGCAAAATTAAAATATAAATAACAAAATAGAAGACACGGGTTGCCTCCCGAGAAGCGCTTAATTTATTTACGAGTCGTTAGCTAGACTCCTACCCCGAATAATTACCATGGTGGGGTCTCTGACGCCCCCACACTTAAAGTGTTGGGCGGTCTACCCTTAAACGGTGAAGAACAATTACCTTTCACCATTGTTAAAATCCAATCATTTGCTCGCCCAGATGTATCAACAACCGTCATTAACTCCTCTTTCTCATTTGATGATAAATTCGAGCACAACTCTTCAGACAACTTTACATTACCATGAGAAACCGCAGACTTCAACCGACTGTATATGTAACATCCATAAAATTTGACCGTTTGAATTTATATATAATTTGACTAACGATGTTAATAAGCGATATAATTAAGTGCAATTCGTGAATTTACGATGAGAAATATGTTTGACGGGTCAATTGTTCGACTATTTACGGGAAATGATACAAGACGATTTACGATGTAACTAGTTATTGGTGATGGGTTACCCATGGGTCACTCACAACTCATGAACCTCAACCCAAACCCAACCTTATCCTCCAACCAACTTCTTCCACCTTCCATCCATCCATTCACCCTCATCTCTCTTTCTCTCTTAAACTCTTGCAAGAACTCAAAACACTCTCTCTCTAATTTAATTCACCCATTTATTATTGTTTAAATTAAATTTATGTAAGAATTATCATCACCATCTTCATATCATCATCATATCAAAGATTGGTTGGTCAAAGTGCAAGGAATCTCCATTTATAGCTTAATTTCGGATTTTTGCTTCTAGTGGAAGAATTTGTAAGTCAAACTTGTCCTAATATGATCATTTTATGTTTACAAATGTATTCTAGTTAATTTTAACCAATCTTGGGTCAACTAATAGGTCAAACCCGTTTTTAAGCAATTATTAGGGTTTTGGGTTATAAAGCGGGTCAAAGATCGAATTCTTGAAATTGTTGGACGTATGGATGATTCTATGGAAGGGTTACGTTACAATCATGTTTATTGATCTTGTATAAACGAAAACTTGTATAAATTTCGTGTTAAAAGCTCATGAAAACCGAATTAGGGTTTTTAACTATAAAATGAAGTCAAAAACTAAATAAAAATTTATATATATATATATATATATATATATATATATATATATATATATATATATATATATATATATATATATATATATATATATATATATATATATATATATATATATATATATATATATATATATATATATATATATATATATATATATATATATATATATATATATATATATATATATATATATATATATATATATATATATATATATATATATATATATATATATATATATATATATATATATATATATATATATATATATATATATATATATATATATATATATATATATATATATATATATATATATATATATATATATATATATATATATATATATATATATATATATATATATATATATATATATATATATATATATATATATATATATATATATATATATATATATATATATATATATATATATATATATATATATATATATATATATATATATATATATATATATATATATATATATATATATATATATATATATATATATATATATATATATATATATATATATATATATATATATATATATATATATATATATATATATATATATATATATATATATATATATATATATATATATATATATATATATATATATATATATATATATATATATATATATATATATATATATATATATATATATATATATATATATATATATATATATATATATATATATATATATATATATATATATATATATATATATATATATATATATATATATATATATATATATATATATATATATATATATATATATATATATATATATATATATATATATATATATATATATATATATATATATATATATATATATATATATATATATATATATATATATATATATATATATATATATATATATATATATATATATATATATATATATATATATATATATATATATATATATATATATATATATATATATATATATATATATATATATATATATATATATATATATATATATATATATATATATATATATATATATATATATATATATATATATATATATATATATATATATATATATATATATATATATATATATATATATATATATATATATATATATATATATATATATATATATATATATATATATATATATATATATATATATATATATATATATATATATATATATATATATATATATATATATATATATATATATATATATATATATATATATATATATATATATATATATATATATATATATATATATATATATATATATATATATATATATATATATATATATATATATATATATATATATATATATATATATATATATATATATATATATATATATATATATATATATATATATATATATATATATATATATATATATATATATATATATATATATATATATATATATATATATATATATATATATATATATATATATATATATATATATATATATATATATATATATATATATATATATATATATATATATATATATATATATATATATATATATATATATATATATATATATATATATATATATATATATATATATATATATATATATATATATATATATATATATATATATATATATATATATATATATATATATATATATATATATATATATATATATATATATATATATATATATATATATATATATATATATATATATATATATATATATATATATATATATATATATATATATATATATATATATATATATATATATATATATATATATATATATATATATATATATATATATATATATATATATATATATATATATATATATATATATATATATATATATATATATATATATATATATATATATATATATATATATATATATGTATATGAATTAGTATATATGTATACTTGTAAATGCATATAAAAATGCACATACATATTAATACGCGTACTATATAAATGAAAATGAGAATTAGTACACGTAATCACATCAATACTTATGTTGTATATAAACAATGATAGGACGAGAATCGCACTTGAAAACCGAATTAGGGTTTTTAACTATAAAATAAAGTCAAAAACTAAATAAAAATTTAATTGACGGATCTGGACTCGAATCGGTCGAGGGTTGTGTTTATCTAGGTTTATATTGACTGCAATTACACCAAAACAAGTTTCAAACCATCACAAATCGATCCCACGGCCGTAAATTAGGGTTCTTATTCGAAAGTCAAAGTTGACTTTAAAAGTCAACTGTGTTCTTGTTCTTGGCTGCCCAGAATCGCTTCTCCCCTGCACCACCGTAATCTACGCCCTTTGTGGCGTAGGTTACGCCGCCCTGCATGTTCTATTTCCACCTTACGCCACTAATCATCTGTTTACGCCAAAAATGAAGCCATCAGACGCCAAAATGTGAAGTTCCTGACCACCGTAGCTTACGGTGCTACTAACTGTATCTTACGCCTCTTGTTTCTTGCCCAGCGTATGTTACACTGCTCCTTACCGTAACTTACGCCCTTTGAATGCTCTCCCACCGTAGCCTACGCCACCACCACCGTACCTTACGGTGGTGTGCTTCCTTCATTTTTTTTCCAGATTTCCTAGTTTAGGGTTTTGATACAAAAACCATTTCAAGCTTTTATATATGAACCCTCTTGGACTCCTTAGTGTTGTTTCTGTTAAAGAAAAGCGTTCGGATGTCGGGAAAACCCTAAACTAGTGACGTCGAGCTAGCGTAAAACATACTTAAAAATACATATCAAATGTATACACACACACACACACACTATATATATATATATATATATATTATATATATATATAATATATATATATATAATTAGTATATATGTATACTTGTAAATGCATATAAAAATGCACATACATATTAATACGCGTACTATATAAATGAAAATGAGAATTAGTACACGTAATCACATCAATACTTATGTTGTATATAAACAATGATAGGACGAGAATCGCACTTGAAAACCTAATTTGGGTTTGACTTGTGGATTAATGGATACGTATATTATTGTAATTATAGGTTGTGGACACGTGGCGAACATTGAACGTTTATAAACTCATCTTAGCTCGATCTTAACTTCTCTTTTGCCGATCAAGGTGAGTTCCGTAGCTCCCTACTCGATTGAGATTCGGGCTGGAAAGTGCACACATACGTGTTTGATTGTTTGTTTGACTTATTGATGGTTGATTGGTTATTTGATTTGCTATGCGTTCGTTTAAGATCATATATTGTGTGATTGGATGTTTGATTTGAGTTATGGTTTTGATTGGTGGATAGTTTTGATTGATTGTTTGATGGTTTACACATATGATTGTGATATTGTAATTTATTTAGGATAGTCGTACATACATGGAAGTCGGTTATGCCTTCAAAGGGTTTTAGATGTGGTGGGAAGGCTGCGGGTGACCCTATATATAAGCATCTAGGACTTGTTGAAAGTAGAATCCTCCTAAGTGTATGTACGTATAGTTTTGGTTGGTTTGATGGTTGATGGTTGATGGATTTGTGATTGAGGTAAACACGCATATGAAATGACATGAATGTTGGTGAGATGAATGAGTACATCCGAGTGTATAGACGTATACACTTGTGTTGAATTGATGAAACGTACATGACTCCGGGTGTATAGACGTATATACACCGATGATTTTGAGATGCCACATTGTTCATTGGGATGACATGTGAGTATCGTTGCATGGTTGACTTGATGGTCACACTTATGATATGCATTATGACATTGACATGCATACGACACATATATTGATAATGACATCTCCTGTGCATATTCATTACACGCATATGATTGCACTCTTGATATTGGCATGCATTTAGCATATTTCTTGACATTGACACGCATTTGGTACACTCTTGTATTGATGTCACTTGTACATGTTCATTATACGTTTTCTAACTATCTGGTATAGTTACTTGTATGATTACTTGTGTGTGACAAGGTGTTGCCATGAGCAAACCTATATTACGTGTCATGGTTGTATAAGGGCTACATGTAAGTTATTACTTGCCTTTATCTTGTTCATATTGTGATTGTTTGTCGATGGTTCCTTGTGATCCATTACTACGAACTCACCAACCTAGTGTTGACTTTGTTTAGTGCACTTTTCAGGTATTCGTGTGAAATTGGAGACTTGATGACTACTTGTTGCTTCTGCTAGGGCTTGGACCGGGACTCTCATGGATCCGTGATCCGTTAGTCCATGTAGGGTTTATGCTCAGAATCTTACGAACTTAGTTGTATTTGGCTTGTTTTGAATCTCTTTTGTTGACTTCTTGTTTACTTTGCATCTCGTACCCTTAATTGTCGTTTGGGTTCACTGGATCCTTTATTTTCATGTAGTTTATGTTCTACGATAATTCCACTGTGTGCTATATAATTTCAGTGACATTTCGGGCCTTAGTCCGGGGTGTTACAGAATGGTGGCCCATGCGTGGTCGTAGAGAATTAGGCGGTTTGACCTAGACTACGGCTTAAGTTAAAACTCTTCATATAGCATGCATGGTTAGGAATTTTGTGTGCAACGTGAATTATGTGAAACCCTGAAAGTGTACATTGTGAGTTCGTAGACAAGACCAACTATGTGATGACTTGAATGCAATTGGACAACGTGTTGTTTTGAGATGAATACAATATGGTTAACTTATACATTGATATGAACTTGATTGTTGGTTGTTGATGAGATGAATTGGATTGTTGTTGAGTTTGATGATTTAGGGCAAAATGAAGTTATGGCATTAACATGGTATAATATTGTGGCAACCCTAAAAGAGCCTGATCAACTATTTTATGGTCACCCGGTATTATAACAAGTTAATGACATCACGGATTGCACATGTTTGGCTTAGAGTATAATAAGGAACCAATATGCTTAATGGGAGTTGGTTGGGTGGAGGGTTAGCCGCCGGTACACCCTGTATACATACCCGGTCGATAACTAGAGAGCATATCAGATTCGGATTATACTTTAGACCGCTTGTTTAGTTGCCTAGTTGTGTGATGTGTTGAACATGAATTGGTTATGATAATGGACAATTATTATGAAAGTAGCATGAGAAAATGATAGACAATTGTTGTAAACTTGGCATGATAGATAACCATTCCCTTAGAACATTAATACTCTTGCCTTAGCGTAATAATATGAATTTGGTATATTATGTCGGCATGAGAGCGTTAACTACTTGTGTGGCTAACATGTGAGCATTTTGAGGCTAACTTTCGGGTCAACGTGTCCCTTGCTTTATAGAAAATGGTGGGACCAAGAAGGAGTATGACTAACCATAGAGATGAGCCGAATTTGGCAACCGTGATCGCCCAAGCGGTGATAAATGCCATACCTACTATTGTTGCGCAAGTCACGTCAAGCCTTCAAGGAAACAACGAAGCACGTAGAGCTAGAATAAACATGGGTGATAACGGCGTGTCAAGTGGGTCTTCAACCAAAAGAAAGAAAGTCGGGGAGTCTAGCGGAATGAAGGAAATTGGTAGGTTTGACTCTAGGTATGCTAGTAAGGGAAAGACGTCTACGGCATCTGAGCCGGCAAGAAAGAGGTATTTGGGTTCTTTTCCTAGGTGCGAGAAGTGCTCCCGACATCATGCTTCAACCTCTCCTTGTGGGGTATGCTTCAATTGTAATAAGATTGGGCACTTAGCCAGGGAGTGTAGGAAACCGAGAACGGGTCCCTTGAACGCAGTTCCTCTCCAAGCCGTTCCTCCTCAAGCAAATCACTCATGGGGTAAGTGTTATGTGTGTGGTAGCCCCGATCACTATAGAAATGCTTGTCCTAGGTTGGTTGAACTACAAGCCCAAGTGGCGGCTTCTCATAATCAACTTCAAGTTGTCGTTTCTACACAAAACCATAGCCAACAAAGCCGTCAAGTGCAACCTCGAGGACGAGGCTTGGCGGAGAATGCTAATGAAGCCAGCAATGATTCAGAAGCGGTGACAGGTACATTCCAACCCCTACGACGCAATGTTAGTTGATTTTAGGACCGATTATAGCCTTACTTCTTTTACTTGACTTCCTTGATTTCCAATTTTCCCGTATGCTTAAGTTAGAATCTTGATCCTTAAATGATTGGTGATGTGTTAGATAGATTTAGTCGAATTGCTTGATAATGATAGTTTGACTTAAACGATATCAAAATTCTTATTTAACCTTGTGACTTTTGACATTGAGAACTTGATGTTATTGTAAGTACGGATTGAATGACGACGGTAAACGCGAATAGTAAATTGTACTGAAGGAATTGTTGAAATGCCTTTGTCAAACGGTAAGATTCTTAGGATCCAAGACGAAATACCCGATTCATCTAACTCCGAGTCTTTAGTGCTATCGTCCCAAGGTTAGAATTATAGACCGTTACTATTAATTGCGACTTCCCCGATATCTTTCCGGATAACTTACCGGGATTTCTTCCATCTCGGCAACTCGACTTCGTATTTCTTGATTTCCCTAACGCCGCACCCGTAGCTAGAGCTCCTTATAGGTTTGTCAAAAAAAAAAAACAAGAATTGGAAACATAATTCAATTTGCTCCAAGAAAAAGGGTCCTACTCGTTGTAACTAACCGCCATGGGGAAACTCCTATCTTATGGTACAAGGGAGAGACAGGTCGTTTAGAATGTGTATAGACTACCGGGGGTTGGATAAGCTCACGGTAAGGAACTGGCATCCACTCTTCCGAATAGATGACTTATTTGATCAACTCCAAGATGCCAAGTAATCCTCCAAAATTGATCCTCACTCGAGTTATCATCAACTCCGAGTACATGAGGATGACATTCCAAGAACGGTGTTCCATACTAGGTAGGGACAATTTGAATCCACCATTTCGCCTTGCGGGTTGATTAATGCACCGACGGTGTTCATGGATTTGATGAACCGGGTGTGTCGACCATAATTGAACAAGTTGTTCTTGAATTTATTGATGACAACCTTATTACTCGAAAATGAAAGAAGAACATATTAAGCACGTGCGCAAAGTGTTCGAATTAGTAGAAAGGAAGAGTTGTATGCGAAATTTACCAAGTACAAATTGTGGTTGAAAGGGGGCCCACTTCTTAGTAACGTGGTAAGCAATGATGATATTCATATGGGTTCAAGTAAGATAGAGGATGGATCATATCTAGCCGAGAGGCTCTAGGTTCCCATTTCAAGGCAATCTAAGAACATCCCTTGTGGATGAAGGCCACAATTTAGCTGATTCGGTCCATCTCGGGTCGGATAAGACGTATTTAACTTAAAGGAATTTTATTGGTAATCGGGCATGAAGCATGATGTGGCTAAATATGTAAGTGAGTGTCTCACTTGCTTACGAGTTAAGTCCGATCATAAGGAGCTACCCGGATTGTTCGTGCACCATGTGAAGTTGGAATGGAAATGGGAACAACTCGCAATGAACTTCAACACGAAGTTACCGAAGACAAGAAATGGTTGTGATATGAGTGGAGTAATTTTGGATCGGTTAACGAAGGCGGCTCATCTCTTGGCCATCCGTGAAACCAATTAGTTGCCATCAAGGTCCGTTATATTTAAAGAGGTGATGTCTAGGCACGGAGTTCCGGTTTCTATCATCTCCGATAGAGGTACCCGGGATAACTCAAAAATTTTGAAGAGCCTTTCAACAAGCTATGGGTACTCAACTCGATATGAGTACAACACCTCATCCTCAAACGAATGGACAAGATGAAAGAAATACTACAAATGCTAGAGGACATGTTGAGGAAGTGTGCAAATGACTTTGGTGATAGTTTTGAAGATCACTTACCGTTAATTGAACCCTCGTACTTTATAGTGGCACCCGCTAGGGCACCTTATAGTAGGGAATGAGTATTCTCCCCTTCCTCCCTAGGCTGGGTCGGAGATAGTAAATTAAAAGGACTACAACTAACTCATGAATGACTAAGGAGATACGCCAAAGTAAAGGGTAGACCATTGGAGTTCACTCAAGAGCTTGGAGTATTTAATACTTGTAAAGTGACATAAGCGTTGACGGACCCCACTCCCAATGAACGAAGTTCAAGTAGACGAAATCTCAATCTTGCGAATGAACCAGTAGAATATTAGGTATTGAGGTCAAGAAGTTGAAGAGAAAACGCTACATGAATTTTAAGGATTAGACGATATACTAGACGCGAAAATGAGTTCACTTGGGAGCTAGAGGACCATGGGAGACCAGGTACCGCATTGCCTAGTAACTAGGTTTCGTCGAATTTCGGGACAAAATTCTTTTAACGGGGGAATGATGTAACATCCGTAAAATTTGACCGTTTGACTTTATATGTAATTTGACTAACGATGTTAATAAGCGATATAATTAAGTGCAATTCGTGAATTTACGATGAGAAATATGTTCGACTATTTACGGGAAATGATACAAGACGATTTACGATGTAACTAGTTATTGGTGATGGGTTACCCATGGGTCACTCACAACTCATGAACCTCAACCCAAACCCAACCTTATCCTCCAACCAACTTCTTCCACCTTCCATCCATCCATTCACCCTCATCTCTCTTTCTCTCTTAAACTCTTGCAAGAACTCAAAACACTCTCTCTCTAATTTAATTCACCCATTTATTATTGTTTAAATTAAATTTATGTAAGAATTATCATCACCATCTTCATATCATCATCATATCAAAGATTGGTTGGTCAAAGTGCAAGGAATCTCCATTTATAGCTTAATTTCGGATTTTTGCTTCTAGTGGAAGAATTTGTAAGTCAAACTTGTCCTAATATGATCATTTTATGTTTACAAATGTATTCTAGTTAATTTTAACCAATCTTGGGTCAACTAATAGGTCAAACTATTTTATAGAATATATTAGGGTATTATATATACATATACATATACATATACAAATGATGAGATATATATATATATATATATATATATATATATATATATATATATATATATATATATATATATATATATATATATATATATATATATATATATATATATATATATATATATATATATATATATATATATATATATATATATATATATATATATATATATATATATATATATATATATATATATATATATATATATATATATATATATATATATATATATATATATATATATATATATATATATATATATATATATATATATATATATATATATATATATATATATATATATATATATATATATATATATATATATATATATATATATATATATATATATATATATATATATATATATATATATATATATATATATATATATATATATATATATATATATATATATATATATATATATATATATATATATATATATATATATATATATATATATATATATATATATATATATATATATATATATATATATATATATATATATATATATATATATATATATATATATATATATATATATATATATATATATATATATATATATATATATATATATATATATATATATATATATATATATATATATATATATATATATATATATATATATATATATATATATATATATATATATATATATATATATATATATATATATATATATATATATATATATATATATATATATATATATATATATATATATATATATATATATATATATATATATATATATATATATATATATATATATATATATATATATATATATATATATATATATATATATATATATATATATATATATATATATATATATATATATATATATATATATATATATATATATATATATATATATATATATATATATATATATATATATATATATATATATATATATATATATATATATATATATATATATATATATATATATATATATATATATATATATATATATATATATATATATATATATATATATATATATATATATATATATATATATATATATATATATATATATATATATATATATATATATATATATATATATATATATATATATATATATATATATATATATATATATATATATATATATATATATATATATATATATATATATATATATATATATATATATATATATATATATATATATATATATATATATATATATATATATATATATATATATATATATATATATATATATATATATATATATATATATATATATATATATATATATATATATATATATATATATATATATATATATATATATATATATATATATATATATATATATATATATATATATATATATATATATATATATATATATATATATATATATATATATATATATATATATATATATATATATATATATATATATATATATATATATATATATATATATATATATATATATATATATATATATATATATATATATATATATATATATATATATATATATATATATATATATATATATATATATATATATATATATATATATATATATATATATATATATATATATATATATATATATATATATATATATATATATATATATATATATATATATATATATATATATATATATATATATATATATATATATATATATATATATATATATATATATATATATATATATATATATATATATATATATATATATATATATATATATATATATATATATATATATATATATATATATATATATATATATATATATATATATATATATATATATATATATATATATATATATATATATATATATATATATATATATATATATATATATATATATATATATATATATATATATATATATATATATATATATATATATATATATATATATATATATATATATATATATATATATATATATATATATATATATATATATATATATATATATATATATATATATATATATATATATATATATATATATATATATATATATATATATATATATATATATATATATGTATACTTGTAAATGCATATAAAGATGGTTGATGGTTGATGGTTGATGGTTGATGGTTGATGGTTGATGGTTGATGGTTGATGGTTGATGGTTGATGGTTGATGGTTGATGGTTGATGGTTGATGGTTGATGGTTGATGGTTGATGGTTGATGGTTGATGGTTGATGGTTGATGGTTGATGGTTGATGGTTGATGGTTGATGGTTGATGGTTGATGGTTGATGGTTGATGGTTGATGGTTGATGGTTGATGGTTGATGGTTGATGGTTGATGGTTGATGGTTGATGGTTGATGGTTGATGGTTGATGGTTGATGGTTGATGGTTGATGGTTGATGGTTGATGGTTGATGGTTGATGGTTGATGGTTGATGGTTGATGGTTGATGGTTGATGGTTGATGGTTGATGGTTGATGGTTGATGGTTGATGGTTGATGGTTGATGGTTGATGGTTGATGGTTGATGGTTGATGGTTGATGGTTGATGGTTGATGGTTGATGGTTGATGGTTGATGGTTGATGGTTGATGGTTGATGGTTGATGGTTGATGGTTGATGGTTGATGGTTGATGGTTGATGGTTGATGGTTGATGGTTGATGGTTGATGGTTGATGGTTGATGGTTGATGGTTGATGGTTGATGGTTGATGGTTGATGGTTGATGGTTGATGGTTGATGGTTGATGGTTGATGGTTGATGGTTGATGGTTGATGGTTGATGGTTGATGGTTGATGGTTGATGGTTGATGGTTGATGGTTGATGGTTGATGGTTGATGGTTGATGGTTGATGGTTGATGGTTGATGGTTGATGGTTGATGGTTGATGGTTGATGGTTGATGGTTGATGGTTGATGGTTGATGGTTGATGGTTGATGGTTGATGGTTGATGGTTGATGGTTGATGGTTGATGGTTGATGGTTGATGGTTGATGGTTGATGGTTGATGGTTGATGGTTGATGGTTGATGGTTGATGGTTGATGGTTGATGGTTGATGGTTGATGGTTGATGGTTGATGGTTGATGGTTGATGGTTGATGGTTGATGGTTGATGGTTGATGGTTGATGGTTGATGGTTGATGGTTGATGGTTGATGGTTGATGGTTGATGGTTGATGGTTGATGGTTGATGGTTGATGGTTGATGGTTGATGGTTGATGGTTGATGGTTGATGGTTGATGGTTGATGGTTGATGGTTGATGGTTGATGGTTGATGGTTGATGGTTGATGGTTGATGGTTGATGGTTGATGGTTGATGGTTGATGGTTGATGGTTGATGGTTGATGGTTGATGGTTGATGGTTGATGGTTGATGGTTGATGGTTGATGGTTGATGGTTGATGGTTGATGGTTGATGGTTGATGGTTGATGGTTGATGGTTGATGGTTGATGGTTGATGGTTGATGGTTGATGGTTGATGGTTGATGGTTGATGGTTGATGGTTGATGGTTGATGGTTGATGGTTGATGGTTGATGGTTGATGGTTGATGGTTGATGGTTGATGGTTGATGGTTGATGGTTGATGGTTGATGGTTGATGGTTGATGGTTGATGGTTGATGGTTGATGGTTGATGGTTGATGGTTGATGGTTGATGGTTGATGGTTGATGGTTGATGGTTGATGGTTGATGGTTGATGGTTGATGGTTGATGGTTGATGGTTGATGGTTGATGGTTGATGGTTGATGGTTGATGGTTGATGGTTGATGGTTGATGGTTGATGGTTGATGGTTGATGGTTGATGGTTGATGGTTGATGGTTGATGGTTGATGGTTGATGGTTGATGGTTGATGGTTGATGGTTGATGGTTGATGGTTGATGGTTGATGGTTGATGGTTGATGGTTGATGGTTGATGGTTGATGGTTGATGGTTGATGGTTGATGGTTGATGGTTGATGGTTGATGGTTGATGGTTGATGGTTGATGGTTGATGGTTGATGGTTGATGGTTGATGGTTGATGGTTGATGGTTGATGGTTGATGGTTGATGGTTGATGGTTGATGGTTGATGGTTGATGGTTGATGGTTGATGGTTGATGGTTGATGGTTGATGGTTGATGGTTGATGGTTGATGGTTGATGGTTGATGTTGAAAGTACAATGTGTATGTACGTATAGTTTTGGTTGGTTTGATGGTTGATGGTTGATGGATTTGTGATTGAGGTAAACACGCATATGAAATGACATGAATGTTGGTGAGATGAATGAGTACATCCGAGTGTATAGACGTATACACTTGTGTTGAATTGATGAAACGTACATGACTCCGGGTATATAGACGTATATACACCGATGATTTTGAGATGCCACATTGTTCATTGGGATGACATGTGAGTATCGTTGCATGGTTGACTTGATGGTCACACTTATGATATGCATTATGACATTGACATGCATACGACACATATATTGATAATGACATCTCCTGTGCATATTTATTACACGCATATGATTGCACTCTTGATATTGGCATGCATTTAGCATATTTCTTGACATTGACACGCATTTGGTACACTCTTGTATTGATGTCACTTGTACATGTTCATTATACGTTTTCTAACTATCTGGTATAGTTACTTGTATGATTACTTGTGTGTGACAAGGTGTTGCCATGAGCAAACCTATATTACGTGTCATGGTTGTATAAGGGCTACATGTAAGTTATTACTTGCCTTTATCTTGTTCATATTGTGATTGTTTGTCGATGGTTCCTTGTGATCCATTACTACGAACTCACCAACCTAGTGTTGACTTTGTTTAGTGCACTTTTCAGGTATTCGTGTGAAATTGGAGACTTGATGACTACTTGTTGCTTCTGCTAGGGCTTGGACCGGGACTCTCATGGATCCGTGATCCGTTAGTCCATGTAGGGTTTATGCTCAGAATCTTACGAACTTAGTTGTATTTGGCTTGTTTTGAATCTCTTTTGTTGACTTCTTGTTTACTTTGCATCTCGTACCCTTAATTGTCGTTTGGGTTCACTGGATCCTTTATTTTCATGTAGTTTATGTTCTACGATAATTCCACTGTGTGCTATATAATTTCAGTGACATTTCGGGCCTTAGTCCGGGGTGTTACAGTATAGTTTACGGATCTTAGCACACGGGCCATCCGTTGGTTTAGAAACAGGCACTGCTGTTGAGTTCAACTCAACTTCTTTTCCCCCCAACTTCTTGTCCAACCATTCATCAATCTGTACATCCAAGGAACTAACACAAGCAGTTTCAACAGAGTTAGCAACATTAGCTAAAGAAATAGAACAAGTATTCGAGAATGTCACTGACTCATTCCCTGCTCTCAATGTAAGCTTGCCACGACCAACCTCAAGTTTAGCATCGGCCGTAGCAAGGAACGGTCTTCCTAAAATAAGGGGCACATTTAATGCTTCATCTGCATCAATAATTACAAAGTCTACAGGAAAAACCAAACCTCCCACCTTGACTAACACATCTTCTAATATCCCAATAGGTCTTATTTCAGATTTATCAGCCAAATGGATTTTCATGTTAATCTGTTTCGGTTCTCCTAAGTTCAGCTTAGAATAAATCGATGAAGGCATTAGGTTAATACTTGCACCTGAATCTGATAAAGAACGTTTTACAGATAAATTACCAATTTTACAAGGGATAGTAAAACTACCTGGATCCTTACGTTTCTCGGGTAACTTACCTGTCACTGCTGCTGAACAAACATCCTCAAGTACTGTAGTTGCTACCCCAGCCAGATTTTTCTTGTTCATTGATGTGTCTCAATATATACATATTTCCCACATCTTATTTGGACGTTTTAGGCACGGTTGATAGCCGTTTATACATGTTTTATGGTGCTTTATGGTATTTGCTAGTGATTTCAGGTCTAAGGCAGGTATTTCACTCACAAATGGTAGAAAACGACTTAGGAATGGTCCAAAGGCACTAACGGATGAAGAATGGTCGAAAACAAAGTTAAAATGGTGAAACCAGGCAAAAGTCGCGGCGCGACCAGTAAACCTCGCGGCGCGAGAAAGGAAGCTCGCGGCGCGAGTTTCGCGGCGCGAGTTTTTGGTCTGCAGTCCTCTGTTCGAATTTTGGAAGATCTCGCGGCGCGACCCGTGTACCTCGCGGCGCGACTTCGAGCTGACAACATGTTTTTCTCTCTCCTGGGGTATAAATACCAACCCCCACTCAACCCTAAACCTAACTTTTGATACCACAACCTACAAACTTTTCTCCCAGACGATTTTTAGGGTTTTTCAAGGTTTTTCACTACTCAAACATCATTCGAAGACTTGAAGATTAATTTTGGTTCTTGATTAGTGATTGTAGCTCGGTTGTAACCTCGATTTGGATTACTACTTCATATTTGGTACATTATGTTCTCCTTTTTATTTGAATCTCTAGTTATTTTCATTATGAGTAGCTAAATCCCTATACATCTATGAAGATGAAGTGAAACAATTAGTTATGGTTGCATAATATTTTGAATTCAAGTTGGTTTTACTTAACATTTTGTCAAGATCTTAATGAAGTGATTTCTTCTACTTAAACTTGTGTTCTTGGTGATATTTGTGTTCTTCGATAGTGGTACTAGTTGAATGCAAGTATTATTTTAGTTGTTTGTCTATGAATAACTCTTGCTAGGTCATGGTATGATAGTAAAGAATACAAGTCTAATAGAAATTACTTTGTTAAGTGGATTTAACGGTTGGTGGTACCACGTTTCTTTCACAAGGATAAAAATTGTTATTTAAATAATCAAACAAACTAGTTAGTTCGAGGAATTGTAATAGGGTTGGTGGTACCACTTGTTGCAAGAAATTGGATTGAATAGGTGATTGAGTCGATTTTACAAACGGAGTGCACGCCGATTGTGTTTTAGTCTTATCACGATTATTATCACCAACACTTAGGAATTTTGGGCTTAACCTATATGCAACCTAGACTTTTTGCGTAGCGGATTCGACATAGATGGCTTTTTAATTATTTGTTTACAACTCAAATCCTTTAGTGTGCTCTCGATTGACGCCGGTTGAGTACTTTAATTTACTTGTTAATTACATAGCTTTCAGAAACGCAAAGTGACAATTCGGTCACAAACCAAACTTTCTCTTGATTTACATTTTAACAACCTTTAGTACAACAATCAGTCCTTGTGTTCGATCCTGGTCTTGCCAGTTAGCTATATTACATACGAACGGGTACACTGCCCGTAAGTGTGTTGTAGTCAGTTAGCGGTAGATCTTGTTATAAATTTTAAACTAGATTTCACACATCAAGTTTTTGGCGCCGCTGCCGGGGATTGATTTTAAGTACTTTTGGTTGAGATTCTGTGAATCGATCCTTTTTCGTGCTTTGCACGGAGAAGTTACTTGCTTTATTTCATTTTATTTTGCTTTAATTGTACCCCAGGTGCTATTAAGGTTTGTTTGTTGTGTTGTGTTCGCAGAATATTTCCAGGTAGTGGATGAACACTCGAACTTCTGGGAGACCATTAGTGAAGGCCACATCCAATCCCGAAAAACTCAAAAAGCGCACCAAAACACAAACATCACAACCATCAACTTCCGACCCATTTTTCATAGACACCACTCCTAGACCCAAATCCGACCACATACTTCACGAGACTTATTACGAGTCGGGAAGTAACGAGTGGGGTTACCATTCCGAAAAAGAAGAACCACTTTCCGATAAAACACCTACTCCACCCGAATCACCGAAAACAACCGTTAACATGGCCGGACAACAAAACCCTCCCGATCTTTTCAACATGAAGATCGAGGACCTTCCTCGAACTATACCAACATCTCGCCAATCGGCCATTCGTGCACCCGAAATTGACACTTTCACGGTGAAAGGCAATCACTTGCAAATGGTTAAAGATTTGTGCTTTGACGGAAGGCACAAAAGAGACCCTCATGAGCATCTTGACAAGTTCGAGATGATTTGTAATCTATTCAATTATGGGGAAAATCAGGCCAACAACGTTAAGATGAAGCTTTTTCCCATGTCTCTCACGGGAGAGGCTCACAAATGGTTGAAAGGTTTGGCACCGGATAGTTTGACTACTTGGGGTGCGGTTAGGGAAGCGTTGATTGAGAGATTCTTTCCGGCTAATCGGGAAAGAGAGCTCATACTTGTAATTACATAGCTTTCAGAAACGCAAAGTGACAATTCGGTCACAAACCAAACTTTCTCTTGATTTACATTTTAACAACCTTTAGTACAACAATCAGTCCTTGTGTTCGATCCTGGTCTTGCCAGTTAGCTATATTACATACGAACGGGTACACTGCCCGTAAGTGTGTTGTAGTCAGTTAGCGGTAGATCTTGTTATAAATTATAAACTAGATTTCACACATCAAGTTTTTGGCGCCGCTGCCGGGGATTGATTTTAAGTACTTTTGGTTGAGATTCTGTGAATCGATCCTTTTTCGTGCTTTGCACGGAGAAGTTACTTGCTTTATTTCATTTTATTTTGCTTTAATTGTACCCCAGGTGCTATTAAGGTTTGTTTGTTGTGTTGTGTTCGCAGAATATTTCCAGGTAGTGGATGAACACTCGAACTTCTGGGAGACCATTAGTGAAGGCCACATCCAATCCCGAAAAACTCAAAAAGCGCACCAAAACACAAACATCACAACCATCAACTTCCGACCCATTTTTCATAGACACCACTCCTAGACCCAAATCCGACCACATACTTCACGAGACTTATTACGAGTCGGGAAGTAACGAGTGGGGTTACCATTCCGAAAAAGAAGAACCACTTTCCGATAAAACACCTACTCCACCCGAATCACCGAAAACAACCGTTAACATGGCCGGACAACAAAACCCTCCCGATCTTTTCAACATGAAGATCGAGGACCTTCCTCGAACTATACCAACATCTCGCCAATCGGCCATTCGTGCACCCGAAATTGACACTTTCACGGTGAAAGGCAATCACTTGCAAATGGTTAAAGATTTGTGCTTTGACGGAAGGCACAAAAGAGACCCTCATGAGCATCTTGACAAGTTCGAGATGATTTGTAATCTATTCAATTATGGGGAAAATCAGGCCAACAACGTTAAGATGAAGCTTTTTCCCATGTCTCTCACGGGAGAGGCTCACAAATGGTTGAAAGGTTTGGCACCGGATAGTTTGACTACTTGGGGTGCGGTTAGGGAAGCGTTGATTGAGAGATTCTTTCCGGCTAATCGGGAAAGAGAGCTCATACTTGTAATTAGATCTTTTAGGCAAGATGAGGATGAGTCTATAGTTGAAGCTTGGTTAAGAATGAAAGATCTATTGTGGGAATGTCCCGGGCATGGGGTGAGTGACACCGAGATTGTGGGGATATTCATGGATGGGATGAATAGGGAGAGTTATGAGAAGATGGTAATGACGTGTGGAGGTAGCATTAGTTACAAAACCTCGAGTGAGCTTTGGAAAATGTTTGAAGCAAATCTTGATGAACAAGAAAAAGTTGGCTGAGGTGGAGACTACCGTTTTGGAAAGTGTTTGTTCGGCGGCAATGGCAGGTAAG
>CM067174.1:105407376-105478602 GCA_034093135.1 Erigeron breviscapus | reverse complement strand
CTTCAATTATTTCTGAACAAATCTTCAGAGGGACTCCAGATTCCAAGTCTGGAGTAGGTCCAGTAGAACACAATTCTGGTCAGATCTTCAGTGAGGCTCCAGTAGTCGAGTCTGGAGCGAGTCCAGTAAATCTGGACTAAATCTGGACCTAACATAGTCATATAAGTACATTTCTGTTTTGGAATAACCAATCGTTGTATCTTTCCATATAGCGTTTTGCGCTCAGGTTTGACTTGAGCACAAGTCATACATCACCTGAAGGCTCGACCTCACGATCGCAACGAAACCGGGAACATTAATAGAACATCTCAAAACTACGGGTAGGCTCGACTTTAGAAATATAATCTTTGCCTTACATGAGTGAATCACATAGGCGAGAAACATGATCAATTCGGAATCAAATGCTCTTAAAAACTTTTACTTCTTCCGCCTAAGGAACTATAAGTAACTCCATCAACCAACTTCTTAACTTTTCTTAAGGGGAAAACTCTTTTATCTTGCGAAGCAGTCATACATAAAATTTTGTACAAATATAAGATATCAACATCACCTTTACAATCATGCAATATAAGGAAGAATCTCCCCCTGTAGATACTCGTCCCAATCGTCACATATCGTCCCGTAGCGAAATCAAAACTAAACGAGTCGTAAATCCAAAACAGACCAAAATATGCGCCGCATGGATGGTGCATGCGCCGCATATTTCAAAACTGGGCAGATATGCGCCGCATAGAAGATTCATGCGTCGCATATCGTCCATTTCGACCAAGAACCCCAGCTTTCAATCCTTTAAACGAATTCCATACGAACTCAAACCCTCAATCTTAATCCCAAGCACAACTTTAACATTCCGCAGCTCGAATGTAGCCTCACATCATAACATAGTGTTCATAGAATGGAAGAGTTTCATGTTTAAGGGTTCAATCAACCCTTGTGTTAACTTTTTTACTTGCTCCTGCTTCATCATTCTTTATTCCATTTATACGTGTCTACTCTCCGCGTGGTTAAATATGATACCATTCAATGATTCCATCAATCCCATCTTCACTTTATTCGGATCAACACAGACACAGTCTCACCAACACACACATCTCGTGATACATTTACAATTACGTTCGCGACCGGAATTGTAATTGTATCCTTTCATACGTGTGCCCGGTAAACCTTCTATGCGTCACCTACTTATAACCCTTCAAGTATCCAGCATCAACTCTACTCGTCAAACTTCAAGTCCATGTCTTTTAAGCCCGTGGGCTTCACATCACAATACAACACCTCATAGAGATCTTACCAACTTCGCTACTTTCTACTCCGGTCAACACAAGCATGGCCATACAAACACGCTCGCGTTGTGATACGCTTGCAATTATGTTCCGGACCATAATTGTAATTATATCACTTCACATGCATGTTAATTACCACATTTGTGTATCACATTTTTTTTACCAATTCCATTCACACAATCCTTATCATCCATACAACATCTCATTTCCGTTGCGGTCCTTGTCACTAACCTCGTGGGTTGGACACCATTGACGGGACACCATTTCGCCTAATCCAACAAATTTCCTTTCATTTCAACCACTTCACACATAAATTTTAGCGCACATTTATCAAATTCAGTTAGGGAAATAGCACATCACCTCGGGGACCGTCTATCGTAGCAATAGAATAATTTAGTGACGGAGGAGCGAGAAACGGAAGAATAAAGGCTAAAAACATATTAACATATCATCAATCAATCATCATATAGCCTTAATCCTACACTCTCACTCATCCCAACCCGTCCTAAAAACATCTCATCTTAAGGCTAAAGCTCAACTACTTAAGCCTAACATGTCTGATCTTACGGTTTAAGTCCAAATCCTATGGTCTTATAGTCATTGGTTCACTTAAACCATTGCTCTGATACCAACTTGTAACACCATCATTTAAAAATAAGGATTTCCAAAAAATTTCGCCTAACGGCGTCAAAGAAAGCGGAATTAAACTTTAAAAGTCAAAACCAACAGAATCTGTTTGGTTCATTTATTAATTGGTGTTACTAACCATATCATCAAAACAAGTTCAAATAGAAACCCATCGGTTGCCCAACATTAAACAACCGACCACAACATCAATACAAGTCTTAAATATCATAACGTTATTCAAATGTCTAAAACGAGCATCAACTATGGGTAAACTAAGTCAGCTTCATTGTAATCTACCCATGCCTCGCACTTTATTCGTCATCTATCTCAAGCTTGCTAAACCTGAGGGAACAACACATTTCAAGAAACAAGTGTTAGCTAATGAATTAGCTAAGTAAGATAACACATCATTATAAAACATTTATCCATTTAAAACTTTATAGAGAAGTCGTTTGAAATCGTTAAGGCACAAATCACATCATACATTACATCTCACATATCATATCATCACATCAAACATCTTCATATAGGATGGGTCATCCTAAATGTGCCTAGTCATCTTTTGCATCTTCACATATAACATCTAATATCTTTGTAGTTGTGACATAAGTCACGCATCTTGTATAACATATACATCTTTGTAAGGGTGACATAAGTCACACCCGACTAGATGGACAAACCTTACGGCTGTACATCAATGTCGTTAAGGAATGACAAGCCAATCCCAGAGTAATCCGTATGTTCAAGACAAATGGGGCGGGTCAGACCTCCCGTATTACTCTTCACATCTTTGACCATGTTGCAAGGAGCCACCTGAGCAACCACATCTACGCACCCGCCGGGCAAGGGCAAGTACGGGTTAAGCTTAACACTTTCATCTGAACTACGAGCTCGATTTCACATCTCATATAGTTTAGGTGTTCTTATTACCTAAACATTATCACATATACATCTTAACGTTTGGGCCCTTAAATGTGCACGTGTCATGGCAACTTAATAAGTCTAGTGAACTAGATGAACAAGCCATATAATCATGCACATTTCATTAATCATCAACATATATCACATTTCATTACATCTCAAGACATCACATAACATTTCATAATATAACATTACATCTCGTATCATTGGGACGGCATTTCAGGTCTCAATGGTCAATTACATAGCCCATATCACCTCTTGTGTAAACCCGAATACCCATAAGCAATCAAGATATCATTTGGGAAGTTATTATATGAAAACCACGCTTTTGTTGAACCCTCAGCGTGTCAAAGTAGTGTCTCTTACCTCGTAGAAGCGTACAACAAATGATAACGTAAGTTAATGAGCTTTGCAAGTATTCCCGACTACCTATAATCATTGAACGATCATAATGAGCTAAACAAGTACCTACTTACTTATGTTCATGAATCAAGACTAAATATCTTTAAACATGACCCATGAAAATTCTTGAAGCATCGGGCGTTCGATTAATACTTTAGAGCTCACAGAACTCGACGAAACTCGACCTTCACTCACTAATTCAACCTTTCAGGTACTTTGACATTAGAATAATCTTTTAAAAGCATTACCATTAGAAAGCAGACTCTCTCACGATTCCGTGGATAGCTTATTTGTCAAAAAAGGAGTTACGGTTCAAAAGTTATGGTCGTTTAAAAATGTTAACAAAATCAGTCCCTAACGGGAGTTACAGACAGTAACGGCGTTACAGGCCTAACGGGAGTTACAAAAATTTGTAATGGGAGTTACAGTGTAGGTGTTATCATAAGTTACCCAGCTAACCGGAATTACACAACCATAACGGGAGTTATGACGACCAGACGTGAAAAACAACTATTTAACCTCCAAAACTTAACCAAACACACCCCAAACGACCCCAAACCTTATGAACGACTTTTGTACCTCAAAATTCATTATTTTAAGACCATAATGATGCAATGAAATCATTGATTAACCCCTACTTGATTTGCATCACAATAACGAACATTTTAGGTTACCGAATCGATTAAAACTCACGATTTTGACTCTAATCAACCCTCTAAATACCTAGATCAGTTATGAAACGAATCAAGGGATTGAAAGGACATGAAATCAATGTAATAATACCTCAAATACCTGTAGATTACAAGAAGGATGCAAACTATGGATCAAAACCTCTTTAAACCACCAAGAATCGATCGAAACACGCAATAATTGATCAAGGGAATGGAGGGGCGGCTTAGGGCTTGGAGAAAAGGGAGTTAGAACTGATTTTAGATTGTAATTAGGGTATAATAAACCCTTAATCCCGTTTTGATCTCTCACCACGGCATCCACTTTATGGTCAAGATTGACAATTTTCTCATTTTGGAACCTCGTGTACTTGTCCAAGGAGTCGTGCCTCTGGTCATTCATCTCCATATACTTCTCGATCATGGTCGTGAGCTTAGCGATTGTATCCTCCTTGGTTTCACTCTCGGCTCTAGGTTGCTCTTGTTCCACATTGCTCCTTTGCTACCTATTTTGAAAAGAACCAAAGTTATTTCTAGAATAATTTGAATTAAAGTTAGAATTACCGTGGTTTCTTTGGAATAGTCCTCGTTGATAGCCTCCTCGATATTGGTTCTGGACAAAATTGACTTCCTCGGTATTTTTCTCCTCACAATCTTCGGTATAGTGCATTCCTCTACAATTGTCGCACCCATGTGCAATCACTTTGAGGTCCTTGTTCATAATTTCCAACCTATCTTCAAAAACAGAAAAAAACGGTTAGATAAAGCTTTAAGTTCATGAATTACCTCATTGTCGGAGTTGCTTTCAATGCTAGCCACGGTTCTTCTCGTCCTCCTTTCTCGGTCCTTGTCTTCCATGTCACGAGCTAAGCTAGCTTGCACCATATCCTCCATCATTTTGTACGCGTCATTGGTAGACTTGTACAAAAAGTTACCACCGCCGGCTAGGTCTAGATCCTTCTGGGAATTCCTTGTTAAACCATAGAAGAAGATTTCCATGATCTCGTCCTTTTCTAGTCCATTCCCATGACAGTTCCTTATCATTTCCCTAAGCCTTTTCCATGCATCAACTACTGATTCACCCTCTTCTTGCTTGAAAGCCTTGATGTCTCGAAGCATTTTCTTTCTTAGCACCCTACTCCATCCATTTTTCCATCTTTCTCTCCAAACCCTTAATCGCGGATTGTTGATCTCTCACCACGGCATCCACTTTATGGTCAAGATTGACAATTTTCTCATTTTGGAACCTCGTGTACTTGTCCAAGGAGTCGTGCCTCTGGTCATTCATCTCCATATACTTCTCGATCATGGTCGTGAGCTTAGCGATTGTATCCTCCTTGGTTTCACTCTCGGCTCTAGGTTGCTCTTGTTCCACATTGCTCCTTTGCTACCTATTTTGAAAAGAACCAAAGTTATTTCTAGAATAATTTGAATTAAAGTTAGAATTACCGTGGTTTCTTTGGAATAGTCCTCGTTGATAGCCTCCTCGATATTGGTTCTGGACAAAATTGACTTCCTCGGTATTTTTCTCCTCACAATCTTCGGTATAGTGCATTCCTCTACAATTGTCGCACCCATGTGCAATCACTTTGAGGTCCTTGTTCATAATTTCCAACCTATCTTCAAAAACAGAAAAAAAACGGTTAGATAAAGCTTTAAGTTCATGAATTACCTCATTGTCGGAGTTGCTTTCAATGCTAGCCACGGTTCTTCCCGTCCTCTTTTCTCGGTCCTTGTCTTCCATGTCACGAGCTAAGCTAGCTTGCACCATATCCTCCATCATTTTGTACGCGTCATTGGTAGACTTGTACAAAAAGTTACCACCGCCGGCTAGGTCTAGATCCTTCTGGGAATTCCTTGTTAAACCATAGAAGAAGATTTCCATGATCTCGTCCTTTTCTAGTCCATTCCCATGACAGTTCCTTATCATTTCCCTAAGCCTTTTCCATGCATCAACTACTGATTCACCCTCTTCTTGCTTGAAAGCCTTGATGTCTCGAAGCATTTTCTTTGCTAAACTAGGGGGAAAGAATCGTCAGAAAAACTTTTTGCGAAGTTGATTCCATGTAGTGATGGTACCTTCATCGAGCTCATCGAACCAATCACGTGCCTTTCCCGTGAGAGACGACGGAAATAAGCTAAGTTTCACATCGTCATCGGTGACGTCTCCTCTATATTTGAACATTTTGCACAAACTAGTGAACATGCTTACATGCTTATGTGGGTCGGATTTGGCTCGGTTGTCATATTGGTTGTCTTGGATTATCTTAAGGTGGTGTCCTTTGAGTGAGAACGAGTCCCCTAGGTTTGGGGGTAAAATAGCCGATCCTGGTGTAGGTGGGACGACTCTCATTCTCTTGATCATCGGTCAGTCAAAAGCATCCATTTCTGATGAGTCTGTTTCAGAAAAAGTGTCGGATGAGGTGTCGGATGATCCTAAAGGTGGGTCTTTGTTAAAAAGGGTTGCTAAGCTAAATGCGGGTGGTGGAATCGGTGTGTTGTCTCTCTTTTTCCTTCTAGGTTTACCTGAGCGAGAAGATGCACCACCTACTATCGTTCCCGACCTCAATCGCATCAACTACCTAAATAATCCTACAAAACTACAAAAAAAAATCAAACGCAACAATATAAAAATGAAATGAAAAACTAAATTGCACTACTTAAACTAAAAATGATAAAATGAAAATATTTTTGGATTTTTGAAATATTAAAGAAAATGAAAATACTAGCTAAAGTAACCTAAACTAAAATATAAAAATGAAATGAAAAACTAAATTGCACTACTTAAACTAAAAATGATAAAATGAAAATATTTTTGGATTTTTGAAATATTAAAGAAAATGAAAATACTAGCTAAAGTAACCTAAACTAAAATGGAAACTAAACCTAAAATGATTTAACCTAAAAACTAAAAATTAACTACCTCGTACTGAAACACAAGATAGGATCGAACTACACTACAAAACTAAGAATGCGTCGCGTCCCCGGCAACGGCGCCAAAAACTTTGATGTGTTGCGTAATTTGGAAAAATGATTTTTTAATTAAGAAAACACTGTTTTAAATTTATAAAAAGTTGTACAAGTAAATACCTCAACAAAACGCAAACTAACGAGCAGTGGACCCGATCGAAAGTAGATAGTGTTGTGGTAAGTACAAGATCGTTCACAAGGACGCTTGCACTACCTAGCATAATAATGTGTGTAATTCTAGCGGTTGGGGGTTGTCACGATTTCCTATTAAACTAATGCAAATAAAAAGTAAATAGAAGCCGCAACCGCTTATTCAGCGAGAAGCTTCGGTTAAATCTGAAAAGTTGAATTAAAAGAAAATAACAGTAATTAAATTAAAATACTTGTTTGGCATCTCCGATCTCATGGTACGACCAGATTACTTATCCTACCTACTTCCTAGACTGTTGGAAAACTTAATCACGGCTCAGATTCTCGTTAGATTCACTTTGCCTAAGTAACTAGTGCTATCCCTAGACTCACACTACTCTTTAAACAAACTCTCGTTAGATTAATTGTTTAAGCATTAATCACCTAAGTTTGTGTTATTTATCCATCTTTTAATATACCCAGTGCACGTTGTCATGTCACTGGATCGCGTCTGACATTGTTAAACATCATGTTCAATTTATTCTTATTATTATGGTTCTGGATCCCTCAGTTATAAGTGAATCACCTTTTACATCTAGTTATAGACCGACTAGTGTTTTCCATCTTTATGTATTAATCCTAGTGTATGATTATAGACCGATCATCAGAATTAAATTAATACATGCAGATATAGAACCTATAACAATATGAAGAACTCATTAACCATGGATCTACGACAAACAGTAAACACAATCCAACAGATCTAACAAATAAAATAAGATAAATAAACATCTACATGATCACATCGATCCAAACAAGTATTCAGCCTACTAGCCTGACATTATTAAAGGAATAACAAAGTCTGAAAAGATGAAAGACATTGTTTACCAATTGAAAGTAAATAAAAGAGATAGATCTAGGTAGAAGATGAAGATCGGAAGGTGTTAGAAGCTCCAAAACCTTCTTGGAATCTGCAAAGTCGACCTAGGGTTTGTATGTGATGGCTAGGGCTGCTGAATCGGCTCTCTCTTAGGGTTTTGAGGGTTTCTTCGTGTTTAAATAGGCATTAGGTCGGTTGCTGAACTGGGCCGCCCATCGACGCTGGGGATGGGCTCCAGTGGCGTTGGGCCTTCCTGCTGATGGGCCAGCGGCGCTAGCAAGGGTGCCAGCGATGCTGGCAGCTCCTGCTGCACTCCGATTTGCTTCGTTTGACTGCCGAATTGCCTCCTTATGTCTTGTAACTTCATAGGCCTTCATGTTGAGTTGATTGATGCCATTTACCCTCACTCGCATCTTCCGTGAACCTGCATTTATATCAAATCCATTAAGTACCAATAGTTTCGGAATATTAACTCATTGAAGCATTGAAATGTGGCTTTATGATGGGGGAATTTATCACAAAATGAACGCTCATCAGTAGTTCTGTATCCAAGCGGCAAACGGGGAGTTATCAACACTTCCCCCTACTGTCTGTAGCTCCAATATATTCTGATACTCTAGAGATGGTACCACTGAAGACACCTCTATGTCGATGGTGAGATTACTTTGCAATATATACACTGACCTGGAGACGACCAGTTGCAGTGTATATATACCAAGTTAGGTTAGATTACTTATTATGGTGACAATATGTAATAAGTAAAGACAATGCAATATTAAAGTACTTGTAAAGTAAATATGGTGAGTCGATATGTAATTTTTCGAGTGTAATTTATTTATTAACTTTAAATAAAGTACAAGGTTGTTGCGGAACCAAGATAATACAATAATGTAAATATCCTAACAACCTATGAAATACAATCGATCTAATACTTGGAAATTCTCTAAACAATCGAAACACTTAGAGTTGTGAAATGTTCCTTTTTGCGATTGAGAGAATATTGCACAAGTCACCAAGAATATGCAAATGTCTGAATATGCAAAGTTGTTTCTTGGTTGTGCAAAGACCTCTATTTATAGGCAAAGTTGACATTGAGATGTCAACTTTGGCCGTACAAATATGGTTGAGAGCATTTAAGGAAGTGTATTTAATTCCTTAGAAATGCTTGATAAAGTAAGACATAAAGTCACTTTATCAAACCTACTTTATGCACTTTTGTACTTTAAACATACACAATATCTATTTTCCGGTTAATAGTACATAAAGTAAAAAGGTCTTCCTCGTAATCAGTGTAAAGCTTTGTAAGTACTTTACACTGATGGATCTCCAGTTCTTGATCTGGACAGAATGTCCACTGGGCTTCGCTGCCATGGTCATTCTCTTTCTTCCACTTGTTGTCTTTGACTTCAATTGGAATGTCTTCAGGTTTATGATCAGATCTCAACTGGAGGAAGTCTTCAGTGGCATCAACTGTACACTGGCCACTGGACTTCATATATTTCTGGACAAATCAACTGGTCTCCAGATGCAACTGGAGACGCTCCAGTTTCTTAGTAAATTGGACCTAACAAATTCCCCCTATTTGTCCTGAAATATTACCAAGTATTTTCAAGTTTTGTATCTATACAAAGTATGAACTTGAAAGACTTGTTTTGACTAAATCTGTCTAATTTTCCAAGGCATTTTTATAGATCATTAAATGCCTTGGGTTTTTCTTTTGTTACTTGTTAGATTCAATTAGTTATCTATCTTGTGGGTTACAATCTGGCAACTTGTATAAGTTACAAGATTGAAAAACAAAAATACAAGATGATCACAAAGAAGGGAACACTATCTTGATGGCCCTTCACCAGTTTTCCTTCTTTTGGACACTGAAGAGATAGGTTGGTTATCATTAGCATCAAAGTTCAGTATGTCTTCGACACTTTCTTTGAACTTGATGAGAGTTTGAAGAATATGTATCCAACATTTTTCCAACTTACTCTTCACAGATTTGGCCTCCAACAAATTCAGCATCTCCACATGCTCTGCATGACCATACCTATGGACATCTGGATCTTCAGTATAGCACATTGGTCCATTAGAGTACTTAACCCCAACATAGAAGAATTTTGTCCCTGGCTTAATGGTTACTTTGACATCAGTTATTTTGCCAGGGTGATATCTTCGCTGCATTAATTCACTTAAGAATGTTCTGGCTTCAGATTCATTTGCCAGTTTAATCTGGCCAGTGCTCAGTCTTTGTACAGCAGCTCGGACATCTTCAGTTGAAGGTTCAGTTGGTTGCACCCAAGTCCTCAGATCTGCATCTCTTGGCAGTGGTTTTGTTTTACCTTTGGACTTGGGTGGGTTAATCACCCTTTTGACAATCTTTTGTACATTGTGCACTCTTCTTTCAATACGAGATGCCCTCATTTCTCTAGCCTTCTCCACTGATACATTTATGTTCCTGGCATCGAACTCGACTTCATCATCTGGATAGTCTCGGTCAAGCTGAATGTCCAACATTTCCATTACAGCCCCCATTATCCTTTGATCATTTTTCACACTAGCATATTGCTCCAGTGTGATGCCCAATAAAGCAGCATCACTAGCATCTAAGGCACCCAAATCCAAGATTTGAGCCCTGACAACCCTTTGATCTTCTTTTCTTTGCTTTCTCTTTTCTTTAAAGGAGTCGCCAATAGCTGCCAATCTTCTACTTTCCTTTTCAGACACTGGAGGAAGTCTATCAATGTTACCAGTTTCTAGCACACTGGCTTCAGTACCAGTTGCTTTTGCTTGTGCATCAGTGGCCATCACAAGGGCACTTTCATCAGCTTTGTTCTTGGCCTTGTCCAGATTCCCCCTATCAACCACATCATCAAACTGTTTAATTATTTGTTGACCAGCATCAGTACTGGCAGCTTCCAGCTGACTGGCTTCAGTACCAGTTGCTTTTGCTTGTGCATCAGTGGCCATCACAAGGGCACTTTCATCAGCTTTGTTCTTGGCCTTGTCCAGATTCCCCCTATCAACCACATCATCAAACTGTTTAATTATTTGTTGACCAGCATCAGTACTGGCAGCTTCCAGCTGACTGGCTTCAGTACCAGTTGCTTTTGCTTGTGCATCAGTGGCCATCACAAGGGCACTTTCATCAGCTTTGTTCTTGGCCTTGTCCAGATTCCCCCTATCAACCACATCATCAAACTGTTTAATTATTTGTTGACCAGCATCAGTACTGGCAGCTTCCAGCTGACTGGCTTCAGTACCAACAGCAACAACCAGTTGCCTTTCACTTTGACCAGGAGGTGCAAGGACTGCAACTGACCTTTCCCCCTTGGCAGCGTCTAAGCCAGCACGAATTGCCTCCCAATCAGAATTACTACTAGGCAAATTGCTTAGACTCTGCTACGACCGCATGTCCTTGCACTCCTTGAAGATAGTACACATCATTCTGAACGATCTTTAAAGATGGTTGGTCTCTCTCGACTGGGTCAACATATTACCAGCAACTTGTGCCTGACCAGTCTTCAGTTCTTGTAACAGTTTAGCATCATCTGGAGAGAGACCAACAGTCACAACCTCCTTCTCTTTCAACTTGCCCACTTCAGTTACCAGTTTGTCAATAGATGTAGTGTGGGAAGATACTTGGGTATTAAGAGCATTAATACTACCCCTCAACTGGTTGATCTCATTTGTTAGTGGGGCCAGATCAACCTGGGGAGGAGCAATTTTGGTGATCTCAAACATCACCTTTTTAACCAATTCATCTTCTCTTGCATCCAAAGTATCTTCAAGTTTCTGGCCAACTGAAGTAGCCATCTGTTGCCCAAGCTCAACCACATTAAGGCCAGGTTTGTAAAAATTTCCTTCACCTGCCTTTCTATCTCCTTCAGATCCACTTCTGATGAACGAACAGTTGTACCCAGCAAGTTGGAGATAGATGTGGAGACATTCGTCTGAGTAAGGTCAAAAGCTTCTTTTAATGAAGTTGTTAAAGTGTTGCATCTAGTGACCAACTCATTGAGCTTTTGGAACACCAAGTCTTCATTAGCAGCAAATTTATTTATCCCCAGATCCACAACCTTTTGATTTGTGAGATTATCCTTGTTGTACCTGGAGATAGACTTGGCGTTCTTCTCAATCGTCTTATGAACATCCTCTACCCTTTGAATGAGGTTTTGAATGTCAGTTTGAAAGGAGACGAATTGAGATTCCAGTGACTGAGGAGGGCGCGCCACTGGACCGGCAACAGATACTGATGGAGCAACTGGAGGAGGTAAATTGATGGTAACCTCATCAGTTGACTGACCAGCAGGCAAAGGAAGAGAAAAAGAAGGTGGGAAAGAAGAAGGACGTATAGAGAGATCAATGTGTTGGACATGCTGAGAATGCTCAGGTGTGTCCAACGGTGGTGGTGGTGGTGGCATAGATCTATCTCTAAAAAGAGATATCATACCAGATGGTTGAGGAGCTATATGTCTATTTCTAGACACAAAGCCTGATGGAGGTAATGGTATTTCAGTGAGCATATTTGTGTGAGATGGTGAAACTGAAATTGTTGGATCTGGGGGCGAGATAAGAGATGAAGGGTCTTGATCTTATACAGAAGAATCAAGTATCTCTGTATCTGAAGCGGTTCATTCAGAGTCCGAAGACTCTATCTGGAAATCATCAACATCCATGCCCAGATTCATGAATGAGTCAGATGGCTGAACCAGTTGTTCAGTCAACTGATGAACTTCTCCAGTTTCCTGGATAGTTGCATCAGTTGTTGGCTCAGTCGTGGTGACATCATCGCCAGGAATAGAGGTAACTGGAATTTCCTCAGTTACAATTGCTCTATTCTCAAACATAACATCATTAGCCGTAGAGATTGGAACTTCAGTCTCCAGTTGTGACTGGCCAGAGACATCATCAGTTCATGTAGGAGAAGTGTCAGAAATTTGGCTATCGACCAGTTGTGCAGACACGAACTTTATTCTGGGTTGGGCGGACCCGGTAATCTCTTCACCACTCTCTCCTAAAGAAGTTTCGAGAGTGGTTGCTTGCGGTTCATCCCTTTGACTATCTCCAACATCCTGTTGGGAGGATACTGGAGGGATGGTTAGGTTTCTACTGTCAGTGGCAATGGCTGACTGATTCATAAGACGACGTGATCATTTTGCCTTTGGAGCACCCTGAAGACTTGTTGGGAGGCCTCCAGTGACAGTTGAATGGACTGACACGCTGGAGCTGGAAGGGTTGGACTGTTGTTCGGGTTCAACAACTGTCACTTGTCCAGCAGACGAACCGGTGGGTCCCTCATTGTTTTGAGGCCCGCCCAGTTTTCTTTCCGACTCATCTAGTATTGATGCATCGGTTTTATTGAATGCCAGCAACATTCTTTGAGGAATCTCAACCTCCCCACCTTCAGATACAAGGGAGTCAAGATTCCTTAGCAGTTATGGGATAGTGTACAGTGATTGTGTGTTATTGTATTCAGCACTGCCCAGAATCAGCTTGAAACAGAGAGACAAATACATGGAGAAGGGGATGCAAAGTCCCCTGGTGCCCTTTAGCTTCTGTACTAGGCTTCTGTACAGTATATCGACAAAGTCTACTCTGAGTCCATTCCACAAGCAGTAAGCCATTTCTGCCTGTGAGGAGTTAATCTGGTCAAGGCCACCAGAACTCCCACCCATGCTTTCCACCAAATGGATAAAGAAGTATTTCCATGATGGTGATAGGCTCTTCATCGTCATGGGTCCCTTTGTCTTGAGAACCCCATTTTCCAGGCACTCCTTGTGTCCCATATCAAGGAGAACTTGCCTGAAATTAATATTCTGGGAGATAACTGTAGGATTCTCCCCAGGTAACCAATAGTTGAGGGAAAGGGCATCCCTCAAGGTTTCTGCTGTAAGGGTACACTAAACTGTTCCATTTTTTAGGGTGAAAGAGATGGAAGAACAGTCGTCAGAGAGAGAAGCAGTGTACCAAAACTCACACAAGTAGTCATAATACATCTTGCGTGGGTTTGCAGAAAAGGAGGCACCGATTGGAGAATCCCTCAAGAATTTTTGGATTCTGCCAATAAGAGTATTGGCGCCTTGAGATCCCTTCAAACTAGCCATCGGATTATTTGGATTTAATTTGATGAGGCTAGTATTTGAAGGGGCACCAGATTCCTGTTTGACACCTGGTGGGGGAACATATGGGACAGTGAGTAGATTTATATCTCTACTTCTGGATGATTTAGGTGCCATTTTTCTACAAGATGAAAGTGAAATTGAATAGAATTTGGGAATTAGGGTTTGAGATTTATTGAGCAGAGAGAGAAAAGAAGCGATTTTGATGATTGTGAGTAAATGAAGGAATGTGAAAAGAAAGTAAATGGGATCGGAGTAAATAAGGGTATTTATAATGGAGTGGGATCCCAAAAGGTAAATACCATGAATATTTAACTCACAAAATACAAATTTGTTTGTTGTGTTGTTAAATAAAAATTTGAATTTTGAAAAAAAAATTTAATTCACCGTGTCAGCATTAAATGCTACGACGGCTTAACTTCCCACGCGCCCACTATCTTTAACAATCCCAAGAAAAAGTGCATCTTTTACAAAAAAGTCTTTGACACGTCAGCCGACGGTTGCAAGTAGGAAAATACACTTGAGTACCATCACGTGTCACAAATATTGACCAAGTATTTTATAACGTTATGAAATCTGGTTGACCACCAGTTTTATGACAAGACCAAACATGTACACTGGAGAGTTAGTCCAGTGCCAGTTTCCAACTGGAGATTTCTCCAGTTGCAATTTTTCAAACAAAATGAATTTTAGTTAGAAAAATATTTTGAGTCTTTCCCCCTGGAATGATGATCCATAAATCAATTGTTAGAAATATAAATTAGTGCTTAGTTGTATTTGAAAACATTGTATTTTGTGTAAATATTGTTAGGTTGAGGGGGAGCTTTTGTAATATACTTAGAGTATAAATACCCCTCAAACCTTTAATCTTTGTAACCTTTTTCCCATTTTCTGATGATCAATCAAATCAGACTTTCCACACACATTACTTTCTCTCTCAAGAACACACACTAAAACACACACTATTCCACCATTGTTGAAATCTTAACTTCCGCACCCTAACACGAATTATATGAGTTATAACAAGTGGTATCAGAGCAAAACAACAATCTGTTGACGATCCAGAACAAATTTCATGCAGATTGATACTAATTTTGTTCAAAATTGAATTCGTGTTCTTCACCATAACCGTTTTGAAACTGTTACTGGTTTTTCATCAATTCACAATCAATTTTCACTCAATTTTCCTGTTTTTGTTTACAATACATTCTAAATCACCTCTAAAAACATCCTGTCAAGTTTCAGAATCCAATTCACAGAATTGATCAAAATCCAAATTTTTTGGAAAGTTGATGAGATTTTGATTTTTCAATTTGAGTTGATTTAATCCATGGAATTGTTTCTAGGGTTGTGCGCAATCGTATTTTGAGTGTTTCTGGGTTTGAATCGAATTCTAACTCTCAAAATTGAGTGAATTATAAGCAAATTAGTGAAATAATCGACTATTTTGTCTTTTTCTGGTGTTCTTACAGTTTTTCATTCAGACGATCTTCATGACTCTAAGACGATCTTCGTCAAGATCGTCCTAGTGTTTACTTTGTTTTGGTATTAAGACGATCTTCCCAAGATCGTCCTAATATTTTTGGTTCTGTGTGAACTGTGTGTTGTGGATTCCTTGGGTAACTAATCTCATTGAGATTGGTTTTGCTCAACAAATTCTGAAATCATAACCTCTTTCTGACCAAATTTCCAGAATTTTTTCTATACTTAGAATTTTTTTTTCATTCAACCAATTTTAAGACGATCTTAAACCAAGACCGTCTTACCTTTTCTCAACCAATTTTTAAGACGATCTTCATCCAAGACCGTCTTACATTTTCTTAACTAATACTTAAGACGATCTTCATTCAAGACCGTCTTACTTTTCTACATAATACTTAAGACGATCTTCATTCAAGACCGTCTTACTTTTCTACATAATTTTTTTAAGACGATCTTATATCAAGATCGTCCTAACCAAATCCTAAGACGATCTTCTTCAAGATCGTTTTAATTCCAAAATTTTTTTTAATCAAAAATAATTACAAATCTTTGTTTATTCATTTCAGGGACAACAATGAAGAATTCAGAGCTTGAGATCAGAAAGAAGTTCTTAGCCAAACAACAAAATATGAAACCATGGCTATTCGGAGATATTGATGCTGATTCTGAAGATCTCACATGCTTGATGACATCTGTCACTTCAACAAACAATCATTCACAAACTACTTCACAAACAACAACAAGTGAGGTACAATCCATTTCCAAAGATGATTACTTGTATGTTCAAAAAACTGCTGATACTTTGACAAAGCAAAATCTCACTTTGAAAAACAATTTGAAAATGGCTAAACAAGAGTTTGATAAAATCAATGAAAATTTTTCAGAACTCTCAATAGCTCATGAAGCTCTCAAAGTGAATTATGATTCTTTAAAAGAAATGCATTTGTCAAGTAACAGTTCTCAAGTTGTTTCACCCAATGCTAAATTAACCAACAAATGTCAAGACCTTGAAAAGACTGTCCATTCACTCAAGCAAACCATTGAGACTTTAAAGCTTGAGAAAACCAATGAATGGTTAAGAGCAAATGCAAGACAAGCTGATGTTGAGTTTCTCACAAATAAAATGAAAGATTTTAGACCCAGCTGTGAAAAACATGAAAGACAGATTTCTGATCTAAACAGTACTTGTTTTCTCAAAGGAGTTGAAATTGAAACTCTTCAAAAACAAGTTGAGGATTTGAAAACAAACATTTTGTTCTATCAAGAAAAAATCTATAAAATTGAACAAAATCCTCTTCTGAATTTCACTGCTTATTACAATAAGTCAAAGATTGATAGATCAGAACTTCTCCTTGGGTTGGGTTATGAGAATCCAACACATTTAGAAAAAATCCAGAAAGAAGACCTTGGTCCACTTTACAATGAAAAATGTCTCAGACTTGGCATGATTCAAGAGTTTATTAGACCATCTGAGGATGACTTTGAGTCAGATGATGTCGAAAGACAAAAACCAAACAGATTTCAGATTGATTATGTTGCTATTAATGACACATACAGGAAAACTCATAAAAGATCCATCTATGAGTTAGAAGAAATAGACAATATTTCAATTCTTGAAAATGAGTCTCAAAATGATTGTTCAAAACAAATTTCTGAAAGATTTTACATTCCAACTACCATATTGGAAAAAGAAATTGAAGGTTTAAAACAAAAGATTGAGTCTCAACAACAAGTCATTGAACATCTGAAAACTCAAAATCATACTCCAAAGGTAAGTGAGACAACCAAGATTCAAATGATGCATGATCTAACTTCTGTTGATTGCTCCACTCCAGTCAAAGGGAGTGAGAATTTTAAAGATATGCAGGGTGATAGCATCTCTCCTGAAGAGATTCATGATATGTCCACTTCCATGCTATCATCATTCTTCCAAATTGAAGAGAAAGTTCAAGCTTTGAAAGCTAAACATCGTGCTTCTGTCAAGAAAATACTTTCTTTTGATACCCCTGTGATCACCCTGTTGACCAAAATAAAGTGAACTTAGAGCAAAAGATTGAGATCCCTACTGATCTTAAGGCTAAAGCAAAAGCATTAATTGAAAAATTGACAAACAAAAATGTTTTCAAATCAGAAGTTCAAACCAAAGGATTACAATTTACTTATCCAGATTTTTCTGTTGAAGAATTTGATAAGTTTTTGAAAACTGATCATGTTTTTGCACCAGAAGTTGAAAAAGAGCTTGAAAAACTCTCACCCAAAAAGCCTAAACCAAAGAAGGAATCTAAATCTAAGTTTGCTCCAACTTCATTTTATTTACCCAAAGGTCAGTATGCAACAACTGTCAAAGGTAAGAAAACTATTTCTGCTAACTCAAAGCTCAAAGTTGATACTTCATCTGTTTCTAGAACCTCAGCTTCTAAGGCTATCTCTCAATCTAGTTCTTTACCTAAGATATCTAAAACTAGCCAAGATTTGCTAATAAAAGATACATCCAATGGTATAACTAGTTATAGAGATCAGTATGGTTGGTTCACTGTTACAAATCAAAAGAAACAGCATAACAAATCTTCCACCAAGAAAACACAAAATCAGAATATGTTTTTATCTCCTCGAACTAATTCCAAGAATTTATCTGATACAGGAGAGAAGACATTAGCTAGTACCCATAAGTGGATTTCTAAATCATCAGTTAGAAGAAATTAGATGGCTAATGATTACAAGAAGGAAGTTCCTGATAGGAAAATTAATTCAAATTTGAGTAATCTAGCTAAACCATGGTCAGTAAGAAATTCTAAACCTTCTACTGTGATTTCTAAACCTTTGATTGTTGATTCTAATGGGATTGTGGTGAATCTAAAGAATAAACCTCTTGTTCGAAAACCTCATTTATATACTTTGAATGATTCCACTAACCCCAAAGGACCCATTCAAAGGTGGGTACCTAGAAAAACCTAATTTTGTTTTGCAGGTAATAAAGGTCTGTGTTTAGTATTTCAATCTCGGATACTGTTTAACACATGATCCTGGAATGAGTTTCTTTTCAAGAAACAATCTCAAATAAGTGCTCGTTACCAATGCGCTTACTTGCCTCTGCATGTTCTGTACAAATCCTTCATCTCTTTCTCTTTCATTCATTATCTGTCAAACATTGATGCTATGCTTATGCTTATGTGCTTAAATATCATGCAATGTTTGAGGGGGAGAAAAAGGATAATTCATGAATCTAGGGGGAGTTTGTGTATTTGCACTATTTGAAGAGAAACTCATTGTTTATTTTAGAAAAACCAAAAAGGATTTTTTTTCATTTAGAAAAACCAAAAATAAAATTTTTTTTCAATTGTTTTTATTTTTTTTATCAGATTATTTTTTTTGTTTTGTTTTGTTGTTGGTATGATTAAACAAAACCTAAGTTTATTCTAATACTTTTAAATTTAAAGGGAAATCGTTGAGATGATTTTTCTTTAGATTTCAAAGTGGTAGAATTTTTTAAGTGAAATGTTATTAAAACGATCTTTCTTATGATCGTTTTGTTTCTTCCAAAACCTGAGTTCAACCTCAGGACGATCTTGTACAAGATCGTCTCATTTTCCTTTACTTAAAACCTTTTTGTCAACATATTGAATGTTGAGACGATCTTGATCAAGATCGTCCCATGTTCATTTTTAAAACCTTTTTGTCAACATATTGAATGTTGAGACGATCTTGTACAAGATCGTCTCATTTTCCTTTACTTAAAACCTTTTTGTCAAAAAATTGAATGTTGAGACGATCTTGTACAAGATCGTCTCATTTTCCTTTACTTAAAACCTTTTTGTCAAAAAATTGAATGTTGAGACGATCTTGTACAAGATCGTCTCATTTTCCTTTACTTAAAACCTTTTTGTCAAAAAATTGAATGTTGAGACGATCTTGTACAAGATCGTTCCATTTTCCTTCACTTAATTTTTTTTTAAGTAATAAAACCTTAAGACGATCTTGTACAAGATCGTTCCATTTTCCTTCACTTAATTTTTTTTTAAGTAATAAAACCTTAAGACGATCTTGTACAAGATCGTCTCATTTTCCTTTACTTAAAACCTTTTTGTCAACATATTGAATGTTGAGACGATCTTGATCAAGATCGTCCCATGTTCATTTTTCCATACTTAAAACCTTTTTGTCAACATATTGAATGTTGAGACGATCTTGTACAAGATCGTCTCATTTTCCTTTACTTAAAACCTTTTTGTCAAAAAATTGAATGTTGAGACGATCTTGAACAAGATCGTCCCATGTTCATTTACTTAAAACCTTTTTGTCAACATATTGAATGTTGAGACGATCTTGTAAAGATCGTTCTAGGGTCTGAACGCTGTGTGGTTGATGATTTGAGTTGAAAAACAAATGGATGGGTAACTGACCTCGTAAGAGATCGGTTTGCTCAATTCTAATACTTTTAAATTTAAAGGGAAATCGTTGAGATGATTTTTCTTTAGATTTCAAAGTGGTAGAATTTTTTTAAGTGAAATATTATTAAAACGATCTTGTACAAGATCGTTCCATTTTCCTTCACTTAATTTTTTTTTAAGTAATAAAACCTTAAGACGATCTTGTACAAGATCGTCTCATTTTCCTTTACTTAAAACCTTTTTGTCAACATATTGAATGTTGAGACGATCTTGATCAAGATCGTCCCATGTTCATTTTTCCATACTTAACATTTTTTTTCAATAATTAATGCTAAAACGATCTTGTACAAGATCGTCTCATTTTCCTTTACTTAAAACCTTTTTGTCAACATATTGAATGTTGAGACGATCTTGTACAAGATCGTCTCATTTTCCTTTACTTAAAACCTTTTTGTCAAAAAATTGAATGTTGAGACGATCTTGTACAAGATCGTCTCATTTTCCTTTACTTAAAACCTTTTTGTCAAAAAATTGAATGTTGAGACGATCTTGTACAAGATCGTCTCATTTTCCTTTACTTAAAACCTTTTTGTCAAAAAATTGAATGTTGAGACGATCTTGTACAAGATCGTCTCATTTTCCTTTACTTAAAACCTTTTTGTCAAAAAATTGAATGTTGAGACGATCTTGTACAAGATCGTCTCATTTTCCTTTACTTAAAACCTTTTTGTCAACAAATTGAATGTTGAGACGATCTTGAACAAGATCGTCTCATTTTCCTTTACTTAAAACCTTTTTGTCAAAAAATTGAATGTTGAGACGATCTTGTACAAGATCGTCTCATTTTCCTTTACTTAAAACCTTTTTGTCAAAAAATTGAATGTTGAGACGATCTTGTACAAGATCGTCTCATTTTCCTTTACTTAAAACCTTTTTGTCAAAAAATTGAATGTTGAGACGATCTTGTACAAGATCGTCTCATTTTCCTTTACTTAAAACCTTTTTGTCAAAAAATTGAATGTTGAGACGATCTTGTACAAGATCGTCTCATTTTCCTTTACTTAAAACCTTTTTGTCAAAAAATTGAATGTTGAGACGATCTTGTACAAGATCGTCTCATTTTCCTTTACTTAAAACCTTTTTGTCAAAAAATTGAATGTTGAGACGATCTTGTACAAGATCGTCTCATTTTCCTTTACTTAAAACCTTTTTGTCAAAAAATTGAATGTTGAGACGATCTTGTACAAGATCGTCTCATTTTCCTTTACTTAAAACCTTTTTGTCAACATATTGAATGTTGAGACGATCTTGATCAAGATCGTCCCATGTTCATTTACTTAAAACCTTTTTGTCAACATATTGAATGTTGAGACGATCTTGTACAAGATCGTCTCATTTTCCTTTACTTAAAACCTTTTTGTCAAAAAATTGAATGTTGAGACGATCTTGTACAAGATCGTCTCATTTTCCTTTACTTAAAACCTTTTTGTCAAAAAATTGAATGTTGAGACGATCTTGAACAAGATCGTCCCATGTTCAGTTACTTAAAACCTTTTTGTCAACAAATCCAAGAGCCAAATCCAAATCAAAATCTCCTGAACTTCGTCGTCAAGGCTACTTTCAGTATCAGTTGACTTCAGGAGAAACAACATATGAGTTTGAGTTTAATATTGATGACTTCAGAAGGATTTTAAGACTACCTGAAGCAGACTTCAATGGACATGTTGATTATGATGAATTTGAGTCCAATGAAGAAATGTTTGCTGCCTTGATTTCAATTGGCTATGAAGGTCCTTTATCCAGGACAAGAGATTTCAAGTTGAAAAATCTACCAAAGATTTGGTATTATGTGTATTCCATCCTAAGCAACTGCTTAACCCCTTACACAAGAGGGATGGACAATCTGACACAGCCGATGCTGCACATATTTTATGGTGTTGTTTTCAACAGACACTATGACATTGCTCAACTTCTGTGGGATCAATTGATCGTATTAGTAAATGGCAAAATCTCTGCTCCCAAGAAGTATATTCCATTCATTAGATTTCTAACAGCAATTGTCTACAGTGCCGTCAGACAGGAAAGAAGCATTCCAAGGCTTCTAAACAGCAGCCAAGTGACAATACATTTTTACAAATATGTCAGAGATTCAGGAGCTGCTAATTATAATTTTCTGATTCCATCATTCCTGTTAGACATGGTTTCAGATTCTGATGAAGATAAGATTGCTTATCTGGACTGGATTAGAACAGCACTGGAATCGGAAAGCCTCCCGGTTTCTACCCAAGCTGTACATAGGACACCTGGTGAGGGGTCAAGTAGAAAAAGAAAAGAGCGTGAGGGTGAATCCAGTTCCAGTAAGCCTAAAAGAAAGAAACAAAAAGGCGAAATGTTTGTGTTAAGGCTGAGTAAACAAGTGCACCAAAAGAAGAAGAAAAAGAGTTCTTCAAAGAAACTCAAAAGCAAAGCTCAAGCTGAACCTTCTTCTGAAGAGACAATATCTGCTTCTGGTTCTCCAAAACCAATCCGATCACCACCCCCCAGAACACAAACACCTCAAACACCATCATCTCCATCTTCACCTAAATTACCTCAATCATCCTTATCACCAATTCATCAATCTTCACCACTTCCTGAAATAACTACACCTGAACAACCTATCATACCTCAATCAATTTCAACCATACCTTCATCATCCTTTGTTCGATCACCTCCACCAACATATACTCAAGGCCGAAAGAAATCAATCCCTGTAAATATCCGTAAAACATTTAAAAAATCTCGCTTTGAGTATGACCGATTTCAAGAACCCGAACCAGAAGAAATGATTTCTACTGATAGTGATGCATCCGATGATGATGCCAATCAGTTTGCTAATGATGTTATGGACATCCCGGAGGAACAAGGAAGGACTGAGGGAGGGGTTGAAAATACCAGAGAGGTTGAGAGGTCCGGGATAGGTGAAAGGCAAAAAGAAAACGTTGGCCTCCAATTAGTCTTAAATCAATATCAACGCCGGGTTTACCCTAGAGTAGAAGTCGAGAACTGCCCATTCTCGTTTGCACCAAACTCTCCCAGCCATTCTGACTCCTCACAACAGGAGTTAGTCTCAGAAATACACGGGGAACAGCCACGCTCACCACACTCTCCTCATTTGGAGGATGAGAGTGTTGAAAATAGAGAGGACCAGCCCCACCTCTCGCCTTCAGTTCATGCACTAGAGTCTAGATCTATTAGGCACACGGAATCACAAGCCCAGTTGAGTACTGGTGCCGGAACAAGCGGAGAGGAACCCACTTTGTGTGACCCTCAAGGACAGCTTGGAAATCCTGCCTTAGCTAACATCACGCCAGCTTTAGCCGCAGGTAACAGTCCTCAGACAGAGACTGGGGAGCAGTATGAACGCCGTTGTGACACTGCTGTTCCTCAGGATCAACCTGAGACTGTATTAACGGGCATTCTCAGTGACCCCGGTACTGTTAGTGGTGTTGCCCAACAACAACCCGATTCTGGTTGCAAAGCCGAATCATCAACTGTTGTTCATACTTTTGAACCAACAGGAAATCCTGAGACAGTCATGATGTCTTCAGGTCAATCAGTAGAATCACTTGAGACTACTGATGTGCCAATTTCTGATATTCCATTACCACCTGAGGCTCAAAGAATAATTGCTCAATTTGTTGAAGGGATTGAAGAGGGACAAAGGAGTGAACTACTTATATCAAGAAACACAATCACTGGTAAACTTCCTGCTTCACCATCAACTTCTCAACCACCAAGATTGTATACTGGAGGTACTTTACGCATTCGTTCTCCAGAAGAAACTTCAACACCAACACATACAACACCAACACCCCCACATATATCAACACCACCACCACCACCACCAACAACAACAACAACAACCACAACAACAACAATACCACCAACATCAAGAACCCAATCATTTCCTGATCCTAATTCACCACATCATTCTTCCAGTTCCTCATCTGATTCTGATTCGTCTGAGTATTTAAGTGATTGTTCCCCAAACCGAATTGCTACCAGTGGTTTATCTACCGATACTCTAATTGTCGCTCTTATGAATCGGTTAAGATCTGAAGAACCAAATCTGTCGTCGCATAAAAGATCTATTTTTCACTCACTTCTTGCATATTTGTCAGCCAAAGGTACTCAACTTACACAACAGGCTGAAATTGAAGCTCTTCAAAAGCGAGTTCAAGAGCTTGATCAACAATGTAGACTGGCTAATATCTCAAGGCGTCGGGATGATCAAGATCCTGATGATCAACCCGAGGGGGAGAATATTAGAGATATTAGAGAAGGTCATGAAACACAAACTCAAGTTGATCAAGAAAGTGTTGCTCAAGAAGTTGAAAAAGAAACTCAAAGTCAAGGAGATCAAGGAGGAACTCAAATTCAAGAAGATTCAGATGATTTACCTCCACTCATCAGAAATATTTCTCATTATTATTCTTCCACTTCAAGTTCTGATGAGTCAATTGATCCTGATCCATTTCAACCAGAAAATGATATTGATTATGAGACTGATGCTGATTCTCAATCTCAGCATTCTACTCAAGAAGAATATGGAGAAGATATCTTTGAAGAGATAGTTCATCATTTCACAAACACTGAAAATCTTGAGACTCCCAATGAACTTGGACGAGGAGTTAGACATCCAAGGATCTCAAGAGATAAGATATGGCAGATTAATGAGGGGTACTTTGCTGAGAATTATGAACAGATTTTGGATTTGAGCAAAAGACCTGAAGAAATTGTGTGTAGAGCAAGATACCTTGAAGAAAGAGCCTTTCAAATTTATTGCTCACCAAGTGAAAGACTTAACATGACATTGAACCGATTGAGAGCATTCTTCCTGTTCAGACATCAAGGTCAAAGAGATGCATACATGGAACTGATGAATGCTGAAAGTTCTGTAAGAGCTGAATGGTGGTACCAACAATTTAAGATTCCAATCACAAAAGTCCTTCAGTTGTTTACTCCTCTCAAGAGTCACAATCTCAGACTTGTTCGATTCAGAGTTCGTCGAACTGATGGCAATGTCTATGTTGTTCAAGAAGAATCTTTTCAACATATGACGATCTCAGACATTCTATTCCTCTACAATCAATATGCTTATCTGATAATCAAGAATCAAGATCAACTTCTAGCTTATGAAGTATTGAAAAGTCATATTCAAGCCTTGATTAGATTCTATGAATTCAATGACTTCCAGATTGGTTTGGAAAGAAGAACTAGCAGGATTAACCTTACAAGACCAAATCAAAGAGCCGAAGGTTATGAGCTAGATTCATTTCAGATTGGAGATCCAATTGAAAGCCTGGATGGATTTGTCTTCATCAATAGACTCAAGAGAAAGATTTTCATTCGTGCCTCTGATTTTGCCAAATATTCAGATGGTACCTTGAAATATTGTCAATCAATTCTGAATGCAATAGATGAAGACTCTGACAATGAAGAAGATGAGCAAATAAAGTCTCAAAGAGAAGATCATATAAGACGTATCAAAGATACTCTTGATATGAGACAGAGGATTAGAGATCTTATTATTACCAGAACTCCAAAGTCACGGGAAGGAATTATTCATACAAAGACAGGTTCATGGGTTCATTGGAATCCTAGCCATGAACGTGGTCCTCATAACATACCTCCTGTAAACTTCCAAGACAATATCAAATTACCTGATGAACGTCCTGTAGGTGATAACTGGCACTTCATTCCTAAGAAGTTTTGGAATGACTCATGGAACAGTTATAAGAAAAGAGCTTTCTGGAGTTCAAAGATTGATAAGCCATCAACTTCCTCTGCTGCACAAAGATATAAGAAAAGGAAAAACAAACAAAGACGTGCAAATAAGAGAAGGAGACAACAATGGAAAAGATGATGGACAACAAAAGCACTAAGGGGGAGAATGTTAGAAATATAAATTAGTGCTTAGTTGTATTTGAAAACATTGTATTTTGTGTAAATATTGTTAGGTTGAGGGGGAGCTTTTGTAATATACTTAGAGTATAAATACCCCTCAAACCTTTAATCTTTGTAACCTTTTTCCCATTTCTGATGATCAATCAAATCAGACTTTCCACACACATTACTTTCTCTCTCAAGAACACACACTAAAACACACACTATTCCACCATTGTTGAAATCTTAACTTCCGCACCCTAACACGAATTATATGAGTTATAATCAATTAGTGCCAAGATAGTATTACAAAGGCGTTCGATAGCCTGGCGAGCAAAGATTATATGGATCTCCTCAATTGGAGAACTTCATCAGTGTCACTGATGCGTTCATGACAAAGTCTCCAGTTTTAAGGATTTAGCATTCCTAAGTCACTGATGAGATGTTTAAAGGTTTTCTCATCAAGAGGTTTTGTAAAAACATCAGCAAGTTGTTTGTCAGTGGGGATGAAATAAATTTCAATGTCTCCTTTCATAACATGATCACGAATGAAATGATACCTGATGTCAATATGCTTTGTCTGAAAGTGCATCACTGGGTTGTGAGATATAGCAATTGCACTGGTGTTGTCACAAAAGATTGGGGTCCTTTTATATTTTTGACCATAATCTAGTAACTGGTTCTTGATCCAGAGAATCTGGGCACAACAACTGGCCGCAGAAATGTACTATGCCTCAGCAGTGGACATAGAGACTAACGTCTGCTTCTTGCTGGTCCAACTCACCAGTTTTCCTCCAAGGAAATGACAACCTCCAGTTGTTGATTTTCTATCTATCTTACAACCTGCATGATCTGAATCTGAATAACCCATTAGATCTAACCCTGAGCCTTTGGGATACCAAAGACCAAGGCTAGGACACCCTTTTAGGTATCTGAAGATGCGCTTAACAACATGCAAATGTGATTCTTTTGGGTTAGCCTGAAATCTGGCACATAGACATGTTGCAAACATTATATCTGGTCGATTGGCAGTTAAGCACATCAGTGAACCAACCATTCCACAATACTCAGTTGTGTTCACTGGTTTGCCAGTTGGGTCAGAGTCCAAATTTAAAGGAGCTGCAATTGGTGTGGTTTTATATGGAATTGAATCATATTTGTATTTTCTTAACATATCTCTGACATATTTTTTTGGTTTATGAAAATTCCACTTTCAGTTTGTTTGATCTGAAGACCCAAGAAAAATGTTAATTCACCCATTAAACTCATTTCATACTCAGATGACATGATTTTAGAAAACCTTTTACACATTGCATCATCAGTCGACCCAAATATAATGTCATCAACATAAATTTGTACCAGTAAGATACTACCTTTTTCCCTTAAAATAAACAAGGTATTATCTATTGCACCTCTTATAAAGCCATTCTTTGAGAAGATGTTTAGTTAAAGTGTCATACCAGGCTCTTGAGGCTTGTCTAAGACCATACAAAGCTTTGTTCAGTCTATATACCCAGTGAGGATGCTTCTCATCAATGAAGCCTGGAGTCTGTTTAAGATACACTTCTTCTTCCAGTATCCCATTAAGGAACGCACTTTTGACATCCATCTGGTAGACTTTGAACTGCAGATGGGCTGCATAAGCCAAGAAAATTCTGATGGCTTCAAGTCTAGCAACTGGAGCAAATGTCTCATCAAGGTCAACACCCTCTGCTTGACAATAACCCTTGGCAACTAATCTGGCCTTGTTACTTACAACATTGCCATCTTCATCCATCTTATTTTGGTAGACCCATCTAGTACCAATGGGTTATTTCTTCAACCCTGGTGGACAAGGAACAAGTTCCCATACATTGTTCCTTTCAAACTGGATAAGCTCTTCTTGCATTGCTTCTACCCAGCTTGGGTCTGCCATAGCCTAGTCAATCTTCTTCGGTTCAATCAGTGATAAGAAGGTGACATTTAAGCATTGTTCGCTAGTGGCTCTTCTAGTCTGAACCCCTCTACTCGACTCTCCAATAATCTGATCAATTGGATGTGCTTTGGTCCATTTAGAGTATTGACTAGGACGGTGAACAACAATATCAGTGCAAGTCACCTGAGGATCCTCTTCAGTTGTTGCTTCTGGAGGAGGATCAGCCCAAACCACTTCAACATCCTCATCAGAGTCAATGAGGTCACGATTTGCATCATGAAATTCTTCAGTTAAAGGCATATCTTGAAGAACTGGAGAAGTTGGAGGAGTTTGAACTGGTGTTGATATTGGAGTGGCACGAACATCTGATCCAATCACCAGTTTCTGTGGTAAATTGAAACTGATAGAGGGATAAATTGGAGTGTCACTGGTTGTTATCTTTTTTGTAACTGGTTCCACATCATTGTGACTGGAAACATCATCTGGTGAAGCATCTGACTGATGAACTGGGTCAGATTCACCAAAACTGATTGGAACAACTGGAGAAATATCAAGGTTTGGTCTTTTATTGATTGCTTCATTTGATTCGTCAAATGTGACATGAATTGACTCATGAACCTTTTGAAGTCTATAATTATAAACTCTAAAGGCCTTTTGAATATCTGAATAACCTAAGAAAACACCTTCATCAGCTTTTGCATCAAATTTCCCTAGCTGACTGGAATCGTTTAAGATATAAACTGGACAACCAAATACATGAAAGTATCCAATATTTAGTTTACGATTCCTAAGGACTTCATAGGTAGTCTTCTTGTGTCTCTTGATGTAGACTGATCGGTTTTGGGTATGGCAAGCTGTTGCCACTGCTTCAGCCCAAAACTGGTGGGAAGACCAGATTCAGATAGCATACTCCTGGCAGCTTCTATCAGTGTACGATTCTTTCTTTCCACAACTCCATTTTGCTCTAAAGAGTGTGCTGATGAGAAGTTCTGGGAGATGCCAGTGTCAGTGCAGAATGATTCAAGAGTTTTATTTTGAAATTCTGTTCCATTATCACTTCTTAACTGACAAACTTTTCGAGTGTATTTGAGTTCAATTCTCTTGATGAGAGAGATGATTTCAGCAGCAGCATCACTTTTTGATCTGAGGAACACAACCCAACAAAATCTGGTGTATTCATCAATGACAACTAGAGTATACTTCTTTCCAGCTCTAGTTTGAACATTCACTGGACCAAAAAGATCCATATGAAGCATGTGAAGAGGTTCAGTGATACTGAAGTTTTACCTTGTCTTGAAACTGGCCCTTTTCTGCTTGCCCATCTCACACCCTGGACATGGCTTTTCGTTTTTAAAGGAAACTGGAGGTATCCCATCAGCCAGTTGTTTTCTAGATAACTTGTTGATATTTTTGAAATTGAGATGGGATAACCTTTTGTGCCATAACCAGTTGGTGTCCTCATCTGCCTTGGTATAGAAACACTGCTCTTTTGGAGCTGGTTCCATATCCATGATGTACACATTGCCTTTTCTTGGAGCAATCATCACCACTTTCCAATCCTTGTTAAATATGGTGCCTTGAGCAATATCGAACAATACCTTGTATCCATCATCACAAAGTTGACTGACACTGATCAGGTTATATTTTAAACTATTCATAAATGCAACTCTGGTGAACTGGACTTGTCCATTATTGATTACACCATATCCTTCAGTCTTTCCATTCTCATCATTACCAAACGTCACTGCCGGTCCATCTTGGACAGTGAACTCTTCCAGCAAGGGCTTACATCCGGTCATAGTCCAAATACCAGGTGTTCTTCTTTCGATCGCCCTGTACAAGCACAAAAATCATTAGTTCTTTTTGTGAACCCATCTTTTCTTGAAGGGTTCACTGGACTCTCCCTAGGAAGTCACAGTTGATTCTGGTGGTGTGGAACTAGAGGCTGAAACTGGAGCATTTTTATCAGCTTCAGGTCCAGGAGTAAAAACGATTGGTTTGAGAGGCTTTTTCCCCTTTTTCTTTTTAGACATAGTTCCAGATGGAACATTTTGTTTTAGTTTTAAAGGGGTTTTGACATTTTGTTTCTCAACTGAAGAAGACGAAGCTCCTTCCAGATTTTTGATTCTCGCAGTGCAACTCTGAACCTGCCTAAACAACTGTTGGAGTTGACTTTCCAGTTTTGACAAAATATCATTTTTAATAGGCAACTGAACCTTAGACTTAGGTTTAGCAGGGATCTTGGTCTTTTGAGTCTTGGGCTCTTTAGACTTTTCAGGTAAAGGTTTATCACCAGCAACCTTTTTAACTGGAGCTTTAGCCTGATCATCTCCAGTTTTGACCTCAGGAGGGGTGGTCTCAACAGATTCAATTTTAATTATCTTAGGCTTATCATATGGGGTTTCTAGCCTAAGACTTTGTGGTAAACTGTGGATTTCGGGCATGATGACTGCCATGTCAACATCACCACTGTTATATGCCTTTTGTTGTTGGGCATGTGTTCTAGTGGCAGCATCATAATTTAATCCTGATGATTTCATCCAGGATTTGATCAGTTTTTGTTCCTTATCCAAAGCAGTTTTTAACTCTTGGTTTTCCAGCTCAAGAGTTTCACTTTTTAAAAATGACTCTTTGAGAGCCAACTGGACACAAGTTTGAAAGTTGGGGTTTTAAATTGTTCAATTCAGTTAGAACTGTTTCTAAATATCTTTCACTGTCAGTTCTAACAGTTTCCACAAACAATAAATCACCATTGAGTGATTCAGCAAGGTCCAGTTTCAGTTCAGGGTCAGATTGGTTATCATAATCACAAACCTTTTTTAAAATGATGTCGACCCATCTTCCAGTTATGACATCATCTTTCACCACATGATGTTGATCTTCCAAGGCCATGAAACACATGTCCCTTATCTCTTCATCATCATCAGATGAATCATCAGAGAGTTCCCACTTTTCTTCAGTTTTGGCAATCATGCACTTATTCTTTTCCTTTTCAAGTGACATGAGTGCAATCTGGGCCTTAAGCTTTTTGTATTTTGACTTGTAGCTATCATCAGGCCTATTAAAATTAGGGACAGAGGGACCAGTTTGATTGTTCGACTGACTAGATCTGCATTCCTTCATAAAATGACCTTTCTTACCACACTTATAGCATGTAAGATTGGCCTTGTCCAGAGAGTTGGAGCTAGAAGCATTGTTTGGGCCATTAAATCTTATTAGATTTATGCTTAAACCTGTTAAAGGTTTTAGCAATCATGGCGACCAGATCATCATTGTCAGTCTCATCACAATCATCACTAATTTCAGTGGTCAGGCCAGAGTTCAAGAAACTGTTTAACATCTCCTTCATAGAGTGTGGCTGGACACTCTCAGCAGACATTAAAGAAGCACAAGGTTTCTCAGTTAGACTAGCAACCTTGGAACTCTGAGCATGGTTTAAAGCATCCTGCTCAGCCACCAGTCTTTGTGCATTATTATCTTCAGTGAATCTGAAGGCTCCATAGAGAGATGCAAGAGTGTGACTGTGCAGGGTCTTTCCTTGTCTTAGGACAAGAACCATGTGTGCCCATTTGGAAGGAAGAATATCACAAAACTTCTCAAGAAGAATATCCTTATCCTTCTCAACTCCCAAGCCTCTTAATTGATTAACTAAGCTAGTAAACCTGGTATAAGTACCAGTTAGGCTCTCATCAGGGAGTGCAAAGAAGGATTCATACTTCTTGTTTAAAGCAACTTTCCTGGTGACAATAGTGTCATCACCTCCCTCAAACTGGAGAACTAACTCATCCCGCATTGCCTTGGCACTGGGGAACAACACAAGTGTTGGAATAAGTTCTTTTGGAACAACCCCCAGAATCATGTTCTTGAGTCTGGTGTCCAGATCAACAAGTCTACGATCCTCATCAGACCAATGGTCTTTAGGCTTTTCTCTAGTACCTCTTCTAGATCCAGTAGGGTCAAGAAGAGGACTAACCCCATGAGACATGGGTATATGGGGTCCATCCTTAAGGATTTTCAACATATACCTCTCTATCCCACCAAAATGTAAAAGCATTCTAGCCTTCCATGTTCCAAAGGTCTCACTGTTTCCATCGAATTTGGGAATAGGAGTGTTAGAATAATGGACATGGACATGGATAGGGGTATTAGGAGGAGGAGGAGGAGGATTAGTATTAACATTTTGTAAAGGTGGATTGTTATTAGGATTTTCATCATGACCAGAACCATTCTCACCTTCAGTAGTAGACATCGAAGCAGATCTAGGCAAATATGTTAGCCTTCTGCTCTGATACCACTTGTAAGTCTCAACTCAAGAGATGGTACCACTGAAGACACATCTATGTCGATGGTGAGATTACTTTGTAATATATACACTGACTTGGAGACGACCAGTTGCAGTGTATATATACCAGCTTAGGTTAGATTACTTATTATGGTGACAATATGTAATAAGTAAAGACAATGCAATATTAAAGTACTTGTAAAGTAAATATGGTGAGTCGATATGTAATTTTTCAAGTGTAATTTATTTATTAACTTTAAATAAATTACAAGGTTGTTGCGGAACCAAGATAATACAATAATGTAAATATCCTAACAAGTATTTGAGCATTGAAAGTTAATCTCAATCACAAAAGGGGTTTAACCATGAAAATCATCAAAATCTCCTCAATAAGAGTGCAAACCTACTAAGTTCTTGACGAACCTAAGGTAGATGATGATTTTCCCAAAGAAATGTTTCGATCTTTGGAGGATATGAATGTTATATGATTTTGTGTTATGAATGATTGATGAATGATTGAATGTATTGAATGTATGTGAACGTTTTATTGCAGACGAATCGTATAGAATTGTCTGTGCGAATTGAATGAAATGGTAAAAATTGAATCAATGTCTGGCAGCCAATGATGAAGAGTATTTATAGGCCATCAAATTAGGGCAACCTCATACTTTGGGCCATACCGAGTATGGGCCCTGGCCCAAATCCCAAAGAGATATAGAACATTCGATGTCAGGCATTTATACGTTAGTCAGCCACATGGTGACATTTAATATACAAATGTTGATTTAAATAAGTATGAAGGTTCAAAATCTCTCCATAGGCCAGACATGTATTATTCGAAGGTTAGGCTTTGACTCATTGATATGTTTGTACAAAGCCTTGTCAGAGCCTCTTCGATTTAGGTGTGCCATGATAAAGTCAAGCACGTATGAACATGCCCTCTTGGTTCATTACTTCGCCAAATGGTCCAGGTCCAAAGTTAGACCTAGCTGGCAGTCCGTCTGGGACTCTGACTATCCTTGAGTCTTGGAAGCCTTGCAATTCTTAACAAGGAAGAGCTTCGCTGGCAGTCTGAGTCTGTCTGGGGATCACTCCCAGCCTTGTTACTTTGTAAGTTTGACACTTCGCTAAGATTGAAGGCTTGCCAGTCTTCCAGTGTGACAGTGTGACACCTCGTCTGGGTGTCAATCTTCTAGTGTGACAGTGTGACACCTCGTATGGGTGTCAGTCTTCCAGTGTGACAATGTGACACCTTGCTAAGATTGAAGGCTCTCTTGGGACCCACTTCCAGCCTTGACACCTTGCTAAGATTGAAGGCTTGCCAGGCAGAAGGCTCTCCTAGGTTAGATGAAGGCTCTCCTGGGGCCCACTTCCAGCCTTGACACTTCTTTGTCTTTTCCTAAGGCTAGATGAAGGCTCTCCTGGGGCCCACTTCCAGCCTTGACACTCTTTGTCTTTTCCTAAGGCTAGATGAAGGCTCTCCTGGGGCCCACTTCCAGCCTTGACACTCTTTGTCTTTTCCTAAGGCTAGATGAAGGCTCTCCTGGGGCCCACTTCCAGCCTTGACACTCTTTGTCTTTTCCTAAGGCTAGATGAAGGCTCTCCAAGGCAAAGGTTTAACAATTTCTCTTCCCCTACTGTCTCGCAAGCTTTCTTAAAGGCTTGCCAAAGCCTCTCCTCCTTTTCATCCTTCCAAGCCTTGTCAGACTCTTCCTCTGTCTAGCCTTGATGGAACTCTGCCTTTCTTTACTTTAAAGCCACGTATAAAAAATTATGGTTTTATTTGGTGAGACCTCACCATAATCATCAAAAACCTATGAAATACAATCGATCTAATACTTGGAAATTCTATAAACAATCGAAACACTAAGAGTTGTGAAATGTTCCTTTTTGTGATTGAGAGAATGTTGAACAAGTCAACATTCAAAAATACGCAAATGTCTGAATATGCAAAGTTGTTTCTTGGTTGTGCAAAGACCTCTATTTATAGGCAAAGTTGACATTGAGATGTCAACTTTGGCCGTACAAATATGGTTGAGAGCATTTAAGGAAGTGTATTTAATTCCTTAGAAATGCTTGATAAAGTAAGACATAAAGTCACTTTATCCAACCTACTTTATGCACTTTTGTACTTTAAACATACACAATATCTATTTTCCGGTTAATAGTACATAAAGTAAAAAGGTCTTCCTCGTAATCAGTGTAAAGCTTTGTAAGTACTTTACACTGATGGATCTCCAGTTCTTGATCTGGACAGAATGTCCACTGGGCTTCGCTGCCATGGTCATTCTCTTTCTTCCACTTGTTGTCTTTGACTTCAATTGGAATGTCTTCAGGTTTATGATCAGATCTCAACTGGAGGAAGTCTTCAGTGGCATCAACTGTACACTGGCCACTGGACTTCATATATTTATGGACAAATCAACTGGTCTCCAGATGCAACTGGAGATGCTCCAGTTTCTTAGGGAGAAATAATCTTGGAGGAGAAGTTAGGCCTCTTTAGGGTTTCCCTAAGTCTTAGGCCAGAAGAGTCCAGGAGGACTCTTTCCTTCTTTACTGGACTTAAGTGATAAGATCTGATGATATACCGTATACGGAGCTCTACCTCCGTATAAAAGACTGGATACGAAGGACTCTTCGTAAGCAGCGAAGGTGCTAACATATTTTACTAAGCAAACATTTCCGTCGCCTAAGCTACGATGTATACCTCCGTAACCCCGGAGCTCCTAAAGATAATAATGGAGAACGGGATACACATAAATCTATTCCATGTTTATCCGACCTCCATAAAAGGAATGAAATTAAACACTCCTATAAACTAGGACACAGTTTAAGAGTCCTAAATATATATCTTCTATACTTAGAAGATATCACGAAAAGAGGAAGGGATTTACCCTAAAATCCTATCTTCCCCTCCAAGGCTTTACCCTCTATATAAAGAGAGGAGGTGCCATACGGCACATCATCATCAACAACATTCGACCTCCAAAACCCTAACTACATCATATAAACTCTGAGCCTTACAATCGGCTGAGGATAACAACTAAAGGCGTAAAGCAGCTTACTGCCCTCTGACCGGAACAGAATCGCCAACAAATCACCCAAAGCTCATCTCTCACCCTCGGTTGAGCCATAGTGCGATTATTTGATCAATCAAATTGGCGCCATCCGTGGGACCTTTGCTCCCAAAATCAAATCCAGCCACGATCAAAAAAGCATTATGTCAAACCCTAATTCCTTTCCGGGACAACACGGGTCAGACATTGCCCACAATCATGAGGTAAGTAACGATAAGACTCTCCCGGTAAAAAGATCCAGCTCCCCGGAAGACAAGAAACTGGAGCGGGCCAACAGCCGTCATTCGGCCAGACAGCGGATCGAGTGACCTACCAGACAATGGCCCTAAGCAAAGCAACAGACAAAGATCTCAACATAAGGGAGAGTAATGTCGAAGAAGATATAGCTCGAGCCCTAGAGGTAGATACTATGTCGCACCCTGAGTGCATGACACAAGTTAATCCGTCACCAGTAGTGCAGGAACGCAGGAAAGAAGATAGAGATCAGATCCAAGACGTAGAAGGCAATCCAACAGCAACAGAGAGAACCGGTCAGCAGCTGACCAAAAGAGATCTGAACAAGAAGAAAGAAGCAGGAAGCAAAAATAAAGATGACTCCAGAACAATAAAAAGCCCAATGTCGATATACCCACTGTTTGATCAAATAATCACACTATGGCTCAACCGAAGGTATGAGAGGGGTTTTGGGTGTTTTGTTGGCGATTCCCTTCCGGTCAGAGGGCCGTAGGCCGCTTTACGCCTATGATTGTTAACCCTTCGCCGATCCGTAAGGCTTAGGGCTTATCTGGTGGTTAGAGATTCGGAAGTCGAGTGTATTAATGATGAAGGTTTTAATGTGTGGAGTATGATGATGTGCCGTATGGCACCTCCTCTATTTATATAGAGGGTAAAGCCTTGGAGAGAAAGGTAGGAATTTAGGGTAAATCCCTTCCTCTTTTCGTGATATCTTCTAAGTGTGGAAGATATATCTAGGACTCTTAGACCGTGTCCTAGTTTATAGGAGTGTTTGATTTCATTCCCTTTTCAGGAGACCGGATAATTATGGAAAGATTTCACGTGTATCCGTTTATTGTTTGTGATTATCTTTGGGAGATCTAAAATTACGGAGGTATACATCGTAGCTTCGGCTACGGATACGTCTACTTGGCATAATGTGTTAGTACCTTCGCTGTTTATGAAGGGTCCTTTGTATCCGTTCCTTTATACGGAGGTAAAGCTCCGTATATGGTATATCATCAAGCCCCCCAGTCTGATGGGAGAGTCTATCTGTAGAATATCGCATTAGACTTCAAAAATAATCTAATAAAATAAATAAGAGCGTAGCTGTGTAACCGGAGCTCGAAAGAGCTTTGGTTTTGGATGCTCCGTATATTCTCCGGAACTCTTTTTAAGGGTAAAATTGCCATTTTACATTGTCTCGTATATATCCCATCAAAAGTTAATTCGAGCGCGCCTATCCCGAGGAGAAACCCAATCGACGGTTTGGGTAGTTTATGCGCCGGTTTTTCAAACCATCCATTTTGTCTCCTATTTAATTTGTGACGGCTCCGGAGATTTTCTTTTCTTCTTCTTTTTGCTTTCGCTCGCCCTTCCTTGTTCTATTATCAAATATATCCACTCCCCCCGTTCAATCTTCTCCATACTATGGATCGCAATCATTTTCGTGTTATTAGTACCACGTATTCAGAGATGACTGAGGACGATGTCGCATGGTTTCGCCAGTGCTTCTGCCGCCCTAGTGATCCTGAAATTAGGGTTCCGGGACGATCGGAATCAATCCTTGATGCGCCTACTGGATTTATATGTATGTATACCGCTACTTTTTCCGGTGAAAATCTTAGGTTTCCTTTGTCCCCTTGGTTATTAGGGTTACTCGATTACCATAATTTATATTTATTTGTGGTGCACCCTTTAGCGATTACCATGATAATGTCGTTTATCGTTGTTTGTCGTGCATAAGAGGTAGAGCCCAGGATAAGTGTTTTTCGATATTTTTTCAAATTCGGTATCCGTGATGGTTGGGTTATGGTGGAAGAGAGGCCTGGTAGATTGTTTTTTGATATAGGTGATTCTGATATGTTGAACTGGAGGCCGGGGTTTTTGTTTTTCAGTGAGGAATACATTCATCCGCTGTTTAGGGGTTTGTTGGATACGAGTAGGTTGGTGTCGTGGATGTCTTTTGAGGATAATGTGCATGATTGGGTTACTCTTGGTAATATATTAGTCCATCAGGTGCATAGGTATCCATTTGAGTTGGTCACTTATCCCTCTATGATTCTGTATCTTTGTGGCGTTACGATGTCATGGGAGGGTTCTCCTGATCAGCCGGTTTTGATATGGTGTTGTGAAGGTACCATTCTTCGTTACTTTTTCTGTTGAATTTTTATTTTGCTTTCTTCTGACGTCTTCACATTGTGTTTGCAGAGTTAACACTTAGAGAGGTTGTGACCATGAATCCTCGAGGCATGGTTGTTGGTAGAAGGCCTCTGTCTCCTTCGGATGATGGGGAAGGTCCCCTTTTTGCTGGTGTTGCTATTTCTGGGCCTCCTACGAAGAGGCAGAGGGTAACTGGTGGTTCATCCGGTGCAACGGACCCTATGGTTGCAGGTCCTTCTTTCATTATCCTTGATTCTTTTCCAGTAAGAGATGAAGTTGCTGCTACTACAGTTCCAGTTTCTAATGCTGACCAAGGTACGCGTTTTGTCCTGATTCTGTTATTTATGTCTGCATAGGTCTGAGATGTATGCTTCTTTTTTTTTTTAGCCGGTACCTCTGAACCTGGATGCCGGCCTGGGAAAGAGCCAGTTGAAGAAACTGGAGCTACCACAACTGGTGAGTGGCTGTAGATTGTGTGTATATTTCAATCGTTGTTTCCCTATATTACTGATTGAAACTCTTTGTAATTTTTAGGGATTCCTCTTCAGAGTGAATTGCCTGATCCGCAGCTTTGCCGAATGAGTCTGGATATGCTGGTTCCTGATCACTTAAGGACTATGTTGGATACCATGCCGGCTCAGAGGCTTGCTGAGATGACCAACCAGGCCCTGTTTGCTGATGGTATGATTGGTTCGGCTAGCAGCGCCAGAGTGCAATATCTGGAGGAAAATCTACAGAGGCATAAGGCAGAGTTGGCTTCCATGAGGGCTGATCAGTCTAACGAGGGTGACGCTTCTTTGATTAGTTCTTTGCAGAGGGAGCTCGCTGATTCCAAGGAGGCTTTGTCCCTTGCTACATAGAGTTTGGATGCTGCTCATGGGTGAATTTCTACTCTTACCTCTGTCGGGCCTGCTGCGGTGATCAGCAGTTTGGAAGAGAGGGTTGCTTCGAGGGAGCTGGAGTTGGAGAATACAAGAAACTGCATGCGCTAGGTTATTTCTGGTGTTATTCCTCATGTCTTCCGTATGTTGATGGCGAGTCCTGAGTTTGATCAGAGTCTTGATGAGTTGATCGAGGCTAACCGGGCTGATTCAAGAGCCTTATTACTTTTTCGTATGGAGAGTCGTGGGCAGGTTGTGTTGAGGGGGAATAGGGAGAGGCTTCTTGGTACCGAGGAGAGGATCGTTGCTGCTAAAGAGGCCTTAAGGAATGTTTCTTTTCCTTATATCCAGCAGATTTCTTCAAATCCCGATGCTTCGGTGGCTGATCTTTATAATATTAGGCCTCAGGGAATGTGAACTGCTGATCCTCTGTACTTTGTACATATATTTTTTGATGCCTTAGGCAGGACTTGCTCTTGTACATTTTTTGGTATTTGTTTATTATTTGCTCCTTGTCTCTGTTTCTACCGTCATTGCTTCGCTATACTTCGGAGCTTATCATTCTGCATTCTTTCGTGGAGAAGTAATATCTTTTGTTTTTTGTTATGCTTATACATTCTTAAAAGAGTGTCTTATGCATTTATGCTTATGCACTTCAATCATAAGGAAGGAGTGACTTATGCATTTATGCTTATGCACTTCTTAAGAAGAGTGACTTATGCATTTATGCTTATGCACTTCACTCTTAAGAGAAGAGTGTCTTATGCATTTATGCTTATGCACTTCAATCATAAGGAAGGAGTGACTTATGCATTTTATTCATGGGTTATTACCTCATGATTGTGTTGAAAAGTCTTATGGGCGTCCCCTTGACAATTCAAAAAATAATTTTTTATGCGCATTTAGAAAATTATTACGATCGTTTTATATAATTTTTTGGGAGCTTGTAAGTACATGGCAGGAGGAAGTTACAATTTCTTTGTATTGTTCCTAGCTGCTACTTTTATGCTGCCCTATTTGCTCCGTTAATTTGGCTTATCCCGAGGGCAAATTATGCTCCAACCGGTCTTGATGCCTATCGGAGTCTTTGGTGTATGAATTTCTGCATCCCCTGCTGGTCCGGGATTGTCTAGCATTTCTTCTACGAAGGATCCTTCGTCCGCAATTTCCAGCCGTCCTCTAGGTCCTTTTTGAATTATTCTTCTGTTGCGTTTGTACCACGGTACGGAGCTCTTTTCCTTTATATCCTCAGTAAATGAGGAGAGTATTGTTTGCATCCCCACGTGAGATTTGTACTATATGCAACCATGTATCGTTGATGCTATCATATGGAATTTCCTCATTCCTTCTCTGCCCAGGAGCATATCATAAGTCGAGTTTGCTTTTATCACAATTGCCAGAATCCTTGCGGTTCTTCGTGATGAGCGTCCATTTTGTGATAAAAACCCTAATCGAAAGGCTTCACTTCAATATCTATTTGAGTTAATATTCCGGAACTATCGATACTTAATGGATTCTATGTTTACGCAGGTTCACGGAAGATGCGAGTGAGGGTAAATGGCATCAAGTGACTCAAGATGGAGGCCTATGAAGTTACAAGACACAAGGAGGTGATTCGGGAGCCGAACGAAGCGAAACGAGAAGCAGCAGGAGCTGCCAGTGCCGCTGGCACCTTGCCAGCGCCGCTGGGCGGCCCAGTTCAGCAACCGACTTTGAACACTATTTAAGCCAAAGCAGCCCTCAAAACCCTAAGAGAAATCCGATTCAGCAGCCCAAGCCGCCCACATTCAACCCTAGGTCAACTTTGCAGATCCCAAGGAGGTTTTGGAGCTTCTAACGCCTTCCGATCTTCATCCTCAACCTAGATCTACTCTTTTATATTACTTCCAGTTGGTAAACAATGTCTTTCATCTTTTCAGACTTTGTTATTCCTTTAATAATGGTAGGCTAGTAGGCTTAATACTTGTTTGGATCGATGTGATCATGTAGACGTTTATTATTTTACTTTATTTGTTAGATCTGTTGGAGTGTGTTTTACTGTTTGTCGTAGATCCATGCTTTACTAGTTCTTCATATTATTATCGGTTCTATATCTGCATGTATTGATTTAATTCTGATGATCGGTCTATAATCATACACTAGGATTAATACATAAGGATGGAAAACACTAGTCGGTCCATAACTAGTCATAAAAGGTGATTCACTTGTAACCGAGGGATCCAGAACCATAGTAATTAGGACGAATAGAACATGATGCTTAACAATGTCAGACGCGATCCAGTGACTTGGAAACGAGCACTGTGGTCACCGGAGAGAATTATTTCCTGGTCATGGCTTAAAAGCCGGGTAACTTAAAGATGAATTAGTAACACAAACTTTACTTCATTCGATGAAGGTACCATCACTACATGGAATCAACTTCGCGAACAGTTCGTCTCACGATTCTTTCCCCCGAGTTTAGCAAGGAAAATGCTACGAGACATCAAGGCTTTCAAGCAAGACGAGGGTGAATCACTAGTTGATGCATGGAAAAGGCTTAGGGAAATGATCAGAAACTGTCACGGGAATGGACTAGACAAGGATGGAGATCATGGAGATTTTCTTCTATGGTTTAACCAAGAGTTCCCAAAAGGATTTAGATCTAGCCGGCGGTGGTAACTTTTTGTACAAGTCTACCAATGACGCGTACAAAATGATGGAGGATATGGTGCAAGCTAGCTTAGCTCGAGATATGGATGATAGAGATCGAGAAAGGAGGACGAGAAGGACCGTGGCTAGCATCGAGAGCAACTCCGACAATGAGGTAATTCATGAACTTAAAGCTTTATCTAACCGTTTTTCTACTTTTGAAGATAGGTTGGACATTATGGACAAGGACCTCAAGGTGATTGCACACGGGTGCAACAATTACGGGGGAATGCACTATACCGAGGATTGTGAAGAGAAGGCTACCGAGCAAGTCAATTTTGTCCAGAACCAATACCGAGGAGGCTATCAACGAGGACTATTCCAAAGAAACCCCGGTAATTCTAACTTTAATTCTAGTTATGCTAGAAATAACAATGGTTCTTTTCAAAATAGGTGGCAAAGGAATAATGGTCAACCCGAGCAACCAAAAGTGGAGAATGAAGTCAAGGAGGATCCGATTGTCAAGCTCACCAACATGATGGAAAGGTACATTGAGATGAATGACAAGAGGCACGACTCCCTAGCAAGCTATACTAAGTCGCTTAATGAGAAAATAAGAAATCTCAATCAAAAGGTTGACGAAGGAGCAAGAAATCAACAAGCCGCAATCAAGGACTTGGAGAGGAGGATAGATAGATGGATTGAGCAGAATGCAAAGAAGGGAGTAGCTCAGCTCCAAGGAAAAACATCCAAGTCGGTTCAAGCTCAACTCAAGGAGGCCCGACCACGAGTCAAAAGTACCAACCACCTATGGCACGTAACGAGAATGTGAACGTCGTGTTCATCGAAGGTAATGACTCTACTGAGCTTTCTAATGATTTTTCTGAAGTGTCCGATCATGTACAGGTCATACGGGAGACAAACGGAGAAGAAACAAGCGAAAACGCAAAACTGGAATCTGTCCAGGTACAACGAGCGCCACTGGCTACACAAGCCAGCGCCACTGGCAGCCACCCAGGCACAAGCCAGCACCGCTCAGCACAAGCCAGCACCGCTGGAGAGCCCCAGCGCCGCTCCTGGCCCAGGCCCAATGCCGCTGGCAGCCCCGTCAGCCCAGATTAACACGAAACTTTGTTTTCAGCTGTTTTTCAAAGAGATGTCGAGACCCAATTCGCTTTAAAATGCAAAATCAAAGATGGGGACAACTCGGACAGTAGGGATGAAGTTCAAGATCGCAAGGCACCGGATGACGAGATATAGCTACCGCAAGCATCTGAAGATCCAGGAAGTTTTCTTATTCCTTGCACTATTAATGATGAATATTTTTCGAGTGCATTAGCTGATTTAGGGTCAAGTATTAATGTTATGTCTACTGTGATTTATGAGAAACTTACCCTTTGTTTGCTAAAATCCGTTAACATGAGCATTCGGTTAGCCGATCAGACTTACCGACAACCCAAGGGGATTGTCGAACGAGTCCATGTCAGGGTTAAGGAATTAGAATTTTGGACTGAATTTGTTGTGCTTGATTCGGTAAGTGAAGTAGTGACACCCTTAATTTTAGGCCGACCATTTCTGCATGTTGCGGATGCTATCATCCATGTCCTTAAACGTGAAATAACTTTATCAAATGGTCAAAATAGGATTAGAGTGTCTGAACTGGATGAAGATAATGACATAGTTAAGGGAGAATGCCTTTTGATGGAAGTGTTAGATAGTGACCCAAACCCTAATGAACAATCGAATATGTCACTAGGAGAAGAGACCATAGAAACTCAACCTAAAAGAAAAATATGTTATGAAAGTTTCATGGAATTAAAAGAATTAAAGGAGAAAGTAGAGGAACAACTAATAAATGGTAGAGAAGTAGCCAATAGGGTCAAGAGAATCTTAGGAAATATTAAGTGGGAAGAGCGTGTAGCCGACCTAGAAAGAGATAAGATAAATGAAATAATAGCTAGAGAACCAAATGGTAAGTTTTATGGTGACCCTAGCATATTTCAGATTCCTTGCTACATTAGCTCTAACTGTTTTGAGGATACCTACATAGACCTTAGAGCCACGTCTAATATCTTGCCCATAGGAATTTACATGAACAATTTAAGGAAACATAGAAATGGAGTAAAATGGGAAGATTTGGAAATTAGGTTAGTAGGAGGAGCCAAGGTTCTAACTAAAGGCTTCATAAGAAACTTGGTCATTAGGATAGAGGGATTGGACATCCCCACTGATTTCTTTATAGTTGAAGATGATTCAATTACTAGAGATCACGTGATTTTAGGTCAACCATTCTTGCTTTCGGTAGGTTCATCGGTTAATGTGAAAGCAAAGAAAATAACCTTAACTATGGGATACAATCAAGTGGTTTTGACTAAGGAGGACATTAGTAAGACCAACCCCTTTGGGACTAGATGCAAAGCTAGGAGTTTTGCATGGGAAATTAAGAAGAGGAGAATCGAATCGCACTTGAAAGACACATCCGACCTTTACATTCGATTTCCAACGGGAACCGGCCCCCGGCCGACCCCGTATTTTTCCTCAACCTAGTTCCTAGGCCGAGTCCGGCTGAAGACTCGTTAAACTTAGCGCTTCTTGGGAGGCAACCCAAGCCGTATTTTTATTTTATTTTTATTTTTACTTTTATTTTTATTTTTATCTTTTTAGGAATATGTGACTAATTGCAATTAAGTGAATTGTTTTGAATTTTATCATTTGTGACCTATTTTATATGAGTTATGTATTTAGAATCACAGATGCAAGCTTTCAACGGATCAAGGAAACAAGTAACTTATTGCAATCGTATTTCGTTTTTATTTTTTATTTATTTTATGTTTTAGCTTGTTATTTCCATTTTGATATTTTGATTGAAGTGTGCAGAAGTATTTAGCTTTGTATTCTGAGGAAAACCATGCACTTGGTCAAAAGCTAAGTGTGGGGGAATGCCAGAAGCAAATCGTGAAGGAAAATCAGACGTCGAAGCATGTACAGGAACTCAAAGCTCCGCTAGAAGACTTCCAGCGCCGCTGGGAAAGCCACCTGGGCTTCCCAGTGCCGCTCAGCCTCTTCCAGCGCTGCTGGACCTGCACCTGTGCTAATCCAGCGCCGCTCAAGATCGTCCAGCGCCACTCACAGCTAGCCAGCGCCGCTGGGAAAGCCACCTGGGCTTCCCAGTGCCGCTCAGCCTCTTCCAGCGCTGCTGGACCTGCACCTGTGCTAATCCAGCGCCGCTCAAGATCGTCCAGCGCCACTCACAGCTAGCCAGCGCCGCTCCTGACTCCAGTCTGCACACCAGATCGCGAAAAATCAAAATAAAAATCAGAAAAACCCAAAAATAAAAAAAAACAAAAATAAAAAAAAACCAAAAAGAACAGAAGGTGGAGAAGCATCAATGGATCGCCATCAAACGGAGCCGACTCAAGTCTTTGAAGATTCAACATCATTCAAGTCGCTCCACAAATGCCATCTTCAAAACATTCTTGCAATATAAGCCCGGGAAGTTTCGTTAATCCTTTTTCTTTTCGTGTTTTTCCTATTACCCTTTTATTATGTAATGTCTAGTACAATGAGGACGTTGTACAACTTAAGTGTGGGGGGATGAAATAGGAAAAACCCGTGGTTTAATTTCTTGAATAATCATAAGTTTTCTACTGCTTTCTTCATGCAATATTTAAATTTTTCTTGTGTCTGAAATCATTTTGAGAATATAAGCTTTGCAAGTAGACAAAAGATGACGATAACTAAGCAACATTAGCTTTGGTAGATGAACGGTTAGTTGGAACTGTTAGTTTAACTATAGATTTGTGGATGTTCATTTTTCCAAATGGATTAGAGCTTAGACTGAAACTGTATGCGATTATGTTTGCCATAGCACATTTAACCGGACTTTAATATGCCTAGCAATTAGAGCTATCTAGTCATTAGTATAGTGTATTAATTGGACTTAATTATATACGTGCTTGTGTAGGAACTAGTTTAGACGTATGGTTCGCCTTAATTCTTACACTATTGATTGTGAACTAGTTGCATGCGGAGTAAGTGTATGAGTCATCTGGGGTCTCTGATAATGTCTATTGCATGAATAATGTAGTAATCTTAAGAAAGGCAATCAATAGATTAAATAAAAAGAGTTCAAAGAACTAATAACGAGTAAAATCTATATGCATCAAGTTATGTCGCTTTGCGCGTGGGGAACCACCGACCTGTCACCGCTGTCTTGATGTAAGGTATAAACTCTAACCATTAGTTGAGTTATGTCGCTCTGCGCGTGGGGAACCACCAACCTGTCACCGCTGTCTTGATGTAAGGTATAAACTCTAACCATTAGTTGAGTTATGTCGCTCTGCGCGTGGGGAACCACCAACCTGTCACCGCTGTCTCAACTATTAAATATGATAATATCGTATAACTGCTTTAGTGTTTAGCTAGTAAGCATGACTGTAGTGTGAGAGTATGTCGGAGTAGTGACTCACAAGTACACAAACGATGAAATGTAAATGCCTTGCTAGTAGCTAGTAGATCTGATTGCTATACAAACTTTAATTAAGTGCTTAACTAGTCAGCAAAAGGAAATAAGATTGAGCTGTAGGACATGTGGAATTATAGAACGGTTTTAGAGCTATTAACACGAATATAAGGTTGACTTTTAGTTTCGATTGACTGATTATCTTGCCTCTAGCTATAGCTTACTGATTTTGTCTAAAGCTTTCTCAAATCATTTTGCATGACAAATCTTTGAAATGATTTTATAAAGTAGAATAACTTGAACATTTAAGTTGTCCGCTCATCATTGTTTTATTTTCTTGGACTATTTGCTTGAGGACAAGCAAAGACTTAAGTGTGGGGGTATATGATGAGCGTCCATTTTGTGATAAAAACCCCTATCGAAAGGCTTCATTTCAATATCTATTTGAGTTAATATTCTGGAACTATCGGTACTTAATGGATTCTATGTTTACGCAGGTTCACGGAAGATGCGAGTGAGGGTAAATGGCATCAAGTAACTCAAGATGGAAGCCTATTAAGTTACAAGACACAAGGAGGTGATTCAGGAGCCGAACGAAGCGAAACGAGAAGCAGCAGGAGCTGCCAGCGCCGCTGGAGCCCATCCAGCGCCGCTGGGCGGCCCAGTTTAGCAACCGACTTTGAACACTATTTAAGCCGAAGCAGCCCTCAAAACCCTAAGAGAGAGCCGATTCAGCAGCCCTAGCCGCCCACGTTCAACCCTAGGTCGACTTTGCAGATCCCAAGGAGGTTTTAGAGCTTCTAACACCTTCCGATCTTCATCCTCAACCTAGATCTACTCTTTTATTTTACTTCTAGTTGGTAAACAATGTCTTTCATCTTTTCAGACTTTGTTATTCCTTTAATAACGGTAGGCTAGTAGGCTGAATACTTGTTTGGATCGATGTGATCATGTAGACGTTTATTTATTTTACTTTATTTGTTAGATCTGTTGGAGTGTGTTTTACTGTTTGTCATAGATCCATGCTTTACTAGTTCTTCATATTATTATCGGTTCTATATCTGCATGTATTCATTTAATTCTGATGATCGGTCTATAATCATACACTAGGATTAATACATTAGGATGGAAAACACTAGTCGGTCCATAACTAGTCATAAAAGGTGATTCACTTGTAACCGAGGGATCCAGAACCATAGTAATTAGGACGAATAGAACATGATGCTTAACAATGTCAGACGCGATCCAGTGACTTGGAAACGAGCACTGTGGTCACCGGAGAGAATTATTATCTGGTCATGGCTTAAGAGCCGGGTAACTTAAAGATGAATTAGTAACACAAACTTTAGTTCATTAATGCTTAAACAATGAATCTAATGAGAATTTGTTTATAGAGTAGTGTAAGTCTAGGGACAACACTAGTTACTTAGGCAAAGTGAATCTAACGAGAATCTGAGCTGTGATGAAGTTTCCAACAGTCTAGCAAGTAAGTAGAATGATATTTGGCCGTATCATGAGATCTGAGATGCCAAACAAGTATTGATGTGTGAAATCGAGTTTAAAAATTAAAACAAGAAATACCCTAAAACTGACTACTACACACTTGCGGGCAGTGGACCCGTTCATATATAATATAGCTAGAAGGTAAGTCCAGGATCGAACACGGGGAATGGTTTTGAAATAGTTGTCAGCTACTATGGTTTTGGAATAAGGATGGAACCGTAGCCGAATTGCTACCTCACCTTGACAATATGAAATTAAAGAAATTGAAATGTCAAGACAATTGGAAAGTAAACAAAGTTCAAACAATATGAATAAAGATCACCCACTTCGAATCCACTTGACTTCAGTTATGATTGCACACGATAAAGTTCAAATTATTTAGAGTTGACAAGATAATCGTGAAAGGATAAAATGCTCGCGTGGTACCACCAACCGCTCACAAATAACCCAAACACCTAAGTTGCTAGTTAAATTACCCAAGCCAGTACCACCAATGCCTAGAAAATCTCCCCAACGATTAGTTTGCTTGATTATCCAATTACCAATTATGCCTATGTGAATGAAAACGTGGTACCACCAACCGTTTCTAAACACGTTTACCAATTAACTCCTATTATAGATTTGACATTCACCGTCATACCATGAACCGGTGACAAATGACCATAGACAATCGAATTGAAACGATAAACGTATTCACCTAGTACCACTAACGATGAACACATAAACCATCAACATCAAAAGAATAAATCGCAAGGATTAATTGATAAAGATCACGACACAACGATAATTGAATCAACTCTTGAATTAAAATATTGCAATCATATCATTCGTCAAGTTTCATCAAAGTGGATGATTAGAAATCTAGCCAATCATACTAAATTGAATTGCAATAAAGAAATTGAAAGAAAACATAGTGTACCAATGATCGTTGAATATAAATTGCAAGACAGAAGATTAGATACGATCTAGATGGATGTTCTTGAATCATCAATGAATCAAATGATGAAATCTGCGATGATCCGTCAAAGACTAGTGGTAGAACAGCTCCTAGAAAGAAAAACTTGGATAATGGGAAATTAGGGTTTTTTTTTTTCTTTATATCCCTCCCCCAATCTGATGCAAAGAGGCTGTAGCCCTGATCTCCCCGTGCACTCACTGCGCCGCAGTGGGCATGGTGCGCTCCCACTGCGGCGCATTGGAAAGTCCCTGGAATTCTGATCATAAGGTGACTGCGGCGCAGTGGGGAATGAGTCCTCCCACTGCGGCGCAGTGTTAAATCTCTGGAAAGCATTGGCTTCTTCTCGACTAGTGACTGCGGCGCAGTGGAGCTGGTACACTCCCACTGCGGCGCAGTGTGAATCCACTGGGCGCAGTGGGTGAATTCCCACTGCGGGCAGTGGGCTTTGGACACCCATTGACTGCGGCGCAGTGGGGAATGAATCCTCCCACTGCGGCGCAGTGCTAACTTGCTGAAATCTTTGTTTTTCTTTATCATCGGCCCTCGAACACTCGGATCAACATCTTGGGCTAAAATCGTCAGAAAATGTACCAAATGGGCGCACAACCTGCTAAGAACCTGAAAGCACTAACAAACACCATAAACGCGCCAAATGCATACAAAATCACTCAAAACACATACGAAAAAGGCCAATAATGAAGTGGGCGATCTATATAAATTGGTCACATCAAATCCCCCCACACTTGAGCGTTGCTTGTCCTCAAGCAAATCTGGAAATTAAGTAAAAAGCGTTCCTTGACACGAAGCTATATAAACACATTACGATTATGAAAAAGAAGCCACACCAAGCATGTCAATGACAAAAAGTTGGGTGAAGCAGTTTTAATCTTAAATGAAACCCCGAAATGTTTGACAATATCTGAACAATCCACAAGCCACAATAACACGACTAAGCAAAAGTGAAACAAATGAGCCTATCAAAATCATCCTATCTGAACAATCCACAAGCCACAATAACACGACTAAGCAAAAGTGAAACAAATGAGCCTATCAAAATCATCATATCTGAACAATCCACAAGCCACAATAACACGACTAAGCAAAAGTGAAACAAATGAGCCTATCAAAATCATCATATCTGAACAATCCACAAGCCACAATAACACGACTAAGCAAAAGTGAAACAAATGAGCCTATCAAAATCATCCTATCTGAACAATCCACAAGCCACAATAACACGACTAAGCAAAAGTGAAACAAATGAGCCTATCAAAATCATCCTATCTGAACAATCCACAAGCCACAATAACACGACTAAGCAAAAGTGAAACAAATGAGCCTATCAAAATCATCCTATCTGAACAATCCACAAGCCACAATAACACGACTAAGCAAAAGTGAAACAAATGAGCCTATCAAAATCATCCTATCTGAACAATCCACAAGCCACAATAACACGACTAAGCAAAAGTGAAACAAATGAGCCTATCAAAATCATCCTATCTGAACAATCCACAAGCCACAATAACACGACTAAGCAAAAGTGAAACAAATGAGCCTATCAAAATCATCCTATCTGAACAATCCACAAGCCACAATAACACGACTAAGCAAAAGTGAAACAAATGAGCCTATCAAAATCATCCTATCTGAACAATCCACAAGCCACAATAACACGACTAAGCAAAAGTGAAACAAATGAGCCTATCAAAATCATCCTATCTGAACAATCCACAAGCCACAATAACACGACTAAGCAAAAGTGAAACAAATGAGCCTATCAAAATCATCCTATCTGAACAATCCACAAGCCACAATAACACGACTAAGCAAAAGTGAAACAAATGAGCCTATCAAAATCATCCTATCTGAACAATCCACAAGCCACAATAACACGACTAAGCAAAAGTGAAACAAATGAGCCTATCAAAATCATCCTATCTGAACAATCCACAAGCCACAATAACACGACTAAGCAAAAGTGAAACAAATGAGCCTATCAAAATCATCCTATCTGAACAATCCACAAGCCACAATAACACGACTAAGCAAAAGTGAAACAAATGAGCCTATCAAAATCATCCTATCTGAACAATCCACAAGCCACAATAACACGACTAAGCAAAAGTGAAACAAATGAGCCTATCAAAATCATCCTATCTGAACAATCCACAAGCCACAATAACACGACTAAGCAAAAGTGAAACAAATGAGCCTATCAAAATCATCCTATCTGAACAATCCACAAGCCACAATAACACGACTAAGCAAAAGTGAAACAAATGAGCCTATCAAAATCATCCTATCTGAACAATCCACAAGCCACAATAACACGACTAAGCAAAAGTGAAACAAATGAGCCTATCAAAATCATCCTATCTGAACAATCCACAAGCCACAATAACACGACTAAGCAAAAGTGAAACAAATGAGCCTATCAAAATCATCCTATCTGAACAATCCACAAGCCACAATAACACGACTAAGCAAAAGTGAAACAAATGAGCCTATCAAAATCATCCTATCTGAACAATCCACAAGCCACAATAACACGACTAAGCAAAAGTGAAACAAATGAGCCTATCAAAATCATCCTATCTGAACAATCCACAAGCCACAATAACACGACTAAGCAAAAGTGAAACAAATGAGCCTATCAAAATCATCCTATCTGAACAATCCACAAGCCACAATAACACGACTAAGCAAAAGTGAAACAAATGAGCCTATCAAAATCATCCTATCTGAACAATCCACAAGCCACAATAACACGACTAAGCAAAAGTGAAACAAATGAGCCTATCAAAATCATCCTATCTGAACAATCCACAAGCCACAATAACACGACTAAGCAAAAGTGAAACAAATGAGCCTATCAAAATCATCCTATCTGAACAATCCACAAGCCACAATAACACGACTAAGCAAAAGTGAAACAAATGAGCCTATCAAAATCATCCTATCTGAACAATCCACAAGCCACAATAACACGACTAAGCAAAAGTGAAACAAATGAGCCTATCAAAATCATCCTATCTGAACAATCCACAAGCCACAATAACACGACTAAGCAAAAGTGAAACAAAGGAGCCTATCAAAATGAGAAATACCTACTAGTAGCCCAAGTTCTTTTCTTTCTTTTTTTTTTCTTTTTCATCATCATTTTTTTTTTCTTTTTTCATCTTTTTTTTTTCTTTTTTCACTTTTTTTTCTCTTATTTTGAACCATTTTTTTTTTCTTTTCTTTCTTTTTTTTTTCTTTTTCATCATCATTTTTTTTTTCTTTTTTCACTTTTTTTTCTCTTATTTTGAACCATTTTTTTTTTCTTTTTTCCGTTTTTCACTTTTTTTCTTTTCTTTCATTTTTTTTTTCTTTTTCATCATCATTTTTTTTTTCTTTTTTCACTTTTTTTTCTCTTATTTTACCATTTTTTTTTTCTTTTTTCTTTTTCACTTTTTTTCTTTTTTCTCATTTTTTTTCTTCTTTTTTCTCTTTTTTTTTTCTTTTCTTTCTTTTTTTTTTCTTTTTCATCATCATTTTTTTTTTTTTTTTTTTTTTTTTTTCTTTTTTTTTGAACCATTTTTACTCTACTAGTTTTTTTTTTTTTTTTTTTTTTTTATCAGTTTTGTGTTTTTTTTTTATTATATATATAGTTTTTTTTTTTTTTTTTTTTTTTTTTTTTTTTTTTTTTTTTTTTTTTTTTTTTTTTTTTTTTTTTTTTTTTTTTTTTTTTTTTTTTTTTTTTTTTCTTTTTCATCATCATTTTTTTTTCTTCTGTTTTTCACCTTTTTTTCTTTTCTTTCTTTTTTTTTTCTTTTTCATCATCATTTTTTTTTTCTTTTTTCACTTTTTTTTCTCTTATTTTGAACCATTTTTTTTTTCTTTTTTCGTTTTTCACTTTTTTTCTTTTCTTTCATTTTTTTTTTCTTTTTCATCATCATTTTTTTTTTCTTTTTTCACTTTTTTTTCTCTTATTTTGAACCATTTTTTTTTTCTTTTTTCCGTTTTTCACTTTTTTTCTTTTCTTTCATTTTTTTTTTCTTTTTCATCATCATTTTTTTTTTCTTTTTTCACTTTTTTTTCTCTTATTTTGAACCATTTTTTTTTTCTTTTTTCGTTTTTCACTTTTTTTCTCTTCTTTCTTTTTTTTTTCTTTTTCATCATCATTTTTTTTTTCTTCTGTTTTTCACTTTTTTTCTCTTATTTTGAACCATTTTTTTTTTCTTTTTTCTCTTTTTTTTTTCTTTTCTTTCATTTTTTTTTTCTTTTTCATCATCATTTTTTTTTTTTTTTTTTTTTTTTTTTTTTTTTTTTTTTTTTTTTTTTTTTTTTTTTTTTTTTTTTTTTTTTTTTTTTTTTTTTTTTTTTTTTTTTTTTTTTTTTTTTTTTTTTTTTTTTTTTTTTTTTTCTTTTTCATCATCATTTTTTTTTTCTTTTTTCACTTTTTTTTTCTCTTATTTTGAACCATTTTTTTTTTCTTTTCTTTCTTTTTTTTTTCTTTTTCATCATCATTTTTTTTTTCTTTTTTCACTTTTTTCTCTTATTTTGAACCATTTTTTTTACTTCTTTTCTTTCATTTTTTTTTTCTTTTTCATCATCATTTTTTTTTTTTTTTTTTTTTTTTTTTTTTTTTTTTTTTTTACTCTACTTTTTTTTTTTTTTTTTTTTTTTTTTTTTTTTTTTTTTTTTTTTTTTTTTTTTTTTTTTTTTTTTTTTTTTTTTTTTTTTTTTTTTTTTTTTTTTTTTTTTTTTTTTTTTTTTTTTTTTTTTTTTTTTTTTTTTTTTTTTTTTTTTTTTTTTTTTTTTTTTTTTTTTTTTTTTTTTTTTTTTTTTTTTTTTTTTTTTTTTTTTTTTTTTTTTTTTTTTTTTTTTTTTTTTTTTTTTTTTTTTTTTTTTTTTTTTTTTTTTTTTTTTTTTTTTTTTTTTTTTTTTTTTTTTTTTTTTTTTTTTTTTTTTTTTTTTTTTTTTTTTTTTTTTTTTTTTTTTTTTTTTTTTTTTTTTTTTTTTTTTTTTTTCTTTTTCATCATCATTTTTTTTTTCTTCTGTTTTTCACTTCATTAAGTTATTATGAATTAAGTGACAAAAGCAATTTACCACAAGGACAAGCTCAACACAAGTTTCAAATCATATCATCTTCCGTCATCTTACCAAATCGAAACAACCAATCTCAAACATGCACATCATAGTTCAGAATTCAAGATAGAACCCTTACTCTTGGATAAAACCCAAAAGCCTACGAGAGGGACACATCTACAAGAACGGTTAAATCTCAATGGTAAAACAACAAAAGAGATATATCCGGTTACTTAAACCTATTTGCCATCCCCCCACACTTAAGATGGACAATGCCCTCAATGTCCATATTTGGTCAAAACAAAGGTAAATAGGGGTAAGCACAATAGACAGAAAGAATGAGAACACATACCGGATCATGGACACATTCCGTTTCAAAACAAGTAAGTCGACCCCGCACCACAAATTGCTCTTCCTAAAAAGGAAGTCCAATTTGGTTGACGGGAGAATCAAACTAGTTCCAAAGCGGAAGGTGTGAGAACTGTGTGTGAAACAATGTCAATAAAGATGCCAATGAAAAATGTTGCGCTGAACTTACTGCCAGCATATGCACATGACATCATAGTGAGCTACTAACACGATCACACAATCAAACAAACCAACGGGTTCTCCCCCACACTTGGGTTCCACTAGGTATTGCCATCAATCGGATCAAACCTGTTCAATAACATTCCAAAAGACCAACCATCCAAAATATCCAAAATAGTTCAAACAAAATGAAATACCATGCAGAAAATAAAAGAAAACAACGGAAATTACAAATGTTTCATCACCCCGTAGGGTGGATACCAGACAATGATAAATAAAGTAATGTCATAAGAATACCAACAAAATCAATCATCATATGATTCCATCCCACGGTACCGGATGGGAATCATCTCCACTCACTGCTGATGTCCATGGTAGCCATAGGGTAGTCCAGGTTTGCCAAATATACTTGTCACCCAATCTTGCTCTTCCTCCTGAGCTGAACCTGAACCACCAGCACCTCCCCCTGACTGATCAGCATCAAATCCTGACGCACCTGCATCCAAACCTGCAAAAGATGAAGAACTACCGCCAACATGTCCACCCTGAAAAACCCCAAACTGCACTGGACCACGAGGAGAACCTCCTAAATCATGGGGTCGTGGTGACATGTTCCCCAGAACAGTCGTCTGAGAGAAGAAGGGCTGACCCCCCTGACGATAATCAGGGACATAAATAGGCGGTGGAGAGAATGAAGGAATCGGGTCAGGTCTAACAAACTCCCGGCCATGATACTGAGCATCCCACATAGGCTGATAATAATCAAGGTTATAGTTAGTGTGGGCCTGCTGTGATCCAATCCAGGTGAAATCCTGGTCCACCCTCCTCTGGTACGCATCAAACTCTCGCTGACTGTTCTGCTGAGACTCATAGATGTTCTGAATAGTGTTCCCCAAGAGTGTAAGATCAAACGAAGGAGGGATGGGAATGTTACGTCCAGTCCTCCTCGGTGGCTCTCGTGGAGCATCAGCCATCTCAACATCAACCTCCTCATCCTCCTCCTGTACAGGAGGTGGTCCTTCAACCTCACCCTCATCATCTAACAAACGCTCCTGCTCATTGTCTTTCTTTTTCTTCAAAATCTTTGCCCTCCAAAGCTCCTGATACGTAAAATCCTCCTGATGTACTGGCAATGAGAGATAGGTCTGGCAATCATCAGAAGCAAAAACTCCCATCCTCTTATAGATCACCGTGATAAAGTGTCCCAAAACCAGAGTCGCATCGGTATGATTACACATACGGTCCAGAAGCACAAGAGGAGGCAAAGCAAACCTGGATGGAGCACCCTCAGAAAATAACTTAAGTAACCAAAGATCGTTCTTGTACGCCTTCTCCCAATGAGTAGATCTCTGTACCAGGAAAGTCACAATCATCCGGTGAAGCAACCTCAAACGCACATTCTTAATCTTTGACACACCACTTGTGTATGTCCATGTCTCTCCCCCCGTGATCCTGGCGTAATACTCCGATAGACTCTCCATCACCCAAATCGGCCTGTGTTCTATACCCCTTCTTCAGAATATCCCTAAACTCAGCACTCTGCAACTCCTCCCTCGTATACATCCCACAGTAGTAACCAAATTCAGCAATTGACAACCTCCTCTGCACTCCCCCACAGTAAAACGAGACTACCCTCTCTTCAAAAATGTCTTTGACTTTTCCCAATTCCTTCTTCAGTTTCAAGGTTGAATAGAACTCTAAGCATAACTCACGGTAGGCGGCTTCACGGTTAGCGAATACCCGCCGCCAAATATCACAACTCACTTCATGCCCTCTTGACGCACCTCCAACCCTCATACTCATAGAAAACCACCGTCGAATATCCTCCTGAACTCCAAATACCTGAGCTTGAAATTGAGTTAAATGTCTTGCGGGAAGGACCACATGCTTAGAAAGTTTATACAATTTGTTCTTGTAGATGTTCTTCTGAGGCTGCCTAATTCCCTCAAATGATAGCCAAGCATGTCGCTCGTTCAATTCTTCAATAAATGTAAGCGGCACCTCCGCTTGTTTCTTTGAAGTTTTAGTCGGGACATCAACCGCCTCACTGGATTGCCCCTCAACCATTTTGCGCTTTCCCGCGGCCTTATCACTAGCTCCCGCTCCCTGCATTCACAACATGAAAACGTCCAATTGTAAGTATTAAGAATGCACAGTTGGAAATCATATATAAAACAAGCAAAAATCTTGGCAGGGAAAGGCCCCCACTGCGGCGCAGTGGGCATGCTTCACCCTCACTGCGGCGCAGTGGGGCAAAAGGACAAACGGGCAGAAGGATCTCACTGCGGCGCAGTGGGCAAAAGGACAAACGGGCAGAATTATCTCACTGCGGCGCAGTGAGGTCAAAAATCTGGGCAACTCACTAGGGTTCATCATGATATGGCACAAAATGGGGTAAATTAAACAAACAAATTCAGGGAAAAGATCCAGTAATCTCCACTTAAAACAACCTATACCGACATTCCCCCATACTTGCTCTTCAAATCAAATTCCCAAATTTTTCAAAACCCTAATTTCTAATTTAAAATCACAAATTGATGAACTAGATGCAAGATTCAACACCCAATTAGCTTCTATTGCCCACAAACATCAAAACCCCTAAATTAATTCGAAAGATTAAGCTAGCATAAACCCTAGAAATTTAAAGCTCAAAATAAAAGAAAAATACAAAGAAACTAAAGAGAAAACTTACACTTCTTCCCATTATGCAATGTATTAAGATGAAAATCTGGAAGATTGATAAAAGATGGAAGAAAAATGGAAGATCTTGAAGGATGTTAATGGGTATTTTCGGTTTTTAGAGAAGGGAGAAAAGAAAGATAAGATGAAAGTGAAAAGTAAAATAAAATGAATAAAAAAAACTAAGCTATATTTACATCGGCCAGGAGATGACTTACCTGGCAGCCCACTGCGGCGCAGTGGGGCAAAAGGACAAACGGGCAGAAGGCTCACTGCGGCGCAGTGGGGCAGGCAAACCACTCACTGCGGCGCAGTGGGGCAAAAGGACAAACGGGCAGAAATCCCACTGCGGCGCAGTGGGAAGTTGCTGGAAAATTTCTCTTCAAATCATTATGTCAAAACTCAAATTGCACATAACCGGAACCGCATCGAATCGAGAACATACCTGCACTTACTAATAAAACAAGATTAAATCTAACTAGTTCAACGAAAAGGAAAATGCGATAAAATAACACGGGTTGCCTCCCGAGAAGCGCTTAAGTTATTAACGAGTCTTTAGCTTGACTCGACCAACCTTCAAGTATCAAATTCAAACACGGGGATCTCATCAAATATCCCCTCAACCTGCTCTTCTTCCACATATAACTTAAGTCGATGACCATTGACAATGAACGATCCTTCACCATTTCGCTTAAACAACTCAACATATCCCGACGGGTACACATGCTTAATCTCAAACGGTCCAATCCATCTAGAAGTGAGTTTGGGTTGCTTAATCTTAAATTTGGACAAGAACAACAACACTTTAGCCCCAACCTTAAACTCCTTTCTACAAATCCTCTTATCATGCCAAATCTTGGTCCTCTCCTTATAAAGCCTCGAATTCTCATAAGCACCTAACCTAAGCTCATCAAGCTCATGTAGTTGTAACATTCTAAGTTCACGTGCTTCCATCAAATCCAAATTCAGATTCCTCAACGCCCAATACGCCTTATGCTCTATCTCAATAGGAAGATGGCAAGTTTTGCCATAGAGTAACCGGTATGGCGTGGTGCCGATCGGCGTCTTAAAAGCCGTCCTAAACGCCCACAAGGCGTCATCTAACTTCTTTGACCAAACCTTGGGGTTATCTCCAACCGTTTTCTCTAAAATCCTTTTCAAAGCCCTATTGGTGTTTTCTACTTGTCCACTAGTTTGCGGATGATAAGAAGTAGAAAAATAATGCACAACACCATACCTCTTCATGACCTTGGCTAATTGATGATTTGCAAAATGGGTTCCTCGGTCACTAATCAAAGCTCTAGGGCAACCAAATCGACAGAATAATTGTTTCAAGAAATCAATGACTACCCTCGCGTCATTCGTGGGCAAAGCCTTGGCTTCGGCCCATTTAGACACGTAGTCAACGGCGACAAGAATATATTGAAACTTATTAGATGGTGGGAATGGTCCCATGAAGTCTATACCCCAAATATCAAATACCTCGCATACCTAAATGCTTTGTTGAGGCATCTCATCCCGCTTAGTAATGCTCCCTTGTCTTTGACAAATGTCACAAGTCTCTACCAAAGTCTAGGCCTCCTTGAAAATTGTAGGCCAATAGAAACCTGCATCAAAAACTTTCTTACCAGTAACTGAAGGACCGTAATGACCTCCAGTTGGACCATAGTGACAAGCATCAAGAATCTCCCTCCTCTCAGCTCCAGCTACACATCTCCTTACCATACCATCTGCACAAACACGAAACAAGTATGGACTATCCCAAAAATAGTGCTTAGCATCCGATATGAGCTTCTTCTTTTGCTGGGACGTGAAACCATTCGGTATCTCACCTGTAACCAAATAATTAGCAATATCTGCAAACCAAGGAGCATCATCAGAGTTAGAAATAAACATTAAAGACTCATCGGGGAAGTGATCATTAATCTCCCCATCTTCGAAGTTTCTCCCGGTGAGGATCTTCCAAACGACTCAAATGGTCGGCCGCCAAGTTTTCAGCACCTTTCTTATCCTTAATCTATGTCAAAACTCAAATTGCACATAACCGGAACCGCATCGAATCGAGAACATACCTGCACTTACTAATAAAACAAGATTAAATCTAACTAGTTCAACGAAAAGGAAAATGCGATAAAATAACACGGGTTGCCTCCCGAGAAGCGCTTAAGTTATTAACGAGTCTTTAGCTTGACTCGACCAACCTTCAAGTATCAAATTCAAACACGGGGATCTCATCAAATATCCCCTCAACCTGCTCTTCTTCCACATATAACTTAAGTCGATGACCATTGACAATGAACGATCCTTCACCATTTCGCTTAAACAACTCAACATATCCCGACGGGTACACATGCTTAATCTCAAACGGTCCAATCCATCTAGAAGTGAGTTTGGGTTGCTTAATCTTAAATTTGGACAAGAACAACAACACTTTAGCCCCAACCTTAAACTCCTTTCTACAAATCCTCTTATCATGCCAAATCTTGGTCCTCTCCTTATAAAGCCTCGAATTCTCATAAGCACCTAACCTAAGCTCATCAAGCTCATGTAGTTGTAACATTCTAAGTTCACGTGCTTCCATCAAATCCAAATTCAGATTCCTCAACGCCCAATACGCCTTATGCTCTATCTCAATAGGAAGATGGCAAGTTTTGCCATAGAGTAACCGGTATGGCGTGGTGCCGATCGGCGTCTTAAAAGCCGTCCTAAACGCCCACAAGGCGTCATCTAACTTCTTTGACCAAACCTTGGGGTTATCTCCAACCGTTTTCTCTAAAATCCTTTTCAAAGCCCTATTGGTGTTTTCTACTTGTCCACTAGTTTGCGGATGATAAGAAGTAGAAAAATAATGCACAACACCATACCTCTTCATGACCTTGGCTAATTGATGATTTGCAAAATGGGTTCCTCGGTCACTAATCAAAGCTCTAGGGCAACCAAATCGACAGAATAATTGTTTCAAGAAATCAATGACTACCCTCGCGTCATTCGTGGGCAAAGCCTTGGCTTCGGCCCATTTAGACACGTAGTCAACGGCGACAAGAATATATTGAAACTTATTAGATGGTGGGAATGGTCCCATGAAGTCTATACCCCAAATATCAAATACCTCGCATACCTAAATGCTTTGTTGAGGCATCTCATCCCGCTTAGTAATGCTCCCTTGTCTTTGACAAATGTCACAAGTCTCTACCAAAGTCTGAGCCTCCTTGAAAATTGTAGGCCAATAGAAACCTGCATCAAAAACTTTCTTACCAGTAACTGAAGGACCGTAATGACCTCCAGTTGGACCATAGTGACAAGCATCAAGAATCTCCCTCCTCTCAGCTCCAGCTACACATCTCCTTACCATACCATCTGCACAAACACGAAACAAGTATGGACTATCCCAAAAATAGTGCTTAGCATCCGATATGAGCTTCTTCTTTTGCTGGGACGTGAAACCATTCGGTATCTCACCTGTAACCAAATAATTAGCAATATCTGCAAACCAAGGAGCATCATCAGAGTTAGAAATAAACATTAAAGACTCATCGGGGAAGTGATCATTAATCTCCCCATCTTGAAGTTCCTCCCGGTGAGGATCTTCCAAACGACTCAAATGGTCGGCCGCCAAGTTTTCAGCACCTTTCTTATCCTTAACCTCTATACCAAACTCTTGTAACAACAAAATCCATCGGATAAGCCTAGGTTTAGCATCTTGTTTCGAAAACGAGTACTTAAGGGCTGAATGGTCAGTGAAAACTATGGTCTTACTCAAAACAAGATATGATCTAAACTTATCAAATGCGAATACCACTGCAAGCAACTCCTTTTCTGTGGTGGTGTAATTTTGCTGGGCGGGGTTCAAAGTTTTACTAGCAAAGTAAATGGGCTTGAAATGCTTATCAACCCTTTGCCCAAGCACGGCTCCTACAGCATAATCACTTGCATCACACATCAACTCAAATGGCAATTCCCAATCCGGACCAACCATGATAGGAGAATTAGTCAACTTTTCCTTTAAAACTTGAAATGCACTCAAACAAGCATCATTAAACACAAAAGGGACGTCCTTCTCCAACAAGTGGGTCATAGGACGAGTAATCTTAGAAAAATCCTTAATAAAACGGCGGTAAAAACCGGCATGTCCAAGAAAACTTCTTACCCCTTTCACATTGGAAGGCGGGGGTAACTTGCCTATAACATCTATCTTAGCCCTATCAACTTCAATCCCGGCCTTAGACACTTTATGCCCTAACACAATTCCCTCGGTCACCATAAAATGGCACTTTTCCCAATTCAAAACAAGGTGTGCCCTTTCACACCGTTCTAACATCCTTTCCAAATTATGCAAGCAAGTATGAAAAGAGTCCCCAAAAACCGAGAAATCATCCATGAAAACCTCCATGGAGGTTTCAAGCATGTCCTGGAAAATAGCTATCATGCACCTTTGAAAGGTGCCTGGGGCATTACACAAACCAAACGGCATTCGCCGATAAGCAAAAGTACCAAATGGGCATGTGAAGGTGGTTTTTTCTTGGTCCTTGGGATCAATGGGTATTTGGAAGTACCCAGAAAACCCATCTAAGAAACAAAAATATTCATTACCTGCAAGTCTTTCTAACATCTGATCAATGAAGGGAAGGGGAAAGTGATCCTTACGGGTGGCATCATTAAGCTTACGGTAATCAATACAAACCCGCCAACCCGTTATAGTCCTAGTGGCCAAGAGTTCCTTATTCTCATTCTCAATAACTGTCATGCCCCCTTTTTTGGGCACACAATGAACAGGACTAACCCAAGGACTATCAGCAATAGGAAAAATGATCCCAGCATCTAACAACTTAATGACCTCTTTCTTAACAACTTCTTTTATGTTCGGATTAAGCCTCCTTTGTCTCTGGACAACGGGCTTAACATCATCAACAAAATCTATTTTATGCTGGCAAAAGTTAGGACTAATACCTGGAATATCGGTGGTCTTCCAAGCAAAAGCCCGCTTATGGGCTCGAAGCACAGACAAAAGACAATCCTTCTCGTCACTCGAGAGTGAGGACGAGATAACCACGGGTAAAGAAGATTCACCTGACAGATAAGCATACTCCAAATGGGAAGGTAATGGCTTAAGCTCCAAATCAGTGGGTGGTACATCAACAAAATCTATTTTATGCTGGCAAAAGTTAGGACTAATACCTGGAATATCGGTGGTCTTCCAAGCAAAAGCCCGCTTATGGGCTCGAAGCACAGACAAAAGACAATCCTTCTCGTCACTCGAGAGTGAGGACGAGATAACCACGGGTAAAGAAGATTCACCTGACAGATAAGCATACTCCAAATGGGAAGGTAATGGCTTAAGCTCCAAATCAGTGGGTGGTACATCAACAAAATCTATTTTATGCTGGCAAAAGTTAGGACTAATACCTGGAATATCGGTGGTCTTCCAAGCAAAAGCCCGCTTATGGGCTCGAAGCACAGACAAAAGACAATCCTTCTCGTCACTCGAGAGTGAGGACGAGATAACCACGGGTAAAGAAGATTCACCTGACAGATAAGCATACTCCAAATGGGAAGGTAATGGCTTAAGCTCCAAATCAGTGGTGGTACATCAACAGAATTCGGTACCCTCGAACTTCCATCAGCAACAACCTCCTCAAAACTCTCATCCTCGGGAGGTGTCTCATCCAAGCTAAGCGCCATAACCTCTGCAAACAAATCATCGTCAGATATATCTCCCGATCCTAAATTAGCAATCTCCTCATCTCCAGTGTCGACCTCCATTAGTTCCTGAAACTCTCGGTCTAAAGCATCATCAATAACGTCAATCCTGAAACAAGACTCATCATTAGAATATGAATGCTTGATAGACTTTTCAACATTAAACACAATTCGATCCGTACCCACACCCAAAGAAATTTCCTTATCCTTCACACGGATGATAGCATCCGCGGTATTAAGGAATGGTCGTCCAAGGGGTACCTTCGTATCTTCCTCTATCTCGAGGATAACGAAGTCAACTAGAAACACAACATGGCCTACCCGGACAGTCATGTTTTCAGCAATCCCAATGGGATACTGAAAAGAATGGTCAGCTAATCTAATACTCATGCGGGTAGGTCTCAAAACTCCTAGAGCCAACTTACTCCAAACCGAGTAAGGCATCAAATTAATGCTAGCACCTAAATCAGCAAGCGCCTTACAAGTAAGAGTACGAATAGAACAAGTAATAAGGAAACTCCCTGGATCTTCAAGCTTAGGGGGGATGCGGTTCTGCAAGATAGCAGAACACTCGGCATTAAGATAAGTAGCTTTCACCTCATCCATCTTTCCTTTGTCAGTCACAAGATCCTTGAAATTAACTCCTTGGTTTTTCATGTTGATCTCCACCTTCCCACTTAACTGATCCAACCTCTCACTCAAGGTCTTAGTGTCTTCCCTGATCATTTGAATGCTAGTATTTGTTTCAACCTGATTACTAGCCAACTGCTTCATCATCTCTCTCAACTCGGCATTAGGATCGGCATTAGAAGAAGAAGAACCTGATCCTTGTCCTTGCTGAGTCTGCTGTTGTGGCTGATTCTGATAATTATCTCTTTGCCACCTATTACCTGGAAAACGAGAATTATTAGATTGAAAAGGAGAGTTATAAGAAGTATTACCTGAAGGCCGGTTCTGGAAACCGGTGTTGCAGTAGAAATTCCCTTGGGGCTGATTTTGAACATAATTCACATCTTCGGGTGCCCGATTTGGACACTCATCAGAATAGTGCATATCACCACAATGATCACACCCATCGGCTACTACCTTAACATCCCTCTCAATTGCTCCAAACCTATTCTATTGAGTAGCAAACCCCTTTTCCATGCGCTCAGATAGCGCCCTAATCTCTCCAATAACCCCTGGGTCATTGCTAGCTTCAACCTTAACAACTCTCCCTTGGTTAGTACCTCTCTTCATCTTTTTCTCATTCTTCAAAAACCTTTCATCATCCAAAGTTGAGCTATCCTTCGCCATGTCTTCCAAGATTTGATAACCTTCATTGGGTGTAATGTTATTGAAACTACCCCCGAAAGCATATCCCAATTCGCGTTTGGACTTCTTATCTAACCCATCAAAGAAAAGCTCCACATATTTCTCCCTAGTCAAATCGTGACCTGGACAATTTCTCAACATTTCCTTGAAACGAACCCAAGCATCAACAACATCTTCTCCATTATCTTGTTCAAAAGATCTAATCATGTTCTCCAACCTTCTTTGAGTTCTAAGTGAATAAAACTCACCAATGAAAGCCTCCTTGAGTTGGTTCCAAGTAGTAATAGAATTTTCTGGAAGATCATTGAACTAATCAAGTGCTTCTCCGGTGATTGACATGGGAAATGTTTCATGTTTCACGGCATTCATTTGGTTTTGCCCATATTGATATAGCCGAGCCAACTTTTCGAACCTATCCAAGTGTTGGTAAGGATCCCATTTCCGTTTACCATCAAATTGATGCTCTTCTATGCTTTTTAGATGGTTTCCTTTCAAAGCGAAAGTGTGATCAATGGTTGGAGGTCTAATGGCGGAACCACGTCCCGTTGGGATAGTTCGGACCCTCTCGCCATAGCGAGTGTCATTCGGATCCCTTGGTTGTTCGTCCCCCATTTCCTCTTGCTTTACTTCTAAATTGAAAAACTCGTCCAAAAAGAACCCTTCCTCGTCCGAATCAGGAGTGGGTTTAGCTATAGGTGAAAATGGTGTCGGTATTGGTGTTGTGGGTTCAGCGAAGTTAAACCTACGCCCTCTTGGTCTTCTCGGAGTAGACAAGGGACTATTCAAAGGGAGACCCGAAGAACGCAAGTTCATCAACTAACACAAACACGTCAAATGCACCTGTGATAAGAAAAGAAAACTAAACTAATAAACAAGTAACTTTCTCACGCGTGAGAAAGGATCAAACCACTAAATAAACAACTAAATCGGCACACACTCCCCGGCAGCGGCGTCAAAAACTTGATGTGTGAAATCGAGTTTAAAAATTAAAACAAGAAATACCCTAAAACTGACTACTACACACTTGCGGGCAGTGGACCCGTTCGTATATAATATAGCTAGAAGGTAAGTCCAGGATCGAACACGGGGAATGGTTTTGAAATAGTTGTCAGCTAAAATGGTTTTGGAATAAGGATGGAACCGTAGCCGAATTGCTACCTCACCTTGACAATATGAAATTAAAGAAATTGAAAGAAAACATATTGTACCAATGATCGTTGAATATAAATTGCAAGACAGGAGATTAGATACGATCTAGATGGATGTTCTTGAATCTTCAATGAATCAAATGATGAAATCTGCGATGATCCGTCAAAGACTAGTGGTAGAACAACTCCTAGAAAGAAAAACTTGGCTAATGGGAAATTAGGGTTTTTTTTCTTTATATCCCTCCCCCAATCTGATGCAAAGAGGCTGTAGCCCTGATCTCCCCGTGCACTCACTGCGCCGCAGTGGGCATGGTGCGCTCCCACTGCGGCGCAGTGGGGAATGAGTCCTCCCACTGCGGCGCAGTGTTAAATGAGTCCTCCCACTGCGGCGCAGTGGGGAATGAGTCCTCCCACTGCGGCGCAGTGGGGAATGAGTCCTCCCACTGCGGCGCAGTGGGGAATGAGTCCTCCCACTGCGGCGCAGTGGGGAATGAGTCCTCCCACTGCGGCGCAGTGGGGAATGAGTCCTCCCACTGCGGCGCAGTGGGGAATGAGTCCTCCCACTGCGGCGCAGTGGGGAATGAGTCCTCCCACTGCGGCGCAGTGGGGAATGAGTCCTCCCACTGCGGCGCAGTGGGGAATGAGTCCTCCCACTGCGGCGCAGTGGGGAATGAGTCCTCCCACTGCGGCGCAGTGGGGAATGAGTCCTCCCACTGCGGCGCAGTGGGGAATGAGTCCTCCCACTGCGGCGCAGTGGGGAATGAGTCCTCCCACTGCGGCGCAGTGGGGAATGAGTCCTCCCACTGCGGCGCAGTGGGGAATGAGTCCTCCCACTGCGGCGCAGTGGGGAATGAGTCCTCCCACTGCGGCGCAGTGGGGAATGAGTCCTCCCACTGCGGCGCAGTGGGGAATGAGTCCTCCCACTGCGGCGCAGTGGGGAATGAGTCCTCCCACTGCGGCGCAGTGGGGAATGAGTCCTCCCACTGCGGCGCAGTGGGGAATGAGTCCTCCCACTGCGGCGCAGTGGGGAATGAGTCCTCCCACTGCGGCGCAGTGGGGAATGAGTCCTCCCACTGCGGCGCAGTGGGGAATGAGTCCTCCCACTGCGGCGCAGTGGGGAATGAGTCCTCCCACTGCGGCGCAGTGGGGAATGAGTCCTCCCACTGCGGCGCAGTGGGGAATGAGTCCTCCCACTGCGGCGCAGTGGGGAATGAGTCCTCCCACTGCGGCGCAGTGGGGAATGAGTCCTCCCACTGCGGCGCAGTGGGGAATGAGTCCTCCCACTGCGGCGCAGTGGGGAATGAGTCCTCCCACTGCGGCGCAGTGGGGAATGAGTCCTCCCACTGCGGCGCAGTGGGAATGAGTCTCCCACTGCGGCGCAGTGGGGAATGAGTCCTCCCACTGCGGCGCAGTGGGGAATGAGTCCTCCCACTGCGGCGCAGTGGGGAATGAGTCCTCCCACTGCGGCGCAGTGGGGAATGAGTCCTCCCACTGCGGCGCAGTGGGGAATGAGTCCTCCCACTGCGGCGCAGTGGGGAATGAGTCCTCCCACTGCGGCGCAGTGGGGAATGAGTCCTCCCACTGCGGCGCAGTGGGGAATGAGTCCTCCCACTGCGGCGCAGTGGGAATGAGCTCCCACTGCGGCGCAGTGGGGAATGAGTCCTCCCACTGCGGCGCAGTGGGGAATGAGTCCTCCCACTGCGGCGCAGTGGGGCATGGTGCGCTCCCACTGCGGCGCAGTGGAAAGTCCCTGGAATTCTGATCATAAGGTGACTGCGGCGCAGTGGGGAATGAGTCCTCCCACTGCGGCGCAGTGTTAAATCTCTGGAAAGCATTGGCTTCTTCTCGACCAGTGACTGCGGCGCAGTGGAGAAAGTAAAGAAAGTTCAAACAATATGAATAAAGATCACCCACTTCGAATCCACTTGACTTCAGTTATGATTGCACACGATAAAGTTCAAATTATTTAGAGTTGACAAGATAATCGTGAAAGGATAAAATGCTCGCGTGGTACCACCAACTGCTCACAAATAACCCAAACACCTAAGTTGCTAGTTAAATTACCCAAGCCGGTACCACCAATGCCTAGAAAATCTCCCCAACGATTAGTTTGCTTGATTATCCAATTACCAATTATGCCTATGTGAATGAAAACGTGGTACCACCAACCGTTTCTAAACACGTTTACCAATTAACTCCTATTATAGATTTGACATTCACCGTCATACCATGAACCGGTGACAAATGACCATAGACAATCGAATTGAAACGATAAACGTATTCACCTAGTACCACTAACGATGAACACATAAACCATCAATATCAAAAGAATAAATCGCAAGGAATTAATTGATAAAGATCACGACACAACGATAATTGAATCAACTCTTGAATTAAAATATTGCAATCATATCATTCGTCAAGTTTCATCAAAGTGGATGATTAGAAATCTAGCCAATCATACTAAATTGAATTGCATTAAAGAAATTGAAAGAAAACATATTGTACCAATGATCGTTGAATATAAATTGCAAGACAGGAGATTAGATACGATCTAGATGGATGTTCTTGAATCTTCAATGAATCAAATGATGAAATCTGCGATGATCCGTCAAAGACTAGTGGTAGAACAACTCCTAGAAAGAAAAACTTGGCTAATGGGAAATTAGGGTTTTTTTTCTTTATATCCCTCCCCCAATCTGATGCAAAGAGGCTGTAGCCCTAATCTCCCCGTGCACTCACTGCGCCGCAGTGGGCATGGTGCGCTCCCACTGCGGCGCAGTGGAAAGTCCCTGGAATTCTGATCATAAGGTGACTGCGGCGCAGTGGGGAATGAGTCCTCCCACTGCGGCGTAGTGTTAAATCTCTGGAAAGCATTGGCTTCTTCTCGACCAGTGACTGCGGCGCAGTGGAGCTGGTACACTCCCACTGCGGCGCAGTGTGAATCCACTGGAAAGTTGTGGCTTTGGCACCCATTGACTGCGGCGCAGTGGGGAATGAATCCTCCCACTGCGGCGCAGTGCTAACTTGCTGAAATCTTTGTTCTTCTTTATCATCGGCCCTCGAACACTCGGATCAACATCTTGGGCTAAAATCGTCAGAAAATGTACCAAATGGGCGCACAACCTGCTAAGAACCTGAGAGCACTAACAAACACCATAAACGCGCCAAATGCATACAAAATCGACTCAAAACACATACGAAAAAGGCCAATAATGAAGTGGGCGATCTATATAAATTGGTCACGTCAAGTATTTTAATTTAATTACTGTTATTTGCTTTTTCAAACTATTTTCAGACTAAGCCTCTCGCTGAACAAGCGGTTGCGGCTTCTATTTACTTTTCAGTATTTTAATTAGTTTAATAGGAAATCGTGACAACCCCCAACCGCTAGAATTACACGTATTACTAGATTAGGTAAAGCAACGCGTCCCTGCGAACGATCCTGTTCTTATCACTAAACTATACTACATCTGATCGGGTCCCCTGTCCGTTAAGGTGTGTTTGTGTTTTGAGATAATTACTTGTACAACATTTTTATAAATTTAAACACTAAAAAACGCAACCCATCACTTCGCCAGGGGAACCCTCCGATGGTGGCATCCAACCATATTTCTCCCAATGGGCGGATGCGTTCACTAGCGAATCCTACTACTTCCGTATCCAGTGGCGTGATTGTTTCCCGCAGTTTTTTAGGCAGTCGGAGAAAACTTTTCTCATAGATTATGTCTCGTCCGCTTCCTGTGTCTACCTGCGTATTCTTTAGGCAAACGCTGCCTATGTTCACTTTTATTAGCACCGGGTCTATCAATGCCTTGTCGTCCAACTCACCGAAGTGATAGTGTTGTGTTCCTTTTCGGATCAAGGTATTTGATAGTATCCTCCTCCGGTGCTCTTCCGGTTCTGCTTCGTCGAAGCTTGGTCTACTCCTATTCACCAGGTGTGCTAGCTTGTTTTCTCTCGCCGCATTGTTTATCTGCCTTAACAACTCTCTGCAGTAATCCGTACTATACCCATATCCGTTGTGGAAACAACAGAATTTGTCTAGGTTCCTGGTTCCTCTTCCGGATAACGGCAGTGGTCTGGCGAATGTTTTTGCTACTTCTTCTGATGACAGGATTTCTGATGGCGTTTTCCGGAGATTGCCAATTGTTCTCTTGTAGCTATTCGTTCTATTGCATGTAGGAGAAAACTCATCAGTTGCTACATCCTCGATTGTCTCAGTTTGCTTCTCGTTCTTCTTTATCATGGTTTTCCATTTGGCCATAGCTTTTTCTGCTATTTCTTCGGCACTCATCCCCTCGTGGAATTTCTCCATCAATTCCAGGTAGCTTCTTGGCTTACCGAGACATAAATGTCGTATCAATTCTTTTGACTGGAGGCCGTGTATGGCTCTGGATATCCTCTCTTCCTCTGATATGCATACTAGGTTTTGAGTGTTGTCCCCGTATCGTTTCAAAAAATCTTCTGTCTCTTCGTCCTCCTCATGTTTTATGTCATGTGCCAACAGGTGAGAGCCGAATTCTTCCTTTAATTTGGATTTGAAGTCTTTGTCACCATGTATGCTCTCTTCGGGTAGGCTTTCGAGCCACCCCCTTGTCTTTCCGTGTAAGAGGTAGAGGATGACATGACAGATTGCTGGACCGCTCCATCCTTCTACCTTAGCTGCTTCGTCGACCTTCCTGAGGAACTCTTCGACGTCGGAGGTGCCGTCGTACCAAGGTAATTCTTGGATCTCCAGTATCTTCACTGGAGGTACATGTTGGCGTAAATCTTTTGCGAATTGTGGGCATGACCCCTTGTATTTAGGCTCTGGTCCCTTTTGTTCAACCTTGTCTTTTTCGACTCCAGTTATCAGGCTTGCCTTAAGATACTGCGGGGTCACAATACCGTATGGGTAGTACCATGACGCCTGCATGTATCCAGGGTAACTTCCACCAAAGAGCGGCGTCCCCATGTGCTGGGTCTGTGGCCCTCCGTACTGGTAAAAGTATCCTCCGTAGTAGTACGGTGGATATGCACTCGCTGACTGGTACATCCCTAGTCCGGATGTTGTCTGCATGACGTCTGATGCGGTTATCCCAACCGGAGTCCCCTGATAGATCGGGTACAGCGGGTATACTAGTAATGGGTTTTTTTGCTGTTATGGAATCATCTTCATTGTTACCTGCTTCTTTCTTCTTGCTCAGATCTCTTCAAGTGGGCATTTGGTCGGTCATGTCTATTGATGTGGGATTACCTCCTTCACCTTGGATTTGGTTCCTGTCTTCTTCCCTGGATTCCAGTACCACCAGTAGCAGGATACCTTGTGCGGTGCACCCAAGGTGCGGCACAGCATCTTTTTCTGATTTTGAAGTTGTATCTCCTTCAACGTTACTCCCCTTTATGTCAAGGTCGCCATCTGTTGCTTTGCTTAGTGCCATTATCTGGCAGGTCGATCGACCTGCTGCCTGGTCGTCTGGTGATTGGTGACCCGCTCCGGTCCCTTGTTCATCTGGGGAGCTGGGCCCCCTGACTGGGAGAGTCCTTCCATTATCTTTTTCTCGGTCATGGACGGTGTCTGACCCGAGTTGTTCCAGAAGGTTTCTGACCGGAAGGGGATTAGGGTTTGACATAATGCTTTTTTGATCGTGGCTGAGTTCGAATTTGAGACAAAGGTCCCACGGATGGCGCCAATTTGTTTGATCAAATAATCGCACTATGGCTCAACCGAAGGTATGAGAAGGGTTTTTGGTGTTTTGTTGGCGATTCCCTTCCGGTCAGAGGGCCGTAGGCCGCTTTACGCCTATGATTGTTAACCCTTCGCCGATCCGTAAGGCTTAGGGCTTATCTAGGGGTTAGAGATTCGGAAGTCGGGTGTATTAATGATGAGGGTTTTAATGTGTGGAGTATGATAATGTGCCGTATGGCACCTTCTCTATTTATATAGAGGGTAAAGCCTTGGAGAGGAAGGTAGGAATTTAGGGTAAATCCCTTCCTCTTTTCGTGATATCTTCTAAGTATGGAAGATATATCTAGGACTCTTAGACCGTGTCCTAGTTTATAGGAGTGTTTGATTTCATTCCCTTTTCGGGAGATCGGATAATCATGGAAAGAATTCACGTGTATCCGTTTATTGTTTGTGATCATCTTTGGGAGCTCCGGAATTACGGAGGTATACATCGTAGCTTCGGCTACGGATACGTCTGCTTGGTACAATGTATTAGTACCTTCGCTGTTTACGAAGGGTCCTTCGTATCCGTTCCTTTATACGGAGGTAAAGCTCCGTATATGGTATATCATCACCCACCATACCCGATTTATCAGGGAACCCCAGTTGGGATAACTGCAGCAGACGTGTTCATGCACGTTGATGTGACAACAACAACTTAGATTTGATTATGTCTTATTCGTATATGTAATTGATAGATTATGAACATAATGTTTGGTAATGATCGATTACATGTTTAGGTGTTATATATGTTTATATATGATGTTTGTTATGTATGTTATACAAGTACAAACATAATATATGTTAGGATTCCTTGTATATGAAATACTTGGAAATATAACTAAGTATAAACTGATTACAACTAACGAAGATAAACTTCGTTAGGAACTAACGAAGATAATCTTCGTTAAGATGGGCTGGGCTGCTAAGTTCGTAAGAACAAAGCCCAGCGAGTCTAATATTATCAGAAACATATAAATACGAACAAAAACCCTAAAATTGGGAATGACGTTCAGTTTAACACACCTAAGGCAACTAAGTTCGTTTGTGATATATACCAAACGAATATAGAGCAATATAAGGCTGATTCTCTACATATCAAAACCTTCCCCGAAGTAGCACCCGTGTCAAACTTAGCTATCTTATCTAAGGTAACAAAAGACATTGTTACCTTTTTCCCATTGACCGTGCCTACTAACTTAGA
>CM067174.1:105297610-105406376 GCA_034093135.1 Erigeron breviscapus | reverse complement strand
TTGTGCCGTACAAATATGGTTGAATACATTTAATGATCCGACAAGAACATTAAATGTATTGGATAAGGAATAAGGATAAAGTCACATCAAGTGCAAGTGTATCCTTTTATCCAACCACCTTAACACACGTATACTTTGGTAAAGAACAAGTGGGTTGTTCTTTGGAAAGTGTGTAAAGGCTTAAAGTCAATCCTCGATATCAGTGTTCAGACTTGTAAGGTCTAGAACACTGACAATCCTCCAGTGTATAGATCTGGTAAGACTTTCCAGTGGACTCCGCCATTTGATAAGTCTTCTTTCTTCAGACTTCAGTCTTTGACTTCAGTCAGAATGTCTTCAGTAGAGTAGATCTGGACTGGGTGAAGACCAGTGAGCTAATCTGGAGAATACTCCAGATTTCCTATACAAGTATTTGCTCATTAGTCTTCCATTATTTCTGGACAAATCTTTAGAAGGACTCCAGATCCCAAGTCTGGAGTAGGTCCAGCAGAACATGTTTTCTGGTCAGATCTTCAGTGAGCTCCAGTAGTCGAGTCTGGAGCGAGTTCAGCAAAACATGTTTCTTGACAAACCTTCAATAAGGTTCCAGTAGTCCAGTCTGGAGCCAGTCCAGTAAGTCTGGACTAAATCTGGACCTAACATTTTTTAAACTTTAATGGATGAATGAACTCCTTTTTAAACTGATAGTAATTTAGCACTACTGTTCTTTATTTGAAACCTTGAGTTTTTGTAACTTTTAGTAAAACTTGAAAACATAAAAGCTTCAAGTGTAACCCAAACCCACCCATTTTGAGACACATACAGATCACCTGTTCAACTTGGTACCCAACCCATCCAAGTTGGCCTACACATATCAAATCACACTAAGTAAGCTGATCAGAGACCCCAAGCTCAGCCGCAACCATAGTGAGTATAGACGAACATTCAGTCTTGTAACTTATCAAAATCGTTTTGGCCAGTTTTAATTGTCATACCTTCCTCACTCTTTTGATGTTCTATATATATGAAATACAAAGACTATTTTTGCATTCTCGTGTACCCAAGTCTTAAATTTGTGTCTGTTTGATTATAGTTATGATATTTAGTATGATATCACAAAAGAAAAAGTTGTTGAATGTGGTATATAATTGTTTCTTGATAGTTGTGACTAAGTGACTATAGCTGATGCAAATTTAAGCATAGCCTTCCATTAAACTTCATTTACTTGTGACAAATCGGATGGGGACGGTAAACATGTTAAAACAGCGGAGTTTTTGTACAATCGTTACTTGATTGCCCACTTATACTGTTTTCGGTAATCACGACTTTGAGACGCCATGTCCATGGTATCCGTCGCAACGCGCGGGTACCATGCTAGCAAATTAAAATCCAAATCAATAACGTTGAATTAATAAATAGGTTTAAACAAAGAACTCATTAGTTGCGCATCTAGCTTATTACCCTATCCAAACCCATTAACCAATTGATTCAATTATAAAGACCAGCTACCACCTGACGTCTATTAAAATATCCCTAACTGATTAATTTGTTTTGTTTTTATTTAACAATTATGCCTACCGATTCTATCAAACCGTTAACACGTTTAATCTTATTAACAATGATCGTTCTCTAACGCACTACCATGAATTAGAGCCAATTAATTCTACCAAACCAATTGAAATAACAAACACACAATCTAGTTACCATTAAAATTCATGCATAAGTTACTAACAAATCAATAGATAAGTGATAAAGATTAAATATATTAAGATTTCGACATAACATTAAATTAATCAACTTGAATTCAATAAATCATGCAACCATTATCTATCATATCACTTCATCTTAGTAGATGATAAAAGATTTAGCTAGACATAACTAAATTAACAAAAACTAAAACTAATATAAAAAGTTTCATTGTTTAAGCTATGATATACTAAAAGTAAAAGAAAGAAGAATTCGACAGTGAGTGTCGTTGTGGTGATCGGATGTTGCTGCCTTCGTAAAATACCTCGCGAATATGAGGGATATCTTTTTCGGCTGCTGCTCCCCACGAAACACACCTCTCTGCCAAAATCCTCTCTTAATCTTACGTACGTACGAGACCAAAAAAACCCTCCGTATTAATTATTCGATAGATAATATATGTTATTTAGATGTGGTTTCCTTCTAATAAAACTTGATTCCCAAGTTTCTTTCTAGCCGACTTCCAAATTTCGATCTCTTGACTTTATGTTGGGCTGAGTTCACGAGCCCACTTGATTTAGGCTTAATGCTCACGTGAAGATTTAAGTGGCTGCTGTTGTTTTATTTCTTTTCTTCTCTCGGTCTTTTTTTTTTGAACATTAAAATTGGAATTTTATTAATATGAAATCTAGCGAGAAGCTAAGATATACATATAAATCTCGGAGAAACATTCATAGAAAAGTTACAAAGTAAAGCTATTCCATTGGGACCATGTAATTCCTGAGATGATCTTTCTATTGGAAAGCCAAAGTTAACAATCCACGAGCCCTTGAAAAATAGGCCCAAGTTACATTGCTTTGGGCTCAAGACTCTACCTCAGGAGGATGCTGACATACTTATTTCACCCTTCACATTGGCTGAAATAAAACAAGCAATATGGGAGTGTGATAGCAATAAGGCTCCCGGTCCAGACTGCTTTAATTTGGGCTTCATAAAGCGATTATGGGATTTACTAAAATTCGACTTTTTCTTCTTTCGATCTAACACCACGAGCCACTTGCCTTAAGTTAACAATCCATTTTGTGATGGACTTTTTTACACGTTGACCTTTTATTGCAAAAATCATCTCTTTAGCTCTTATTTCACCATGCCCCTCCAATGATCCTACAATTAAATAAATACATATATTAAGTATCAAGGGGTTGAGTATTGTAAAACAAGTATTAAAGTAAAACAAAAAAGTCAAGATCTCGACCCTTAGATCATGATTAAATTGATGCACGAAGATTCACGAAGCAATTGATGCACGATGATTTTCATGATGCACGCTGATTTTCAGTGAAGAGAAACCTATTGTTTTATTTGTTTTACTTTAATACTTGTTTTATTTTACCTAAAACCTAAGTATCAATACTTATCAAAATGACGATCATTCAAATATAAAAGTAATGATATCGTGTAAAATAAATATATATAAAATAAGCGATATCACTAATAAACATAGTAAAAGTGTCCATTTAATCAGGCGATCATTATACAACCAAATGGGTCACTTGCCCAAGTTGTTGTAAATTCAAGTTAAGCAAATACATTTTGATATAAAACGACCATGACACAACTGAAATTTTACAGAAATATACAAAACAAAACTTTACCATATACACATTAAATGTACCAAGAGCCATGGTTACGGGTTCTAGCCACAAACCATTTTACTGCAAGAAGATATCATTTCCAAATCCAAATTCAACTTTAATCTTCAAAGCAAATAGTCTTGTTTCCACTTCTAGAACAACATGTTGGTGCATGTTTCTGTGACAAAAACATTCTAGATGTGTTATGTATTTTTGTTAAGTCTTGTAATTAACCGTCTGTTAATGGAATTACCTTTACATACTTTATGATCATATTGGGGATATATGTTTCCTATGTTGGTTTATTTTTTTTGTTTTGCAGGAACTTAACATTAATGTAAACAACACATGTAAAGGGTAATCAATTAATATTGAATCAATGTTTCATAAATGAAATATTAACTCAAATATACCTAAGTGTTATTTGAGTGTTCTTGGAAACACACATTTGTTGCGTGTTGTGGGAACACTCAAATGGTTTGAGAGTTCCTAGAAAACGCATGTGTTGCGTGGTGTGGGAACACTCAAACCTATATGTGTGTTCTTTGGGAACACGCATATGGCCGAAACCCTACTAGAGCTATTGGGCCTAAAGGAAACACGCTGATGATATACCCTAAACGGATTTCTACCACCGTACCCAAGCTGGAAACGAAGATCTCTTCGCACTATGTAAAAATACTTTATATCAGAGCTTTGTTCCTGTAACCAAAGCTACGGAGCACTACCTCCATAACCAGGTTAACTCCGGAGTTCCTGGAGTGATTTACCCAGCTCCGTAGAGACTTACTAAGGACCGGATATACTCAAATCCTTTTCATGTTTATCTAAATCTCCTTATAAAAAAATGTCACATCTAAACCTCGAATACCTTGGACACGGTTTGTTAGATCCGATCACAATCTTCCTCAAAGATAGAAGATATCCTTAAAGGAGTAAGAGATTTACCCTAACTCTTTTATCTTCTCCTCCAAGTCTTTTACCCTCTATATATAAAGAGGAGATGCCACATGGCACAAATCATCTTCTTCACCGAAAACAAGACCAAGCCCTTGGTATTACAATACAGATGATTGTGCACCGAACCACGCAAGCCTATATGATGAGGTTGGCGGTAAAAAAGGTTTTGAATTATATTTGTTGGCGATTCCCCGAAGGTAGGAGCAGTGCCACTTTACGCCAACTATGATTGTTTGATATGATTGTCTAAGGTTCTTCGACTTGTGTTAGGGTTTTCGGCCGATTTGTCATCGTGCCTATGAATGAGAAATCCTTCTCCTTTTATAGGGGGAGGTTTCTTGGAGGAGAAGGTTAGGGTTTTACCCCTTCTTCCTTTGATCGATATCTACTTACCATGTTTATCCGATTTAGTTTCCTTAGGAGATAATCTTATGTGGATCGGATTAGGCAAGGATATATGTTTATCTTTGGGGAGGATTTATATTAATCCTTTGGTTATTTAATTAGTTAAGCACCTCCGGGCTTGTGCCCTTCGTGGGCGTGCTTAGTGTTGTATATCCTTCGTGTAGCGACTCAGAGGGGTACATCGTCAAGCTCCCAAGTCTAATATTAGAGGCTTCAAAGACTGTGATTTTAGACTATTCTTCTATTCGAACGCCTGGATAATCTAAATCTATCTTTCAGAGGTGATGTTCGAAGGACCGAAAGAGGTCACTGTGGCTCTTTCCGAGGGTTAAACATGGGTCACTTTTTGCGGAGGGGCTAATCTTGGCAATATTCGAAAGATAATGGGGACCTGTTGTCCTTCTACACGAACATCGAGATAGTGGGTGAGGGTTATTAAAAGGCCTCGCTGTCACACTTTGGAGTTTCTTATCATCTTTTTCCTGATTCCCTAAATCAATTTGTTTCATCTCGTATTTCTAAATTGCAAATGGCTCGTGCTATAGCAAAAAGAACTGTTAGTGGCAATCAAACCCCATCTTTTCAAGCCGGCTCATCTGCTGGTATGACTCCGGCTCCCACATATTTTCAGGGCCGCCGGAAAAGATCTGCTGTAAAAAGTAGACATCCGGTCGTTTTTACTAATTCTGACTCCGATTCAGAAGTTTATAAGGCGTCGTATCGGGAATTGAGAATAGAGTGGGCCCGTCTCCGCCAGGAATTCGTCGAAGTAAAGGGTAGAGAGGCTCGCCTGAAGAGCGATGTTAAGTATGCTGGCGACGAGATCCGCCGCCTATCTCATTATGTGGAGAAATCTATCCCTTTGTTGTTTTACGTAGCTCCAATAAACGCTATCAAGAGAAGCTGAAAGAGGCGGAGAAAGTCTTCGATGATTTGAGCAAGAGACTCGATGATTCTGAGAAGCGACTGTCGGAGAATAACATTTATGTTGATGGGGTCAGGGAAGTGTGGGGTTAGAAATGTGAAGAATTGCAAACTGCTCATTCCAAGATCCAATCTTTGGAGGAGCAACTAAAGAGGTGGAGGAAAGAGGTTATTCCTCATATTTATCAAACCACCATCACTGATCCTGGAGCTGCGAAGCGCCTAGTGGAGACGGCGACTGCTTCGGAAAATATTTCCGATGTACTTCCTGGAATGTATATTTTATTTTTATTTGTAATGTACCTTTGTGTATTACATTTTCTTTTTTGCTTCTTTGATGAAAAAAGAAGAAAAGTTGCCTCTTAGGGCTGCGTGGTCTCGAAGGTTCCCCCTTCGTTATTCAACGTCTTTTAATTCAGTGCGTATTATTACCTTAGGACTGTGTCCTTGAGGCTCTGATTGTACGCTATGTGGGCGTCCCCTTGAACATGCGTTATATTCAGAAAAACACGTCTTTATTATATAGTTTATGGGATAACGATCGTGGTAAAAGAAAATACGTTAGGGAGCGACCCTTCGTATAAGATAAAAAAAATGTATTGCTTTTTGCAATTGCTTTATTCATCCTAAAAGGATAGCTATCACATTGTGAAGACTATCTATTTGTTTTGTGCCGTAGCACTTGGATACAAAAATAATCAGTTTTAATGATAAAACTTTCGGAGATTGGAGCTGTTCTACATGCGGTCCACTGGTTCGCCATCCAGCGTTGCTAGCTTGTATGCTCCATTGCCGAAGGCTACTTGAACTTGGTACAGGCCTTCCCATGTAGGTCCCATTTTTCATGTATACTTGACCTGACTTGCACTATTTAGACGAAGGACATAATCGCCAACTTTGAACGAAGTTGGATTGGTTCGTTTATTGTAATATCTTTCGAGCCTCTTTTTGTATGCTGCCTCCCTTATTGCCGCTATGTCCCTTCGTTCTTCCAGCAAATCTAGGTTTACTCGTAGTTCTTTTTCGTTGTCTTTTTTGTCAACCTTGTATGTTCTGCAGGTTGACACCTGGATTTCTGCTGGTAGGACCGCTTTTGTCCTGAAGGCAAGGCTGAAAGGTGTTTCACCGTTACTGGCTTTGGGTGTGGTTCGTTGTGCCCATAGGACGAATGGTAATTCGTCTACCCATCCAGTGTGTTTTTTCCCTAGCCTCTTTTCCATTCCCTTCACTACCTCTCTGTTTATTGATTCGACCTGCCCGTTTGCCTGAGGGTGATATACGGAGGTAAATTTTTGTTTGATTTTGTAACATCCTAAACTTTTCTATCTTTGACTTTGACCTTGACCATTAGTTGACTTTTGACGCCGTTAGTTGCTTAAATTGCTAAGTAATTAACTATTATTGTTTAGATGATTCAATTTATGATTGAATGGGTTTTTAATGATTAGAAGATGTTATTATAGTTGTCGGCTAGTCATTAAGGTGCTTGTTTGGTCCTTTGAGTTCCCGGTTTGTTAGTTTGAGCCTTAACGGTCGTTATTTTTAAGTTGAGGGCAATTTGGTAATTTATGCTAGAAGAAGGACGGTTCTAATATGGTTTAGGAAGCCCTAATCTCTCATTTTTCCAGGAGTTGTGTGTGAAATAGAGTGTGTGTGCCTCCATATCATTCTCTTCACAATTTCATTGATTTCGGTCGATTCGGAGTGATCTAGGGTTTGAATTCGATTATATAATTATCCTTAAAGGTAATGATTGAAATACCTACTGATTTTTAGTCACTTTTATCTACTCTTAGGGTTTATTCCTGATCTCAAGGGTTGGGGTTAATCCGGTTGCGAATCGTTGTTGTTTTATTATGTTTTCGGGTGTTTAAACATTCTCATTCGTTATGCAATCGGTTCAGGGAACAATTGATGGTTTCAAACCATCAATTGAGTCATGTAAAGTGATTATATGAGTTATGTAGGTCGTGGGGTATTGCTAAGGTTGTTTGAGGGTCGAATTAATATTGAAAACAAAGGGTTTCACAGGTCTGAAATTTCAGTCGACTTGCAAAACTCATATCTCCTTTAATTCAAGGAGTTAGGAGATTAATCTTATATTTTTGAAAACCTCTATGTGTCCTATAAATTCTATATGAACAAAGTTTCTTTTGGTTTTGCCAAGAGATGGGCGACAAATGGCGATTTCCAACAGTGGTATGTTTTCGGACGAATTCTGCAGACCTGTTTTGAAAACGTTATAACTCATTCATTATAGCACTTCAGGAGTCAAACCTTACATTTATGAAAAGGTCTTTGAGTCTTCTACATTTGTTAAGAACTAAGTTTTGTCTCATTTGGTCTTCTTGAGGTTGAAAAGTTGTCTGCAAGTGAAGGGTGCGAGTCTGGATGCTGATATCGACGAGACCACTGTTGGGCTCGGCGATATCAGCCATCAGAAGGGTTTTAAGTGCGTTTAAGTGTCTAGTTGACTTACATTTCAATCATTCTTGTACCATAGGTTGTCGAGAACACTTGTGAAGCACGATAAACCTATTTGTTGATTGTTGTGCACTCCATTGAGGTAAGATAACTTATTTTGTCACGCTGGGGAACACAATAAACGTGGGATTTAATAATAAATCGATTTGATGAAAATGTAGACATCTCATACATATGTAGGGGTGTGGGAGCCATGTGGGGGACGATATACGTGCTTTAAGAGGTTACCTTTACTATGCTTATTATGTGGGACGGGAATGAGATTCTATATGATATATGAATTCATAGCAAGTACTATTCCATCCCTTAATTACTGTTCTAATGTTGTTATGTACGAATAGCGGTGACTATGATGCATGATATAACGAATGCCTTGTAGCAAATAGTATTCCTTATCATAGGGATAAAATGTAATGTTGCTTTGCATACATGTTGATTATGTCAATGATTAACTGAATGTATGTTGCTTTGTACACATGTTGATGACGTCGTTGATGATGTTGTTGTTGTCGAGTGGTCTATTACATCTAGTTCACTAGAAAATATGAATGCTATGTCACGATGCATGATAGGGCCTTAATGGCAAATAATGTTGATGACGAATTAATGATGTGCACTCAGATAGTCTTAATGTCGAAATAATGATGTGTCTAATGAGATAAAGCTAATGACGATATAATGATATGAGATGCAATAAAGATTAACGTGTTGTGTCGATTTGAGATGACATGTCTTGATATGTGATGATATGTGTCGTTATGTGATGAATATGTGATAATATGTGACGATATGTGATGATTGTGACGAACTATGACGAACTCAAGTATAAACTGAGACGAAAAGTGTTAAGCTTAACCCATGTTAGTCCTTTGGGGCTAGTGTGCTAAGTCGATCACGAGGGGGTAGTCATGATATCTCCCGATTGACCCATATTTGTCGATTGAGTATTTCATCTGGTATGATCAACCAACATGTGACGAATGGATACTCAACCCTATTCTTGTGATGATTATGTAGCGTAAGCTACTTAACTTTATGTGACGATCAAGTAGTGTAAACTGCTTGACTTTATGTGTAGGCCTGATATGACGATGATATAATAAAGTCAATGTGTGATGATTAAGTAACGTAAGTTGCTTAACCTTATGTGATGATCAAGTAACATAAGTTACTTGACTATATGTGTAGATAAGATCTGATGATGGAATGATATGATGATAAAGATGATATGTGACGACTAAGTAGTTATAACTGCTTAGCTATATGTAATGATGAAATTGTGTAACCTGTGTATCTATATGATATGTATCTAGATGATGTAATGAAGTTAATGTCGATAACTTAGATGATGATGAATGAGACAATTATGACGATTGCAGGTTATAGGCACAATATAGGATTTGACGTCCTTTAGACGATGTTTGATACGATAATGATGACTTAGATTGATATGGACATCATAGGATTTGATATCCGTTATGTTGATTATTATGTAGATGTATGTGATTCCAATATGCCTTACATATGATGAGATGAATTTGAAGTAATGATTTAAATGGTGAACTTTTGTCGAACTAACCTGTTATCTTACTCAGTTTTAAGTAGCTGACACTTGTTTTGTTGAAATGCGTTGTGTTTCCCAGGTTAGTGGTTGAAGATTTGTGAGATTCATGTGAGGTTGGGTAGACGATTAAAGATGCTTAGCTACTTGCTAGTGACCTCACCTATTTAGACGACACTTATGAACCTTTATTATGATTATTGTAATGTCTTGGGTTTTACAAGACATGACCATATGTTGACTTGTTTGTCATTATTTATGTAGTTGATGACATATGTGGATTTCCTTTATTGATGCTATGATATGGATTCGTAACACCAGTTTTATTAAATAACAATTCAGGTAGAAATTGTAAACATTATGTTACATGCTTCCGCTTGTTTTGACGCCATTAGGCAAAATTTTTTGGAAATCCATATTTTATAAACGGCGGGTGTTACAGATTTTTAACCTCTCACAAAACTTCAGGAATGTTCCTTGAGCGAATTGCTTTCCATTATCGGACACGATGGTTTGCGGCATTCCGAACCTACACACTATGTGTTCCTAGACAATTTTTTCCATTGCTTTCCCTTTGATCGAAGCAAGCGGTTTAGCTTCTACCCATTTGGTGAAGTAGTCGACTGCTACTACGAGAAATTTAACTTTTCCTGGAGCTTGTGGGAGTGATCCTACTATGTCTATTGCCCATTGTACAAAGGCCCAGGCTGAAGTGACTGAGATCATATCTTGTTTCGGAGCCTTAGGTACATTCGAATGGATCTGGCAGGACTCACACTTCTGGATGTATTCTGCTTCGTTGTTCGTTGTATTGAATTCAAACCTTAAAGCATAAATATATTCCTTTTCCTCTGGACTGACAAGGATGATTCCGGCTCCTGATCCATCGGAGCTCGACGCTCCATTTGTGTACAGCTTCCATACGTCCCATCCTTCATTATCCATAACATCAAAAGAGGTATACTTATCTGGTTCGTTGCTTTCTTGTGTTTCTGATATAAAATCGGCTAGCACTTGTCCCTTAATTGCATTCCTTCTTTGGAATTCAATATCGTGTTCTCCTAGCTCTATCGCCCATTTAGCTACCCTTCCTGATTTTTCTGGTTTAAGCAAGATCTGCTTTATGGGTTTGTCGGTTAGTACTGCGATCGGGTGTGCTTGGAAATCCCTTCGTAACCTCCTGGCTGCATGTACTAGGGTCAGGGTCAGCTTTTCTAGCTCCGAGTAATTAGCTTCGGATCCTTGTAGGATTCGACTGACAAAGTAGATAGGGACTTGTTTCCGCTCTCTTTCTGCCAGGAGGACCGCGCTCACACATTCGGAGGATGCCGCCAGGTACATGAAGAAGGTTTCTCCTGGAACAGGAGAGGTGAGAGTAGGGAGTTGTGCTATGTATTTTTTCATTTGCTCGAAAGCTTCATCTGCTTCCTTCGTCCATACGAAATCTTTTTTGTCCAAACACCCTTTTAGCGTCTTGAAGAACGGGAGCTGCTTGTCTGCTCCTCTGGATAGGAAACGACTGAGGGCTGCAAGTTTTCCATTTAGGCTTTGAACCTCCTTAATCGTCTTGGGGGGTGATAATTGACAAAGTTTATCAACTTTCGAAGGGTTGGCCTGTATTCCTTTACCCGATATATAGTACCCAAGGAACTTACCTTCTTCGACTCCGAAGGAACACTTTTTTGGGTTTAGCTTCATATTGATGGAGCGTAGTGTGTTAAAGGTTTCCTGGATATCATCTAACAAATCTTCTTCTGTTTTGCTCTTGATTACCATGTCATTGACATAGGCCTCAAGGTTTCGGCCAATTTGCTTCCTGAAGACTTTATCTACCACTCGTTGGTAGGTGGCTCCGACATTCTTCAATCCGAAGGGCATTTTCTGATAGCAATAAGTCCCTTTACTGGTATAGAATGCTGTCTTCTCTTCATCTCCTTTGGCCATCTGGATCTGATGATACCCTTTATATGCATCCAAGAAGCATTTTAATTTATACTTTGTTAGCGATTCAACCTTTCAGACTATCTCCGGCAATGGGTAGCAGTCCTTTGGGCAGGCTTTGTTGATGTTTGTAAAATCTACACACATTCTCCATCCTCCGTCGCTTTTCCTAACCATGACTGGATTGGCTACCCAAATGGGATACGTTGACTTCCGTACGATCCCGACTTTGGCGAGCTCCTCTACTTGCTATTCGCTTAAGGGGAAGAAAGGTAAAAAGGTAAAGAGTATGATGGGATCGGGAAAGCTGTTCCTTTTAAGTACACATCGGTAGAATGGGATTGATGCATAGGCAGCAAGGGAAAGGATAGGAAGAAAAGACAGGGAAAAGGAAGCCCTTTGACACCGTTTTGCAATTCTTGGTAAAGATGTCTCTCTCGGCAACCAGGCTTCGTTTCTTTTGAAGAAAGGGGGTTGCATCTTTTCTTTCGTTGAGTATGCTCCGTTACGAATTTTTCTCCTTCGATCTCGATTATCCGAGGTATTCCTGTCATGTCTGAATTCCCAGGCAAACACGTCTAATTTTCGTTGCAATAGCTTGAGCAACTTCTTTTTAAGGTTTTTGAGGAGTTGCTTCCCTATTGATATAGGCTGGTCTGGGTATCCTAGATTGACGATGACCTTGTCCTGGTGATCTGGTACCTTTGCAGCATCTATTAGGGCTTCGGTGGTTTCTTGGGCTTTCTTTACCTTGTGTACTTTTGTTTGGCCAGACTCTGAATAGATAGTCCCTACCCCTGCGGGTGTTAGATGCTTGATCATAGAGTGAATGGTGGAGGCGATCATCTCTAGCCGGGGCATCGCTGGCCTCCCTAACAATATGTTGTATGGAGAGTGGGATCTGACCACTATAAAGTTTAGTGTCTTCGTCCTTACATAGGGGGGCTCGCCAATCGTTACGTCCAGGTCAATTTCTCCTAATGGACTGACCCTTTCTCTTGCGAATCCTATGAGCGGGGTTCGCGGGGGACTTAGGCGAGCTTTTATCCCCTTCGGGAGCTGTACAAAACAGTGCTCGTAGATGATGTCACATTCACTTCCTCCATCGATGTAGACCCTGTAAACCTTCGTATTGAATACTGATATTTGTATCACGATCGGGTTTTCCGACGGAGGTATCTTTAGTACCGGAAAGTGAAAAGCCAAAGGTGTCCACTGGGCAAGATCTTTTCTCTTGTTGGGTGATTCTTCATTCGGACGTCTAGATCTGTGATGTGATTCGTCCGCTGCCATAGGTGGCTGTGCTGCATTTCGGGAATTAAAATCGTGGTGATTTGGTGGGTTGTCTTTTGTTTTAGGGTCCCACCGATGGTGCCAAATGATTGTGCACCGAACAGCGAAAGCCTTATATGATGAGGTTGTGGGTAAAAAAGGTTTTAGTTTATGTTTGTTGGAGTTTCTCCGAAGGTAGGAGCACTGCCACTTTACGCCAACTATGATTGTTTGATATGATTGTCGAAGGTTCTTCGACTTGTGTTAGGGTTTTTGGCCGATTTGTCATCATGCCTATGAATGAGAAATCCTTCTCCTTTTATAGGGGGAGGTTTCTTGTAGGAGAAGGTTAGGGTTTTACCCCTTCTTCCTTTGATCGATATCTACTTACCATGTTTATCCGATTTAGTTTCCTTAGGAGATAATCTTATGTGGATCGGATTAGGCAAGGATATATGTTTATCTTTGGGGAGGATTTATATTAATCCTTTGGTTATTTAATAGTTAAGCACCTCCGGGCTTGTGCCCTTCGTGGGCGTGCTTCGTGTTGTATATCCTTCGTGTAGCGACTCGGAGGGGTACATCGTCAACAGACATAGGCGTAAAGCTGCCACAGTCTCTTTTTCCATAAGGGAATCGCCTATAAATCACCTCCGAAACACTCACACCCCTCGGTTGAGCCAAGGTGCGCTTATTTGATCAAACAAATTGGTGTCATCCGTGGGACACGCTCCTTAAAACCTAAGAAAATCAAATTCACCCACGATCAGAATAAGTCACAGCCATGGCTGATCGAGATAATGACCCTTTTCGATACTCACTAGGGACACCCAACATAGGGGGTCCCAGACATCTCCCGGAGACACAGATTCCCAGGCGCAATTCCATTTTGATACGTGATGATATACCTAATACGGAGCTCTACCTCCGTACAAAATCTGGGAGTGAAGACACCTTCACACTATTGAAATTATCTATCCATAATACGGAGTTCCAATCCTGTAGCCAAAGCACCGGAGCTTGACCTCCGAAATCATATTAACTCCGGAGCTTCTGGAGCAATTAGCCCAGTTCTGTAGAGATTGATTGAAGATCGGATGTACATAAAACCTTTCCATACTTATCTAAATCTCCCCACAAGGATAGATAAATCACATCCCGATTACCTCGGACACGGTGTAAGGGATCCGATCATAATCTTCTCTAAAAACTTAGAAGATATCTTCAAAGGAGGAAGACATTACCCTAATTCTCTTACCTTCTGCTCCAAGACATAATCCCCTATATAAAAGGTATACCTCTGCAGCAATATTCAAGTCCAGAACTTGACATAAACCCTTCTCTTAACCTAGGCGTAAAGTGGCCCCCTTAGCCCTCTAACCGATAGGGAATTGCCTACAAAACACCTCTTGTACTAACACTCCCAAGTTGAGCCACTAAAGCGATTATTTGATCAAACAAATTGGCGCCATCCGTAGGACACCGTTCTCCGTAAATTCCAAAAAAACCTGAACCCCCCTACGATCAAAATAAGTTGAATAGATGGCCAACCCAAACCATAGGTGGCGAAGGGTACAGGTCACTGGTGACAAACCATCCTAGCTATACTCTGAAAAAGGAATCAAAAGGAAAAATGTAGAAGACATTCTAGTCCCAGGAAACATAACCTCCGACTCTGAAAAAATAGCAGTTTTTTTAGAAGATCCAGTTGTCATACAAATCAGCATCCGCAATATTCTAGTACACCGAGTTTACATCGATGGAGGAAGCGAATGTGACGTTCTATACGAACGTTGTTTCCTCTAGTTACCCGACCAGGTTAGAAGTCTGATGACGTCGGCCAAGACACAGCTGATAGGATTCGCAGGCGAACGAATATGGTCAGAGGTACTCGACTTTGTCGTAGTAAGGTCGCCATCACCTTACAATTTACTATTAGGAAGACCTGCTATGAGAAAGTTAGGAATTATCGCATCAACAATCCACTCAATGATAAAGTTCCTAACACTATGAGGGGTGGTGATGATATACCCTCCCAGCGGTACGCAACACTTGTCACACAAGGGAACAGTAACACGCTACGACACGAAGGCTTCTCCGTAATGAAGGCTCCCACAGAAGATAAAAGAGATAAGAATCGCTCCCCTATAATTTCGGGATTTGATCTTGTTTGATCAAATAATCGCACTATGGCTCAACCGAGGGTGAGAGATGAGTTTTGGGTATTTTGTTGGCGATTCCCTTCCAATCAGAGGGCAGTAAGCCGCTTTACGCCTTTAGTTGTTATCCCCAGCCGATTGTAAGGCTCAGAGTTTATATGATGTAGTTAGGGTTTTGAAGGTCGAATGTTGTTGATGATGATGTGCCGTATGGCACCTCCTCTCTTTACATAGAGGGTAAAGCCTTGGAGGGGAAGATAGGATTTTAGGGTAAATCCCTTCCTCTTTTCGTGATATCTTCCAAGTATAGAAGAGATATATTTAGTACTCTTAAACTGTATCCTAGTTTATAGGAGTGTTTGATTTCATTCCTTTTATGGAGATCGGATAAACATGGAATAGATTTATGTGTATCCCGTTCTCCATTATTATCTTTAGGAGCTCTGGGGTTACGGAGGTATACATCATAGCTTTGGCTACATAAATGTTTGCTTAGTAAAATATGTTAGCACCTTCGCTGCTATGAGAAAGTTAGGAATTATCGCATCAACAATCCACTCAATGATAAAGTTCCTAACACTATGAGGGGTGGTGATGATATACCCTCCCAGCGGTACGCAACACTTGTCACACAAGGGAACAGTAACACGCTACGACACGAAGGCTTCTCCGTAATGAAGGCTCCCACAGAAGATAAAAGAGATAAGAATCGCTCCCCTATAATTTCGGGATTTGATCTTGTTTGATCAAATAATCGCACTATGGCTCAACCGAGGGTGAGAGATGAGTTTTGGGTATTTTGTTGGCGATTCCCTTCCAATCAGAGGGCAGTAAGCCGCTTTACGCCTTTAGTTGTTATCCCCAGCCGATTGTAAGGCTCAGAGTTTATATGATGTAGTTAGGGTTTTGAAGGTCGAATGTTGTTGATGATGATGTGCCGTATGGCACCTCCTCTCTTTACATAGAGGGTAAAGCCTTGGAGGGGAAGATAGGATTTTAGGGTAAATCCCTTCCTCTTTTCGTGATATCTTCCAAGTATAGAAGAGATATATTTAGTACTCTTAAACTGTATCCTAGTTTATAGGAGTGTTTGATTTCATTCCTTTTATGGAGATCGGATAAACATGGAATAGATTTATGTGTATCCCGTTCTCCATTATTATCTTTAGGAGCTCTGGGGTTACGGAGGTATACATCATAGCTTTGGCTACATAAATGTTTGCTTAGTAAAATATGTTAGCACCTTCGCTGCTTATGAAGAGTCATTTGTATCCAGTCTTTTATACGGAGGCAGAGCTCCGTATACGGTATATCATCAAGCCCCTCAGTCTGATGGGAGAGTCTATCTGTAGAGTATCACATTAGACTTCATAGATAATCCATTAGTCCATCAGGTGCGTAGGTCTCCATTTGAGTTGGTTACCTATCCCTCTGTGATTCTGTATCTTTGTGGCATTCTGCTGTCATGGAAGGGTTCTCCTGATGAGGCAGTCTTGATATGGTGTTGTGAAGGTACCATTCTTCTTGTTACCTTTTCTGCCAATTTCTTTTTTACTTTCATTTTATTTCTTTATGTTGTATTTGTAAAGTTATCGCTTAGGGAGGTTGTGACCATGAATCCTCGAGGCATTGTTATTGGTAGAAGGCCACTGCCTCCTTCTGATGATGATGATGGGGAGGGTCCCCATTTTGCTGGTGTTGTTGGTTCTGGGCCTTCTCCGAAGAGGCAGATGGTGGTGGTTGGGCCATCCAGTGCAGTGGACTCTATGGCTGCAGGCCCTTCTGTTATTATTCTTGATCATTCCCCGGTAAGGGATGAAGTTGCTCGGGGGGGGGGGGGCGGGGTTTTTTTTTTTTTTTTTTTTTTTTTTTTTTTTTTTTTTTTTTTTTTTTTTTTTTTTTTTTTTTTTTTTTTTTTTTTTTTTTTTTTTTTTTTTTTTTTTTTTTTTTTTTTTTTTTTTTTTTTTTTTTTTTTTTTTTTTTTTTTTTTTTTTTTTTTTTTTTTTTTTTTTTTTTTTTTTTTTTTTTTTTTTTTTTTTTTTTTTTTTTTTTTTTTTTTTTTTTTTTTTTTTTTTTTTTTTTTTTTTTTTTTTTTTTTTTTTTTTTTTTTTTTTTTTTTTTTTTTTTTTTTTTTTTTTTTTTTTTTTTTTTTTTTTTTTTTTTTTTTTTTTTTTTTTTTTTTTTTTTTTTAGATACGCTGGTTCCTGATCACTTGAGGACTATGTTGGATACCATGCCAACTCAAAGGCTTGCTGAGATTACCAACCAGCCTCTGTTTGCTGCTGGTATGATTGGTTCGGCTAGCAGTGCTAGGGTGCACTTTCTCGAGGAGGACCTACGGAGGTACAGGGCAGAGGTAGCATCTTTAAGGGCTGCTCAGTCTGGTGGAGATGATGCTCATTTGGTTAGTTCTTTGCGGAGGGAGCTCGCTGATGCTCATGAGGCTTTGTCCCTGGCTAGACAAAGTTTGGATGCTGCTCATGAGCGGATTGCCACCCTCACTGCTGATGGGCCTTCTGTGGTGATCAACAATTTGCAAGAGAGGCTTGATTTGAGGGAATTAGAGTTGGAGAACAGGACAAATTCTATGCAACAGGTTATTTCTGGCGTTATTCCTCATACTTTTCGTATGTTGATGGCAAGCCCCAAGTTTGATCAGAGCCTTGATGAGCTTATCGAGGCTAATCGGGCTGATGCAAGAGCCTTGTTACTTTTTCGTATGGAAAGTCGTGGAGAAGTTGTCCTGAGGGGGAGAGAGAGGCTTCTTGGTACTGAGGAAAGGATTGTTGCTGCTGAAGAGGCCTTGAGGAATGTTTCTTTTCCTTATATTCAGCAGGTTTCTTCGAATCCGGATGCTTCGGTAGCTGATCTTTATAATATTAGGCCTCAGGGAATGTGAACTTTTAATCCTCCATACTCTGTACATATATTTTTTGATACCTTGGGCATATAATATGTTCTTAATGACTTGCTTTCGTATGTGCCTTGCTGTTTGTTGATGTTGTTCTTTGCTCCTTGTCTTTGTTTATGCCATAACTCCTTCACCGTACTTCAGAGCTTTTTATTCTGCATTCTTACGTAAGGAAGTGATATCTTTTTCTCCATTCTTCTTTGTTTTTGTTATGCTTATACATTCTTAAAAGAGTGTTTTATGCATTTATGCTTATGCACTTCCATCATAAGGAATGAGTGTCTTATGCATTTTAATCATGCGTTTTTACCTCATGATTATGTTGAAAGTCTTATGGGCGTCCCCTTGACTATTCAAATTAAAATTTTATGCGCATTTAGAAAATTATTACGATCGTTTTATATAATTTTTTGGGAGCTTGTAAGTACATGGCAGGAGGAAGTTACAATTTCTTTGTATTGTTCCTAGCTGCTACTTTTATGCTGCCTTATTTGCTCCGTTAATTTGGCTTATCCCGAGGCAAATTATGCTCCAACCGGTCTTAATGCCTATCGGAGTCTTTGGTATGTGGGTTTCTTTTTCCCTTGCTAATCCAGATGCTTCTGGCCTTTCTTCTGCAATCTCCAGTTGTCCTCTGGGTCCTTTCTGAATCATCCTTCTGTTGCGTTTGTACCACGGTACGGAGCTCTTTCCCTTTTCTTCTTTAGTAGATGAAGAGAGTATTGTTTGCATCCCCCCGTGAGATTTGTACTGTACGCAACCATGTATTGTTGATGCTATCATATGGAATTTCCTCATTCCTTCTCTGCCCAGGAGCATGTCATAAGGCGAGTTTGCTTTTATCACGATTGCCAGGATCCTTGCTGTTCTCCGCCTTTTTTTTTTTTTTTTTTTTTTTTTTTTTTTTTTTTTTTTTTTTTTTTTTTTTTTTTTTTTTTTTTTTTTTTTTTTTTTTTTTTTTTTTTTTTTTTTTTTTTTTTTTTTTTTTTTTTTTTTTTTTTTTTTTTTTTTTTTTTTTTTTTTTTTTTTTTTTTTTTTTTTTTTTTTTTTTTTTTTTTTTTTTTTTTTTTTTTTTTTTTTTTTTTTTTTTTTTTTTTTTTTTTTTTTTTTTTTTTTTTTTTTTTTTTTTTTTTTTTTTTTTTTTTTTTTTTTTTTTTTTTTTTTTTTTTTTTTTTTTTTTTTTTTTTTTTTTTTTTTTTTTTTTTTTTTTTTTTTTTTTTTTTTTTTTTTTTTTTTTTTTTTTTTTTTTTTTTTTTTTTTTTTTTTTTTTTTTTTTTTTTTTTTTTTTTTTTTTTTTTTTTTTTTTTTTTTTTTTTTTTTTTTTTTTTTTTTTTTTTTTTTTTTTTTTTTTTTTTTTTTTTTTTTTTTTTTTTTTTTTTTTTTTTTTTTTTTTTTTTTTTTTTTTTTTTTTTTTTTTTTTTTTTTTTTTTTTTTTTTTTTTTTTTTTTTTTTTTTTTTTTTTTTTTTTTTTTTTTTTTTTTTTTTTTTTTTTTTTTTTTTTTTTTTTTTTTTTTTTTTTTTTTTTTTTTTTTTTTTTTTTTTTTTTTTTTTTTTTTTTTTTTTTTTTTTTTTTTTTTTTTTTTTTTTTTTTTTTTTTTTTTTTTTTTTTTTTTTTTTTTTTTTTTTTTTTTTTTTTTTTTTTTTTTTTTTTTTTTTTTTTTTTTTTTTTTTTTTTTTTTTTTTTTTTTTTTTTTTTTTTTTTTTTTTTTTTTTTTTTTTTTTTTTTTTTTTTTTTTTTTTTTTTTTTTTTTTTTTTTTTTTTTTTTTTTTTTTTTTTTTTTTTTTTTTTTTTTTTTTTTTTTTTTTTTTTTTTTTTTTTTTTTTTTTTTTTTTTTTTTTTTTTTTTTTTTTTTTTTTTTTTTTTTTTTTTTTTTTTTTTTTTTTTTTTTTTTTTTTTTTTTTTTTTTTTTTTTTTTTTTTTTTTTTTTTTTTTTTTTTTTTTTTTTTTTTTTTTTTTTTTTTTTTTTTTTTTTTTTTTTTTTTTTTTTTTTTTTTTTTTTTTTTTTTTTTTTTTTTTTTTTTTTTTTTTTTTTTTTTTTTTTTTTTTTTTTTTTTTTTTTTTTTTTTTTTTTTTTTTTTTTTTTTTTTTTTTTTTTTTTTTTTTTTTTTTTTTTTTTTTTTTTTTTTTTTTTTTTTTTTTTTTTTTTTTTTTTTTTTTTTTTTTTTTTTTTTTTTTTTTTTTTTTTTTTTTTTTTTTTTTTTTTTTTTTTTTTTTTTTTTTTTTTTTTTTTTTTTTTTTTTTTTTTTTTTTTTTTTTTTTTTTTTTTTTTTTTTTTTTTTTTTTTTTTTTTTTTTTTTTTTTTTTTTTTTTTTTTTTTTTTTTTTTTTTTTTTTTTTTTTTTTTTTTTTTTTTTTTTTTTTTTTTTTTTTTTTTTTTTTTTTTTTTTTTTTTTTTTTTTTTTTTTTTTTTTTTTTTTTTTTTTTTTTTTTTTTTTTTTTTTTTTTTTTTTTTTTTTTTTTTTTTTTTTTTTTTTTTTTTTTTTTTTTTTTTTTTTTTTTTTTTTTTTTTTTTTTTTTTTTTTTTTTTTTTTTTTTTTTTTTTTTTTTTTTTTTTTTTGCTTTTTTTTTTTATTTCATTTGGCCATAGCTTTTTCTGCTATTTCTTCTGCACTCCTCCACTCGTGGAATTTCTCCATCAGTTCCAGGTAGCTCCTTGGTTTGCTAAGGCATAAATGCCGTATTAGTTCTCCCGACCGGAGGCCGTGGATGGCTCCGGATATCCTTTCTTCTTCTGATATATGCACCAAGTTTCCAGTGTTGTCTCCGTACCGCTTCAGAAAATATTCTGCCTCCTTATTCTCTTCCTGCTTGATTTCATGTGCCCGTAGGTGAGAGCCAAACTCTTCCTTCAATTTAGATTTAAAGTCTTTGACACCATGTATACTTTCTTTGGGTAAGCTTTCGAGCCACCCCCTTGTCCTTCCATGTAAGAGGTAGAGGATGAAGTGGCAAGTTGCCGGATCGCTCCATCCTTCCACATTGGCTGCTTCGTCGACACTCCTCAGGAATTCATCGACATCGGAGGTGCCATCGTACCAAGGTAGTTCCTGGATTTCCAGTATCTTCACCGGAGGCACATGTTGCCGGAAATCATTGGTAAATTGCACACATGACCCCTTGTATTTAGGCTCTTGTTCTTTTTGCTTCACCTTGTCTTCTTCGACTCTGGTTGTTGAACTTGCCTTAAGCGTGTATTCTTGATACTGTGGGGTTATAATGTTGTACGGGTAATACCATGAAGCCTGCATATGTGTTGGGTAGCTTCCACCAAAATGTGGTGTCCCAATGTACTAGACATATGGTCCTCCATAGGGATAAAAATATCCTCCGGAGTAGTACGGTGGGTATGCGCTCGATGTTTGATATGTTCCTAGCCCAGGTGATGTTTGCGCAACATCTGCTGTAGTTATCCCAACTAGGTTCCCTGATAGATCGGGTACGGTGGGTATACTAGCATTGGGCTTTTTACTGTCCTTCAGTCACCTTTATCTTTGTTTCCTGCTTCTTTCTTCTTGTCCAGATCTCTTTGAGTAAGCTGTTGGCCGATTTGATCTGTTGCTGTTGAATTGCTTTCGGCATCTTGGATCTGATCTCCGTCTTCTTTCCTACGCTCCCGCGCTACTGGTGACTGGCTATTTTGTGCCATACGCCCAGGGTGCGGTGCAGTACCTTCCTCTGGTTCTGGAGTTGTATCTTCTTCAACGTTACTCTCCCTTATGTCGAGATCGCCATTTGTTGCTTTACTCGGCGCCATTATCTGGCAGGTCAATCGACCTGCTGTCTGGCCATCTGACAGCTGCTGGCCCACTCCAACTCCTTGCTCATCTGGGGAGATGGGTCTTTTGACTGGGAGAGTCTTATTGCCTTCTTCTTGATTGTAGACGATATCTGACCCATGTCGTCCCGGAAGGGGATTAAGGTTTGACATAATGCTTTTTTTTATCGTGGCTGGATTCGAATATGAGAGCAGAGGTCCCACGGATGGCGCCAATTTGTTTGATCAAATAATCGCACTATGACTCAACCGAAGGTGTGAGGTAGGTTTTGGGTGTTTTGTTGGCGATTCCCTTCTGGTCAGAGGGCCGTAGGCCGCTTTACGCCTAAAGGTTGTTTATTTCCAGCCGATTATGGGGTTGAGGGTTTGTGTGATGTGATTAGGGTTTTTAGGGATTGAACGTACTTCATCTTCATGTGTCGTAGGGCACCTCCTCTCTTTATATAGAGGGTAAAAGCCTTGGGGAGAAAGATAGGAATTTAGGGTAAATCCCTTCCTTTTTTCATGATATCTTCTAAGTATGGAAGATATGTTTAGGACTCTTAGACCGCGTCCTAGTTTATAGGAGCGTTTGATTTCATTCCCTTATAGAAGGTCGGGTAAATATGGAATGTATTTATGTGTATCCGTTCCTTATTATTTTGTGATTATCTTTGAGAGCCCCGGAATTATGGAGGTATACATCGTAGCTTCGGCTATGGACATGCTCGCTTAGTACAATATGTTGGTACTTTCGCTGCTTACGAAGGGTCATTCGTATCCAGTCTTTTATACGGAGGTAAAGCTCCGTATATGGTATATCATCAGTATCTGATGTCGATCCCTTTCTGCTACAAGCACGGCGCTGACGCATTCGGACGAGGCTGCTAGATACAAGAAGAGTGTCTCTTTTGGTTTTGGTGTTGTTAGCGTCGGTAGGTTTGCGATGTATTCTTTCATTTGCTCCAGAGCCTTGTTTGCCTCTTCAGTCCGTGCGAAATCTTTTTTCTGGATGCATTCTTTTAGTGTCTTAAAAAAGGGTAATTGTTTGTCAGCTCCTCGGGAGAGGAAACAGCTAAGAGCGGCAAGTTTACCGTTTAGACTCTGGACTTCCTTGATCGTCTTCGGTGGTGGGATCTGCTTTAGTTTGTCTACCTTGGAGGGATTTGCGTGTATTCCTTTGTTGCTGACATAATATCCCAAAAATTTTCCTTCCTCCACTTCGAAGGAACACTTCTTAGGGTTGAGTTTCGGGTTGATGGCTCGAAGATTTCCGAAGGTTTCGCAGATGTCTTCTATGAGTCCTTCTTTGTCTCTACTCTTGATGACCATATCATCAACGTATGCCTCTAGGTTCCTTCCGATCTGTGTTATGAATGCCTTATCAACCAATCGTTGGTACGTAGCTCCTGCGTTCTTTAAACCGAACGACATCTTTTGATAGCAGTAAGTTCCTTTGCTTGGGTTAATCACTATCTTTGTGTCATCCTCCGGGTCTTGTTGTGTTTTCGAGGTAGATGGCTTTCCGTCTTCTATTCTTTTTACATCGTGACCTAGCTTTGTTTGCTCGTAAGATGAGTAAATGGTTCCTATCCCCGTTTCAGATCTGAATTTAACGAGCCTATGGATCACGGAGGGAACCATCTCTAGTCGTTGCATAGCGGCCCTTCCTAAGAGGATGTTATAGGGTGATGGGGATCGTACTATCACGAGGTCCAATGTCCTGGTCCTTTCGTGTCTCCCATCCTTGATACTAACGTCCAAATCGATCTCCCTAAGGGCCATGCATGTTCTCCTGAAAACCCAACGAGGGGCCCTCGGGGGCCGGACTTACAGGCTTGTATGGCATCCGGTAATTTAAGGAAGCAATGCTCAATATGACATCACATTCGCTTCCGCTGTCTAGGTATACTCTGCGTACCTCGATGTTGAATATCGTGGCTTGGATGATCAAAGGGTCATTTGAGGCCTTGTTCTTCTCCAAAGAAGGAAAATAAAAGCCTTCGGGTACAGTAACTGGGGGATCTGCACTCCTGGTCACCGTTTGATTAATTGCTAAAAGGGATCTTTTATTTTTGAGTGGTTGAGTTTTGTTCTTCTTCACCATTTCTCGTGGCTCTAGTGCACAAAAATCATGTTTTATAGGTTTCTTGGGTCAAAGTAATGTTGTGGTCTCACGGATGGCGCCAAATGATTGTGCACCAAACCGAGGTTAGGTTTAGAAAGGGGATGATGGGTGTTTTTGGTTATTTGTTGGCGATTCCCCGAAGGTAGGGTTCGTGCCTCTTTACGCCAATCAAATATGTATGAGTGTTAGCCGATTATGATCGTGCTATTGAATGGGTCTTAGATCTGATCGATCGTGTTGGGAATATTTGTATTGTGAGTATATTATCGGCCGTATGTGTGATGAATGAATGCCTTTTGAAGGTCTTATAAATCTCTTTTTATAGGAAAGATAATCTTGGAGAGGAAGTCAAGCTTCCCTAGGGTTTCCTTCTTAAAAGAGTCCAGGGAAATCCTTTCCTTTTTTACAGGACTTTAGGTGATAAGATCAGATCCCGAGTTTCTAGGGAAACAACTCTTATCTCTTTTATCTCCTGCGGGGGCCTTCGTTACGGACAACCTTCGTGTCGTAGCGTGCTACTGTTCCTTCGTGTTACAGGTCCTGCGTACCGCTGAGAGGGTATATCATCAAATATGAGTCACAGGAAACTGGAAATCATTACCGGAAACTGGATAACTCATAGAACGGGAAATTATATATATTGTATAAATAGTTAATTCCAATATATCCTTTAATAGCCACGTATGAAAATGTGTCTGACTAAGAATATAAAGTTTGGTCAAACTTAAATGAAGTCAAACTGGTAACCGGAAACTGATTGTCCAGCCGGTAACATGCATGGCTTAGACAAAAATAACAAGTTTGTTACTGATGCAGAAATGTCCAGGTTCACTGAACTGGAGAAACCCAGCGAACTGAAGAAGCTAACTGAACTGAAGGAAACTGAACTGATAATGCCATCTGAACAAGCCATGTTGATTCTGCCAGTAGTGGCCCATTTCAGACAAGTCTTACTGAACCAGTCCAGTCACCAGTAGTAACACTTCTCCAGTGGCAAGATTCTCCAGTGACCAACAGTGGTAATCCACCAGTGAAGATATCCACTGAAGCACTCCAGTGACCAGCTCCAGTCTAGTCTCTAGATGAATGCTCCAGATTTTGTCTCCAGTGGAAGTCCAGATTTTGTCTCCAGTGGAAGTCCAGATTTTGTCTCCAGTGAAAGTCCAGATTTTGTCTCCAGTGGAAGTCCAGATTTTGTCTCCAGTGGAAGTCCAGATTTTGTCTCCAGTGGAAGTCCAGATTTTGTCTCCAGTGAATGTCCAGATTTTGTCTCCAGTGGAAGTCCAGATTTTTGTTTCCAGTTTCCAATCAATAAAGTCCCCACTGAAGTCCCATGTTTGTGGACCCAATAAAGAAGAATGACAGCTGTTGACAGGGATAAGGAAGGCACGTATGACAACGATATTTCTAACGGTATTGTGGGACCACTTGCAGGGGAATGTTTCTAGAAACCTACTCTGTCCATTTTCTATTGGCCAAAAACAATTAGTGGCTTAGCACATGACAACTTTTTATTTATTTTATTATTGTATTTTCTTTTCCTAGAAAATAGCATGTGGCTATAAATAGAGGCTTTATTTCTCATTGTAAGACAGTTTTTGATGTTGAATGAAGTTAATAGAGCAACCTCTATTTCTTACAAAAATCTTCTTTTACCTTTAAAGATCTTTGATCTTGGTGGTTAGGAGTGACCCCTTTATCGATATTTGTGGTGGTTCGTCCTTTATCAAATATTGTGGTGAGTTCTAAATCTTCAGTTTCCTTTATCTGTAATCGTGGTGGCTAGACCTTTATCGATTATAGTGGTGGGGCGTAGTGTTTCCTTTATCCTTGGTTCCGGTGGCTTAGCCTTTACGAAACTTGGTGGTGGATTCTTTTATCTATCTTTTTACTTTGTTGTCTCGTGTTTGTTTATTTTATTTCTTAAAATCCAGAAAATACCAAAAATAGTCTTCCGCTGTCGTTTGGTGCGTGATTTACGCATCAAATTTGGTATCAGAGACAGGTTTGAAAAAGGTTTCTTAATCTTTTTTGTTCGTTGGGGTATTGTTTGTCTAGATCCGTTCTAGATCTGTTTAGATCTCATTTCGATTTAGTCAGATCTGAGTTTGGTTTTCTAGATCTGTTTGTTGGTTGTTTAGATCTAGTTATTGCTGATATAGATCTATTAAGTTGGTTGAATATAAATGGCTTTTAGAAGAAATATGACATTACAAGAAGCTCATAATGCTAGGAGGCATAGACAGATAGAAGATCTACAAGAAGCACTTGGTAGAGTTGTTCATATGTTAGAAGATGGTGGTTTAAGGTTTAATAGAGACCATGTTGTTGCTAGAGAAAGAGATTCTAAATCTCAGGGTCCTAGTGAAAGATCTGATAGTACACCCAGAAACTCTAGTGATTCTGATGACCCACATCCTAGAGAAAGATGAAGGAAACATAAGGGTGATGATACTAGAGACATTAAGATAGATCCACTAGATTTCAATGGGTCTTCTAACCTAGAAGAATATTTTGAATGGGTTCAGGTTATGGATAGGATTATGGAAATAAAAGGTTATGATGATAAAAAAAGGTTTTAAGGTTGCCATTATTAAGCTTAAAAAGTATGCTTCATCTTGGCATGACAATATGAAATCTGAAAGGGAGTATAAGGGTAAGAGTAAAATCAAGACCTGGTCCAAAATGAAGGAAGTTATGCAGAAAAGATTTGTTCCTCAGTCGTACAAGCAAGATCAGTATCTACTGATGAATAATCTGAAGCAAGGTGCTAAAGAAGTTGTGGAGTATATTAGGGAGTTTGAGCAACTGAAGACAAGAACTAGTGTCAAAGAAACTAAAGAGCATACTATCGCCAGATTCCATGGTGGGTTGAATGCTACTATTACTGAGAAGATAGAATTGCAGCCCATCTGGACTTATGAAGGTGCATGCAAACTGGCCCTCCAGATTGAAAAGCAACTGAAGAAGAAGGTCAAGTACAAACCTTTCACTAAGGTTACTTCCAGTTCCAGTCAACCAGTTACCAGGCCCATTGAAACTGTTAAGAAATCCTTCAGAGGAAAGGAGAAACAAACTGGAGGATCCAAAGAACCAGTTGGAAGAAAATACTTTAAATGCCATGGTTTTGGTCACTTCCAGGTGTAGTGTCCCAACCAGCGAGCACTCACTGCTAAGGAGATTGAAAGCTTACCAGATGTTGATACTGAAGAAGGTGAACCAGTGTATGATGAAGATGAAAGTGAAGAGGCATATGTAGGTGCACATGTTGGAGAGATACTAGTGGTCAGAAGAGTGATGCACAATGATGAAGTTGCAACTGATACTGCCCAGAGAGAAAATATCTTCCATTCCAGATGTACTGTTAAAGGAAAGGTATGTGATCTGATCATTGACGGTGGGAGTTGTGCTAATGCTGCTTCAACTTACATGGTAGAGAAACTGGAACTACCTACAGTAAAGCACCCTCGCCCTTACAAATTGCAATGGCTCAGTGAAGGATCTGAGGTAAAAGTTAATCGACAAGTTACTATTCCTTTTTCCATTGGATCTGTTTATCAAGATAAAATTGTTTGTGATGTTGTTCCTATGGATGCTTGTCATATATTACTGGGTAGACCATGGTTATTTGATAATTATGTATTTCATAATGGTCGTATGAATTCTTATTCATTAATTGTAAGTGGGAAGAAGGTCACTTTGACTTCTCTGAAACCCAATGAGTTGCAGAAAATTAATAAGAAAGACCAGCCCAGCAAGTCCTTGTTTATGTCATCATAACTGGAGGCTCTCCAGTTATGATGTTACTGGTGCTTGAGCGTACTGAAGACAAGGAGTTCACTGGAGTCCCCAGTCTCCTGAAGTCTCTACTGAAGGAATTCACTAATGTTTTCCAAGAAGCCCAACCTGAAGGTTTGCCACCAGTAAGAGGAATTGAACACCAGATTGACCTGATTCCAGGTTCAGTTCTTCCAAACAAAGCTGCTTATAGATGTTCACCTACTGAAGCAAAGGAGTTGCAAAGGCAGGTAGATGAGTTGGTTGCCAAAGGTTATGTCAAAGCAAGTATGAGTCCTTGTTCAGTCCCAGCTCTCCTGGTCCCAAAGAAAGATGGTTCGATGAGAATGTGTGTTGATAGCAGGGCAATAAATAATATAACCATTAAATATAGATGTAAGTCCCAACTCGATAGATGGTACTACTGAAGACACCTCAATGTCGATGGTGGAGTTACTTTGCAATATATGCACTGAACTGGAGACGACCAGTTGCAGTGTGTATATACCAAGTTCTAGATAGATTACTTATTTAAATGACAATAAGTAAAGAACAATGCAATAATACAAATAACTTGTAAGATAACTTGATGAGACAATATGTATTTTTCAATGTGTAATTTATTTATTGATGTTAAATAAATTACAAGGTTGATGCGGAACCAAGATAATACAAGAATGTAAATATCCTAACAACCTATGAAATACAATTGATCTACACTCGGAATTTCTCAAGACAATCGAAACACTTAAAGTTGTGAAATGTTCCTTTTAGTGATTGAGAGAATATTGCACAAGTTCACCAAGAATATTGCAGGTTTGCAAAGTGTGAAGTGATTGTATATTTTCACTTGTTATTCTTGTTGTGCAATGACTTGTATTTATAGGCAAAGTTAACATTGGGATGTTAACTTTGGCCGTACAAATGTGGTTGAGAGCATTTAAGGAATAGCATTTAATTCCTTAAAAAGCAGTGTAAAGTCGCATGATAAAGCAACTTTACACAACCACCTTTATGTACCTTTTATTACTTAAATAATAAGACAAGGCTTATTATCTGGGTAAAGGTACATAAAGCATACAAGTCAATTCCTCGCAATCAGTGTAAAGCTTTGTAAGGGCTTTCCACTGATGGTCTCCAGTTTGTAACTGACTAGAATGCCAACTGGGCTTCGATGCCATTGCCATTCTCTATCTTCCATTTGTTGTCTTCGACTTCAACTGGAATGATTCTTCAACTGGTCAGTTCTCAACTGGAGGAAGTCTTCAGTTGCGTTGACTGTACGGTGCAACTGGACTTCAATATATTTCTGGACAAATCTTCTTGGTCACCAGTTTTACTGGGTCACCAGATGCAACTGGTGACTGGTCAGTGTGAACTGGTGACTGGTCAGTGTGAACTGGTGACTGGTCAGTGTGAACTGGTGACTGGCCAGTTTCAGGTGAACTGGTCCTAACAAATTCCCCCTATTTGTCTAGAAATATAGTCCAAGTCTTTTTCTAGTTCTTGTATCTATACAAGTGTGAACTATAGAGACTTGTTCGATTTAAATCTATCTATGTTTCTAAGGCATTTTTATAGATCAATAAATGCCTTAGGTTTTTCTTTTAGGTTTGTTAGATTTTAATCTATTATCTACCTTGTGGTTACAAACTGGTAACTTCATTTATACAAGGAAATGGAATTTATACAAGTTACATAATGTAAATACAAATTACAAAGTAGATAACTGAAGAAAGAACTTAATGAGATGGCCCTTCGCCGGTTCTTCTTCTCTTGGCAACTGAAGAGATAGGCTGAGTATCTTCAGGATCAATATTCAACTTTTGCTCAAGATTTTCTTTATGTTGAATTTTCCCCCTTAGAAAGTTTGCCCATGCTTTCTCAAACCTGTTCTTTTGTGCCTTCGCATCCAAAACATTCACCATCTCAACCCATTCGCTGAACCCATATTGCATAGCACCAGGATTGTCAGTTTTGACCAGTGGCCCCCTGGTATAACTAACTTCGATTTGAAAAACTTTGGTGCCTGGCTTGATTGTTACATTTACACCATTAATAGTACCACTATGTCTTCTGGTTGACATGATCTGGGAGTAGTAGCTTCTAGCTTCAGATTCATTTGTAATTCTTATACTCCCAGCACCAGCAGCCAGTACAGCGGACTTGATGTCTTCATTTGAAACCTCGCCAATTGGTTCAACAAATGTGCTAAGGTCAGCATCTCTAGACAGTGGTCTCCTTGGTTGTGGAATCCTTCTTGGTGGATTCAAAACCTTCTTCACAACCTTCTTAACATTTTCAACTCGTTTAAGAATCCCACTGGCCCTATTCTCCTTGGCCTTCTCTACTGAAATATTCAAGCTTCTGGCATCGAATTCAGCTTCATCCTCAGGATAGTGTCTGTCCAGTTCTACATCCAACATTTCTTTCAACTGGTCAACTATTCTGGGATCATTCTTGATCCTAACATACTCCTCCTTAGTGATACCCAAAAGATTGGCATCACTCATATCAAGTAACTTGATTTGTGCAAGATGTGCCCTGGCTTCAGCTTGGTTTCTTTGTTTCATTTTCTTTCTTTCTTTGATATCATTTCCAAGTCTGGCCAGTCTTCTGCTATCACTATCTGAAACTGGAGGAAGTACATCGGCATTACCAGTTTCAAGCATTACATCAGTGGTCGGCTGGGCAGATGCTTCAACAGCCAAACCTTTACCCTTATCCAAAATAACATTCCCCCTATCACCATCATCACCAGATCCACCAACTCTTTGCTCACCAGCTTCAGTACTGGTAGCCACAATCAATTCTCTTCCAGATGGAGTCCTTCTAGGTGCAACTGGTGGAAGGACTGCACTTCTTTCCCCCTTGGCAGCATCTAGACCTGCCCGAATACCTACCCATTCAGAGGGGTGAGATGGCAACCGGTCAAGAGGCTGCCATGACTGCATGTCCTTACACTCCTTAAAGATCCCACACATCATCCTGAAGGACCTCCATAAATGGTTCGTCTCCTTTGACTGAATCAAGACATTTGCACTAACTTGTTCTTGACCAGTTTTCAATTCATTTAGGATCTTGGAGTCTTCATCCAACCCAGAGACAACCTTATCCTTCACTTCATCATCCTTCTTCTTCAGATTTTCTACTTCAGTTGTCAGTCTATCTAAAGATTGAGCATATAGAGATACCTGGGTGTTCAAACTTTCAATGCTGCCTCTCAACTGGTTAATCTCACTGGTGAGTGGGGCCAGATCAACCTGAGGAGTGGCCAGCTTGGTGATCTCAGATATCACCCTTTCAACCAATTGTGCTTCTCTAGCACCCAGCGTATCCTCTATTTTCTGACCAACCGAAGTCATCAACTGCTCTCCAAGTCCAGTTACATCTAGGCCAGGTTTTTCAAGCAATTCCTTAACCTGCCTTTCAATCTCTTTCAAATCAACTTCTGAAGTTCTGACAGTATTTCCCAGCAAGTTGGAGATTGAACTGGTGACCTTGGACTGAGTTAGGTCAAAGGCTTCCTTTAAAGTACCAGCCAGATTGTTGCAGCCAGTGACCAACTCATTTAGCTTTTTAAACACCAAGTCTTCATTAGATGAAAACTTGTTTATCCCCAGATCAACCACTTTGATGTTTGTCAGGTGATCCTTGTGGTATCTGAAGAATGACTTGGTGTTTTTGTCAAGTGTCTTCTGAATCTCCTCCACCCTGGTTAGAAGGTTTTAGAGATCGGCTTGAAGTGAGACAACTTGACTGTCCAGTGACGAAGGAGAAGGTGTCACTGGACCAGCAGCAGTTACTACTGGAGCAACTGGAGAAGGCAAACTTAAGGAAGTCTCCCCAGTTGTCAAACCAGCAGTTGAAGATATAATAGGAGTGGTGGATGAAGAAAGGACTGGAAAATCAAAGTGTTGTTCATGTTGAGAATGCTCAGGTGTGAACAACGGAGACGGTGGGGGTGGTATTTCTCGAGCAAATGAGAATTGCCCAGTTGGTGAAGGAGCGGTATATGTTGGTAAAGATATATCAGTAGGCACATTTTCTTGGGAGGGTGAAAGTGAAATTGATGCGTCTGGAAGGGAGACTGGAGATGAAGGGTCTTGAGCTTGTACAGAAGCATCAAGAATCTCCAAGTCTGTTTCAGTACCTTCAGAATCCGAAGATTCTATAAGGATTTCCTCGTCATTAACATTCATGTCCAGATCCATGAATGTAACTAAGGGCTGACCAGTTTCCTGGTCAGTCTCCAGATGACCTTCCCCAATTTCCTGGATGGGTACATCTGTTGGAGGATCAGATACCGAAGTATCTTTACCAGGGATAGATGTAGTTGGGGTTGCTTCAGTTATGGTTGCTCTATCCTCAACCACAACATTAGACGAACTGGAGGGTCCCTCATTATTTTGAGGCCCGCCCAGTTGCCTTTCTGACTCACCTTCAATAGGTGCATCAGTTGAAGCGAATGCCAGCAGCATTCGTTCAGGAATTTCGACCTCTCCAGCTTCAGATACTAGAGAGTCTAAATTCCTTAGCATATCTGGAGCAGTGTACGGTGAATCTGTACTATTATATGCTTCTCTGCCCAGAATATGCTTAAAACAAAGAGAGAGGAACCTTGAAAAGGGGATACATACACCCCTTGTGCCCTTCAGCTTTTGGACCAGGCTTTAAACAAAATATCTGCAAAGTCCACTCTCAATCCGTTCCACAAGCAGTAAGCCATTTCTGCTTGTGAGGAGTTAATCTGGTCAAGTCCACCAGAACTCCCACCCATGCTCTCCACTAGGTGGATAAAAAAATACCTCCATGAAGGTGTAAGGCCCTTCATGGTCATCGCACCTTTCGTTTTCAACACCCCATTGTCCAAGTACTCCTTGTGTCCCATTTCAAGAAGTACTTGATGAAAATTTATGTTTGGGGGTAAGACGACTGGAGATTCACCCTCTCTCCAGTAATTGAGGCGTAAGGCATCCCTCAATACATCGGCGGACAAGGTACACTGGATTGTTCCATCCTTTAATGTGAAACTGATGGAGGAACAATCAGAAGAAAGACTGGCAGTGTACCAGAACTTACACAAGTAGTTGTGAAACAACTTGCGTGGGTTAAGAGAGAATGAGGGTCCTATTGGAGAATCCTTTAAAAACTTTTGGATTCTTCCAATAAGGGTATCGGACCCTTGAGATCCTCGTAAGCTTGCCATCGGATTATTTGGATTTAGTTTGATGGCTGAAGCATTACTAGGAGCACCAGATGCCGGTTTGACATCTGGTGAAGGAGCATATGGAACAGTCAAGAGATTTACATCTCTTGATCGAGATGATCTAGGAGCCATAGGAAATTAAAATTGAAGACTTGTGAATTAGGGTTCTTGATTTGTGAAGCAGAGAGAGAAATGAAGCAGTTTTGATGATTGGGAAGTAAATGAAAGAATGTAGAAGAGAAGTAAATGAGTTTGGAGTAAATAAGGGTATCGGACCCTTGAGATCCTCGTAAGCTTGCCATCGGATTATTTGGATTTAGTTTGATGGCTGAAGCATTACTAGGAGCACCAGATGCCGGTTTGACATCTGGTGAAGGAGCATATGGAACAGTCAAGAGATTTACATCTCTTGATCGAGATGATCTAGGAGCCATAGGAAATTGAAATTGAAGATTTGTGAATTAGGGTTCTTGATTTGTGAAGCAGAGAGAGAAATGAAGCAGTTTTGATGATTGGGAAGTAAATGAAAGAATGTAGAAGAGAAGTAAATGAGTTTGGAGTAAATAAGGGTATCGGACCCTTGAGATCCTCGTAAGCTTGCCATCGGATTATTTGGATTTAGTTTGATGGCTGAAGCATTACTAGGAGCACCAGATGCCGGTTTGACATCTGGTGAAGGAGCATATGGAACAGTCAAGAGATTTACATCTCTTGATCGAGATGATCTAGGAGCCATAGGAAATTGAAATTGAAGATTTGTGAATTAGGGTTCTTGATTTGTGAAGCAGAGAGAGAAATGAAGCAGTTTTGATGATTGGGAAGTAAATGAAAGAATGTAGAAGAGAAGTAAATGAGTTTGGAGTAAATAAGGGTATCGGACCCTTGAGATCCTCGTAAGCTTGCCATCGGATTATTTGGATTTAGTTTGATGGCTGAAGCATTACTAGGAGCACCAGATGCCGGTTTGACATCTGGTGAAGGAGCATATGGAACAGTCAAGAGATTTACATCTCTTGATCGAGATGATCTAGGAGCCATAGGAAATTGAAATTGAAGATTTGTGAATTAGGGTTCTTGATTTGTGAAGCAGAGAGAGAAATGAAGCAGTTTTGATGATTGGGAAGTAAATGAAAGAATGTAGAAGAGAAGTAAATGAGTTTGGAGTAAATAAGGGTATTTATAAGGGATTCAAGATCCCAATGAAATACCAAAAATCATATTTTAATAAACAAAATCCCTTTTGAAGATATTTTCACAAGGTTGGTTTGAATTTTGAAATAAAATCATAATTTTCCTTGTCAACATTAAATGCTACCATGTCAGCATTAAATGCTACGACGGCTTATCTTACCCACGCGCCCACTCACTTTTTATTTTCCCAATACAAACATTTGTCAAGTACTAAAATAGCTTCAAACACGTCAGATCACGATATCAAGTGGTTTAAAACACTCGAGTATCATCACGTGTCACACATATTGACCAAGTATTTCTAACGTTATAAAAATAAGACAAGACTGAATCTGGTAACTGGAGGATCAGTCCAGTACCAGTTTCCAACTGGAGAGTTCTCCAGTTGCATTTTTAAACAAAAACGAATTTTAGTCAGAAAATTATTTTGAGTCTTTCCCCCTAAAATGATGATCCAGAAATCAATTAGTGCCAAGATAGTATCACAAAGGCGTTCGATAGCCTGGCGAGCAAAGATTATCTGGACCTCCTCAACTGGAGAACTTCATCAGTGTCACTGACGCGTTCAATAACAAAGAAAGCTCCAGTTAAGGATTTAACATTCCCAGTTCGCTGATGAGATGTTTAAAGGTTTTCTCATCGAGAGGTTTTGTAAAAACATCAGCTAACTGTTTGTCAGTGGGGATGAAATGAATTTCAATGTCTCCTTTCATAACATGATCTCGAATGAAATGATACCTGATGTCAATATGCTTTGTTTTGGAGTGCATCACTGGGTTGTGAGATATAGCAATTGCACTGGTGTTGTCACAAAAGATTGGGGTCTTAGTAAACTTTTGACCATAATCTAGTAACTGGTTCTTGATCCAGAGAATCTGGGCACAGCAACTGGCCGCAGAAATGTACTCTGCCTCAGCAGTGGACATGGAGACTGAAGTCTGCTTCTTGCTGGTCCAACTCACCAGTTTTCCTCCAAGGAAATGACAACCACCAGTTGTTGATTTTCTATCTATCTTACAACCTGCATGATCAGAATCTGAATAACCCATTAGATCTAATCCTGAGCCTTTGGGGTACCAAAGACCAAGATTAGGACACCCTTTCAGGTATCTAAAGATACGCTTTACAGCGTGCAAATGTGATTCTTTAGGGTTAGCCTGAAACCTGGCACATAAACATGTTGCAAACATTATATCTGGTCGACTGGCAGTTAAGTACATCAGTGAACCAACCATACCTCTATAGTCAGTTATGTTAACTGGTTTGCCAGTTGGGTCAGAGTCCAAATTCAATGGTGCTGCAATAGGTGTGTTTTTCGATGGGATTGAATCATATTTGTATTTTCTTAACAAATCTCTGACATATTTTCCTTGGTTTATGAAAATTCCATTTTCAGTTTGCTTAATCTGAAGACCTAAGAAAAATGTTAATTCACCCATTAAACTCATCTCATACTCAGATGACATGATTTTAGAAAACTTTTTACACATTGCATCATCAGTTGAACCAAAAATAATGTCATCAACATAAATTTGTACCAATAAGATATTACCTCTTTCTTTCAAGATAAACAAGGTATTATCCATTGCACCTCTTTGAAAGCCATTTTTAAGAAAATGTTTAGTTAAAGTATCATACCAGGCTCTTGGGGCTTGTCTTAGACCATACAATGCTTTGTTCAGTCTATAAACCCAATGAGGATGCTTCTCATTGATGAAACTTGGGGTCTGCTTAACATAAACTTCTTCTTCCAATGTTCCATTAAGGAACGCACTTTTGACATCCATCTGGAAGACCTTGAACTGCAGATGGGCTGCATAAGCCAAAAATATTCTTATGGCTTCAAGTCTTGCAACTGGAGCAAAAGTTTCATCAAAGTCAACGCCCTCTGCTTGACAATAACCCAGGGCAACTAGTCTGGCCTTGTTTCTTACAACATGGCCATCTTCATCCATTTTGTTTCGGTAGACCCATCTGGTACCAATAGGTTCTTTCTTTAACCCTGGTGGACAAGGAACAAGCTCCCAAACATTGTTCCTTTCAAACTGGAGGAGCTCTTCTTGCATAGCTTCCACCCAGCTTGGGTCTGCCATAGCCTCGTCAATCTTCTTTGGTTCAATTAGAGATAAGAAGGTGACGTTTAGGCATTGCTCACTGGTGGCTCTTCTAGTCTGAACCCCACTAGTTGGATCTCCCACAATCTGTTCAATTGGATGTGCTCGAGTCCATCTAGTGTATTGACTAGGCTGGTGAACTACAATATCAGTGCAAGTCACCTGGCGATCTTCTTCAGTTGCAACAGCGTCTGGAGAAGGATCAGTCCAAACAACTTCTACATCCTCATCAGAGTCAATGAGGTCTCGATTAGCATCATGAAATTCCTCATTAGAAGGCATTTCATGAAGAACTGGAGAAGTAGGTGTTTGAACTGGTGCTGATATTAGAGTGGCACGTACATCAGATCCAATCACCAATTCTTGTGGTAAGTTGAAATTGATGGAGGGATAGAATGATGTGTCACTGGTGCTTTTATTCTTCTTAACTGGTTCCAATTTGTTGTAACTGGAAACATCTTCTGGTGAAACAACTGACCGATGAACTTGGTCAGTTTCACCAAAGTTGATTGGAACGACTGGAGTAATATCAAGGCTTGGTCTCTTGTTGATTGCTTCAGTTGACTCATCGAATGTGACATGAATTGTCTCATGAACCTTTTGGAGTCTATAATTATAAACTCTAAAGGCCTTTCGAATATCTGAATAACCTAAAAATACCCCTTCATCAGCTTTTGCATCAAACTTTCCAAGCTGACTGGAATCGTTTAAGATATAAACTGGACAACCAAATACATGGAAATATCCAATATTTGGTTTGTGATTCCTGAGTACTTCATAGGCAGTCTTCTTATGTCTCTTAATGTAGACTGACCGGTTTTGGGTGTGACAAGCAGTTGCAACTGCCTCAGCCCAAAAACTGGTGGGAAGACCAGATTCAGATAGCATACTTCTGGCTGCTTCTATCAGTGTACGATTCTTTCTTTCCACAACTCCATTTTGCTCTGGAGAGTGAACTGATGAGAAGTTTTGAGAGATGCCAGTGTCATTGCAAAATGTTTCAAGTACCTTATTTTGGAATTCAGTACCATTATCACTTCGCAACTGACAAACTTTTCGAGTATACTTGAGCTTAATTCTTTTGATGAGAGAGATGATTTCAGCAGGTGCATCACTTTTGGATCTGATGAATACCACCCAGCAGTATCTGGTGAATTCATCAACCACAACTAGAGTGTACTTCTTTCCAGCTCTAGTTTGAACATTCACTGGACCAAAGAGATCCATATGTAGCATGTGAAGAGGTTCAGTGATGCTAAAATTTTGCCTAGTTTTGAAACTGGTTCTTTTCTGCTTCCCAATCTCACACCCTGGACATGGTTTTTCTTTATTGAAAGAAATTTGAGGTATCCCATCAACCAGTTGTTTGCGAGACAACTTGTTGATATTCTTAAAATTAAGATGGGATAATCTTTTATGCCATAGCCAGTTGGTGTCCTCATCAGCTTTGGTATAGAAACATTGCTCTTTTGGAGCTGGTTCCATATCCATGATGTACACATTTCCTTTTCTTGGTGCAATCATCACCACTTTCCAATCCTTGTTAAATATGGTGCCGTGAGCAATATCGAACAAAACTCTGAAGCCATCATCACAAAGTTGGCTTACACTGATCAGGTTGTATTTCAAACCATTCACAATGCAACTCTTTTGAATTCGACTTGTCCATTATTGAGCACACCATATCCTTCAGTCTTTCCAGATTGATCGTTACCAAACGTCACTGTCGGTCCATCTTGGACAGTGAACTCTTCCAGTAGGGGCTTACATCCGGTCATAGTCCGGCCAGCAGCGCTGTCCAGATACCAGATATTCTTCTTTCGATCGCCCTACACACACACAAAAATCATTAGTTCTTTTTGTGAACCCATCTTTTCTTGATGGGTTCACTGGACTTCTCTACAGAAGTCACAGTTGATTGTTGAGGTGTTGAACTGGAGGCTGCATCTAGAGCTTTATCACCAGCTCCAGGTGCAATAGTAAAAACGATTGGTACTTGATACTTACTCCCTTTATTTTTACCAGATTTTGTTCCAGATGAAACAAACTTTTGTTTAGATTTTGAAGGGAGTGGTTTAATATTTTGTTTGAAAACTGGAGGTGATAAACCTCCTTCCAGATTGTTAATCCGGGCAGTACAACTCTGAACCTGCCGAGACAAAAGTTGGAGTTGACTTTCCAGATTAACCAAAATATTATTTTCTTCAGGCAGTTGAACCTTGGACCTTGGTTCAACTGGAGCTTTAGCCTGATTGGCTCCAGTTTTAACCTCAAAGGGGGTGGTCTCAGAGGTTTCAGTTTCAACAGCTTCAGGTTGATCATAAGGTGTTTCAACCTTGAGAGCTGGAGGCAATGCATGAAGATCTGGTATGAGAGCTGCCATCTCCAGATCTCCAGATTTCCATGCATTCTTCTGGGCATCGATAGTTCTTGAAAATGCATCATAGTTTTTACCAGATTTTGTTCCAGATGGAACAAACTTTTGTTTAGATTTTGAAGGGAGTGGTTTAATATTTTGTTTGAAAACTGGAGGTGATAAACCTCCTTCCAGATTGTTAATCCGGGCAGTACAACTCTGAACCTGCCGAGACAAAAGTTGGAGTTGACTTTCCAGATTAACCAAAATATTATTTTCTTCAGGCAGTTGAACCTTGGACCTTGGTTCAACTGGAGCTTTAGCCTGATTGGCTCCAGTTTTAACCTCAAAGGGGGTGGTCTCAGAGGTTTCAGTTTCAACAGCTTCAGGTTGATCATAAGGTGTTTCAACCTTGAGAGCTGGAGGCAATGCATGAAGATCTGGTATGAGAGCTGCCATCTCCAGATCTCCAGATTTCCATGCATTCTTCTGGGCATCGATAGTTCTTGAAAATGCATCATAGTTTTTACCAGATTTTGTTCCAGATGGAACAAACTTTTGTTTAGATTTTGAAGGGAGTGGTTTAATATTTTGTTTGAAAACTGGAGGTGATAAACCTCCTTCCAGATTGTTAATCCGGGCAGTACAACTCTGAACCTGCCGAGACAAAAGTTGGAGTTGACTTTCCAGATTAACCAAAATATTATTTTCTTCAGGCAGTTGAACCTTGGACCTTGGTTCAACTGGAGCTTTAGCCTGATTGGCTCCAGTTTTAACCTCAAAGGGGGTGGTCTCAGAGGTTTCAGTTTCAACAGCTTCAGGTTGATCATAAGGTGTTTCAACCTTGAGAGCTGGAGGCAATGCATGAAGATCTGGTATGAGAGCTGCCATCTCCAGATCTCCAGATTTCCATGCATTCTTCTGGGCATCGATAGTTCTTGAAAATGCATCATAGTTTTTACCAGATTTTGTTCCAGATGGAACAAACTTTTGTTTAGATTTTGAAGGGAGTGGTTTAATATTTTGTTTGAAAACTGGAGGTGATAAACCTCCTTCCAGATTGTTAATCCGGGCAGTACAACTCTGAACCTGCCGAGACAAAAGTTGGAGTTGACTTTCCAGATTAACCAAAATATTATTTTCTTCAGGCAGTTGAACCTTGGACCTTGGTTCAACTGGAGCTTTAGCCTGATTGGCTCCAGTTTTAACCTCAAAGGGGGTGGTCTCAGAGGTTTCAGTTTCAACAGCTTCAGGTTGATCATAAGGTGTTTCAACCTTGAGAGCTGGAGGCAATGCATGAAGATCTGGTATGAGAGCTGCCATCTCCAGATCTCCAGATTTCCATGCATTCTTCTGGGCATCGATAGTTCTTGAAAATGCATCATAGTTTTTACCAGATTTTGTTCCAGATGGAACAAACTTTTGTTTAGATTTTGAAGGGAGTGGTTTAATATTTTGTTTGAAAACTGGAGGTGATAAACCTCCTTCCAGATTGTTAATCCGGGCAGTACAACTCTGAACCTGCCGAGACAAAAGTTGGAGTTGACTTTCCAGATTAACCAAAATATTATTTTCTTCAGGCAGTTGAACCTTGGACCTTGGTTCAACTGGAGCTTTAGCCTGATTGGCTCCAGTTTTAACCTCAAAGGGGGTGGTCTCAGAGGTTTCAGTTTCAACAGCTTCAGGTTGATCATAAGGTGTTTCAACCTTGAGAGCTGGAGGCAATGCATGAAGATCTGGTATGAGAGCTGCCATCTTCTTGGGCGCACTACTCCTTGGGTCGATGGCCCTTGATGATTCACCATTTGTTGCAAAGTTTTTCTCACCTAAGTTCATCCTATCTTAGCTTACCTCTAGACGACCATTAACCTTAAGGGGATAACCATCATAACTCACCGTGCTTCTAAACTAACCTCCGTCGGGTGTTGAGCGTATACCGCTTTCTCTTGGCTTAGTTGATAGGTTCTACTAATAGCTTGTCTTTCGATAGAGGTTTTCCAAGTGATATTCAAAGAATAACATGAGGAGCGCCATAAAGATGAATACCTCCAGAACTACACCTTGTAGATGACGTCAATGCCGTTACTTTACCGTTTGGGTTCAATCGCCTTCCTTTACTTTACTTTCTACTCCACGTTACCTTCAATGATGCTAGTGAATAACTCTTCTTGGACGATAAAGTATAATCTTACGTTTCATACTTCTTGTTCGAGTATCTTCTTTTGTTGTGATTACCCCCTTAACATTTTTCCTCTAGAAAAAATGTAAGGGATTTCGTACTCTTCATTTCATCTCGCCAGCCTTAACGATCTTCAATTCGCCAAATTCTTTATTCCCTCATGTAACAAATATCCATCTACTCGGGTGTTTTGAAAAAGAAAAGGATAGCTCGGAATCCTTTTTTTACTCCTTAATATTGAGGGTTACTCGACACATCCCAATATCTTATTGTCCTTAGTTTTCTTCTAACTACTTTCGTCTTCCAACGTTGCTAGTGATCTCTTCCAAGTTCTAGGGGAGTCCTTATACTCAACCAAAGGTGACCTTCATGTCACACGACCTTCCTTTCGTTGACCACTCAATCTTTCTTTTTGGTCGATGAACATAGATAGGGAAGACCTTCGATTCTTTCTCCGAGTTAAGGCTTAGTATACTCTTCAATTGTGTTTCCTTGTACTTGACTGACTCACAACATACCTTCTACGTTCTACGTTATGTACGTGATCCAATAGCATCTTCTATGCTATATAGTTATGCCAAGTATTTCACTTATGGATAACTGATGTCTCAACGTCTTTCGTATCCATTGATGTCGCAGTAAGAGTAGGGTACTAGTTACTCGATTCGCCATTGCAGAATGTTACGTAAGTGAGTTGTGTGTTGTTAGGTCACTAACCTTTGAAGAGAAACGGTGGTGATCGTTACTTTGAATAATCGAGAATATCAAGGATATAAAATTTGGTTTCGAATGAATGAAATAGGGAATACAAAAACAAAAGTATCATTAAGACTCGAATCAGACTCCTTGCGCGAGTTAATTAAATCACTTCTATGTCTTTCGTTGCCCGATGGACTCCAACTTTCAATGACGTCAATATATGTCACGCTGACTTAGATAGTATGGATAACCGTTCGTGTACGCGTGTTAGAATAGAGATATCACACCAAATTTCGGAGCTACAATCCCCAGAATGTGTCGTCTAGAATGTATATCGGAATGTGTTCTACCGGCGTCATCGAATCGTAATTTGGCTTTAATACCACTCACCCTTCGCAAGTTTCCAACTTCATCTGACGTTTCCATATGTTTCGCACCATCTCAGATCGAATACAAAGGTTACCCGTAGTATCTAAGAGGATAAAGTCGCGTCATATCTTGGGACTATAATTCTTAGAGTATATCGTCTGACGTTCGTGAGAAGATGCTCCACCGATGATATCGCGGTGTCGCAGGTCAATAATGAGTAGCGGTGTCATAAGAAATATGATGATGGATAATTTTCAAAAGAGCACGAGCGAACGAATGACGGAGGGGTATTTAATGACAACTTTCATACTTAGGAAATTATCTAGTTTCATCATGAATTTCTCAGGGACAATCATTTGTTCTCAAGCGGTCAAATCTCAACGCGCAATATCTATATCAGTAGTAAGGACTAACCTCATTATCATCATATCTAGTAGGTACTAGTTCTCAATAGTCAAATCTTAGAGCATAATAACTATCTCAATAATAAGGCACAACTATATAATCATTAAATCGTTCATGCACTAGCCCTCAATTAGCTCAATCTTAGGGCGCAATAACTATCTCCATAGTAAGGCATGACTACATAATCATCGCAATATTCATGCGCTAGTTTCAAATAGCTCAAGCTTAGAGATTATAGGCTCTTATTTCTATGTCATCCATGAAATTTCATATCAACTCGTCAGACCTATATTTTCTTTCTAAATCGATCATAAATAGTCAACGTCATTACTCAATAAATTGAACAAGTCATACCCTAAAATGATTTCGTGCCTTATAATAATCTCATTATTTTAAAGTGCATATGCAACTTAAAGTTCAACATCATGAATTCCTCAGGGACAATCATTTGTTCTCAAGCGGTCAAATCTCAACGCGCAATATCTATATCAGTAGTAAGGACTAACCTCATTATCATCATATCTAGTAGGTACTAGTTCTCAATAGTCAAATCTTAGAGCATAATAACTATCTCCATAGTAAGGCATGACTACATAATCATCGCAATATTCATGCGCTAGTTTCAAATAGCTCAAGCTTAGAGATTATAGGCTCTTATTTCTATGTCATCCATGAAATTTCATATCAACTCGTCAGACCTATATTTTCTTTCTAAATCGATCATAAATAGTCAACGTCATTACTCAATAAATTGAACAAGTCATACCCTAAAATGATTTCGTGCCTTATAATAATCTCATTATTTTAAAGTGCATATGCAACTTAAAGTTCAACATCATGAATTTCTCAGGGACAATCATTTGTTCTCAAGCGGTCAAATCTCAACGCGCAATATCTATATCAGTAGTAAGGACTAACCTCATTATCATCATATCTAGTAGGTACTAGTTCTCAATAGTCAAATCTTAGAGCATAATAACTATCTCCATAGTAAGGCATGACTACATAATCATCGCAATATTCATGCGCTAGTTTCAAATAGCTCAAGCTTAGAGATTATAGGCTCTTATTTCTATGTCATCCATGAAATTTCATATCAACTCGTCAGACCTATATTTTCTTTCTAAATCGATCATAAATAGTCAACGTCATTACTCAATAAATTGAACAAGTCATACCCTAAAATGATTTCGTGCCTTATAATAATCTCATTATTTTAAAGTGCATATGCAACTTAAAGTTCAACATCATGAATCGTAAGGCTTTTACGCATGCATTTCTCCCCTAATTTCCCATTGCACATTCCAAACTTTTCACATTGATATTTCAAACTTTCACATTGCACATTACAACTTTCACATTGCACACTATGAGCTTTCACATTGCAATCAAATCATGCCCAAATTCACATGTTATAGCATAGAGTAGCATGTATCAACGAATGCCTTTCAATCTTATATTCATTTCACTTCTAATGTGCAAAAGGGGAATCCTACTAAACTAGCATAATCCTCAAGTAAGGCAAGTCTCGAATCGCTATATATGCTTAGGTGAATGTGTAAATGCAACACGTATACTCATAAAAACGGATTTATTAAAGATCTTTTTTTTTTTTTTTTTTTGAAAAGGAATCCTTTTGAACATAAGTCCAAGTGGCCGTTTGAGTTTTACATGGTCCTCTCATAATTAAACGTAGATTCATGACTTTACGTTTAATTATGGTCCCACCATGTAAAGCTCAAACTAGTCCGCTCAACCTTATGCTCGACTCGACTATAAAATTCATTTTGAAAAGAGGCTATAGTTTTGGAATTCCCGGAGGGACCCCAATGTTCTCTATAACCTTTGTCTCTGATACCATTTTCTGTAACACCCCAACCAAGGCGGAACGATGAGATGTACAGAAAGTCGAGTATTCAAAACATTCACCATAGCTTTATCTGATAAAAATAATTTTACAATGCACAAGCAATTGAACCAATTCCCAAGTACAATACGTCTACCATACTTGGATATTGAGTCCACGAAACAAATAACAAATACATGAGATGATATACTACAATGATCAAGGCGGATTCCAATGCCCGTCACAAGGTTTGATCTTTGACTCCAAAATGCAATGCAAACAATCATGATGCATATAATTCCTCAAAGCTTATGATAATTCCTGAAAAGCATGAAGAAAAAGTGTCAACTAAAAAAGAATTTTTTAAAAATCTTTTTTTTTTTTTTTTTTTTTTTTTTTTTTTTTTTTTTTTTTTTTTTTTGAAAAGGAATCCTTTTGAACATAAGTCCAAGTGGCCGTTTGAGTTTTACATGGTCCTCTCATAATTAAACGTAGATTCATGACTTTACGTTTAATTATGGTCCCACCATGTAAAGCTCAAACTAGTCCGCTCAACCTTATGCTCGACTCGACTATAAAATTCATTTTGAAAAGAGGCTATAGTTTTGGAATTCCCGGAGGGACCCCAATGTTCTCTATAACCTTTGTCTCTGATACCATTTTCTGTAACACCCCAACCAAGGCGGAACGATGAGATGTACAGAAAGTCGAGTATTCAAAACATTCACCATAGCTTTATCTGATAAAAATAATTTTACAATGCACAAGCAATTGAACCAATTCCCAAGTACAATACGTCTACCATACTTGGATATTGAGTCCACGAAACAAATAACAAATACATGAGATGATATACTACAATGATCAAGGCGGATTCCAATGCCCGTCACAAGGTTTGATCTTTGACTCCAAAATGCAATGCAAACAATCATGATGCATATAATTCCTCAAAGCTTATGATAATTCCTGAAAAGCATGAAGAAAAAGTGTCAACTAAAAACGGATTTATTAAAGATTTTTTTTTTTTTTTTTTTGAAAAGGAATCCTTTTGAACATAAGTCCAAGTGGCCGTTTGAGTTTTACATGGTCCTCTCATAATTAAACGTAGATTCATGACTTTACGTTTAATTATGGTCCCACCATGTAAAGCTCAAACTAGTCCGCTCAACCTTATGCTCGACTCGACTATAAAATTCATTTTGAAAAGAGGCTATAGTTTTGGAATTCCCGGAGGGACCCCAATGTTCTCTATAACCTTTGTCTCTGATACCATTTTCTGTAACACCCCAACCAAGGCGGAACGATGAGATGTACAGAAAGTCGAGTATTCAAAACATTCCACCGTTACCTATTTAGTGGGTGAGTGGACGACTCCTAGCTGTGCAACCCTAAACTACAGGCCTCCACTATCGGAGTTAATAGTAGTGTATCGAAGTATCTAGGTTTGACAGAACTCAAGCTCATCGTATAACTTATAACACATTGAACATACAATATATCCCATTTCATAATCATTCTTTCAAGAACCATTCATATATATAAAACAATTTTGTTTATCATGCTTTTCACCCCGAAAGTAAAACACATAAAAGAGTTTGAAAGGGGCTATGACTCACCTTGATATGCCGCATATTATATTCACTTATCCAAAATGGGTACTTCCCATCTATCGCTTCCTTGATCATATATCCGTCATATTCCTCAATCACATTTCAAGCCAAGACTATCCCTACGATAGGACTAATATACGTAAGTTCCTATCTTAAGCCATCACTAAGAAATGCCACTTTCATTATGTTGTCATAAATTTTGGGATCCAAGTATATTGTTAATATTCGCATCTTTTTGGTTGTAGAGAGTGTTGGTGTAAAAGGGTCACTTTTATTATACACGTAGTTATAAGTTGTTATAATTTCGGTAACTTGCCTTTGATTATCATGGTTCCCATTGTACGCTTTGCTTAATCATGTCATTTGGCATTAGAACTTTATAATATTGGTATTCATGAATATTTTCTGATTTATAATCATTTATTCAATTTAATATTATTTATTTAATTATTTATTCATTTTATCGATCTAGTAATTAAATAATTCCTTAAAAATACTTTTAAGTATCATAGTTGCCTTTGTAATTTATGAATAATTATAGTTGAGTTATATTCTGATTATTATGCTTTTTAACTTAGAGTATTGTGATATATATATTTATTTATGTAATTTTTTCTATTAATTTAAAAATAGTTATTAATTAGTGATTTTCACTTACTTAATTATTTCTAAATTATATGACATTTGTTCTTTGACTTAAAATGATTTTACTCCAGTAGGTTTTATTCACTTTCATCATTGGTTGTGATTATTTAACCAATTTCATGATTTATATAATTTATTTATTTATTTATTTACCTTTTTAATTATCATTTAAATTTAATAATTAATAGAAATTCTTAGAAATCACCACATAAATTTTTGGCTAAAAATCCCAGGCCTTTTAGGCAACTTTTATCATGGGAAAAATCATATCAATTCAACCTCTCTTGTGTCTCTCATTTAGAGGATTCTAAGCTTATAAATCGTTTACCGAAATAGTGATTTTAGCCTCATTTTTCAAGCAATTCAAATGCGTCAAAATGGATTTTTATCCTTATTTCATTATTTACAGAATGTTCATTATATTTTGGTGTCTTAAGTCGTGATAGTGGTGGTGGTGTGATATGTGCAAATTAAAGCTTTCGGTTAGTGCTTATATGAACCGAATTAGTGATTTGTAGGCTTGTCTTTGCCATTTAATAACCAAGTTAAGTTTTAACTTTTATTTGACATATTCTCAGTAGGTTTATAATACTTTTGTTACGAGATTGTTGGAGTTGATTAAAGTTGCAATCTAGTGACTTTTAACTTATTTTGTTGTGAAGAACTTTTACTTGGAATTTTCTGTTTTAACACTTATTTTCATGAAATGTTGAGTAGTCATTCTTGGTTAAGTTGAATTATTTGGACATTGGTGATTTTTATACAGAGACATATATGTGTCCTATATTTATTTGAATTTTTGCTAAATTTTTAGACATTGTTTACTACCTCTAAAAATTACAAAACCAAAGTTGGTCAGAATGTTTGCTGCTATGCGACCCGAAATATTTTATAAAGGATTTCTATGATGAACATTTAAGAAAAATCTCCCAATTTTATTTTAAGTTAGGGACACTTTGAACTCAGTTCACACCAAGTTTAAACCTCTGAAACCTATTAGTTAAGCAATTAAAAATTATCGAAGTTGACTCAACATTAAGACAAAAATCCAGTTTTGACCACTTTTGGTAGAAAAATTATATCTTTATTTTGGTTCAGTATTTTTGAGTAATTCCAGTTGGAGGTTAAACTTAACTCGTTCATCTACAACTTTTATTTTGAAAGTTTTTCTTGAATCTGCCCTCACATGTTCAGTTCACCCGATTTAAGACAGAAAATTATTTCTGTCAGAATGTTTGCTGCTATGCGACCCGAAATATTTTATAAAGGATTTCTATGATGAACATTTAAGAAAAATCTCCCAATTTTATTTTAAGTTAGGGACACTTTGAACTCAGTTCACACCAAGTTTAAACCTCTGAAACCTATTAGTTAAGCAATTAAAAATTATCGAAGTTGACTCAACATTAAGACAAAAATCCAGTTTTGACCACTTTTGGTAGAAAAATTATCTTTATTTTGGGTTCAGTATTTTTGAGTAATTCCAGTTGGACGTTAAACTTAACTCGTTCATCTACAACTTTTATTTGACATATTCTCAGTAGGTTTTTATAATACTTTTTGTTACGAGATTGTTGGAGTTGATTAAAGTTGCAATCTAGTGACTTTTAACTTATTTTGTTGTGAAGAACTTTTACTTGGAATTTTCTGTTTTAACACTTATTTTCATGAAATGTTGAGTAGTCATTCTTGGTTAAGTTGAATTATTTGGACATTGGTGATTTTTATACAGAGACATATATGTGTCCTATATTTATTTGAATTTTTGCTAAATTTTTAGACATTGTTTACTACCTCTAAAAATTACAAAACCAAAGTTGGTCAGAATGTTTGCTGCTATGCGACCCGAAATATTTTATAAAGGATTTCTATGATGAACATTTAAGAAAAATCTCCCAATTTTATTTTAAGTTAGGGACACTTTGAACTCAGTTCACACCAAGTTTAAACCTCTGAAACCTATTAGTTAAGCAATTAAAAATTATCGAAGTTGACTCAACATTAAGACAAAAATCCAGTTTTGACCACTTTTGGTAGAAAAATTATATCTTTATTTTGGTTCAGTATTTTTGAGTAATTCCAGTTGGAGGTTAAACTTAACTCGTTCATCTACAACTTTTATTTTGAAAGTTTTTCTTGAATCTGCCCTCACATGTTCAGTTCACCCGATTTAAGACAGAAAATTATTTCTGTCAGAATGTTCTTGATTATAACAACTCACCAATGACCATTCTTGCTTAATTAACACTTGAGTTCATCATTTACAAGATTAATACTTTATTTTTATATCTCTCAACATCAAATTTCAAGATTATTATCAATTTCAAAATCATCAATCATTATCCAAGGATCCATCTCAAATCTTAACTCAAAATCAACATAAACTAGTGTAAATCTTAACATGCATGTGATGATCTAACACTTTTCCACTTAATCCATTTTTATCTCTTGCATTCATAACTATTTCTTTTAGATCAACCTTTTAAATATGCATGCATGTGTAGATCTATGTGTTTTTAGTGATAAAATTGAAAGATAAAGAGAGTGATAATCAAAAGATTACAAGTTATCAACCTTTGAAGATCAAAACAAGAAAATCAAGAGTGTTGTTGGGTCTTGTTCTTGATGGCAGATTTCAAGCTCCTTGGGGGCTGTGATGACACGAAAATGAGAAGGAAAAAGGGCATGAAGGTTACAAGATGAAAGCACAAGGAAGAGACAACAAAGAGAAGCATTGAAATCAACCGTTGGTGATGTAAAATAATCAAGAAAGAGAGCTGTTCGGACAGCAGTTGAATCACGATTTTGAGAGCTCTTCGGGCTGTTTTGCTTCTCCATGCATGCTCCAATCCACCATAGCTTGATCCCTTACTATGTTATTATGTTATTGTTGTTGTTTCATAATTTATTGTTAAGATTTGGGGGTGTTTTTACCCCATTTTTCTGCCAAGAAAGAGAGGAGAGGAGGAAGAGATAGTTGAGAGAGTTTAAGAGCATTTCTTGATGTGTGTGTGTTGTTTGATGCAAATGAAAGTGGGAGGGGGCATAGCAACGTGAATGGGCAGGAGAAAGGAAGTAGGAGGCATGTCCATTGGCTTCTAGAAGTGGTGGAGTGATAGCCATTGGTTAGGAGGTGTAGTGAGTGGTGTGGAGGTTGAATATGGTCCTAATTTGGTCTAGGTTCATGTTGAGGGTGATTTTTGGAACAAATTGTGATGTAGTGGTTAAATGATATAAATTTAAATTGTGTAAGTATTATTTGATTTATGGTAGATATTAGTTTTTATGAAAGTATGTAAATATATACACATATTTCGTGTATGTGTATGTACACATTTGTAATTGACTTGTAAATTTCATTGATGTATATTGTTGTGCTTTGAGTTGTTACATCCTTATAAGATTGTCATTATTTAATCACTTTGAGATTGTCTTGAATAGTTATAAATATTGTGTTTGGCATTTCTATGATAACTAGTCATATATGGGCATTTCGTTGGACTAGAGGGAAATTATTACTATGTCGTATTGTCAAAAAGGAAAATTCTCTTAATAGACCTCTAGGGATGAATGTCTAGTTAAGTCCAAGTATATTGACCTAGTCAGAAATTGAGGGTTGTTACAACTGAACTGGAGAAACCCAGCGAACTGAAGAAGCTAACTGAACTGAAGGAAACTGAACTGATAATGCCATCTGAACAAGCCATGTTGATTCTGCCAGTAGTGGCCCATTTCAGACAAGTCTTTACTGAACCAGTCCAGTCACCAGTAGTAACACTTCTCCAGTGGCAAGATTCTCTAGTGACCAACAGTGGTAATCCACCAGTGAAGATATCCACTGAAGCACTCCAGTGACCAGCTCCAGTCTAGTCTCCAGATGAATGCTCCAGATTTTGTCTCCAGTGGAAGTCCAGATTTTTGTTTCCAGTTTCCAATCAATAAAGTCCCCACTGAAGTCCCATGTTTGTGGACCCAATAAAGAAGAATGACAGCTGTTGACAGGGATAAGGAAGGCACGTGTGACAACGATATATCTAACGGTATTGTGGGACCACTTGCAGGAGAATGTTTCTAGAAACCTACTCTGTCCATTTCCTATTGGCCAAAAACAATTAGTGGCTTAGCACATGACAACTTTTTATTTATTTTATTATTGTATTTTCTTTTCCTAGAAAATAGCATGTGGCTATAAATAGAGGCTTTATTTCTCATTGTAAGACAGTTTTTGATGTTGAATGAAGTTAATAGAGCAGCCTCTATTTCTTACAAAAATCTTCTTTTACCTTTAGAGATCTTTGATCTTGGTGGTTAGGAGTGACCCCTTTATCGATATTTGTGGTGGTTCGTCCTTTATCAAATATTGTGGTGAGGTCTAAATCTTCGGTTTCCTTTATCTGTAATCGTGGTGGCTAGACTTTTATCGATTATAGTGGTGAGGCGGAGTGTTTCCCTTATCCTTGATTCCGGTGGCTTAGCCTTTACGAATCTTGGTGGTGGATTCTTTTATCTATCATTTTACTTTGTTGTCTCGTGTTTGTTTATTTTATTTCTTAAAATCCAGAAAATACTGAAGACAAGGAGTTCACTGGAGTCCCCAGTCTCCTGAAGTCTCTACTGAAGGAATTCACTGATGTTTTCCCAGAAGACCTACCTGAAGGTTTGCCACCAGTAAGAGGAATTGAACACCAGATTGACCTGATTCCAGGTTCAGTTCTTCCAAACAAAGCTGCTTATAGATGTTCACCTACTGAAGCAAAGGAGTTGCAAAGGCAGGTATATGAGTTGGTTGCCAAAGGTTATGTCAGAGCAAGTATGAGTCCTTGTTCAGTCCCAGCTCTCCTGGTCCCAAAGAAAGATGGTTCGATGAGAATGTGTGTTGATAGCAGGGCCATAAATAATATAACCATTAAATATAGATATCCCATTCCCAGATTGGATGATATGCTTGATGAGTTACATGGCTCCAGTGTATTTTCTAAGATTGATCTCAAAAGTGGCTATCACCAGATTAGAATGAAGGATGGAGATGAGTGGAAGATTGCTTTCAAAATTAAAGGAGGCTTTTATGAATGCTTAGTAATGCCTTTTGGCTTATCTAATGCTCCTAGTACTTTCATGAGACTGATGAATGAAGTCCTCAGGCTACTTATTGGTCAGTTTGTTGTTGTTTATTTCGATGATATTCTGGTATATTCAAAATCTAAAGCTAAACATATTAATCATCTGAAGAGTGTATTTGAACTATTGAGAAGACACCGGTTATATGGTAAACTGGAGAAATGTGAATTTATGGTAGAGAGTGTAATATTTCCGGGGTATGTTGTTTCAAAAGAAGGAATTTCTATGGATCCCTCAAAGGTGGAAGCCATCAGATCATGGCCAGTTCCTACTACCATCACTGAAGTAAGAAGTTTTCATGCACTGACATCTTTTTATAGAAGCTTTATCAAGAATATCTCAACGGTTGTGGCTCCCATCACTGATTGTCTGAAGAATGGTGCGTTTGACTGGCCTAAGTCAGCCTAGTTGGCTTTTGAGTCACTGAAGGAAAAGCTCAGTTCAGCTCCAGTTCTATCTTTGCCAGATTTTGATATGTTATTTGTGTTGGAATGTGATGCAAGTGGAGTGGGTATTGGTGCAGTTCTGGTACAAGCAGGGCGTCCAGTTGCATATTTCAGTGAAAAGCTCAATGGTTCTAAACTGAAATATAGTACTTATGACAAAGAATTTTATGCAATTATTCGTGCTATCACTCACTGGTCACATTATCTGAAGCTAAAACAGTTTGTCTTATTTTCTGATCATGAAGCACTGAAGTTCATTAATGGTCAACACAAGCTTAATGCCAGACATGCAAAATGGGTGGAATTTTTGCAGTCTTATTCTTTTGTTTCTAAGCACAAAGCTGGAGTAGCTAATGTTGTTGCTGATGCACTTTCAAGGAGATATTCACTGTTATCTATTTTGGAAGCAAGAGTTCTTGGATTTTCTTTCATCAAAGAATTGTATGCTGCTGATCCAGATTTTTCTGATCGCCTCACTAAAGCACACCAGAAAGGACCGTTTATTGTTCAGGATGGTTTCTTATTTAAAAATGGAAAGTTGTACATTCCCAGGGGTTCGATATGAGATTTACTGATAAGAGAAGCACATGGAGGAGGTTTAGCTGGCCATTTTGGCATTAACAAAACTGGAGAGATCCTCACTGAACACTTCTACTGGCCAAGTCTACTGAAGGATGTCCAGAGTATCATCAGTCGCTGCCCAACTTGTCACCAGGCGAAGGCAACTTTTCACAAAGGGTTGTATACTCCTCTTCCGGTTCCAAGCCAACCATGGGAAGATCTCAGTATGGATTTCATTGTTGCACTCCCCAGAACTCAAAGGGGTAAAGATTCAATAATGGTGGTGGTTGATCGATTTTCAAAAATGACACATTTTGTTCCCTGCAACACCACCAATGATGCTTCAGCAGTTGCAAATCTATTTTTCAAGGAAATTGTTCGTTTGCATGGGATTCCAAAGACAATTGTTTCAGATAGAGATGTAAAGTTTCTGAGTTATTTTTGGAAGACCTTATGGAGACTGATGGGTACCAGATTATTGTTCAGTACGTCTCACCATCCTCAGACTGATGGACAGGCTGAAGTCACGAACAGAACAATTGGTATGTTATTAAGAACACTGGTGAAGAAGACATTGAAAGATTGGGATCTGAAGCTTGCTCATGCTGAGTTTGCTTTCAACAGAGCTCCAAATTATTCAACCAGTAAATCCCCGTTTGAAGTTTGTTATGGTGTCAATCCACTGACTCCCATTGATTTAATTCCATTTTCGATTGAACCAAAGGCAAATATTGAAGCTGAAACCAGGGCAAAAGAAATAAAGAAAATTCATGAACAAGTGAAGACCAGAATAGAGAAAGCAAATTCCAGCTACAAGGCCAAGGCAAACAAGAATAGAAAGCAGCCCAGTTTTGCACGAGGTGATCTTGTTTGGGTGCATCTAAGAAAAGAAAGGTTTCTTGCAAAGAGGAAGAGTAAACTGATGCCCAGGGCTGAAGGACCCTTCAAGATTCTGGAAAGATATAGTGATAATGCTTACAAGGTTGAGCTACCTGGAGATATGGCAGTTTCAAGTACTTTTAATGTGGGAGATCTGATGCCTTATCTGGAGGATGAGTACCTCGAGGACTTGAGGACAAGTCCCTTTTTAGAGGATGAGAATGATGCAGAAATATCCAGGTTCACTGAACTGGAGAAACCCAGCGAACTGAAGAAGCTAACTGAACTGAAGTAAACTGAACTGATAATGCCATATGAACAAGCCATGTTGATTCTGCGAGTAGTGGCCCATTTCAGACAAGTCTTTACTGAACTAGTCCAGTCACCAGTAGTAACACTTCTCCAGTGGCAAGATTCTCCAGTGACCAACAGTGGTAATCCACCAGTGAAGATATCCACTGAAGCACTCAAGTGACTAGCTCCAGTCTAGTCTCCAGATGAATGCTCCAGATTTTGTCTCCAGTGGAAGTCCAGATTTTTGTTTCCGGTTTCCAATCAATAAAGTCCCCACTGAAGTCCCATGTTTGTGGCCCAATAAAGAAGAATGACAGCTATTGACAGGGATACGGAAGACACGTGTGACAACGATATTTCTAACGGTATTGTGGGACCACTTTCAGGGGAATGTTTCTAGAAACCTACTCTGTTCATTTCCTATTGGCCAAAAACAATTAGTGGCTTAGCACATGACAGCTTTTTATTTATTTTATTATTGTATTTTCTTTTCTTAGAAAATAGCATGTGGCTATAATTAGAGGCTTTATTTCTCATTGTAAGACAGTTTTTGATGTTGAATGAAGTTAATAGAGCAGCCTCTATTTCTTACAAAAATCTTCTTTTACCTTTAGAGATCTTTGATCTTGGTGGTTAGGAGTGACCCCTTTATCGATATTTGTGGTGGTTCGTCCTTTATCAAATATTGTGGTGAGGTCTAAATCTTCGGTTTCCTTTATCTGTAATCGTGGTGGCTAGACCTTTATCGATTATAGTGGTGGGGCGGAGTATTTCCTTTATCCTTGATTCCGGTGGCTTAGCCATTACGAATCTTGGTGGTGAATTCTTTTATCTATCTTTTTACTTTGTTGTCTCCTGTTGGTTTATTTTATTTCTTAAAATCCAGAAAATACCAAAAATAGTCTTCCGCTGTCGTTTGTCGCGTGATTTACGCATCAGTTACATTACATAGACACTCGAGTAGATCATTGCATAACATAAACATTCGGAGATAGTTCATTACATTTCCGGACACTAATCCATACACTTAAATGCTAAAGTTTCTGACATTGTCTTGGAAGATAATTGGCGATGGCCATCTGACAGCTAGATGTCCTCTTATTGATGTTCCTCGAATTGATGACAATAAAACGGATACCATTCTATGGAAAGACAAATTCGGGGTAAAACATGAATTTTCCGTTGGGAATGCATGGGAAGACCTTAGACCACACCAACCTCATGTGCCTTGGCATGACTTGGTTTGGTTCACTCAATGTATTCCCAAACATGCTTTTATGCTTTGGCTTGTTATAAGAAGGAAGCTCAAGACGCAAGATCTCCTATGCCAATGGGATGTGCAACATCTCTCACAAAATGACCCATTGCTATGCCCGTTCTATGAGATGTAACCCGACTCCCATACACACTTATTCTTTGATTGTAATTTCTCTTCTAAGGTCTGGACATGAGTTACAAGAAAAGTTGGATTGCAAGGTCTCTCTCAAGATTGGGATACTATTATTGCTGAAGCTATCAATTTACCAAGGAAGAGATCGGTTAGAGTTATTATCTTCAAATTGGTACTCGCTTCAGCTGTTTATTATCTTTTGCAAGAACGAAACACTAGAGTTTTCAACAAGTTAAAAAAGTCTAGTGCTCAGGTGATCGACGTTGTGCTCAATACGGTTCGACTCAAGTTACTCACCTTCAGGTTCAAGAGATCGAGTCAAGTTGAGGTGGCTTTTGAAATGTGGAATCTCCCTTACTCACTTGTTATGGAAACATAGAGTATTTTGTTCTATTTAGTCTTTGCAATTTTGTAGGCTAGGCAGATTGGGTGTGGCATGTCATGTACTATTTTAATTTTTGGCACATTGGCGTGTTTGATGTAACTTGTCAATATGACACTCGGTCATATTGCCCAAACCTTTTTTTATTTGTTGAATGCAGTTCACACGGGGTATAACTTCTTACCTAAAAACAATGTGACTGCACAACACATGGCATCATAAACATTTCAGAGATTGTAACACCATGTAAAGATAGTTAGGAGTTTGTTACAAGCTTGTTAGAAGTCACTAGCTAGTCAGTTGAGGTACTTACATAGCTTAGCTTAGTATATATAATTGTATGTATATCATCCTTTGTAGCTTAATTCATCTTATTAATACAATACATAAAATTTCCAAACTTCTTTCTCAAACCTGTGCTTATCTTTACCCACCCCTCTTTCTGGGTTCACATATATAAACCCAACTTAAAAAACAACTGCCTGCACCAAAATCCATGTAACCATGAGAGTATGAGACTTTGCAGTGTCACGACAAGGCCACTTTTCTTGAAAACATGATTAACAGTAGTCATAAATCTGGTGGTAGAAGAGACAAATTCACAACCAATGTTGCGTTCTTGTTTCTCATCGGATGGATGGAAAGTTTACAAAGTGTGATTTGCCAGTGATCGATGTGAAGGATTCGGGTGCAGAAAAGCTGCTAGGGATCGAGAGCATGATGCACCAACATGTTACTTATGGACTTGTCAATAAGACTTCACGATGCTTGTGGAGTTTTCAAACAAATCTTATTTACATGCCTTTGGTTTTGTTGATTGTGTAACAACTAGTCAAGAAAACCCATTTAGTTATGTCAACAGAATTACTTTTACTTGAAAGCAATGATCTCCGTAGATAAACATTTTTATAGTTTATGTTAACTTCTTCAAATTTAAAAGCTTGTTTATTTTGTCTATAAACCTTTAATCATCAATCATTTCTCAAACATATAAACCGATGTCATACAAAGATGTTTTGCATTTTAGCCTACTCGCATTACGTAGACCACGAGGAAAATATAAGGCAGATTGATAATTACAAAAAGGAAAATAATTCATAGGTTTAAAACAATGGGTCTAAATATACGACTTGAAAATTTCGTTAAGCCATGACTATACTATACTATATTATAAAACATTTGACTTTTTTACATTTTCTTAAGAAAAAAAAAACTTGATCTATCAAAACTACCACTAATTTGAATATCGTCACCTAATATACCTATGATAAACTTAATGAAATTAGTTACAACATAACGACGTCGTCCCTAACGACGTCGACGTCGCCACCACTAATCGTCGTCGTCACCACAACCAACGGTACCTCTCTAGTGTACATTTATATGCTTTTGGTTCATGGTGCCCTCGTATTTTTAGGTTGAAAATCTTTTTTCCTCCATGTTTAATTTCTCGGATCCGTCTTCGAACACCATAATTAATTATTAACCTATTTTTTTTATTTATATTATAGATAAAAAGAAAAGTACGGGTTTTCGTGCCATGATTAATTTCCGACTTCGATTTGACATACATAAACGTGAAAAAAATATGAATAAAAATCCATTTTGTTGGATTGGTTGACCGTTACGTGTTTCTATCACATTTTTCCAAGTTCGATTCTTAGTAGTGGCTTTTCAATTTAGTCTATTTTTTATTTTCTTTTTCATGCTTTTTCTTTTCTGTGTATAATATGTTTAATTATTTCATTTTTAATTGATTTTTTTTACTTCTTTATAAAGACATTTTTTTTATGGAAAATGATAAATCTACAACTCATTTTAGCCATTCACAACAAAAATACATATTATACTGCACAGTGTGTAACTGTATAAAGCTTACATTATTGTGAATAGCTAAATATTGTTGTAGGTTTATCAATTCCCTTTTTATATGACATTTAATTATTTGGTTTTAGGTTTTTGTCATGTAACTTTTTAGATTAAACATATGTTTATTTGATAAAAAATTTCTTTAAAATAATTGTTTTATGCCATAACTTATTATACCATTCTTATGTGAATGTCATTATCGGTGTTACACATGTTTCTTTATCTCCGTTAATATAGTTATCGTTTAAGTTTAAGTAATAATATTTTCAAATTGTTGACAAGTTGGAAGGTAATCCGTACACTCTTTTTTTTTGTTCTACCCAAAGAAACAAATATACCATTCTTATGTAATTGTCGTAATCGATATTAACATAATCATTGTTATACATCACTCTGTAAGTCCCAACTCGATAGATGGTACTACTGAAGACACCTCAATGTCGATGGTGGAGTTACTTTGCAATATATGCACTGAACTGGAGACGACCAGTTGCAGTGTGTATATACCAAGTTCTTCTTTGGTTCAATTAGAGATAAGAAGGTGACGTTTAAGCATTGCTCACTGGTGGCTCTTCTAGTCTGAACCCCACTAGTTGGATCACCCACAATTTGGTTCAATTAGAGATAAGAAGGTGACGTTTAAGCATTGCTCACTGGTGGCTCTTCTAGTCTGAACCCCACTAGTTGGATCACCCACAATTTGTTCAATTGGATGGGCTCGAGTCCATCTAGTGTATTGACTAGGCTGGTGAACTACAATATCAGTGCAAGTCACCTGGCGATCTTCTTCAGTTGCAACAGCTTCTGGAGAAGGATCAGTCCAAACAACTTCTACATCCTCATCAGAGTCAATGAGGTCTCGATTAGCATCATGAAATTCCTCATTAGAAGGCATTTCATGAAGAACTGGAGAAGTAGGTGTTTGAACTTGTGCTGATATTGGAGTGGCACGTACATCAGATCCAATCACCAATTCTTGTGGTAAGTTGAAATTGATGGAGGGATAGAATGATGTGTCACTGGTGGTGTTCTTCTTCTGAACTGGTTCCAATTTGTTGTAACTGGAAACATCTTCTGGTGAAACAACTGACCGATGAACTTGGTCAGTTTCACCAAAGTTGATTGGAACGACTGGAGTAATATCAAGGCTTGGTTTCTTGTTGATTACTTCAGTTGATTCGTCGAATGTGACATGAATTGTCTCATGAACCTTTTGGAGTCTATAATTATAAACTCTAAAGGCCTTTCGAATATCTGAATAACCTAAAAATACCCCTTCATCAGCTTTTGCATCAAACTTTCCAAGCTGACTGGAATCGTTTAAGATATAAACTGGACAACCAAATACATGGAAATATCCATTATTTGGTTTACGATTCCTGAGTACTTCATAGGCAGTCTTCTTATGTCTCTTGATGTAGACTGACCGGTTTTGGGTGTGACAAGCAGTTGCAACTGCCTCAGCCCAAAAACTGGTGGGAAGACCAGATTCAGATAGCATACTTCTGGCTGCTTCTATCAGTGTACGATTCTTTCTTTCAACAACTCCATTTTGCTCTGGAGAGTGAACTGATGAGAAGTTTTGAGAGATGCCAGTGTCATTGCAAAATGTGTCAAGTACCTTATTTTGGAATTCAGTACCATTATCACTTCGCAACTGACAAACTTTTCGAGTATACTTGAGCTCAATTCTTTTAATGAGAGAGATGATTTCAGCAGGTGCATCACTTTTGGATCTGATGAATACCACCCAACAGTATCTGGTGAATTCATCAACCACAACTAGAGTGTACTTCTTTCCAGCTCTAGTTTGAACATTCACTGGACCAAAGAGATCCATATGTAGCATGTGAAGAGGTTCAGTGATGCTAAAATTTTGCCTAGTTTTGAAACTAGCTCTTTTCTGCTTGCCCATCTCACACCCTGGACATGGTTTTTCTTTATTGAAAGAAATTTGAGGTATCCCATCAACCAGTTGTTTGCGAGACAACTTGTTGATATTCTTAAAATTAAGATGGGATAATCTTTTATGCCATAGCCAGTTGGTGTCCTCATCAGCTTTGGTATAGAAACATTGCTCTTTTGGAGCTGGTTCCATATCCATGATGTACACATTTCCTTTTCTTGGTGCAATCATCACCACTTTCCAATCCTTGTTAAATATGGTGCCTTGAGCAATATCGAACAAAACTCTGAAGCCATCATCACAAAGTTGGCTGACACTGATCAGGTTGTATTTCAAACCATTCACAAATGCAACTCTTTTGAATTCGACTTGTCCATTATTGAGCACACCATATCCTTCAGTCTTTCCAGATTGATCGTTACCAAACGTCACTGTCGGTCCATCTTGGACAGTGAACTCTTCCAGTAGGGGCTTACATCCGGTCATAGTCCGGCCAGCAGCGCTGTCCAGATACCAGATATTCTTCTTTCGATCGCCCTACACACACACACAAAAATCATTAGTTCTTTTTGTGAACCCATCTTTTCTTGATGGGTTCGCTGGACTTCTCTACGGAAGACTCAGTTGATTGTTGAGGTGTTGAACTGGAGGCTGCATCTGGAGCTTTTTCACCAGCTCCAGGTGCAGGAGTAAAAACGATTGGTATTTGATACTTACTCCCCTTATTTTTACCAGATTTTGTTCCAGATGGAACATTCTTTAGTTTAGGTATTGAAGGGAGTGGTTTAATATTTTGTTTGAAAACTGGAGGTAATAAACCTCCTTCCAGATTGTTAATCCGGGCAGTACAACTCTGAACCTGCCGAGACAAAAGTTGGAGTTGACTTTCCAGATTAACCAAAATATTATTTTCTTCAGGCAGTTGAACCTTGGACCTTGGTTCAACTGGAGCTTTAGTCTGTCGGGTCTTGGGCACCTTAGACTTTTGAGGTAAAGGCTTGTTACCAGTGACCTTTTTGACTGGAGCTTTAATCTGTTTGGCTCCAGTTTTAACCTCAATGGGGGTGGTCTCAGAGGTTTCAGTTTCAATAGCTTCAGGTTGATCATAAGGTGTTTCAACCTTGAGAGCTGGAGGCAATGCATGAAGATCTGGTATAAGAGCTGCCATCTCCAGATCTCCAGATTTCCATGCATTCTTCTGGGCATCGATAGTTCTTGAAAATGCATCATAGTTTTTACCAGATGCTTTTACCCATGACTTGATAATCTTTTGTTCTTTTTCAAGATCAGAAAATAGTTTTTGTTTATCAAGTTCCAAAGCCTCAATCTTTAAAACTGACTCCTTGAGAGCAAACTGGACACTTTGCAAATCATTCAGTTGTGGTTTAACAATGTTCACTATCAGCTCTTACAGTTTCCACAAAAGCTAAATCACCACTTAATGATTCAGCTAAGTCCAGTTTTAGTTCAGGGTCAATCTGGTGATCATAATCACATACCTTTTTCAAGATGATGTCCACCCATCTTCCAGTGATGACATCTTCTTTTGCCACGTGCTGCTGCTGTTGATCTTCCAAGGCCATGAAACACATGTCCCTTTCCTCTTCTTCATCAACTGATGAGTCATCAGAGTACTCCCATTTTCCCTCAGTTTGTGCCATTAAGCACTGATCCTTTTTCTTTCCATGGACAGGAGGGCAATCTGGGCCTTAAGCTTCTTGTATTTAGCTTTGTAGCTATCATCAGGCCGATTGAAATTAGGGATAGGGGGGCCAGTTTGGTTGTTCAACTGACTAGATCTGCATTCCTTCATAAAGTGACCCTTCTTGCCACACTTATAGCATGTAACATTGGTCTTATCCAGAGAGCTGGAGCTGGAAGCATTATTGGGGCCATTAAATCTTTTAGATTTATGCTTAAACCTGTTAAAGGTTTTAGCAATCATGGCGACCAGATCATCATCGTCAGTTTCATTACAACCATCACTGTTTTCAGTGGTCAGGCCAGAGTTCAAGAAACTGTTTAACATCTCCTTCATTGAGTGTGCCTGGACACTCTCTGCAGACATTAAAGCAGCATAATGTCGCTCAGGTACACTAGCAACCTTGGAACTCTGAGCATGGTTCATGGCATCTTGCTCAGCCACCAGTCTTGCAGCATTATTATCTTCAGTGAATCTGAATGCTCCATAGAGCGATGCAAGAGTATGACTGTGCAAGGTTTTACCTTGTCTTAAGACAAGAACCATGTTTTCCCATTTGGAAGGAAGAATATCACAAAACTTCTCAAGAAGAATATCCTTATCCTTCTCTACACCCAAACCTCTCAACTGATTGATGAGGCTTGAAAATCTGGTGTATGTACCAGTTAGACTTTCATTGGGCAAGGCAAAGAAGGATTCATACTTCTTGTTCAAGGCAACTTTTCTAGTGACAATAGTGTCATCACCTCCTTCAAACTGAATAACTAATTCTTCCCACATTGATTTTGCACTGGGGAACAGCACAAGTGTTGGAATTAGATCTTCAGGAACAGCCCCAAGGATCATGTTCTTGAGTCTGGTGTCCAGATCAACAAGTCTACGATCCTCATCAGACCAATGGTCTTCAGGCTTTTCTCTTGAACCTCTTCTTCTAGTTGGATCTAGAAGAGGACTCACCCCAAGAGACATGGGTATACATGGTCCATCCTTAAGGATTTTCAACATATACCTCTCAATACCACCAAAATGCAAAAGCATTCTAGCCTTCCATGTACCGAAAGTCTCACTGTTTCCATCGAATTTGGGAACAGGAGTGTTAGAGTAGTGTACATGGACATGGTTTGGGGTAGAAGGAGGAGGAGGATTAGTATTAACATTTTGAAAAGGTTGGGCATTATTATTTATAGGGATTTCACCTTGACCAGAACCATCTCCACCTTCAGTAGTGTTCATCTTAGCAGATCTAGGCAAGTTTATTAGCCTTCTGCTCTGATACCACTTGTAAGTCCCAACTCGATAGATGGTACTACTGAAGACACCTCAATGTCGATGGTGGAGTTACTTTGCAATATATGCACTGAACTGGAGACGACCAGTTGCAGTGTGTATATACCAAGTTCTAGATAGATTACTTATTTAAATGACAATAAGTAAAGAACAATGCAATAATACAAATAACTTGTAAGATAACTTGATGAGACAATATGTATTTTTCAATGTGTAATTTATTTATTGAAGTTAAACAAATTACAAGGTTGATGCGGAACCAAGATAATACACGAATGTAAATATCCTAACAACCTATGAAATACAATTGATCTACACTCGGAATTTCTCAAGACAATCGAAACACTTAAAGTTGTGAAATGTTCCTTTTAGCGATTGAGAGAATATTGCACAAGTTCACCAAGAATATTGCAGGTTTGCAAAGTGAATTCTATCGAAGAGTATTCGAAGAAGTTATATTCTTGGTTGTGCAATGACTTGTATTTATAGGCAAAGTTAACATTGAGATGTTAACTTTAGCCGTACAAATGTGGTTGAGAGCATTTAAGGAATAACATTTAATTCCTTAAAAAGCAGTGTAAAGTCGCATAATAAAGCAACTTTACACAACCACCTTTATGTACCTTTTATTACTTAAATAATAGGACAAGGCTTATTATCCGGGTAAAGGTACATAAAGCATACAAGTCAATTCCTCGCAATCAGTGTAAAGCTTTGTAAGGGCTTTCCACTGATGGTCTCCAGTTTGTAACTGACTAGAATGCCAACTGGGCTTCACTGCCATTGCCATTCTCTATCTTCCATTTGTTGTCTTCGACTTCAACTGGAATGATTCTTCAACTGGTCAGTTCTCAACTGGAGGAAGTCTTCAGTTGCGTTGACTGTACGGTGCAACTGGACTTCAATATATTTCTGGACAAATCTTCTTGGTTACCAGTTTTACTGGGTCACCAGATGCAACTGGTGACTGGTCAGTGTGAACTGGTGACTGGTCAGTGTGAACTGGTGACTGGTCCAGTTAACTGGTGACTGGTCAATATATTCAAATCATCTTGGTCACCAGTTTACTGGGTCACCAGATGCAACTGGTGACTGGTCAGTGTGAACTGGTGACTGGCCAGTTTCAGGTGAACTGGTCCTAACACACTCTAAAATACGTTTGATGGTGTATGACAAAAATAACAAGGTACATCTGCGGCAAAGCGCGGGGTACTCTTCTCGTTTGGAACAAAAAAAGAACAATAAAAGAATGAAAATAAACCGATATATTGGGAAAGAAGAAAAAAAAGGAACCCATATAGAAAGGCAATAAAACGAGGATTGTGGCTAGTCTTTCATTCTGTGCCCACCGTCAGCGCATGTTCTCAGTGTAGCTACACAAACACATTCAAGAATTGGACAGTGTCCCTCAAACCCACTTCCATTTCCCTTAAAAACCTGAAAAATTAGTACTTAAAAAAAAAGAATGTTTTTGAAAGTTTTATCCAATTGTGTTACTGCCAGTCATTCTCATTCTCAAGTGGGTTTTTTGAGTAATAATTTTATGGTAAATGCTGCTACATTAATGAAATGGGGTTGTTTTAGCACAAGATTTTCGCAAACTAAACCTCATGTGGAAGACGAAAAGCCTTCGGATTTTCCTTTAAACTTAGAAGCTGGAAGAAATACTGATGATGATACCCATATATATTGCCAAATTTGATAAAGATTTCAATTATTTACTAAGTAACTTTACCTATGTAAAAACTGTAATAATACTATGTACAGTCGTCCCGGGTAACATGAATAGAAACCTCTCTATTCAGATGGTTGGTTGCTTTTGCTATTGCCTTAAATTGTGCCTATATAAGATGGAAATGTAATTAAGTCAATTGCATTTCATTTGGGGTTTTGACTTTAGACTTGTTCATATGTCATTTTATTGAAAAGAAACTACACTTTTTCCTTTTGATGTCAAAAGAGAGATTCAAATTCTGAATTTAGTATGTGATTTTTAATAACAGTTGATAACAAAAATCTATAAGCAGAAGAAATGTGTTGATTACAATCCGTACCGGAATTCCCTTTTAGAATACATCCTTGACAGTCCTTGATTTGCACACTTATGTTTAATTTATCTTAGACAAAGAGTTAAGAACAGAAAGTAAAGAACATAAACAAGAACAAGTTCAATTGTAAGAGAACTATGCAAGTCTAATCATATGTATCATTGATTTAAACGATGAATACATGGTCGATATTACAACTTGTCTTACAAGAATACAAATGAACTAGATAATTGCTAAGCCTAGAAAGGAAGAAAGAAACTTAAGCAATTACTAATAAAGTGTCACACACTTTGTTGTGATAAAACACACTTTAAATGGTGCGGCTGTGTTGCTTTATATAGAAAGGAATTAGGGCAACACAGCCTTACAATGATAGTGATGTGATGGTGGTTGTCGACACCTCATAGGCTCGTTGTACTTTGATCCAGGAGCCTTTGTCTTCTTTACCAAAACGGGTATGAAAGAGAGAAACCCTTGTTTTGGTCCCAACTGTACCTTTGCCATATAAGGTAACATTCAGTTAGGAGAACCACCATGTGACTTCTTGTCTTCTTGTTGGTTTGAAATCTTCCCGCCTTGACCAACAGTTTGGAAAGCAAACCACCCGCTGACGAGAGTCAATGACTCGCTGATGACTCGCTGACGACCCACGTCAGCGACCAAGTCTGGTCAGCGAATCCTTGACTCAACAATCTCCCCCTATTCGCTGAGAAGACTTGTTTGAGTGAAGACAGAGAAAATTATAGAAAGATGAAAAGATGTCTTATATACTTATCTTTGAACATTACAAGCTGACTCATACAGCATTTACATTTGTAAGACATCTATTCATTTTCAGCTTCAAATTCCCAAGCATGTTCTTGCTTGGCAATCTGAACAGCTGGGTCATTATATCTGTGAGGCTTAACCAGCTCCTCATCCACCTTGCTGATGAACCATCTATTGTTGGATGTCTCAACACATCTTCTTCTTATGTTCAAGAGAAACCCCGTTGAAGCTTTTTCAATTTCGGCTAGACGAAAGAACAATTGATTGTTCTGGAAGTTTGTGAAGAAGATGCCAGCAGGTGTTTCAAGTACTCTCCCTTCTTCAAATAGGCTTCTGGGAGGGAGTCTGGTGTTCAGTGAGGCATCACCAGCGATAGGAGGAAGATCAACTTTAAGAGTTTGATGCACTTCCTTTCTCTTTCTTTGAATCCTTTGACCTGCTGAGGAGATAGCAGCAGGAGTACCAAATACTTGCCTCAGCATAGGCAGATCTGCTTTAAACTTGGTTTCATACTCCAGTGCTTTCTCGAAATATTCTTTCAGCATGTTTTGGAGTTGATGGTAGCTGGCTGCCCTTTTATCTTTCACCAGCATGTATACTTCAGCCCATTCTGAAGCACCCAAGTTGGTTGGTTTGACCCCTTCCAACTTGGTTGGCTTGTCAGCACCTTCTCTTAAGATCTTTAAATTAGTCTTAAGACCCATTTCAGCTTTGAAGGCCTCAGCAGCAATAATTCTTTGAGGCCTCTTTCTATCATCCATCAACTTCAGCCATTTAGCCTTCTCCCCCTCAAACTTGGCTCTTTTCTCTTTAAGCTGCTTCTCAACTTCCTTGTGTTTCTGCCTGTACAGGGCTTCAGCACCACCTGATTTCAGTAGCATCCTTTGCTCACCATCAAGCTGATCCTTTTCAAGTAAAGGTAGCTGCCTGATAAACTCAAGATTTTTCTTCTCATTTTCTTCATTTTGTTTGATCCTATCTAACTCTTTGATAGCATCTTCTTGAGTTTTTCCATCAGCAGTTAGTGCCAATACATCAATCAATTGATGTTGATGGCCTGCTGAGGATTGAACGGAGAGTTGAGCAGCAATGGGAGGTTTGAAGAAACCAGAATCAGTAAGCTGTTTTCGACGAGCCTCGGAGAGGGGAGTAATTTCAGCATTTGCCAGATATGTGCTATGAAAGATTGGCAACATATCCCTTGACCTATCCATGGCCATTCTATCAGCAAATCCAGCTTCCCATGAAGTTTCAAGCTCTTTAGGGTCAAATTCTTCCCTAACAGCAGCAGGAGGTGCATTATATATAATCATTTGTTGCTGTACTGAAGGGGCTTCATTAACTTCATCTTTTTCAATCTCCCCCTCAAACTTGGCTCTTTTCTCTTTAAGCTGCTTCTCAACTTCCTTGTGTTTCTGCCTGTACAGGGCTTCAGCACCACCTGATTTCAGTAGCATCCTTTGCTCACCATCAAGCTGATCCTTTTCAAGTAAAGGTAGCTGCCTGATAAACTCAAGATTTTTCTTCTCATTTTCTTCATTTTGTTTGATCCTATCTAACTCTTTGATAGCATCTTCTTGAGTTTTTCCATCAGCAGTTAGTGCCAATACATCAATCAATTGATGTTGATGGCCTGCTGAGGATTGAACGGAGAGTTGAGCAGCAATGGGAGGTTTGAAGAAACCAGAATCAGTAAGCTGTTTTCGACGAGCCTCGGAGAGGGGAGTAATTTCAGCATTTGCCAGATATGTGCTATGAAAGATTGGCAACATATCCCTTGACCTATCCATGGCCATTCTATCAGCAAATCCAGCTTCCCATGAAGTTTCAAGCTCTTTAGGGTCAAATTCTTCCCTAACAGCAGCAGGAGGTGCATTATATATAATCATTTGTTGCTGTACTGAAGGGGCTTCATTAACTTCATCTTTTTCAATCTCCCCCTCAACACCAGCGGGGGGAACTTCCATACTTGCATCCTTTTCAGTCTCCCCCTCAGCACCAGCAGGGGGAACTTCATCAACTTCATCTTTTTCATTCAAGACTTCTTCAGCAGCAGCATCATATAGATTTTCAGTTGCCTTGTTTACTGCTTCAGTAACTGCTGCTAAGATATCAGCATCAATTTTCTCCCCCTTGGAAGTTGTATCATTAATAACAACTTCCACTGTTGCTACCGGTGCTGATTGCTGCTTAACAAGCTGTGTCAGCAAGTGCTTGATTTCATCCACCTCTTTCTCCAAATTAATGTGCCTCTGGCGATCTTCCTCAGTGAAGGATGCTGAGGGAACTGGAAGATCAGCCACTTGTTTTTCCAAGGCTTGAATAGCCTTGGTGTTGCTTTCAACTTGAGTGGCCAGGGGAGAGATGAGATTATGCAGCTTCGTTATACCAGCAGCAGCAGACTTGCTGGTAGAGGCTGCTTTCTTTGCTGAATAGCTGGAAGAGTTTGCACATTTCACCAGTGACAAAGCCTTAGATCGGATGACCTGCTGATCATGTTTGATAGTTTTTGTGGCCTTTTTGATTTTGTGTTGATCAGCAGCCAAGGAGGTGAATTTTTCTTTAATCATCTCTACTTCTGAGCTGTTTTCAACTTGTTTATTGTACCAGCTGGTCAGAGTAGAGATCAGTCTTTCAGACTCATTTTCTTTCACGTCTACAGCAATCTCTGCAAATTTGGTGAGATCATTCAGTTGATGCTCCACCCTTTCCAACCTATCAGCAGAGTAGGTGGAGTATGAAATGCCCAACTCTTTAGCAGTTTGGGGTTCGATTTCAGAGGGAATCGAGGATGAGCAGCCAGGAACACTTGAGAAGGAAGAAGGCATGCCAAGAGAGAGCATAGTGTTCACTGGTTGCATTGGAGGAGTCTTGGGTTTTACAGTATATTCACCAGTCACTGCAGCATCATTTTCATCCATCTCCATGTCACTGGCATCAACTTCTTCAGCATGACTATCAGGATCAAGTTGAAAATCCTCAGTGACAAAGTCCCCTAACTCATAGTCACTTTCATCTTCAGTAACCATCTCAACACCAACAACCTCTTCTTCAGCAATAACATCATCAATTTCCTCATCACCAACACCAGCACCTTCAGCCTCTGTCAACTCAATACTTGGTTCTACCATTTCTCTAACATCAATGCTGGCATCCACCTCAGCATCCTTACTCAAACCAACTTTTTCAATTTCATCAACTTGCACCTGACTTTCCAAAGAGAAATTTAAAGGGTTTGGAGAAGTTGGTGTCGCTGCTTCAATTTGTTGCTGCTCTACATTTTCAACAGCAGCAGGGGTTTCTTCTTCATCGATAAGAGAGCGCTGAGAGAGTTCCACCTTTCTTAATACTTTCTTCCTTTTAGGAAGAACTAGACTTTTCTTGACCAATTTGGGAGTTTTGGAGGATGCTGGAGGGGTTATCAGCATACCAGCTCCAGCAGGATTTTGCTTATATACATCAGGATACATGGTGAAAAGTACCTGCTTCATTGCTGGAGTAAGCGCAGCATACTTTGAATCAAAATGCTCAGGGTCACAAGCAGGAACTTTATAGACAGAGCTTGCAACCCTTGGAGAGAGAATGAATTGAGCGCCCTCTGGCATGTACTTTTCTTTCAGCACATGCCTGAAAACCAATGATAGAAAGCGTGTAAAGGGCACTGAGCTCGAGCGATTTCTGATAGTGACCTTGGACTTCAAGTCTTCAAATATAACATTGGCAAAGTCAATGTTTCGACCATTCGCCAGTGCATATATCATTTGCATTTGGGCAGCAGTGGCTTGATCAAAGGATCCACTGTTCCCACCAAGGCACTGAATAACATGTGTAAACAACAACCTCCATACACCAGGAATGAATTTCTTTTGTGGATTGCTGTGCACTGATTGTGCTGGTACCATGTTTGTCCCATACCCAATGGTTAGCAGCCATTCTTTCCAAACTGAGGTAGGGACCAATTCTTCAAAGGGCCTGTTTGTGGACTGTTTAGGAAGCCTAAGAACATCTCTTAATAAATCTGCAGAGATGGAGATGGTGTGCTTCCCTTTCATGACAGTGCCTTTAATGGTGCTACTGGACACGTCATAGTCACAAGTCCACCAGAATTCCCTCAAGAGATGAAGACACATCTCATGGGGATTTTTGTAGATTGCTCTTCTAACTGGACATCCTTTGATGAAGTCCAGCATAGAATAATATCCTTTAACCTTGGAAGGGATTTCTTCGGATCCCAAGTAGTTATTTGCTTTGACAACTAGTTTCTGGGCTTGAAAAGAAACTTTGTCAGAAGGACTAATGCCTTCATTATCGAAGACTTTAGAAGAGAGATAAGAGGGAATGTTTTCAGGGTTTTCTTGAATTTGTTGTTCAGGAACTTGTGATTGAGAAGCCATTTTTAATTTTGAAATTAAGAGATATGAAGAGAAGATGAAAAGATTGAAAGAAAATGGAAAAGATTTTAAAGTATTGAGAGATTTTAGGAGTGAATGAGAAAGGAAATGAACGTGAAAGATGGTATGGGAGAAGGTTTACATATATATGGTATGGATATGGGACCCATGACTGTACATACGAATCGTCATGGACTCTCTTTCATACGTAATATATATAAAGAAAATTATTTTGTACTGATGATAGTATGAGAAAAATAATTTTATATAAAGAAACTACGTTTAATTATACGTATGTGAGTAACGTATAAAAAGTTTTGATGTGACAACTTGTACCACAATTTCAAATGTACTCGAGTAGTAACGGCGCGTACAGTGTACAAGTTGCCCATTAGGGGGAAAATCGAGGTAACCGTTTGGTAACTAGATAAAATATTATTGTTAGCGGATATGCTCAAATGAAAGAAAGGTTGAGATCTAAGTATATCCGCTGACAGAGTTTAGACAATCTGGTTACCTTTTTTTTTAAAAAAAAACAAATTTTGATCAGCGACTTTTCGACAATTGATGGTCGCTGATGAAATAAGAAATACAATTTTTAGCAAATTGTCAGCTATAAACGGATTTGATATGTCTTTACCAGCAGCCGTTTGCTGCTGGACTAGATAGAGACTTTTAGCTCTCTATTACTTTTATTTGCTTTTTCCCAAAGCAACAGGGATCAACGGATTTGAAATGTCTTTACCAGCAGCCGTTTGCTGCTGGACTAGATAGAGACTTTTAGCTCTCTATTACTTTTATTTGCTTTTTCCCAAAGCAACAGGGATCAACGGATTTGAAATGTCTTTACCAGCAGCCGTTTGCTGCTGGACTAGATAGAGACTTTTAGCTCTCTATTACTTTTATTTGCTTTTTCCCAAAGCAACAGGGATCAACGGATTTGAAATGTCTTTACCAGCAGCCGTTTGCTGCTGGACTAGTGTAACACCCGTTTTGTAAAAATATGGATTTCCAAAAATTTTCGCCTAACGGCGTTAAATCATGCGGAAACGATTTAGGAAAATACTCAACTAAGGAAAACAGTTGAGAAACATAAGTGGTGTTACTAATAGCATCAAATCAGTAATAAAAGAAATCCATAAGATTGCCCAACATAAAGCAATCATAACATAGTCATTACATAAGTTCCATAAAGGAAATCAATAACATAAGGTTTATGCGAAGCTATTGGGTAAACTAAAGCCAGCTTGATCATCTACCCATCTCTCGTCAAAGCTTCACACGTCATCTCAATGCCTAACCTGAGGGGTGTCAACACATTAAAAGAAACAAGTGTTAGCTATAAAGCTAAGTAAGATAACACCAGGTTTAAGCAAACATTTCATCCATTTAAATCGTCACTTTAAAACATTACGTCATTTTAATTAGGCATTCATACCACCGTATAAACATATCCACATCACATATCCACATCACATATAAGCATAGAGTTCATGACCCTAAGCGTGCCTAATCAATTTCGTCATCTCATCTCAACTCATTAAGTTGTGACTAAGTCACCGTTAAGTTGTAACCGAAGTTACCGTTTCATTTAATGTACCCTCCCACATACGGGCACTACGTACTCTCCACATACGAGCACGATTTGTACGTATCTAGTACCCTCCCACATACGGGCACTACGTACTCTCCACATACGAGCACGATTTATACGTATCTAGTACCCTCCCACATACGGGCACTACGTACTCTCCACATACGAGCACGATTTAGACGTACCTATTACCACCGTCAGGCACCATTTATACGTACCTATTACCACCGTAAGGCACGATTTATACGTACCCAATACCACCGTAAGGCACGATTTATACGTACCCAATACCACCGTAAGGCACGATGTACCTATTACCACCGTAAGGCACGATTTATACGTACCCAATACCACCGTAAGGCACAGGTTATGCATAACACTTAACATCTAATTAGCTCGAGCATTTATCGTATTTAGTTTAGATTTCCACCTTTAACCTAAACTAACCCATACTATCATCTTTTCACGTTAGGGCCCTTAAAACGTGCACGTGTCATGGCAACCTAAAAAGGTCTAGTGTTCTAGATGAACAAGCCACATATACATGCACATAACAACATTACAACATATCATTAACCACCGTTATCATAACATATCATATCATTAACCACCGTTATCATAACATATCATATCGTAAACATATCATTAACCACCGTTCATATCATAACATATCATATCGTAAACATATCATTAACCACCGTTCATCATATCATATCATAACATATCATATCATTAACCACCGTTATCATAACATATCATATCGTAAACATATCATTAACCACCGTTCATCATATCATATCATAACATATCATATCATAAACATATCATATCATAAACATAACTACGGGGAAGCATCATAGGCATCGTCATCATTATTCCCCGAGTACCTCCCATATCAACCCAACCACATTATAGGTTATACATTACCGTTTTGGAGGTTATAGTTTATGAAACCATTTATGTTGCACCCTCAGCGTGACAAAAGTAGTGTATCTTACCTCGTAGTAGTATGTGCGCGCAATCAAAAGCTAACAGTGCTTAATAGTAATCCCCGACACCTATCGTACATTAACATGTGAAATATAAGTCATTTGGGACCTTACTGGACTTTAAAACGAATTTAGTCTTGTTCTTACGAACTTAAGTCTTATAAAACGAATTTAGCTTACTAAACGAATTTAAGTTCTCATAAAACGAATTTAGGTTCATATCAAACGAATTTAGCTCCTTACAAAACGAATTTAGTTCTTGGCAAACGAATTTAGTTCTCATAAAACGAATTTATCAAACGAACTTATAATTCGTTTGCCCAACGAATTTAATCATCTCAAACGAATTTAGATTTAAATCATCAAACGAATTTGATTCCCTTTTTTTATGGCAGACGAACTTAACTACCTTCTTAGCCACAACGTATTAAACGAACTTAAGTTTCAGAAAACGAATTTAGCCTTTAATAAACGAATTTAGAAACACCAAACGAACTTAGGGCAGCCAAACGAATATAATCTTCGTTTGTAGAACGAATTTAGGTTCATCTCAAACGAACTTGACTCATTAGAAAAGAATTTAGCTTACTCAAACGAATTTAAGTTCTCATAAAACGAATTTAGGTGCCAAACGAATTTAAGTTCTCATAAAACGAATTTAGCTCCTTCAAAACGAAATTGTGCTTCAAACGAAGTTAGATGTCCATTAACGAACTTAAAACATCAAAACGAACTTAAAGTTCGTTCGGAACAAACCAGAAACGAATTTAACTCTAAATTCGACCAGAAATCATAAAACGACTTGTTCTTCGATTTTTCCAGAAATCAATCGACTTGGGCTTCACTCAAAACATGTTTTTGACACATATAAACATATTTTGATCATAATGATCGATTTCAACCTCGTTTGATGTCGTTTGGATCGTTAATTTGCTTAAACACGTTTGAAACCCTAATTACTTCAAAACCTTATTTAAAATCAGATTTGATCTTTTATAAAACACCATTAAATCTGTAATATAGACATCAAAACCTAGATTACCTGTAACAAATGATATCCGATCCGATTCAATACAAAAACCCTTAATTTGTTTGATCAAAACCTTGAAGAATTGCTTTAGAAATCGATTATGGGATTGAAAAGGCTGTGTATATGGTATTAATGATGTTAATTGCTGCATAATCATCAGGGATTAGTCTAATTAGACCTAAATCCCGTTTTTCATCTTTGAGCCTTGTCAAAAACAGTCCCTGAACTTCATATAAGCTTCGTTTCACCTTTAAACATCTATTGGGGATACATACAACACACTAAAGCACTTTCGCACACTACATAGGCCTTTTACACATCATTTAATCCACTTTATTGTCACTCATTAAAGATAATTAAATCTTACATATAGGGCACATAACATATAAACACGTATTTCCACGTAAACATATCACGGACTTAGAATTTGACCTAACGACGTTAGTCAACATATACGTTTAAGTTTTGGGATGTTACAATTACCTCCCCCTTAAGAGGATTCCGTCCCCGGAATCACTTCAGCATCAAAAAGGTGGGGATAGGTCTCCCGCATTACGGACTCGGTCTCCCAAGTCATACTTTCGCCGTGATTGTGTTTCCACTTTATGAGAACTAGATCGATAGTCTTTCGTCGTAGCTTCTTTTGTTTCCTTCCCAATATAGCAACAGGTTCATCGACAATCTGCTTGTTGGGATTAATACTTACGTCCTCGAGTGGAATGACATCCGTTTCATTCGCATAGCACTTACGTAGGTAACACACATGAAATGTGTTGTGAATTCCATTAAGTTCTGGAGGTAAGTCCAGCTTAAATGCCTGTTCATTAACCTTCTTAATGATCTTAAAAGGTCCAATGAATCTGGGGCTTAACTTTCCACGTTTTCCAAACCGTAATACACCTTTCCAAGGCGACACCTTGAGTAAAACCATTTCGCCTTCTTTAAAATCGAACGGCCTCCTTTTCTTATCAGCATATGACTTTTGCCTTTCACGAGCAACACGTAAGGCTTTCTTTGCAACATTAACTTTATCGGCCGTAAGCTGTACTAATTCGGGTCCAGCAAATTGCTTTTCCCCGGGCTCCAACCAACAACTAGGAGTCCGACACTTCCTACCATATAACATCTCATAAGGTGGCATTCCAATGCTCGCATGATAACTATTGTTATACGCAAACTCAATAAGAGGTAGGTGTTTATCCCACGAACCACCATAATCCATTACACAAGCTCTGAGCATATCTTCGAGCGTTTGAATAGTCCTTTCACTTTGCCCATCGGTCTGCGGGTGATAGGCTGTGCTCAGACGAACTTGAGTACCAACTTCCCGTTGAAAACTCTTCCAAAAGTTGGAAACGAATCGAGCATCACGATCTGACACAATCGATATCGGAACACCATGTTTAGAAATCACTTCATCAATATACAACGTAGCGAAGTTCTCCATAGGAGCAGTCTCACGAACTGGGAGAAAGTGAGCACTCTTCGTTAATCGATCGACAATAACCCATATCATATCGTGACCACGAGGCGTCCTCGGAAGTTTGGTCACAAAATCCATCGTAATGTGATCCCATTTCCACTCAGGGATCTCAAGTTGCTGAAACTTCCCGTAAGGCTTTTGATGTTCAGCTTTCACCTTCGCACACGTCAAACATTTCTGCACATACATCATCACATCGTTCTTAATACTGGGCCACCAATAAATAGGCTTCAAATCTGCATGCATCTTTGTGGCACCAGGGTGTACAGAATACTTAGTTTTGTGAGCTTCATCCATTACTAACTCACGATTGCCTCCATAGAGAGGAACCCATATTCTACCTTTGTAGGTTCGAAGGCCACGACTATTTTCTTCCATTTGGAGTCTGTTCTTCTTCTTTTTCCCAATAGACTCCGCTTTCACATTAACATCCTTTAACGCTTCGATTTGAGCTAATCGAATAGGTTCCAGTAAATTCGACTCAATCCTTGTAATCATCGCACACAATCTACTTTTCGCATATCCTTTGCGGCTTAAAGCATCAGCAACCACATTAGCTTTGCCTGGGTGATATTTAATTTCACAATCGTAATCCTTTAATAACTCCATCCACCGTCGTTGTCTAACATTCATGTCCTTCTGAGTAAACACGTACTGTAAGCTCTTATGATCCGTATAAAGGGTACACTTTGTACCATACAGATAATGTCGCCACAACTTCAGAGCAAAAACAACCGCAGCCAGCTCAAGGTCATGAGTAGGATAGTTCCGCTCATGAGGCTTCAGCTGTCGAGAGGCGTAAGCGATAACTTTGTCTCGTTGCATTAATACACACCCTAACCCCGTGATGGATGCGTCACTATAAACCACTAGATCATCTGTTCCTTCGGGTAAAGCTAAGACTGGAGCTTCACACAACTTCCTTTTCAACGTCGTGAAGGCTTTCTCTTGAGCATCGGTCCACACAAACTTCACACCTTTCTTCGTTAATTCAGTCATTGGCTTGGCAATGCGCGAGAAATCTTGAATAAAACGTCGATAATAGCCAGCCAAACCGAGAAAACTCTTTATTTCAGTAGGAGACTTAGGCTGCTCCCACTTCGACACTGCTTCTATCTTCGAAGGATCTACTTTTATACCATCAGAGGAGACGACATGGCCGAGGAAATGAACTTCCTTTAGCCAGAACTCGCACTTGGAGAATTTAGCATATAGCTTTTTCTCTCTGAGGACTTGAAGGACAGCTCTCAAATGCTCTCTATGTTCCTCTTCCGACTTTGAATACACAAGTATGTCGTCGATAAAAACAATAACGAAATGATCCAAAAACGGACGACAGACACGGTTCATCAAATCCATAAACTTCGCTGGAGCATTTGTCAAACCGAATGGCATGACAAGGAACTCATAATGACCATAACGAGTTCGGAATGCTGTTTTGGCTACACTTTCCTCTTCAACCTTCAGTTGATGATAGCCAGATCGTAAGTCAATCTTTGAGAAATAAGAAGCGCCTTGAAGTTGATCGAATAAATCATCAATGCGAGGGAGTGGGTATTTATTCTTCACCGTTCTTTTATTCAGCTCGCGATAATCGATACACATGCGCATGGATCCGTCTTTCTTCTTTACGAAAAGGATTGGAGCACCCCATGGAGAGGAACTCGGACGAATGAAACCTTTATCTAAAAGTTCCTGAATTTGCGTCATTAACTCCTTCCTTTCTGTCGGAGCTAGATGATAGGGAGCTTTGGCTACAGGAGTAGCACCAGGAATGAGGTCAATAGAGAATTCAACCTCACGATCAGGAGGAAGACCTGGAAGATCTTCAGGGAAAACATCAGGAAACTCGGAAACAACTTCGACGTCAGAAACTGTAGGCTTCACGATACGAGAATCGATGACATAAGCTAGGAAATGAGACTTAGTTTTCCGTATACAACGAAGAGCTTTCATCATAGAGATCACCTTAACATTTCCCGGCTTCTTGTCACCATAGACACAAACACCTTTTCCGTCAGGGGTAGCGATACGAACTATTTTCCTTGAACATAAAACGACAGCATCATTCTTCGACATCCAGTCCATACCTAGAACAACATCGAAACTAGGAATGGTAGCGGGTAACAGGTTAGCAGTAACTACCTGACCGTCGTCTTTTGCCTCCTCAGCCGTCATCTGGAAAGCACGGGGTTTGGCTTTGGAAGCTTCCGCTTTCTTTCCCCTCATCTTTCTTCATTTGAGGACAATCGGCAATACGATGCTTGGTGTCTCCACATTTGTAACATCTTGCCTTGTCAGTGCATTCATCAAAAGTATGACCCGGTGCTCCACACCTATTGCACCTGCGGGTCTTAGCAGAACACTGACCAGAATGAAAAACCTTGCAGCTAGAACACCATTTTCCATCTTTCTCAGTCTTTCCTTTGCCAGAGGACGAAGATCCCTTGAACTTTTTACCAAAACGATTTGACCCACCAAACCTCCTCTTATTTGCCAGACTTCTTCTCATCCTCTTTCTTTTCAACTTTCTTATCCGCAGCAAAATCATCATCAAGCTTTTTAGATTCTTTGATTGCTTCAATTAGAGTCTTATGCTGCCTACAAATACCTCGATAACTTGGAGGTAACCATCATTAATAATCGTAACATGGTGTTCACTCTTGACACATAAAGTTTCAATACATAGAAATCTCTCCAACTTCATTACTTTGTGCATCGGTCAACACAAGTATGGCCATACAAACATGCTCGCGTCGTGATACACTTGCAATTACGTTCCGGACCATAATTGTAATTGTATCCTTTCACATGCATGTTCGTTACCACATTTGTGTATCACCTCTTTTCCCATCGATTCCAATTCACATGATTTTCAGCACACATACAACATCTCATATCCTTTGCGGTCCTTGTCACTAATCCCATGGGCTAGGCAACATTGATGGGACACCAACTCACCTAATCCTCCAACCTTTGTCCATCTCAACAACTTCTCTCATGATATAAAGCACCAGTTCATCAAATTCAATTAGAGGAATAGAAGATCACCTCGAGGACCGTCTCTCATAGCAATAGCACAACTTAGCGATGGAGAAACGAGAAACGGGAGAATAAGGCTAAAACACATATCATCGTAGCGTAAACATCTCATAAGCCCTATCACACTCGCGCTCGTCCCAACCCTTCCTATATCCTCTTTCATTAAAGCTAAGGCATCCTACAAATACCTAGCATGCACATCTTAAGTTTAAGTCCAAATCCTATGGTCAATAGGCCTTGGTTCACTTAAACTACTTCTCTGATACCAACTTGTAACACCCGTTTTGTAAAAATATGGATTTCCAAAAATTTTCGCCTAACGGCGTTAAATCATGCGGAAACGATTTAGGAAAATACTCAACTAAGGAAAACAGTTGAGAAAACATAAGTGGTGTTACTAATAGCATCAAATCAGTAATAAAAGAAATCCATAAGATTGCCCAACATAAAGCAATCATAACATAGTCATTACATAAGTTCCATAAAGGAAATCAATACGTACTCTCCACATACGAGCACGATTTATACGTATCTAGTACCCTCCCACATACGGGCACTACGTACTCTCCACATACGAGCACGATTTATACGTATCTAGTACCCTCCCACATACGGGCACTACGTACTCTCCACATACGAGCACGATTTATACGTATCTAGTACCCTCCCACATACGGGCACTACGTACTCTCCACATACGAGCACGATTTATACGTATCTAGTACCCTCCCACATACGGGCACTACGTACTCTCCACATACGAGCACGATTTATACGTATCTAGTACCCTCCCACATACGGGCACTACGTACTCTCCACATACGAGCACGATTTATACGTACCTATTACCACCGTAGGCACGATACGTACCTATTACCACCGTAAGGCACGATTTATACGTATCTAGTACCCTCCCACATACGGGCACTACGTACTCTCCACATACGAGCACGATTTATACGTATCTAGTACCCTCCCACATACGGGCACTACGTACTCTCCACATACGAGCACGATTTATACGTACCTATTACCACCGTAGCACGATTTATACGTATCTAGTACCCTCCCACATACGGGCACTACGTACTCTCCACATACGAGCACGATTTATACGTATCTAGTACCCTCCCACATACGGGCACTACGTACTCTCCACATACGAGCACGATTTATACGTATCTAGTACCCTCCCACATACGGGCACTACGTACTCTCCACATACGAGCACGATTTATACGTATCTAGTACCCTCCCACATACGGGCACTACGTACTCTCCACATACGAGCACGATTTATACGTATCTAGTACCCTCCCACATACGGGCACTACGTACTCTCCACATACGAGCACGATTTATACGTATCTAGTACCCTCCCACATACGGGCACTACGTACTCTCCACATACGAGCACGATTTATACGTATCTAGTACCCTCCCACATACGGGCACTACGTACTCTCCACATACGAGCACGATTTATACGTACCTATTACCACCGTCAGGCACGATTTATACGTATCTAGTACCCTCCCACATACGGGCACTACGTACTCTCCACATACGAGCACGATTTATACGTACCTATTACCACCGTCAGGCACGATTTATACGTATCTAGTACCCTCCCACATACGGGCACTACGTACTCTCCACATACGAGCACGATTTATACGTACCTATTACCACCGTCAGCACGATTTATACGTATCTAGTACCCTCCCACATACGGGCACTACGTACTCTCCACATACGAGCACGATTTATACGTACCTATTACCACCGTATACGGCACGATTTATACGTATCTAGTACCCTCCCACATACGGGCACTACGTACTCTCCACATACGAGCACGATTTATACGTACCTATTACCACCGTAAGGCACGATTTATACGTACCTATTACCACCGTAAGGCACGATTTATACGTACCTATTACCACCGTAAGGCACGATTTATACGTACCTATTACCACCGTAAGGCACGATTTATACGTATCTAGTACCCTCCCACATACGGGCACTACGTACTCTCCACATACGAGTACGATTTAGACGTACCTATTACCACCGTCAGGCACCATTTATACGTACCTATTACCACCGTAAGGCACGATTTATACGTATCTAGTACCCTCCCACATACGGGCACTACGTACTCTCCACATACGAGCACGATTTATACGTATCTAGTACCCTCCCACATACGGGCACTACGTACTCTCCACATACGAGCACGATTTATACGTATCTAGTACCCTCCCACATACGGGCACTACGTACTCTCCACATACGAGCACGATTTATACGTATCTAGTACCCTCCCACATACGGGCACTACGTACTCTCCACATACGAGCACGATTTATACGTACCTATTACCACCGTAAGGCACGATTTATACGTATCTAGTACCCTCCCACATACGGGCACTACGTACTCTCCACATACGAGCACGATTTATACGTACCTATTACCACCGTCAGGCACGATTTATACGTACCTATTACCACCGTAAGGCACGATTTATACGTACCTATTACCACCGTAAGGCACGATTTATACGTACCTATTACCACCGTAAGGCACGATTTATACGTACCTATTACCACCGTAAGGCACGATTTATACGTATCTAGTACCCTCCCACATACGGGCACTACGTACTCTCCACATACGAGCACGATTTATACGTACCTATTACCACCGTAAGGCACGATTTATACGTACCTATTACCACCGTCAAGGCACGATTTATACGTACCTATTACCACCGTAAGGCACGATTTATACGTATCTAGTACCCTCCCACATACGGGCACTACGTACTCTCCACATACGAGCACGATTTATACGTACCTATTACCACCGTAGGCACGATATACGTACCTCCACATACGAGCACGATTTATACGTATCTAGTACCCTCCCACATACGGGCACTACGTACTCTCCACATACGAGCACGATTTATACGTATCTAGTACCCTCCCACATACGGGCACTACGTACTCTCCACATACGAGCACGATTTATACGTATCTAGTACCCTCCCACATACGGGCACTACGTACTCTCCACATACGAGCACGATTTAGACGTACCTATTACCACCGTAAGGCACGATTTATACGTACCTATTACCACCGTAAGGCACGATTTATACGTACCTATTACCACCGTAAGGCACGATTTATACGTACCTATTACCACCGTAAGGCACGATTTATACGTACCTATTACCACCGTAAGGCACGATTTATACGTACCTATTACCACCGTAAGGCACAGGTTATGCATAACACTTAACATCTAATTAGCTCGAGCATTTATCGTATTTAGTTTAGATTTCCACCTTTAACCTAAACTAATCCATACTATCATCTTTTCACGTTAGGGCCCTTAAAACGTGCACGTGTCATGGCAACCTAAAAAGGTCTAGTGTTCTAGATGAACAAGCCACATATACATGCACATAACAACATTACAACATATCATTAACCACCGTTATCATAACATATCATATCATTAACCACCGTTATCATAACATATCATATCGTAAACATATCATTTTTTTTTTTTTTTTTTTTTTTTTTTTTTTTTTTTTTTTTTTTTTTTTTTTTTTTTTTTTTTTTTTTTTTTTTTTTTTTTTTTTTTTTTTTTTTTTTTTTTTTTTTTTTTTTTTTTTTTTTTTTTTTTTTTTTTTTTTTTTTTTTTTTTTTTTTTTTTTTTTTTTTTTTTTTTTTTTTTTTTTTTTTTTTTTTTTTTTTTTTTTTTTTTTTTTTTTTTTTTTTTTTTTTTTTTTTTTTTTTTTTTTTTTTTTTTTTTTTTTTTTTTTTTTTTTTTTTTTTTTTTTTTTTTTTTTTTTTTTTTTTTTTTTTTTTTTTTTTTTTTTTTTTTTTTTTTTTTTTTTTTTTTTTTTTTTTTTTTTTTTTTTTTTTTTTTTTTTTTTTTTTTTTTTTTTTTTTTTTTTTTTTTTTTTTTTTTTTTTTTTTTTTTTTTTTTTTTTTTTTTTTTTTTTTTTTTTTTTTTTTTTTTTTTTTTTTTTTTTTTTTTTTTTTTTTTTTTTTTTTTTTTTTTTTTTTTTTTTTTTTTTTTTTTTTTTTTTTTTTTTTTTTTTTTTTTTTTTTTTTTTTTTTTTTTTTTTTTTTTTTTTTTTTTTTTTTTTTTTTTTTTTTTTTTTTTTTTTTTTTTTTTTTTTTTTTTTTTTTTTTTTTTTTTTTTTTTTTTTTTTTTTTTTTTTTTTTTTTTTTTTTTTTTTTTTTTTTTTTTTTTTTTTTTTTTTTTTTTTTTTTTTTTTTTTTTTTTTTTTTTTTTTTTTTTTTTTTTTTTTTTTTTTTTTTTTTTTTTTTTTTTTTTTTTTTTTTTTTTTTTTTTTTTTTTTTTTTTTTTTTTTTTTTTTTTTTTTTTTTTTTTTTTTTTTTTTTTTTTTTTTTTTTTTTTTTTTTTTTTTTTTTTTTTTTTTTTTTTTTTTTTTTTTTTTTTTTTTTTTTTTTTTTTTTTTTTTTTTTTTTTTTTTTTTTTTTTTTTTTTTTTTTTTTTTTTTTTTTTTTTTTTTTTTTTTTTTTTTTTTTTTTTTTTTTTTTTTTTTTTTTTTTTTTTTTTTTTTTTTTTTTTTTTTTTTTTTTTTTTTTTTTTTTTTTTTTTTTTTTTTTTTTTTTTTTTTTTTTTTTTTTTTTTTTTTTTTTTTTTTTTTTTTTTTTTTTTTTTTTTTTTTTTTTTTTTTTTTTTTTTTTTTTTTTTTTTTTTTTTTTTTTTTTTTTTTTTTTTTTTTTTTTTTTTTTTTTTTTTTTTTTTTTTTTTTTTTTTTTTTTTTTTTTTTTTTTTTTTTTTTTTTTTTTTTTTTTTTTTTTTTTTTTTTTTTTTTTTTTTTTTTTTTTTTTTTTTTTTTTTTTTTTTTTTTTTTTTTTTTTTTTTTTTTTTTTTTTTTTTTTTTTTTTTTTTTTTTTTTTTTTTTTTTTTTTTTTTTTTTTTTTTTTTTTTTTTTTTTTTTTTTTTTTTTTTTTTTTTTTTTTTTTTTTTTTTTTTTTTTTTTTTTTTTTTTTTTTTTTTTTTTTTTTTTTTTTTTTTTTTTTTTTTTTTTTTTTTTTTTTTTTTTTTTTTTTTTTTTTTTTTTTTTTTTTTTTTTTTTTTTTTTTTTTTTTTTTTTTTTTTTTTTTTTTTTTTTTTTTTTTTTTTTTTTTTTTTTTTTTTTTTTTTTTTTTTTTTTTTTTTTTTTTTTTTTTTTTTTTTTTTTTTTTTTTTTTTTAATTGGGACAAGAACTTAAGTTTCAGAAAACGAATTTAGCCTTTAATAAACGAATTTAGAAACACCAAACGAACTTAGGGCAGCCAAACGAATATAATCTTCGTTTGTAGAACGAATTTAGGTTCATCTCAAACGAACTTGACTCATTAGAAAAGAATTTAGCTTACTTTGGTGCCAAACGAATTTAAGTTCTCATAAAACGAATTTAGCTCCTTCAAAACGAAATTGTGCTTCAAACGAAGTTAGATGTCCATTAACGAACTTAAAACATCAAAACGAACTTGACTCATTAGAAAAGAATTTAGCTTACTTTGGTGCCAAACGAATTTAAGTTCTCATAAAACGAATTTAGCTCCTTCAAAACGAAATTGTGCTTCAAACGAAGTTAGATGTCCATTAACCACCGTTCATCATATCATATCATAACATATCATATCATTAACCACCGTTATCATAACATATCATATCGTAAACATATCATTAACCACCGTTCATCATATCATATCATAACATATCATTAACCACCGTTCATCATATCATATCATAACCACCGTTATCATAACATATCATATCATTAACCACCGTCATCATAACATATCATATCATTAACCACCGTATCATAACATATCATATCATTAACCACCGTATCATAACATATCATATCATTAACCACCGTATCATAACATATCATATCATTAACCACCGTATCATTACAACATATCATTAACCACCGTAATCATTACATATCATATCATTAACCACCGTTATCATAACATATCATATCATTAACCACCGTTATCATAACATATCATATCATTAACCACCGTTTCATAACATATCAACATTACAACATATCATTAACCACCGTTATCATAACATATCATATCATTAACCACCGTTATCATAACATATCATATCGTAAACATATCATTAACCACCGTTCATCATATCATATCATAACATATCATATCATTAACCACCGTTACATAACATATCATATCATTAACCACCGTCATCATACATATCATTAACACGATCATAACATACATATCATTAACCACCGTTATCATAACATATCATATCATTAACCACCGTTATCATAACATATCATATCGTAAACATATCATTAACCACCGTTCATCATATCATATCATAACATATCATATCATTAACCACCGTTACATAACATATCATATCATTAACCACCGTTTCATAACATATCATATCATAACATATCATATCATTAACCACCGTTATCATAACATATCATATCATTAACCACCGTATCATAACAACATTACAACATATCATTAACCACCGTTATCATAACATATCATATCATTAACCACCGTTATCATAACATATCATATCGTAAACATATCATTAACCACCGTTATCATAACATATCATATCATAAACATATCATTAACCACCGTCATCATAACATATCATATCGTAAACATATCATTAACCACCGTTATCATAACATATCATATCATTAACCACCGTTATCATAACATATCATATCGTAAACATATCATTAACCACCGTTCATCATATCATATCATTAACCACCGTTATCATAACATATCATATCATAAACATATCATTAACCACCGTTCATCATAACATATCATATCATTAACCACCGTAATCATTACATATCATATCTTTAACCACCGTTATCATAACATATCATATCATTAACCACCGTTATCATAACATATCATATCGTAAACATATCATTAACCACCGTTATCATAACATATCATATCATTAACCACCGTTATCATAACATATCATATCGTAAACATATCATTAACCACCGTTCATCATATCATATCATAACATATCATATCATTAACCACCGTTATCATAACATATCATATCATAAACATATCATTAACCACCGTTCATCATACATATCATTAACACGTTATCATAACATATCATATCATTAACCACCGTCATCATAACATATCATAAACATATCATTAACCACCGTCATCACAACATATCATATCGTAAACATATCATTAACCACCGTTATCATAACATATCATATCATTAACCACCGTTATCATACATATCATATCGTAAACATATCATTAACCACCGTTCATCATATCATATCATAACATATCATATCATTAACCACCGTTATCATAACATATCATATCGTAAACATATCATTAACCACCGTTCATCATATCATATCATAACAACATTACAACATATCATTAACCACCGTAATCATAACATATCATATCATTAACCACCGTTATCATAACATATCATATCATAACATATCATTAACCACCGTAATCATAACATATCATATCATTAACCACCGTTATCATAACATATCATATCATAACCACCGTTACATAACATATCATATCATTAACCACCGTTCATCATACATATCATTAACCACCGTCATCATAACATATCATATCATTAACCACCGTTCATCATATCATATCATTAACCACCGTTATCATAACATATCATATCATAACATATCATTAACCACCGTTCATCATATCATATCATAACATATCATTAACCACCGTTCAACATATCATTAACCACCGTAATCATAACATATCATATCATTAACCACCGTTATCATAACATATCATATCATTAACCACCGTATCATAACATATCATATCATTAACCACCGTATCATAACATATCATATCATTAACCACCGTATCATAACATATCATATCATTAACCACCGTAATCATAACATATCATATCATTAACCACCGTTATCATAACATATCATATCATTAACCACCGTTATCATAACATATCATATCGTAAACATATCACGGACTTAGAATTTGACCTAACGACGTTAGTCAACATATACGTTTAAGTTTTGGGATGTTACAACTAGATAGAGACTTTTAGCTCTCTATTACTTTTGTTTTCAGCGAGTAGGATACTCTTGAGCTCGCAAGAAAATATTTTTGACCATAAGGTCACTTTTCAACATATAAGAGAGATATATGTTGAAGCATCAGCAGACATGACATGTCATGTTGCTGATTCACCATTCAGCATTCCCAACTTGCTGACCAGATATTTAAATCTTGTTTGATCCAAAGGTTTGGTAAAGATATCAGCAAGTTGGTCATCAGTGGGTATGAAATAGATTTCCACATCCCCTTTCATGACATGGTCACGAATGAAGTGGTACCTAATGTCTATGTGTTTGGTCTTAGAATGCTGAACGGGATTATGTGTGATAGCAATTGCACTTGTATTGTCACACATAATGGGGATCTTAGAGAATTCAAAGTCATAGTCAGCGAGTTGGTTTTTCATCCAGAGGACTTGTGCACAACAACTCGCTGCTGATACATATTCTGCTTCAGCAGTGGAGATGGAAACTGTATGCTGTTTCTTACTAGACCAACTAGTCAGCTTCCCCCCCAACAGTTGACATCCACCACTGGTGCTTTTCCTATCTAACATGCATCCAACATAGTCAGAGTCAGAATATGCAACAAGGTCAAAACTGGAGTCTTTGGGATACCAGAGACCCAGTGTGGGTGTACCTTTTAGGTATTTGAAGATTCGCTTGACAGCGAGAAGATGAGACTCTCTGGGAGAGGCTTGATATCTTGCACATAGGCAAGTAGCAAACATGATGTCAGGACGACTCGCTGTGAGGTACATCAGCGAGCCGATCATTCCTCTGTAGAGAGTAGGATTCACATGCTTACCATCAAGGTCAGCATGGAGATTATTTGGAGGAGACATGGGGGTGGCTTTAGTGGTCACATTCGATAAGTCGAATTTGGCCAGCATGTCTCGAATGTACTTCTCTTGGTTAATGAAAATCCCATTTGGGAGTTGGCGAATTTGTAGACCAAGAAAGAAGGTCAACTCACCCATCATGCTCATCTCGAAATGAGAGGACATCAGGGAGCTGAACTTAGAGCAAAGTTTCTTGCTGGAAGAACCAAAGATGATGTCATCTACATATATCTGAACATATAGGACATCAACACCCTTTCTATAGATGAAGAGGGTGCTATCAATGGATCCTCGCTGAAACTTATTGGAGAGAAGAAATTCGGAGAGAGTGTCGTACCAAGCTCTGGGAGCTTGTTTAAGACCATAAAGTGCCTTATAGAGACGATAGACATGGTGTGGCTTGGCTGGATCTTCAAAGCCAGGTGGCTGCTCAACATAAACTTCCTCATCGAGTTTTCCATTTAGGAAGGCACTCTTTACATCCATTTGATATACAGTGAAGTTTTTAAGCAGCATGTGCCAAAAATAAGCGTATGGCTTCCAGTCTGGCCACTGGTGCAAAGGTTTCATCATAGTCAACACCTTCTTCTTGAAGGTAACCTTGTGCAACCAGCCTAGCCTTGTTACGTGTAACAACACCATCTTCGTCCATTTTATTTCGGTAAACCCATTTTGTTCCAATTGGTTCTTTTCCAGGAGGTAAAGGAACCAAGAACCAGACATGCTGTCTTTGGAACTGGGTAAGTTCCTCTTGCATGGCAGCGACCCATGAAGGATCAACCATTGCTTCTCCTATGTTTTTGGAGTGATCATAGACAAGAAGTTTACATATAGACATGTATTTCTTGTCGCTGATCGAGTAATAATCCCCTGCTGAGGATCTCCAATGACTTGGTGAGCTGGATGACTAGATGTCCATTTAAGTGCAGGAGCACTTGAGACACCTAGTTGAGTGGCAGCGGAAATTGGAGCTATGGGATCAGCAGGAGCATTATAAGAAGAAAGGTCAATGGTAAGAATGGGTTCAGGAGAATGATCAGCAGAGCCATTCGACTGATTTGAGTTATCATTGATGGCGGAGTCTTCAGCAGACTCCATTTCTTCTGCATTTGCTGAAGCATCATGAAACTCCTCCTCAGTAGGGTCATCAGCATGCAAGTCATCAGCCAGTGATCTAGGTTTGGCTGATGCTGCATGGATTGATCTTGTGATAGGCTCAACTGGCTCAATCGAGTAGATATGAGCAGCAACTTGCTCTAGTTCAACATCAGCTGAACTATCCATTGTGATATGCTGAATAGCATCAGGCAGCGAGCAAGAAGCATCAACAAATAAGTCAGCTTCCTCAGTGAGAGGGTAAGCTAACTCATTAAAAATAACCTCAGACGAGTTAGATTGAATGTCCTTTAGGGCTGATGAACTTTCATCAAAAGTAACATGAATGGATTCATCAACCTTCTGAAGGCGAGTGTTGAATACTCTAAATGCCTTGCTGATGGATGAATACCCAAGAAAGTATCCATCATCAGCTTTAGGATCAAATTTTCCTAGATGATCCTTGTTGTTTAAGATGAAGACAGGACATCCAAAAACATGGAAGTATTTGATTTGAGGTATCTTTCCTTTCAGTACCTCATACGCTGTCTTGTCATGTCTTTTGACAATGAGACAACGATTTTGAGTGTGACAGGCTGTATTGACAGCTTCTGCCCAGAACTTGCTAGGTAGAGAGGACTCACTGAGCATGGTGCGAGCTGCTTCGATGAGAGTTCTATTTCTCCTTTCAGCGACACCATTCTGCTCAGGGGTTCTAGTAGAAGAGAAATTTTGTGAGATCCCTTGATCAGCACAAAATGCTTCAAGAGTGTGGTTTCTGAACTCAGTACCATGATCGCTCCTGAGTTCTTTCACCCTTATGCTGTTGAGATTTTCCATTTTCTTAATGAAATTAATAATCTCTTCAGCAGCATCACTCTTGGAATGAAGAAAGATAGTCCAAGTGTATCGTGAGTATTCATCCACGATTACTAAAGTGTATCTGCTACCCTTTAGACTTTAGACATTCACTGGACCAAAAAGGTCCATGTGAAGAAGATGAAAGCAGCCAGAGATAGAATTGGCTTGCTTGGTTTTGAAGGTTGCTCTATGGCTTTTACCCTTTTCACAAGCACCACAGAGTCTATCCTTCTCAAATGAAAGATGAGGGAGGCCACGAACAAGGTTCTTTTGGCCAGAGAGTTAATGGTTTTGAAATTCACATGCGACATACGCTTGTGCCATAACCAATTTAGTTCAGCAGTCGACTTGGCAAAGAAACAAGTCTCACTATCAGTCTTGATAGGAGTGAAGTCAACCAGATATACATCTCGTTTTCTTGGAGCAACCAAGACTACTTCCTTGTTTACATTTACCACAGTGCCTTGATGTTTATCAAGAATCACTTTGTAGTCAGCATCACAAAGTTGACTTATGCTGATGAGATTATGTTTTAATCCATTGACATAAGCGACCTTGTTGAACTTAATGAGTCCATTTGAGAGAAGACCATAACCTTCAGTTTGTCCAGTGGAGTTGTCACCAAACACTACAGTAGGGCCAGCAGCCTCTACGTAGTTATCCAGCAGGGTCTTTGAGCCAGTCATGTGTTTTGAACAGCCACTGTCCAAGTACCACACACCTTTTCCCAGCGAGCCCTGCATGGAATTAACAGAAGTATTTAGATGTGTTCACTATTGAACTCACTGACGGACATATCAGCAGGGTTAAAGATGGGAGACTCGGATGATTCTTCTCTACTGACGACTTCATCAGTAGAAAGAGGAAGAGGAGCAATAGAGTTAGTATTCTCATCACTTGGAGAGTTATCAACAAGCTGATGAGCAGGAGGTATGTCACTATCAATCACATAGGTGTGATATTGATCAGCAGAGGTGACAGTGGCTCCGGTATCTAGAACAGTCAAGTTGCTGACTTGATTGTTGTTACCATACTCAACCAGAATGCTACCTCGACCAGTGGTAATGATCTCTTGAGAGAGAGGAAAGGAGATTCGCTGGGCAGCAATGAAGTCAGCAATGTTCTCCTCAGTGAGATTTGTTGACTCCCCTATACTATTTATACGATCAGCAGAAGTAGAACTTTCGCTGACGATAGTGGAAGAGGAAGCAAAAGCTGAAGAAGGATTAGGTTGAATGTCAACTTCAGGAGCATCCCTGGAGTTGTTACAATCAGAAGCAACATGACCTCTGCTGCCACATTTGTAGCATTTTTTACCAGAGTTGTTGCCTTGTTGATTTTGAAGGAGAAATTCCTTCAGCTGAGAGGAAAGGTCATTAACTTGCTGAGTAAGCTCGCTAATTTTGGGATCAGAAGAGGAAGATGCCCTTTTCTTTGGCTTGGGCTTTTGCTTATGCTTTTGTGGAAGCTGAAGCATCTTAGGAGCAGGACCCAGAATGGACTTACCTTTTGGGTCCTCTGATTGAGAGGTAGAGGAATTTTTTGATCCCTTAACTACACTCCATGCTTGATGGACAGCAGGGTGAGAGAGAGGAAGAAGGACCCTGCTGAGATGGATGCACTCTTTTGGGAGTGATCGATCTCGGTTGCTGAATAGGTGTTACAGACCTCATTTTCCTATGAGGTAAGTATTGCCTATTTGGGGTAGTAGATCTCACTTGCTGATGAGGCAAGTGTCCTCTTTGAGGAGTGATAGGTCTTACTTGCTGATGAGGCAAGTGTCCTCTTTGAGGAGTAACAGACCTATTTTGGGTATTAGTTATTCTCACTTTTTGAGGAGTTTTATGCCTCAAAATAGGAGTAGGCATCGATTGTGATACATGCTGGTGGACTTGTCTATCAGCAGGTCGGACATTAGATGGTCCAACTTGCTGAAGTCTAGCGTCACCAAACCTGACGCGTCTCTGCATGACACGATCATCCTGCACAGTTTTGCAGTCAGCAAGGGTAGGAGCTTGCTGAGAAGGTAAAGAAGAGGGTTGAGAAATAGGTTGAGGTTGCTGACTAATATGATTAGCTTGCTGAGATGTGCTATAGTCATAGGGAATAGCAACCTTACTTCTTCTGAAGGGTTCAGAAGATCTGATGGTGACTTGCTGAGGAGCAATGGGTTTAAAACCATCACTACCAATATCCCCTTCATAAGATTCCCCAGAAGAGTATTGAACTCTTCCTTCGTTTGGCATCATGCCAACAATGGGAAGATGAGGATAGGGGTTGCTAGTGCTTACTGAGAAGCCAGCACCATTTTCAACAGCAGGATTAGATGGGTCGCTGGTAGTAGAAGTGGTAGTACCAGCTTCCATCTCATTGTGGTAATTGTTAAGACCCTTAACAAAATACCATTTCTTCATCTCTTCAGGAGAGATGACAGTGGATGGAGGAATAGAAATTTCAGGCTTTACCTCATCATTAAACAAGTCAGCGAGAGAGGCAGCGGCATTAAAGTCACCGCCTATTACTGCCTGTACTTGGGCAGGGACTTGTTCGTTTATGCATTGGTGGTGAAACCTGGAAGCTTTTGACCAGGAGGTCACAATCTTCTTAAGATTGGCAACTTCAAGCTTGAGTTTTTCATTCTCAAGTTGAACCTTTTGTGCCAGCAACTCATGAGATTGGAGTTCAACATGAACATTCCTCAGCTCATTGAGTCTATCAGATTTTTCGCTTAACTCCAAGGAAATAGAGTCAAGCTTTGATTGGACATCAGCTCGTATAGATTCAACGAACTGAAAGTCACAAAGAAGAGATTCGAAGATTTTTGGTTTTTCTTCTTCAGAAGCAGAGGAGTGAGCACAAACCTTTTTAATGGTGACGTTCACCCACTGACTTGAGGAGACTTGATCTTTTGTCAAAGCATCTCCATCAGCGAGCGCCATGAGGCACATGGCGTCAACATATTCTTCACTGTCTGAATCGTCTGATTCAGCCCAGTCATGCTCTTCCGCTACCAGCCCTTTTGCTGGTGTTTTGGCCTCTTCCATTTCAGCAACCTTGGCCTTCAGCTGATAGTATTTATTCCTGTACTCATCAGCAGGTTTGGAAGGGTTAGTTTTAGGAGCAGCAGGAGTTGGTAGGGCAACTCTGCACTCCTTTTGGTAGTGGCCTTTTCTACCACATCTCCAGCACTCCTCTTGAGCTTTGTCAACAGGAGGCTTATATGGAGCAACCGACCTACGGTTGTTCCATTTCCGGGAGTACCTTTTACCAGCGACTAAGGCAAAATCCATAAAGTCACTGAACATCTCTTGTTTCTCTTCAGCATCAAGATCATCAACAAGAGATTGAATAGGTTGTGGAAGAATAGAAGAGCTGGCACCAATATTAAGATTATTGGGCTCAGCAGAGATAAGGGCCAAGGGGTCGAGAGCACAATGAGAAGAAGAGGAAATAGAAGAAGAAGAGGGACCCGCACGATGCTGTGCATCAGCGGCAGCTCTTAGATTTTGAGCAAGAGCTCTTTCTTCGAACTGGAGCATGCCAAAGAGAGACTCAAGGTTTAGCCCATTAAGTCGCTCAGTGGTTCTGAGGATTTGTCTCAGACCTTGCCACTTGATAGGTAAACTATCAAGAAATTTGTGGCATACCTCAAAATCATCATGAGAGATACCAACAGTGGTCATGTCGTTCAGCAACCCTTTAAATCGGGTATATGAACCGTTTAGACCTTCGTTGGGGAGGGAAAAGAAATTTTCATAGGCTCTTTTTAAGTCTATTTTCTTAGTGGCAATGGTAGCAGCAGAGCCTTCATGCATGCTAACCAATCTATCCCAAACTTCTTTTGAAGAGGGATATCTAATGACCACTTTCATGAGGTCAGTGGGAAGAGTGCTGACAATCATGTTTTTGAGCCTTGCATCAAGATTAACAAGTCTCCTTTCATCGTCAGTCCATTGAACCTCTGGTTGACGATGTCAATCACAATCTCAGGAGCATCAACAGTTGCTCCTGGTGTTCTTTGAACCAGAGTGGGGATATAAGGACCGACGGTCAGAATAGACATAAGATAGGGTTCCACACCTACTATATGTAGTAACATCCTTTCCTTCCAAGACCCAAAGTCATTGGGCTCGAATCTTGGAGGGACGGATACGTAACCGAAGTCACGTGTGTTAACAAGGGTGGGAACAGCAGTCATGTTCTTGTTTAAGAAAAGATAAAGAAAGAAATTTTAAGTAAATAAGTATGCAAACGGATCTTTGTTTCAGTAATTTAGAAACGTTGGCTCTGATACCACTTGACAGTCCTTGATTTGCACACTTATGTTTAATTTATCTTAGACAAAGAGTTAAGAACAGAAAGTAAAGAACATAAACAAGAACAAGTTCAATTGTAAGAGAACTATGCAAGTCTAATCATATGTATCATTGATTTAAACGATGAATACATGGTCGATATTACAACTTGTCTTACAAGAATACAAATGAACTAGATAATTGCTAAGCCTAGAAAGGAAGAAAGAAACTTAAGCAATTACTAATAAAGTGTCACACACTTTGTTGGTGATAAAACACACTTTGTAAATGGTGCGGCTGTGTTGCTTTATATAGGAAGGAATTAGGGCAACACAGCCTTACAATGATAGTGATGTGATGGTGGTTGTCGACACCTCATAGGCTCGTTGTACTTTGATCCAGGAGCTTTTGTCTTCTTTACCAAAACGGGTATGAAAGAGAGAAACCCTTGTTTTGGTCCCAACTGTACCTTTGCCATATAAGGTAACATTCAGTTAGGAGAACCACCATGTGACTTCTTGTCTTCTTGTTGGTTTGAAATCTTCCCGCCTTGACCAACAGTTTGGAAAGCAAACCACCCGCTGACGAGAGTCAATGACTCGCTGATGACTCGCTGACGACCCACGTCAGCGACCAAGTCTGGTCAGCGAATCCTTGACTCAACACTCTACAATAGTTAGCCTTATAAAGAAGTTATATTATTTTTGATGGCATGAAAGCTGATCTTAGCTTCAAAGTTATGTTAATTAATATGGATTAAATTGATATTATTTTTTAATGTGTGATCCAAAGGTTGTTGTTTGCATGGTGTTGAGAATTATTAGTGATTCCAGGTGCATTTTTATGTCTTAAGGTGACAACTATGTAGTATATTGCAAGAAATGATTTGCTTTTAGAGTTTTCCAATGTGCGGTAAATGACTATCTACATGTGTGTATATATCAGTGAAGTGTTGGGTTACAAGAGTATGTGTCTATAAGAAAATGGTCTGTCTTTAATATGCATATACTATATTTGCTTATATATCTGTGTTATATCCAATCTCACGACATATGTTTTGATTGTAGAACCCTTATCTTCAACGGATCTTATATCCTCTAATAGTGATGGCTCGATGATACGAATTGCATACAAGGTATCTGTTACAATCAACAATCTTTTATTGCACATATGTCACATAGTAATGGAAGTTTCAAGAAATACAAGCCGACAACCGGTCATTCAAATTGTGTCAACTGTTTTTTTTAAAATGTTTTCCTGTAAAGTCGTATCCAGACTGATAAGTCCACGGGGGTGTGTTGATAAGTCACTAATCAGTTTTTATTGTTTGGAAAAAGTAACTCCTTTCCTTAGATCTGGTATCATATGCGGTCTTCTGTGATTTCCCTCTTATCACCTTCATACAAAATTTACCATGCAAATAAAGAACCTGTATACCCTTCAAACTCACAAACGGAAGAAATAAACTAAAATGAAACCCTAATACTATAGTGAATGATCACGAAAAATACCTAACTGTAATACGAATCAGAGAATCATTTTAACCGAACTCGTAATAAAATCTTATCATGATGAAGAATCAATTACAAGCAGATTAGATGAAGAAATCTGATCGGAATAGGCTAGGTTAATGGAGGTTTTTGATCGCCACCATAGAGAGAGAAAACTAGGGTTTTAGCTTGTGTACTATAAGGGTCTGATGGTTTTACTTTTGAAGTTACCTATTCTGAGGAAGAAAAAGTCTAGAAATTTTTGAGTTCCTTGCCGGAAAAGTGGAGTAATTATATTACCACTTTGCAGGAAAAAGCAGATTTCTCTGATATGTCTTTGACTCAGATAGTTGTAAGTTTAGGGGACAAGAAATGAAACTAAAAAGGAGGGAAGCAGGATATAATAATGCTCAGATTCCTGAGCTTTATTACGGTAGGCCTACGATCAATGTAAGTCCAGGTTCCCCTGAAGGAACCACAAGGGCATTCCTGAGTGAAGATGTTGACTTACAAAAGATCTCTTTTGACTCTGAGGGGAACATATGTCTTGTTTCAAGTCAGAGCGACAACTTAGGCAATCGTGGATATGCTACCTCCAGTGCTAGTTCCACCGCGCCTATAAGTGTCAAATGTGCGGAAAGTCACTTATCCGTTCTTGCGTCATTTGTGACATCATATGAACAGTTTATCCAAGGAAAGGTTCAAGATCCGAGTCTTATAGAGGAAGACTATGAGCAGATTGATCCTTTGGACTTAGAAGAGATGGATCTGCAATGGCAAATGGCTATGCTGACTCTTCGGACTAAACGGTTTTTATCAAGAACAGGGCTAAAGCTCGTGGGTTCCAAGCTGGGCTTTGATAAGTCAAAAGTCAAGTGTTACAATTGCGAAGGTTTTGGACACTTTGCTAGGGAATGTCAGAGACCGAAGAAGGATGATCGGTCTGTTGTGACTCGTCAGAACTTCAATCAAGGTGGGATAGTACATTAATCTTCAAACACCTCAAGACAAAAGGCATATAATGATGGGTCTAGTGGAAACCAAAGCTTAGTTAGTCAAAGTGACTCAAGAGCTTTGGTGATTCAACAACAAGACGGATCATATGACTCGAGTTTAAATGTCAATGAAGAAGATGATGCTTATGTTGCTGAAGTTAATTCAAGAAGTAGTAATGTTCATTCGAATGAAACATCCTCTCAAGAATCAACAAACCCTACTGGTGAAAATGTTCCGTTTACCTCACTTGAAAAATCACCTTCAAATGTTGAAGCATCATGTATAAAAGATGGTGATAACTGTTCGAAGGGAGAAACTTCAAAGGTTCAAAATATAAAGATTCCAGAAAACTTGGGTGTAAAGGATCTAGTTAACTTTATGATAGATTTGCATGCTCCTGAGCAACAAATAGATTTCTCTTTGCATTCATTAATTGATATTTGTAAAGATAATCTTAAAATATCTAAAACTGCATGTGAGTTATATCTAAGGATTGATGATTTACAAAAGAGGATAGATGAGGATCAAGAAGAAAAATCACTCTTAAGACAGCAGGTGAACATCTTGACTAGAAGAGAAAAGGATCTCTCAGACAAGATTAGACTTAATGAAAGAAAGAATGATTCTATGACATCAAAGAATACCATCAAAAGTCCTCAGTTTGTTAAATCCAGAACTGATCCAACTACTCAATCAGAAGTTGCTCCTGAACAGTCTGCAAAATTGAAGCTACAAGGGATGACATCTAAAGATCAAAGTTCTCATACCTTGACTGAGCAAGATATGAATTCACCTTACCATGTTAAGGGTAAAAGGCAGAGAATGAAAAATATTAATAGAATCTCTTGCTTCACTTGCCGAGAAAAGGGACATGTGGCAAGTATATGTCCTCAGAAGGGTAAATCCAGTAGATCAAGGCGGTCTAATCATTCAAGTGACAGAGATGTTGAAGATATGGATGTTCAGTTGAGAAAGAACAAAGGTAAACATGTTGAAGAAAGGTCAACGAGTGTTTCACCTAAAAAGCTTTCTCAAAGGAACTCACCCGCACGGAGTGGTTCACCTAGAAATAATCGAATTAGTACTTCAAATCCAACATTTATGAGGGATTATAAGAAGAAATACTTTGAAGATTATACTTCTAGAAATTACTCAAGTCATGTTGCTAAGGAACATGGGAAACCAAGAAGTATTTCTCCAAGGAAACCTTCCAATGGTGGACAAGTTCGCAACAAGACTCCTAAGAGGAATTCCACTCCAAAATGAGGAGTCTTTAATCGTGTTGGTGAAGATGATACATTTTTTTATGATCGCTTCACAGGAACAGTAAAGACTGGTCGTTCCTCAATGTTTCAAAAGCATAGTCCCAGGAGAAAGATTGAGCTATCTCCTGAGAGGGTGCCAAGAAACAGAAGACAGACTTCAAAATCCAGGACTCCCACTGAGAGTGATGGATATTGGACAAATGTCTCAGTGAAAGATAAGGACGGTAAATTCAAGTCTACAGAGGCTTGGGTACCGTTTCGCAACTAAGCGCTTATCTTTCGTGCGGAGGACACAGTTAAGGAGGACCATGTATTTTTGGTGATCGGTGACTGAGTCCTAGGCACATTTTCTTTAGATAACATAGTGGGTTATCGTACTTATATGGTATTTTCTTCATTTTAAATCATTGTGCAAGTCCTATGTATGTTATTTATAATTTGTTTATAAAAGAACGTATTTGGGAAAAAGGAGTATATATAAAGTGTCACTTTATATTATGCCTGTTAATAAATCATTTGAGATAACATGATTGTTCATATAATGGTTGTTATCCTATGATGAATGTGCAAAGTTGATTTATTTATGATAGTTACACTAAGACCTTTGATCGATCATGTTTCAAGTTGCTAGTCCAGTTGACTGGAATGAGAAACCCCTAGTTAGGGTATCTGGTTTCCAGGGGGAGTTAGCTGTGTTCTGTGTGAACACCAAATAAGTGTGTATCGTAATTAGGGTGTAGTGTAAATGAAGACAAATTTGAGTGTGTTTGATACACCTCGAATTAGGTCTTGTATGTAAATTGCTCGAAAGATTAAGTGAAATACTTAAGGTTTCGGTCAAAATAGGTCAAACGGAGTCACTGAGTTGATGTACTTGACAGATATTTTGATTTGCAATTTACTTTGAATAATTGAATCAAACATACTTAATGTGTGAGCTAACATGATAAAGGCTTTGATTCTAATCTTAAGTGGGAGAATTAGTCATTAATTATCTGTTATATATCGGTTTAAGTATTTTTAAGTTCAATTATTTACCATCGAGATGAATACATGTGTTGTATAGATCTCATGAGTTTGCTGATGTGGTCGCAGTTTTATTTATCTTAAATGGGTGTGTGTCAACCATTAAGATAAAGGATCTTCAAAGTGTATGAAAATTGGGTCTATCCAGTCCGGATGGAGAAAACTCAAGCTTAAAATGGAAGCAGAATATACTTTCACGTCAACAACTCAGCAAAATTCAAACGGAGACGAAGATATAGATGGAGAGATTGTTTATAGTGTTATTCAATCTTATGTCTTTATTTTTGTTGTATTTGAATTTATAAAACAACATTGATTGTGTCCAATGTCTGTTAATGTCAAATACTTAACAATAGTGCTTTGTAATTCATTAATTAGTGACATATCGGGTCTTAATTTAATGATCGTACATTGTAAATTTGTTCAAGTTGTGACATCTATCGAGAATTTCTTTATTGAGAAAAATACGATAAATTATAATACAAAAAACGGTTTGTATTTGTCTCTATCGTGGTCTCTAAAGAATTCTTTTCGTCAATCATACCAAGTTCGAGAAAATTCTTTGTGAATTTTCAGAGTGTTAATCAAGCTCGTGAAAGTTGACTTTATGGAAAGTCAAGGTTCACAAGAATCGATAAAACTAGGCTAAGTATGATATGCGTGTTTAGCATAGTGGGCTTATATATGCGTGTTTTCACTTTGGGCCTAGTTTGCATGTTCTGCCCAAGTAAATATGCATTTGCGTGTTTTACTTAGTGGTGCTCATATGCGTGTTCCTGAACAGTGATCAGATATGCGTGTTATGTGTGGGTATAAAAGACTGACAAAACACACACATTTAATATACTTTCAAAATTATTTGCGTGTTGTCAAAAAACCCTCCACATTCGCGTGTTCTTTCCCTTTGCGTGTTCATACACACGACCTTGATTCCTTGACACTTGATTCGTTGGTGTTTTTAGACACAAGGAACACTATCAATAACACTATTCGAACAAAGGTATATGATTGACATGTTTTCTTGATCCAGATATCAAGTTTTGTGGCTAAAGATTTAGGTTTTTATTTTTCGAAAAATAAATCACTAAATGGGTCTATGAACATGATATGGATCAAGAAATGGAACCTAAAAACAGTTAAATCGGACATATACGAACTTAATCTCGTTAGTTCCTAACGAAGATTATCTTCGTTAGTTCCTAACGAAGATTATCTTCGTTAGTTCCTAACGAAGATTATCTTCGTTAGTTCCTAACGAAGATTATCTTCGTTAGTTCCTAACGAAGATTATCTTCGTTAGTTCCTAACGAAGATTATCTTCGTTAGTTCCTAACGAAGATTATCTTTGTTAGTTCCTAACGAAGATTATCTTCGTTAGTTCCTAACGAAGATTATCTTCGTTAGTTCCTAACGAAGATTATCTTCGTTAGTTCCTAACGAAGATTATCTTCGTTAGTTCCTAACGAAGATTATCTTCGTTAGTTCCTAACGAAGATTATCTTCGTTAGTTCCTAACGAAGATTATCTTCGTTAGTTCCTAACGAAGATTATCTTCGTTAGTTCCTAACGAAGATTATCTTCGTTAGTTCCTAACGAAGATTATCTTCGTTAGTTCCTAACGAAGATTATCTTTGTTAGTTCCTAACGAAGATTATCTTCGTTAGTTCCTAACGAAGATTATCTTTGTTAGTTCCTAACGAAGATTATCTTCGTTAGTTCCTAACGAAGATTATCTTTGTTAGTTCCTAACGAAGATTATCTTCGTTAGTTCCTAACGAAGATTATCTTCGTTAGTTCCTAACGAAGATTATCTTCGTTAGTTCCTAACGAAGATTATCTTCGTTAGTTCCTAACGAAGATTATCTTCGTTAGTTCCTAACGAAGATTATCTTCGTTAGTTCCTAACGAAGATTATCTTCGTTAGTACCTAACGAAGATTATCTTCGTTAGTTACCTAACGAAGATTATCTTCGTTAGTTCCTAACGAAGATTATCTTCGTTAGTTCCTAACGAAGATTATCTTCGTTAGTTCCTAACGAAGATTATCTTCGTTAGTTCCTAACGAAGATTATCTTCGTTAGTTCCTAACGAAGATTATCTTCGTTAGTTCCTAACGAAGATTATCTTCGTTAGTTCCTAACGAAGATTATCTTCGTTAGTTCCTAACGAAGATTATCTTTGTTAGTTCCTAACGAAGATTATCTTCGTTAGTTCCTAACGAAGATTATCTTCGTTAGTTCCTAACGAAGATTATCTTCGTTAGTACCTAACGAAGATTATCTTCGTTAGTTACCTAACGAAGATTATCTTCGTTAGTTCCTAACGAAGATTATCTTCGTTAGTTCCTAACGAAGATTATCTTCGTTAGTTCCTAACGAAGATTATCTTCGTTAGTTCCTAACGAAGATTATCTTCGTTAGTTCCTAACGAAGATTATCTTCGTTAGTTCCTAACGAAGATTATCTTCGTTAGTTCCTAACGAAGATTATCTTCGTTAGTTCCTAACGAAGATTATCTTCGTTAGTTCCTAACGAAGATTATCTTCGTTAGTTCCTAACGAAGATTATCTTCGTTAGTTCCTAACGAAGATTATCTTTGTTAGTTCCTAACGAAGATTATCTTCGTTAGTTCCTAACGAAGATTATCTTCGTTAGTTCCTAACGAAGATTATCTTCGTTAGTTCCTAACGAAGATTATCTTCGTTAGTTCCTAACGAAGATTATCTTCGTTAGTTCCTAACGAAGATTATCTTCGTTAGTTCCTAACGAAGATTATCTTCGTTAGTTCCTAACGAAGATTATCTTCGTTAGTTCCTAACGAAGATTATCTTCGTTAGTTCCTAACGAAGATTATCTTCGTTAGTTCCTAACGAAGATTATCTTCGTTAGTTCCTAACGAAGATTATCTTCGTTAGTTCCTAACGAAGATTATCTTTGTTAGTTCCTAACGAAGATTATCTTCGTTAGTTCCTAACGAAGATTATCTTCGTTAGTTCCTAACGAAGATTATCTTCGTTAGTTCCTAACGAAGATTATCTTTGTTAGTTCCTAACGAAGATTATCTTTGTTAGTTCCTAACGAAGATTATCTTCGTTAGTTCCTAACGAAGATTATCTTCGTTAGTTCCTAACGAAGATTATCTTTGTTAGTTCCTAACGAAGATTATCTTCGTTAGTTCCTAACGAAGATTATCTTCGTTAGTTCCTAACGAAGATTATCTTCGTTAGTTCCTAACGAAGATTATCTTTGTTAGTTCCTAACGAAGATTATCTTCGTTAGTTCTAACGAAGATTATCTTCGTTAGTTCCTAACGAAGATTATCTTCGTTAGTTCCTAACGAAGATTATCTTCGTTAGTTCCTAACGAAGATTATCTTCGTTAGTTCCTAACGAAGATTATCTTTGTTAGTTCCTAACGAAGATTATCTTCGTTAGTTCCTAACGAAGATTATCTTCGTTAGTTCCTAACGAAGATTATCTTCGTTAGTTCCTAACGAAGATTATCTTCGTTAGTTCCTAACGAAGATTATCTTCGTTAGTTCCTAACGAAGATTATCTTCGTTAGTTCCTAACGAAGATTATCTTCGTTAGTTCCTAACGAAGATTATCTTCGTTAGTTCCTAACGAAGATTATCTTTGTTAGTTCCTAACGAAGATTATCTTTGTTAGTACCTAACGAAGATTATCTTCGTTAGTTACTAACGAAGATTATCTTCGTTAGTTCCTAACGAAGATTATCTTCGTTAGTTCCTAACGAAGATTATCTTCGTTAGTTCCTAACGAAGATTATCTTCGTTAGTTCCTAACGAAGATTATCTTCGTTAGTTCCTAACGAAGATTATCTTCGTTAGTTCCTAACGAAGATTATCTTCGTTAGTTCCTAACGAAGATTATCTTTGTTAGTTCCTAACGAAGATTATCTTCGTTAGTTCCTAACGAAGATTATCTTCGTTAGTTCCTAACGAAGATTATCTTCGTTAGTTCCTAACGAAGATTATCTTTGTTAGTTCCTAACGAAGATTATCTTCGTTAGTTCCTAACGAAGATTATCTTTGTTAGTTATATAACGAAGATTATCTTCGTTAGTTCCTAACGAAGATTATCTTCGTTAGTTCCTAACGAAGATTATCTTCGTTAGTACTAAATACCATCAACATCTATGCTTAGTTATTTTCCAAGTACTTTATGTACAAGAAACCTAACATATATTATGTTTGTACTTGTATAACATACATAACAAACATCATATATAAACATATAAATAACACCAAAACATGTAATCGATCATTACTAAAACACGAAGTCCATAATCTATCAATTACATATAAATGAATAAGACATAAAACAACATAATGTCTTAATCTAAAAGACTAATCAAATCTAAGTTGCTGTTGTCACATCAACATGCATCAACAAACTCCCCCTTGACAGCAGCATCTTCGATTTCTTCAGTCTTCAAAAAGTCTTCATCATCCATCAAATAACAATCGTTTGCTATTTGCATGGATATTTTCATGTAAGCAGACTTGAAGAATCTTACGATATCGATCTTCTTCATTCTTCCAAAATGGTAAAAATGAGCATTCAGTATCGTATAATTTTCTCTGATCATTTCTTGAGAAGTTAACCAACTGCATTGGATCATACATTCTTCTCAACAATATCTTCTTCTTCGAGTCCGCATACATCTTGGCTTCACCAGAATTTCGATCAATCTCCCAATTATCCATCTTATCCAAGACATCTTGTGCCCATTTCTTAGCAGGGACTTTGATCATACATTTGATATCACGTTGAATATACTCAACATTTTTATCTGGCTTAACCACCTTCTTCTTTCGTCTTGGTTCAATATGAAACTTTGATTTTTCAGAGTCTTTCATATTCAATCTCAACTTGAAATCTTCGTGAAAGTTCTTACCAACCACATCTGCAAGACCATAACCACTTGGATTGATAATCCTGTTATTTTCAAGTTCATGTAAGTCTTCTTCACACAAACTTCTGAAATGTCTCTCACGCCATGCTAGATACTGACAACCTTCTGGTCTTTTAAGAACGAACAGCTTCAGTTCTTCATCATAGAACCAACTCCAGATTATTGTCTTATATTTTGCAGCATCTTTATCTGAGATGTGAGTCCAATACATGATGGGCTTCATAGTATCCCATGTGACTATATATTCATTAATTCTTTGCCCAGGCACAAGTCGATCAATCTCATGTAGTGGATCATCTTCTCTGAGAGGTACAGGATAATCATTTGGATCAAAAGGTCTTGTCAAGTTGATTTCCCAGTGAAAAGGAATCAATGCATCATCAATCTTAGCATATACCACAAAGTTTAAAACTTTAGCAGAACTACTAATTGAAGCTTGAAGCATTCTTTCCTTAACTTCTTTCCTTTTAATCTCTAACTCTTTTCTTTCTTCTAAAAATGGATCTTCAGAAGTTGAGTCCCAAACATCATCAAACCCATAAGGCTTCTTGAATATGTTTATATCCGGTTCAGGAACAAACTCACCTTCCTCAAGTTCATCACCATCAAAGAGTAATTCTGCATCATCTGTATCATCTATTAAGATTACACAAAATGAACACCAGAATAAAATGAATAATCATGATAATAATAATAATAGAGATGAAATATAATTGCATTGAAATAAGATAGATTACATTCACATGTCGTAAACTTATTACATGCAACCTAATATACACTTTATCAATCTTTATCAAAATCATAAGTTGAATCAGAATCAGAATCAGAATCAGATTCCAAGGCCGTTTGCCTTTGAATCTGTAATTCTTTTCCTCTTTCAGTTTCTGCTTCTTGCTGTTTATCTAATAAGTTATCAAATACAGAATGAAAAGCATTTTCTTCGGTATTATAGTCATGTCCAAATTTTGCCTTAACTTCACGCTTTAATCGTTCAGTTTCAGCTTCAACTTGATCATCACTTAAATAATCAATCGATTTCGAAGAATTACCTGAGTCAAGTGCTTCAATAACTTCAGTCTCTCGAGGAGCACTTGATCCATCCGCACCAGAAGTACCAGTCTGGGTAGTATCTCTTCCTGTCTCCCCCTGAGTCTCAACCCCTTTTCCTTTGTCAGAAACTGGGCGAGAATCACTCCTATTACCATCATCATCAGCATCATCATCATCATTCTGACGTCTTGGCTGAACTGCTGATAATCTGCAAACTTCTTCAGGAACATCTCCCCCTTGATTCTTGACCCAGTTAATTAAAAAGGTCAAAGTACCTCGAACATTCGTAAGATCAGACTCTAACGTATCAACACGAGCCTGAAGAACATCGATACGCCTAACTAGGGAGTAATCTGAAGGAATAGGAGGAAAAGTAGGCAATCTGGGCAATATTGGTATAGCAGGAGGCAACAGTGGACGCAACGGTACACTACCGGCAACAGAAGCAACCGGTGCTGTAGAGACAGCAGGAATAGCAGCAGCAGCTGTAGATACTGAAGTAGTCTCAAAAATGTGTGCACGCTTAGCTCTGCGATAAGTAAGAGGAGCAGCCAGTGTCCTCTTCAATCCAACAGTACTTGTACCTTCATGAAATGGACTTGATGGCATATATCTATGTTCCAATTCTTCTTGATAATCAAGTACAGCCTCTTGTTCAGTACCAACATCCTCATCCAGATTAACTTCTTCTTGAGTAACATGTTCATCATGAACGGATTGATCCGTATCAGAAAGAACCGGTGAAGAATGACATGCCTTACTCCGACGCTCTCGGCGTAAAGCACCAGGTACATCTTCTCGAGAGAAGTGATATGAATGATCACTTCCTGAAACAGCAGGTACATCATGAGCCATCTTAGTTCGATGCTCATTACCAGAATCAGCAGCGACACTATCATATTCATCTGTGTCTGCTTCAACAACATCATCACCACCATCATTCCCACTATCAGAGTCATCAGAATCACCATCAGAACTGTCATCTGAACTCTCATCATCCTGATGATCAGAATCGTCTTCATCATCCACTAACATATCATCCGCAAAACGAGATCGATAATTTGGATTAATTAAATAACCAAACAGTGGTGGATCATTAAGACCAGCCACATTTCTAGTGTTAGCTTCTAAATCAGCAAATAAACGTAATGGCCAAGCATGTGGTGCATATCGAGGACCTTGATCAAATATCAAGTTAGGACAAAAGTTGTACGAAATTAACTTTAAGTTCGTTAGTTAAAATTGTACGAAGATAGACTTTAAGTTCGTTAGTTAACAATGACGAAAATAGACTTTAAGTTCGTTAGTTAACAATAAACGAAATAGACTTTAAGTTCGTTAGTTAACAATGACGAAGATAGACTTTAAGTTCGTTAGTTAACAATGACGAAGATAGACTTTAAGTTCGTTAGTTAACAATGACGAAGATAGACTTTAAGTTCGTTAGTTAACAATACGAAATAGACTTTAAGTTCGTTAGTTAACAATAAACGAAGATAGACTTTAAGTTCGTTAGTTAACAATGACGAAGATAGACTTTAAGTTCGTTAGTTAACAATGAAACGAAGATAGACTTTAAGTTCGTTAGTTAACAATGACGAAGATAGACTTTAAGTTCGTTAGTTAACAATACGAAGATAGACTTTAAGTTCGTTAGTTAACAATACGAAATAGACTTTAAGTTCGTTAGTTAACAATGACGAAGATAGACTTTAAGTTCGTTAGTTAACAATGACGAAGATAGACTTTAAGTTCGTTAGTTAACAATAAACGAAATAGACTTTAAGTTCGTTAGTTAACAATAAACGAAATAGACTTTAAGTTCGTTAGTTAACAATACGAAGATAGACTTTAAGTTCGTTAGTTAACAATACGAAGATAGACTTTAAGTTCGTTAGTTAACAATGACGAAGATAGACTTTAAGTTCGTTAGTTAACAATAAACGAAATAGACTTTAAGTTCGTTAGTTAACAATAAACGAAATAGACTTTAAGTTCGTTAGTTAACAATAAACGAAGATAGACTTTAAGTTCGTTAGTTAACAATAAACGAAGATAGACTTTAAGTTCGTTAGTTAACAATGAAACGAAGATAGACTTTAAGTTCGTTAGTTAACAATGACGAAGATAGACTTTAAGTTCGTTAGTTAACAATAAACGAAATAGACTTTAAGTTCGTTAGTTAACAATAAACGAAGATAGACTTTAAGTTCGTTAGTTAACAATGACGAAGATAGACTTTAAGTTCGTTAGTTAACAATGACGAAGATAGACTTTAAGTTCGTTAGTTAACAATACGAAAATAGACTTTAAGTTCGTTAGTTAACAATAAACGAAATAGACTTTAAGTTCGTTAGTTAACAATAAACGAAGATAGACTTTAAGTTCGTTAGTTAACAATACGAAGATAGACTTTAAGTTCGTTAGTAACAATGACGAAGATAGACTTTAAGTTCGTTAGTAACAATAAACGAATTACTCTTTAAGTTCGTTAGTTAAAATTGTACGAAGATAGACTTTAAGTTCGTTAGGTAACAATAAACGAAAATAGATGTTAAGTTCGTTAGTTAACAATAAACGAAATAGATGTTAAGTTCGTTGGTAACAATAAACGAAAATAGATGTTAAGTTCGTTAGGTAACAATAAACGAAAATAGATGTTAAGTTCGTTGGTAACAATAAACGAAAATAGATGTTAAGTTCGTTGGTAACAATAAACGAAGATAGATTTAAGTTCGTTAGGTAACAATAAACGAAATTACTCGTTAAGTTCGTTAGTTAAAATTGTACGAAGATAGACTTTAAGTTCGTTAGGTAACAATAAACGAAAATAGATGTTAAGTTCGTTAGTTAACAATAAACGAAGATAGCTTTAAGTTCGTTAGGTAACAATAAACGAAAATAGATGTTAAGTTCGTTGGTAACAATAAACGAAAATAGATGTTAAGTTCGTTAGGTAACAATAAACGAAAATAGATGTTAAGTTCGTTAGTTAAAATTGTACGAAGATAGACTTTAAGTTCGTTAGGTAACAATAAACGAAAATAGATGTTAAGTTCGTTAGTTAACAATAAACGAAGATAGCTTTAAGTTCGTTAGGTAACAATAAACGAAAATAGATGTTAAGTTCGTTGGTAACAATAAACGAAAATAGATGTTAAGTTCGTTGGTAACAATAAACGAAAATAGATGTTAAGTTCGTTAGGTAACAATAAACGAAAATAGATGTTAAGTTCGTTGGTAACAATAAACGAAAATAGATGTTAAGTTCGTTGGTAACAATAAACGAAAATAGATGTTAAGTTCGTTGGTAACAATAAACGAAAATAGATGTTAAGTTCGTTGGTAACAATAAACGAAAATAGATTTAAGGTCGTTAGGTAACAATAAACGAAAATAGATGTTAAGTTCGTTAGTTAACAATGTACGAAGATAGCTTTAAGTTCGTTAGTTAAAATTGTACGAAGATAGACTTTAAGTTCGTTAGGTAACAATAAACGAAAATAGATGTTAAGTTCGTTAGTTAACAATAAACGAAGATAGCTTTGAAGCATAACTAAGTTCGTTTGTCAACAAAAACTCCTAAATTCGTTAGTTGAAAGAAGAGTCTAAGTTCGTAAGCTCTGTTTGAGAACCTAAATTCGTAGTCAATAAACGAATGATAAGTTCGTTAGGTAACAATAAACGAAAATAGATGTTAAGTTCGTTGGTAACAATAAACGAAAATAGATGTTAAGTTCGTTGGTAACAATAAACGAAAATAGATGTTAAGTTCGTTGGTAACAATAAACGAAAATAGATGTTAAGTTCGTTAGGTAACAATAAACGAAAATAGATGTTAAGTTCGTTGGTAACAATAAACGAAAATAGATGTTAAGTTCGTTGGTAACAATAAACGAAAATAGATGTTAAGTTCGTTGGTAACAATAAACGAAAATAGATGTTAAGTTCGTTGGTAACAATAAACGAAAATAGATGTTAAGTTCGTTGGTAACAATAAACGAAAATAGATGTTAAGTTCGTTGGTAACAATAAACGAAAATAGATGTTAAGTTCGTTGGTAACAATAAACGAAAATAGATGTTAAGTTCGTTGGTAACAATAAACGAAAATAGATGTTAAGTTCGTTGGTAACAATAAACGAAAATAGATGTTAAGTTCGTTGGTAACAATAAACGAAAATAGATGTTAAGTTCGTTGGTAACAATAAACGAAAATAGATGTTAAGTTCGTAGGTAACAATAAACGAAAATAGACTTTAAGTTCGTTAGGTAACAATAAACGAAAATAGATGTTAAGTTCGTTAGTTAACAATAAACGAAGATAGCTTTAAGTTCGTTTATCTTTAAGAATGAAGGCAATGAGGAAGATAAAACGAACTAAGTTGATATTTATATAGATGGTTAAAAGATGGGTCAAAACGGGTCGGTTAGGAATTCGGTCGAAAATATGTAAAAACGAAGTTAAACTTCGTAAGATCAACTGGAACGAAGATAATACTATCTTCGTTAAAAACAAGAAAACGAAAATAGATGTTAAGTTCGTTAGTTAACAATAAACGAAGATAGCTTTGAAGCATAACTAAGTTCGTTTGTCAACAAAAACTCCTAAATTCGTTAGTTGAAAGAAGAGTCTAAGTTCGTAAGCTCTGTTTGAGAACCTAAATTCGTAGTCAATAAACGAATGATAAGTTCGTAGTCATTCTGAACAGGATGTTGATTTCAAAATAAAATCTAAAAAATCGATTTTAATAAAATTGATTAACACTTGTTTTGCCCAAAATTAGTTACAAAACATTTGTATCAATTAAATGAAGCATAACCCACTTCGATTTTACAAACGAATTAAAGATCCAATGAGTTAAAATCAAAAACGAAATTAAACCCTAGAACCTAAAATATTTATAAAACTGATTGAGTTCATGTAAAAATTGGACAAAAACAAGAATCGAGAATTGGGGATTTATGAATGACGATGCTCAATAATATACCTGAATCACTTATTTCAACAATAATCGAGACAACAAGTAGAGAATCAAATGAAATCAAGTGATTTAATTGATGAAAATATGGGGGTTTATTCAGCTTAAGTTCGTTTATCTTTAAGAATGAAGGCAATGAGGAAGATAAAACGAACTAAGTTGATATTTATATAGATGGTTAAAAGATGGGTCAAAACGGGTCGGTTAGGAATTCGGTCGAAAATATGTAAAAACGAAGTTAAACTTCGTAAGATCAACTGGAACGAAGATAATACTATCTTCGTAAGAACAAATTTGTACTTAGAAAATTTTCCAGATTTTTCATCACTAACTCTCCACGATGCGACCCTTTGACCTAATCC